>CM062815.1:978245429-978931000 GCA_031772625.1 Pinus tabuliformis
AAAAATAATAACCACGGATAATGGGACACTTATTCCAAGCTTAATGTTGGGCAAGACATCCTAGTGGGTGTTCATTTGGATGTTTATGGCTAAGGAAATTGGCAAAGGCAATGGATAAGGCTTTGGAAAGGAAAAATGACATTTTTGGCACATTAATTAATGAAAATAATGGAAATTAGGAGAAAAAGGAGGTGAAAGATCATAGGTTTCACGTGAGGATGAAAATGAAGGAAAATAATGGAAAATGAAAAAAATAAAGGCCTCATTCATAAAAATGATTTTGAAGATCAGTTCATGGCTTTGGTCAGCTCAGTGTTGGAGGTATCTCTCATTATGATCTCTCTCTCGTACTCTTGGATACTTAGAGTTTTCTTGGAGCACTCTTGGAGGGTGTGGCATACTTGGATTCTTGGAGCAAGAAGGAAAAGGAAGAGCAGGAAAGAGGAAGAATGCACCAAGATCAACAACTACACCATATTTGCTTGCAAGTACCAAGTTGCATGTATGATTTCTTCACTAGTTTTGGCATGCATGCCATATGCATGTGGATTGTTGGTTGTGATCTGTCATTAGCATGGAGGATTTCCTGGATTGATAGTGGATTGCATAGCCTTGCCATTTCCTGGATAGCCATGGATTTTGTGGGTTTATTTCATTGTTTTGGTTTAAGTTGGTTCTCATGTTCCCTAGCTTGCGTTGAGTTACTAGTCTTGGAAGCCCTGGTTGGACAAACACTCTGGAAGCCCTATAACAACTTGGGTTGAGTTACTAGTCCTGGAAGCCTTTGTTGGACAAATGCTCTAGAAGCCCTTGGTGGGTTGAGTTACTAGTCCTGGAAGCCCTGGTTGGACAAACACTCTGGAAGCCCTATATAAGTTGTGGGTTGAGTTACTAGTCCTGGAAGCCTTGGTTGGAAAAATGCTCTGGAAGGCTTGGATAGAGACCAATATGATGATGGTTTTGTGATGTCCGACTGTGACGTGGAATCACTATTTTATGGGTTGAGGTCGATGGCCTTTGGAATCCCTATATGAGTTTTGATTGATGTATTCTATGAGATCCCACATTCATGCTTGGAATATGGCAAGGGGGTGAATGGTTGAAGAGATATTTGGCTCAACCATTCTACGGTCTAGTGGAAGGTGGAAGTCCCATCCCGGGTTTGGATTTTGCATCATTAATGAAAGGTTATTTCACCTTGTATTTCTATTATAATTTTGATGGGCTATATATGGTCTATCTAACTGTACTTTCATGAGTATTTTTTGCTGCTATTATGCTGGTTTTGTATGTGTTTTATGACAACAACCATGTGTGGCTCTCATCATGTTTTTACTTGTAATTGAATGATAAATGTATCTATGACCTAATGGATGGAATGGAAATTGATGTATTGAAGCATCAATGGTTCTTAGTGATTCTTAGCTAAATATGAGACCCATATGCTAAGAACTGTGAATTACACTTGTAGATTACACATTTGAAATATGTTTGACGAAATGCTTGCCATGGCTAGTAAGGGTCCAGTCAAGGTCTTGAACAAGTATTTTCTTTAGTACTATCATTTCCATGTTATTTTACTGATTTGAAGAGATGGATAAATTATGGGCAGTGGCGTGGGCTCTGGGCCTCAAAAAGTTGCTCAAATCCAAAGTCGTTGGCATAGCACTGATAGAAAAAGTCTTTGGTCGCTGGTAGGCAAGCCTGTGAGAGCAACTTTGGGTCTTTGGTCACTCTCATGCCTATAGCATGAGAGCAATTGAGGGTTAAAATGTCCAAAAGTTTAGTAGGACCCAAGGCAAGTTGTCTAAAGTATTGGATTGATCCTTGAGGGTCTTGTAGCTGATGATTAATGTCTGTATGGTGTGTTTATGTCGATTCCACTTCCTTAATGTGGCTTAGGAGGTCGAATCATATCATAGTGGCCTCTCATCGCATGTTTACCCCGAATGGCCAGTTGCTTGGGTAGATGTGGGAAGAGGGTGTTACATAACTGAGTTGTATCAATTGATAACTTTAACTAATAAAACACTACATGAAGCTACTTTATATGTGCATCCATATTTATACAAAACTTCAAGTTGGTTAAATAAAAAAATTTAATTTTTACATTTTTTTTTTTAAATGATATAGAAATTTATTTAATTATTTTTAATGTTTTCTCTAATAATTCTCTTCATTCTACACTTTCATATATATATAAAAAGTAGAGCAGGTTTGGTTGTTGTTGTTGTTGTTGTTTTTAATACTTCTCACTATCTCCATCCTCTCTCACTCACATACACTTAAATTCATTAGTGTTAGGGTGATGGCACCTCACACTGACACTAATGAATTTAAGTGTATGTAAGTAAGAGAAGATAGAGGTAATGGGAAATATTGGAAAAAAAGCATAAAAATCGCCCAAACCTACTCTACTTCTCTTTCATATAAATATATGAGAATAAGACTAAGAGAATTATTAGAAAATGCATTAAAAATAATTAAATAAATTCTTGTACCATTTTATAACAAGTCACAAATTTTAAAAATTAATTTAAATTTTAAATTTTAAAAATTAATTTTACCATGTAACCATCTTGAAGTTTTGTATAACTATGGATGCATAAATAACAACTCAATTGTAGGTGATAGTTGTTGAAATTAGGAAACTCCCTTGTTCTAATGGCAACAACTCCTTGTTCACTAGTGACAACTCTCAGTCCCTTGTAATGGTGGCTCCCTTGTTTCACAATTACAGTTCGGACAAGTCCTTTGTAATGGTGGCAACTTGCCTATATCTTGTTGCTGAAATAGAGTATTGGTTTTTTATTGAAACTTGTGTTTTTACATGCTCCAAATTGTAATGCCCGGTTGAATTAATCTAATGATAAAATTATTTTATGTGTTTTTAGTATTTATTTATTTAAAATTAAATAGAATTTGTAAATTGTAGGTACTAACTACATTGAGAGTTATTGATTTACATATTGACCCTCACATTGGTACTCATGAATTTATTTTTTACTTATTGATTTAAACAATGACACCTTATGTTGACACTGATAGATTTATGTGTATGTGAGTGAGAGAGGATGGAGGTAGTGAGAAATATCAAAGAAAACATAAAAATCACCCCAACCCTACTCTACTTCTCATATATAATAGACAAATGAAGATAATTATTAGAGAAAAAAATTCAAATAAATTATTATATCATTTTTACCAAATCACAATTTTAAGAAAGTAAAATTAATTTAAAAAATAAAAAATAAAAAAATAATCTTGCCATCTAACCAACTTGAGGTTTGGCATAAATATGGATGCAGACACATAGTAATTTCACATTGTTTTTTATTAGCTGAAGTTGTAAATTGTTGCAACTTAGCTGTAGTTGATCATTGTTGAACCTACAAAACTTCCCTAATGTAATGGAGACAACTCCCTATTATAGTGGACAACTCCCTGTTACAATGGCGCTAACTCCCATTACAATGGCGCTAACTCCCATATTTCTCAGTTAAAGTTGCATCAACTCCCGTGTAGTCATGGCAACTAGTGTGTATTATTAAGGCGACAACTCTGTGTTATAGTGGCACCAACTCCCATATTTCTTAGTTAAAGTTGCGTCAACTCCCCTGTAGTCTTGGCAGGCAACTAGTGTGTAGCTTGTTACTGAAATGGACTATTGTTTTTTTTTTTTTTAAATCTGTCTCTCCATGTTGTAAAATTTATCTGTAATTTTAACTTGAGACAACATGAAGAGGAATAAAACTATGTTTGTAACAAGAATAGCTACCACGGAATGATTAAAGTCCATATACATCTCCCTACAAGCCATGTTGCAGTAAGAAGTAACAAACAATTCCAACATATATATCAATCAAGCACCCACAAACTATAGGAAAAAAATGTCGTGGATATCAATCATATGAAAATGAAACTAAGGAAAAAAGATAAAATGTTTAAGAAAAGTATGATTTCAGGCTACAAAATCCTCAGTTTAAATAAATCAACATTTCAACCTTAATATTAGAATAGAGCATCATAGCATAATATAATTGTTGATTATCACCGGACAACAATGTGTAAGAAATAATATAACTAAATATATTTCATGAATATTTTTTTTTAAACTTGGTAAATTTTAATAAACAACAGAGTAGTCATGTGTAAATAAAAGTAACAAACAATTCCAAAAGATAAACAAGTCATGAACCAACAAAATATAGGAAAAAATTGTAGTGGATATCAATCATAAGGGCCACTAAGAAAAAAAATGAATGTTTAAGAGAAGTATGCATTAGACTACAAAATCTTCAGTTTAAATAAATCAACTTTTCAACCTTAATATTAGAAGAAAGCGGCAGGCATAATGCGATTTTTTATTATGACTAAACAACAATGTGTAAGTTGGGTAAGTTCAGGGACAAAATAGAATATACATTAACATGTATTAGAACTCAGAATATCTGAATTCCAATAAAATTTGACTTTAAAAAATATAAATTCTAGGTTTATTTTAAGTAAAAAAAGAAAGTTAGAACAAATATATGAAAATGTTTTACAAATTGGAGAGTTTCAAGCAAAAACGTATAAATTCTAGGTTTATTTTAAGTAAAAAAGAGAGAGTTAGAACAAATATATGAAAATGTTTTACAAATTGGAGAGTTTCAAGCAAAAACGAAATCCAAAGCACACTGTAAACTAGAAATTTATGTAAGAAATAGTAAAGTTTAGTAAATTTTATGGATTATTTTTTTTTTTTTTTTAAACTTAGTAAATTTCAAGGAGAACGTTTTTACAAACCCACAAATTTGTGCCATAAAACGTAGTAAATTTCATGGATAATTTTCATTTTTTTTTAAAGATTAGTAAATTTCATGAGAACATTTTCCTATTTTTAAAAACTTTATGTGAGACATGGGAGCTCACAGTAAACCATAGTTCAGTTATTTATGTAAAATCTAGAAATTCACAGTGAACACAAATATGCATATATGTAAATGAAAATAACATAGTGATTGATACAAAACGAGGAACAGTTATCATAATTCATTCATGAAATGTTGTTTGTGGTTTGAACTCAACTCAGATGATACTATGTTGTGATTTCCTTAGTTGAAATTCAATCTTTTAAATTTTGGATGTCGAGGTGGTATTAAATGGGATAGCTGGAACTAGAGGGTGGCAGTACATGAGACAGAGAACTGGAGCCAAACAGAGCAAGGAGTAACTGAGACGGAGCTAGGGAAGTAACAAAGACAGAGTGGGCCCATCAGAGTACTCAAGACAAAAAGAAGTAACAAAAACACAGTGGGTCCATCAGAGTACTCAAGACAAAAAAAGACACAGAAACACGTCAACGGAAAATGGAAGGCACACAAACCAAAGGGTAAAAGAATACTCCTTTATTATTTTGGTAAGGATTTTCAATGTTCTAATAGAATAACAGATTCACCCATATATTATGCCACTTTACATTACAATACAATACTTTATATATATGAATATGCCACTTTACATTACAATACAATACTTTATATATATATGAATATGCCACTTTACTTTACAATACAATACTCTATATATATTAATGAATGGAATGATCTGAATAACATTTCCAAAAAATATCTAGAAAATATATAATTACATTAATCAAAGTTAAAGAATATTTTGATGGGGAGGGAGATGAACATGGTTCATGGTGAAAGTACATTATTAAATTCTAAAATTCCAGATACAAAATAAGCTTGTGGAAAATGTTTATTTCAAAATTTTACTATTATAAATTAATATATTTTGGTGTAATAATAAAATTATTTTACAATATATGTTAAGCACGGTTAAAAGAATGCATTATGAACTAACTTGAAGGTGAATTTATGTGAAGTTATAAATTGATACACTGATATTATTATACATGCATTGAGTTAGATTTGATTCATCATGGATTATAAATTAATTTTTAATTTTAATATTTTTTATTGTTTAATATTATATATTGTCATTGTTGAGAAAAACTTTATATTGATATTATATAATCAACAAAATGCTTTTACATAGACAGTTGTGCGATATTTTTTCACATCTATAAGTATGGCGGAAGTTATGAAGAAAGTTCTGTTGTATACAGAATAATGATGGAGATTGGAAGCATATTATCTTCAGCGGTTAAACAAAACTGTATTCCATGCCAGTAGAGAAGTTACGTTCATACCTTTTGCTATGTATAGTACCGATGTAAGATCCTAGCATAAGAAAAGACATAACATGAGAACAAAAACATAGATGTGAGTTATATGTTAGGGAGACAGAAATCTTGGATCTGGAAGCATTTGTTTGCCATTTTAATCTGCATCCTCCATACGCCCTGAGGGGAAGTTAGGCCTTTTTTGGATAATGCATCAGCCTCCTTGTTATTAGCTCTGACAGTGTGTGAGATAGAATAGCTCTTCTTTCTACTCCATAAGTCTGCTATTCTATCCAGCCATCCAGCAAGATGAGTGTCTTATATTCTATGCTTTGACAGAACATGATCAATAATCAACTTAGAGTCTTCGAAAATATTTAATTTCGAAATGTCAAGGAAAGTGCAGAAGGAAAGAAGTCCTGCCAATGCCACCGCCTCAGCCCTGCTGTTGGATCCCTGTCCAATTAGTATGAGAGTTATTGTTGACCATTAATTTTGTAGCTTTTGATTTTAAATATTTTTAAATAATGTTATTTTTTATTATCAGATAACATAAGTTTGAGTCTGGACAATGAGATTTAGTTATTTTAACGGAGGAGCACGATGACTAGGGTTTCAGAGGGCAAGTATGGTGCCGCCGCCGACCAGGAAGCCAGGATTCTGAGCCGTAATAGTTCTGCGCTGCAAGGGATCAGTGTGGCAAAGCTTCGATCAGACCTTTCCCTCTCTCGGGCCGCAGTTCATACCGACGCAGGAGGATCAGTCAAACAGGGGAGGGCTGCTCGAGATGGCGAGAAGGCTATGCGGCCAGTCGATCTCCTTCCCACATTCCGACCTTCCTATGCTGATCGATTTGGTTTTCTCGGGCAAATCAATGAGGAAGAGGGCGAAATCGTGATGGAGCTCTATGCGGATGTGGGGCCGAAGATAGCTATGAACTTCCGCGCATTGTGTACTGGCGCGAATGGCCTCGGACGCTCAGGCAAGCCTCTGCACTCCAAGGGTTCGTCGTCCCGCTGCGTGATCCCAGGGTTCATGTACCAGGGCGGGGACTTCAAAGGGGGCAACGGTACCGGTGGATCCGACGCAAATGATCAGCGGCCTCTCTACAGATCTACAGCCCTATCCTTTGCAGCAGATCTGGGCTGGAGCGAAAGCTACCTTCGGCAGAAGCTTTTTCCTCCCCCTCCGCCTCCAGTGCGTCAAGAGATAGGAGACCCAAAAGCCTCTAGCCCTGTGTTGCTTCAGAAAGTCTTTGAAAATTTCTCTGCCCCCTTTCAGGTTCAAATCACACAGATCTCAGGCAAGACCATTCTGCAATGGGTATACCCTTCAGATCTGGTGCAGAATCTTAAAGTAAATCTGGAACGCCGATTCTGGATCCCCTCTGCCCTACAGAGACTTATATTTCAAGGTAAACAACTCGATGATCCTCTTCCCCTCTCTTCTTACAGCATAAAAAATAATAGCTCTTTAGTGTTTTCCCTTCGTTTGAGAGGTGGCGCTGCAGGTCAATCTTCTTCTACTCCTCCCTACTCCTACAAAGCTGCAGTACACTCTGAGATTCCCATTTCCCCTGAACCTCCCAAACCCAAGCCTTTTCTGGTTGACAAGTTAGAGGAGGTTCCCTCTGTTGAGATCTCCCACCCTGGCCTTGCAGAGGACATTCAAAAATTTGCTGAAAGGGCCATCATTTGCAGATTCAATGGGCTTTGGCCTCGATCTAAGGACCTTTATGACTGGATCAATGACAACTGGACTCACCATTGCAAGGTTTGCTTCTGCTCAAAAGGATATTTTAAAGTTCTGTTCAATAGTCCTAAGCACTATGAAAAGGCCCTAGAAGAAGGTCCTTGGTTCATGGGTACAACAGGACTCTTCTTAACTCCATGGTTCTCAGATTTTGACCCAGCTTCTGCGGGCATCACCAAAGCCCCTGTCTGGGTCAAACTTCCAAACTTTCCAGCTCACCTGTGGCACATAGCAGTCTATAGGAGCATAGGCAGCACCTTGGGCAGCTTTTTAATGGGAGATTTCAAGGGGGAATTTCAAGGTCTCTACACATATGCTAGAATATGTGTGGAGCTAGATCTAATCTCAGAGCAAATCAATCTCAAGATCAATGACTCTGTCTGGACCCAGAACCTAGATTACGAAAACACTGCCTTCCGCTGCCACCACTGTCACCTAACAGGGCACCTACAGAATTCCTACCCATCACTGACTACAAAATCGAAAAAGGGCAACTTTGCAAAGACCAAACCCAAGCGTTGGACCCCTTGTTCTCTGCCGCCAGCAGTGAGCTCTGATTCCTCAAGCTCGGAAGATGAGGAGAGCGATTTAGAACCAGACCAAGCGCCTCAGACGATGGATCCGTCCACAGATACTCCTGCGCACACCACTGTCACAGCAATCTCCCAGAAACGCGTCCATGAGACCTCCTCTTCTGAATCAGATAAGGAGATCCCCTTGATGGAGAATTCCAGTCTTCAAGTTGTTTTAGCTCATTCTCCCCAAGATGGCTGGATAAAAGTCAATAAAAAGAAAGGGAAAAAACATCGTGTTGAGGTTTCTGCCCCTGTGGGGTAAAACTCAGTTTTTGCTCTCAAGTTTTTTGTTGTAGCTCTGTGATTGGTTCACTCCTTCTCTGGGACCGAGGTTGATAGTTTCATCATTTCCAGTCGGTCGGTTTCTTGTCTCTCATGATTGTACTATGTTTTACTCAATAGAAATAGTTTAATTTTACTGAGAAAAAAAAACATAAGTTTGAGTCTTATTGAAAATTTATAAATTTTGTAACTTTTGATTTTAAATATTTTTAGATAATGGGATTTTATATTTTTAGATAGCATAAGTTTAGTCTTATTGCAGAGTCATATCAAATATTATGGGTTACTTAATACTAGATGCCTATAAATCTTAAACCATCAATAATAAATCTATGGTGAAATCAAGATTATCTTAATTACTCTATAACCTAGTTAAGATTAGATCAACATGTCCCCTTTAAATGCAAAGCAACTTAATTTTCAAAATTCAATGTGATAGGTATTATCCTTATGTTGTCTTGCTTATTATATGAATTGTAGATGTTTGTAGTTCGGGAACATACTTTTGCACAGGGCTAAGTGTCTAGGTGTGCAAAAATTACCGCAGGTCTCTTTAGAACACTCGCTCTAGTGTGAGCAAGTTGCATTTGCAACTTAGCCTAAGTTAGACTTAAGAAAAATATGTAAGTATTATGTTGGTTTATTGAGCTAAAGCAAAATAATTTTCTTTAATGATTATGTTTTAATCTCAGCATTTGATCTCAAGTTAGGCGAGATTCAATTTTAGCTATCAATTGCTTTGGAGATTAAAGTTATAGACTTAGCTCAATATAAAGTTATAAAAGCAAGGGTAGGGAGAACAAAAACACAAGATTGAGAGAGGTTTCTCGATGAGTGTGTTGGGTTTAAGGAAGGGGTAACAAGGAGATTTCAATCAATCAAGGAGGGTTGATAAGTTGGAGAAAATATTATAGGTTACCCAATACCATAGACTTATAAACCTTAAACCATCAAGAGTAAAATCATCCACAAATCAAGGTTTCCTTAATTATTGTATCACCTAGTTAAGATTAAACCAATAATTTTCCTTCAAATGCAAACCAAATCAATTTTCGAAATTCAATGTGATAGACATTATCACTATGTTGTCTTGTGTATTATATGAATTGTTGATGGCCGTAGCTTGGGCGGGTACTCCTGCACAGGCTTAAGTGTCTAAGCATGTAGAAGTCACCCAAGATCTCTTTAGAACATTTTCTCTAGTGTGAGCAAGTTGCATTTGTAACTTAGCCCAACTTCACCACATAAGTATTATGTTGGCTTATTGAGCTAAAGTAAAATAATTTAATTTAGTGACTATGTTTTAATCTTAGCCCTAGATCTCACACGAGCCAAGATCTAATCTCAATGGTTAATCACTTTGGAGATTAGGGTTAGGGATTTACCTCAATGTAAAGTTATAAAAGCAAGGCTAGGGAGAAGGATAAGACACCATACAACAAAACAATATTGAGATAGGCTTCTTAATGAATATGTTGGGTCTGAAGAAGGGGTGGCAATGAGATTTGGATCAACCAAGGAGTCTTGATTAGCTGGAGAAAATACTATGGGTTACCAATACCATAAATAATAAACCCATCACCAAATCAAGGTTGTCTTAATTACTCGATCACCTGGTTAATATTAAACCAAAATTTCCCATTTAAATGCAAACCAAATCAATTTTCAAAATTCTTTGTGATAGGTATTATCACTATGTTGTCTTGTTTATTATACAAATTGTTGATGTTTGTAGCTTAGGTGGATACATTTTTACAAGTCTAAGTTTCTAGGAATGAAGAAGTCGCCAAGATCCCCTTAGAATACCTACTCTAGTGTGAAAATTTTGCATTTGTAATGTACCTTAAGTTAAACTTAGGAAAAAAACAAGAGTATTATGTTGGTTTATTGAGCTAAAGTAAAATAATTTACATGTGTGATTATGTTTTAATCTCATCCTTTGATCTCAAGTGAGGTGAGATTTGATTTTGGCCAATCACGTTGGAAATTAGGGTTAGGGATTTAGCTCAATGTAAAGTTATAAAACATGGTTGGGGAAAAGGTGAAGAGACCATACAACAACACAAGATTGAAAGAGGTTTCCTAGCGAGTGTGTTGGGTCCGAAGAAGGGGTAGCAAGGAGATCCAAATCAACCTACGAGAGTTGATCAACTAGATCAGATCTAGTGTTGTATGTAATTCCTTAGTTGAACCATTTTCCCAAGAAGGGAGCCCAAGTAAGTTTAGAGCTTAATGAAGAACTCAGATTCGGGTGATTGACACTACAACAAAACCAGCGATTTGCGCCAGATTTAGCGCCCGATTTTAGTGCATTTTTTTTGTAATTGTGATGAGCAACCTGGCGCTAAATCTGGCTCTATTGTACAATTTTTAAAGCGCCCTTTTTTGCACCTGATTTTGCATCCTTTTTCACGCTAGATTTTGCATCATTTTTTACACCAAACTATGCATCATTTTTTGCGTCAAATTTTGAACCAAGATTTGCATCTTATTTTATGACAGGTTTTGCTTCTAGTTTTGTGTCATTTTTTGCATCTATTTTTCATTCTCTTTTGCTTCCTATTTTGTGTCATTCTTTGCTTCCATTTTTGCACCATCATTTGCATCAAGTTTACACTGTATTTTGAATCCAATTTAACGTCTTTTTATGCATCCATTTTGTGTCAGTTTTTGCATCTAGTCTTACGCCAGGTTTTGTATCTAGTCTTACACTAGTTTTTGCTTCTATTTTTGCACCAGCTTTGGTGCCTATCTTTGCACCATGTGTTGAATTTGATTTAGCACCAAATTTTGCATCCATTTTTGTGCCCATTTTTGCATCTTTTTTTGGACCATTTTTTACATCCACATTTACGTTTGATTTGTCTCCATTTTTCCCATCTCATTTTGCACCATATTTTGCGTCATTTGTTTCATCCAATTTTGCATCATTTTTAACACCTTCTCTTGCATCTAATGTTACATCATTTTGAGCATCCAAATTTGCATTTATATTTGCATCTTATGTTGAGTCATGTGTTGTGTCCACCTTTGCATCTTATTTTGTGTCTAATGGTACATTCAATTTAGAGCCATTTTTTACGTCTACTTTTGTATTTGTTTTTGCACCAAGTTTTGCATCCAATTTTAAGCTATTTTATGCCCCTTTTTGCACCATTTTTTTGTGTATACTTGTGTCCAATGTTGCACCATTATTTACACCGACTTTTTCATCCAATTTTGCATTTTTTTGGTGTCTAGTTTTACATCGTTTTCACCATCCAAATTTGCATCTTTTTTTGCCTCATTTTGTGTCCACATTTGCATATAATTTTGTGTCTGAGTTCGAGCCTAAATTTGCATGTGATTAGGAATCATTTTTTACATCCAATATGGCATCCTTGGTTTCACCTTTTTTCAGCCCCATTTTGCATCTTGTTTTATGTCTTTTCTTACATCTTTTTTTTTTCCTTTTTTGCACCCAAGTTTGCATCCCAAATTTACACCATTATTTGCATCATCATTTGGCATATTAATTTGTAACGTTTTTTGCTTCTTTTTAACGCTTAACTTTGCATCTTATTTTACATCTAGTTGTTGTCTTTTTTTGCATCTAATTTGGTGCCCATTTATGTGTCCTTGTTTTTGCCCAATTTGATATCCTTTTGTATGCCATGTTTTGTTCCCTTCTTTGTGTCAACTATTGCACAATTTTTCACTTCTAATTTAAAACACTTTGTATGTCAATTGTTTGCATTTTGTATTAATTTCTAGTTTAACATCCAATTTTACTTTCAATTTTGCATCCATGGTTACATCCGCATTTGACTTCTTATATAGAGTATATTTTTCTTTACATATATGACCCCCTTTATAGATTCATAGTGAAATATATGATAGTTTCTAAATATCATTAAAGCTGATATCACAATTCAAAATCATTTGTAAAGAAATTTAAGAGAAATTGACACATCCATCCAAAAAAATAACAATGTGTCATTAACAATTTTCAAAACATGTATAAAATAGCAACATAATACTAATAAAATCAGTATTATTTTTAATCAAAACAAGTAAAATTCAAATATGATTAATAAATCAAAATATTTCATGAATATCGTTATTCTACGATAAATTAACAACTTACATAAATCAAACTCATCGTATGATTACAAAATCAAAATGTCTCATTGATATAGGGTAAATTCACAACACCCATCTAAACATAACAATGTCATTCTACACAATAATTTCTTCATAAAAAACAATGCATGTGCATGCCTAGCTACCACCACCAAGATCATCCTCATGATCATCTTGACCATCCTCATTACTCTGATCCACATCATCACCAACACCGCAACTATCATCATCATCTCCTCCTTCACCACCATCATCCTCATCCTCATCCTCATCATCTCCTGATATATGTTGAACATAATTTGGATCATCGTCTTGGCAATCATTACCTATAGCATTCTGACAAAAAAAATCAATATTACATGTTAGTATTAATTACATAACACAACACATGTTTTTGTTATACAATGTTAACCATAAAACGAGGTAAGATACAATATCTAATAGTACTAAAAAATAAAATGAAAATATGGTTTAAAAGTATATTGGAAATCCAACTAAGATTACATACCATAGAGTCCATCCAAACAACAAATTCAACCCATCTCTTTTGCTGTAGCACCTCCTTTTCCAAATGATTTGGAGGTCTTCCATATTTTAGTTCCTATCAATTAGTAAATAGGGAGAAATTAGATAACAATGACTTTCTTCTAGTACAAAATTTATTAAAAAAATATCACATGTTTAATATACTTACAAAGGTTGTTATCAGTGCTTTTAAACCTTTCTGGCCACTACGATGAGTGACTTTTGTCTTGGTTAACCTCGCCTTGGATGCCTTGTCCTTAAACATAAACCAATTCAATTTATTTTCACACAAATACTTATAAGTATTAATACATTCTAAATAATGTTTAATGAAAAATTCAATACCTGAATTTTTATTTCATATATCTTATTTATAACATTTTAATGATTACAATAATACTCTTGTTACCAGATATTGTCAGAAGAAATCTTACAAGACCGCTACCTAAGAACATTGGACAGTTGAATGCATTAGTTAACATGTTTGAAGAATTCTATCTTCAAATCTAGATCCATCTCATGTGATTCCCGTATGTGGTATAAATTGTCTTGAAGGTACCTGCATCATTCGACACAAAGCTATTCAGCACAATCATTAACAAAAAACATCACAACTACACAATATGAACGGTGCATCAAAATTGGCATTCACACGTCTAAGGTCTTTTTGGCATATCTGGTGTGGGTATAAAAGGTTTCCATTAAATCTCGTAAGCCTTTTTAACTATTATAAATAAACCACTAAAGTAAAACAAACAAATCAGTTATAAGAACTGAAAAGAAAGCTTGAAAAAAAATTAACATTTTCTAAAAGGCAAACACTAGAACACACTTCCAAATACTTTTCCTAAAATACTTCTTCAACCTGGCATCAAATTTGAAGGGCATGGTCATATTTCAATATGAAGTCATACTATATTTTCAACCCTTCTATGTTGGCAAGTTAAAACTAATGTTCCACCAAGACTCCGGGATAGGGAGATGCATCTCTGGGGTGATGCACAGGGGGGGTGTGTGAGAGTACCCTCAAATTTTAGGTAAAATTAGGGGGCAGGGGGATATGGGGGTATATAATTTTTTTAATATATTTATATATATATATATATATATATATATATATATATATATATATATATATATATATATATATATATATATATATATATAATATATTCAATAATGAAAGCATAAATACATTGATCCGTAATGTTAAATAATGAAATACAGTGATCCATACTCATCATTCATACTAATACATACATCATTCATTCATACACCACGAGATTCAATAATGAACTAGATTGATCCATATTCATCATTCATTATTCAACATTCTAGAATCTAAATTGATTTAAAAATTAAATTCATCATTCATCATTCTAGATTCTAAATTGATTTAAAATTTAAATTCGTGATTCTAGAATCTAATTAGTACTAACCAAAATAGACTATAGTAGATACTTAAGCCTGAAGATTGGAATAGTAAATTGATATAACTCAAACTCAAAAAAAGTAAAGAGTGAAAGTCAAAGAATCAGTCTAAGGTCATCCATATCTAAAGTCAAGACTCGAAAGTTAAAACTGACGATTAAAAATGGCCAATGAGCATTTTAGGAGTGCCATGGAGGAGGAGGTGCAACAGTTAACTGGTAAGTCAAATAGTGCTGCGCAGCAAGCTGAGTAGACATAAGCTTGGTAACTCGAATGAGTGAGTTAGAGATTGCAAATTAGTTTAGGTTTTGATATTTGTTATGTGTTGTTCTTTTTAATTTTAATTTTTTTTATGGTTGTTTTATAATTTTTTTTAATTTCTATATTACAACAGTTACTAGAAAAAAAATTAAGCAGAACATGGGAAGGGGCAGAATTTAAAAACTATTCTAATCCATCAAAACAATCTGCTGCTCAATCTAATATTATCGGGTTAATCCTAATCATCAAGTTTAGCATCTAATGCTTATCACTATGTAGCAAAGTTGCCAGACTTGGTTGGGCTGGGACTTGGCAAGACTCAACGACTCAGCACAGACCCAGCAAAGAGAAAAAAACTCAAAACATGGTAAATTTTGAGCACAAACCAATCCATATAAGTTATAAAACCACAATCTATGCAGAATTTCAAAAGATTATCTCATAAAATACGATGACACAACATTTGACACTCGATATTTGTATGCAAAATAGTGAACTGAAATTCCACGATCAAATTCACAAATAGTACTCCATTCAGCTACATAACTCATAGTTTCATAACATAATTAGATAATCAAGGTAGACAATGTCTCCAAGTCCAATCTCAAGCCTCATTCATGACTACAAAGATGCCAAGAATAAGCCCTCAAGGAGTTAGCCAAAATCTCTAGACTGAAGCAATAATTGTGGTGCAAACGTATTTGGTGTTTCCATTAGAGATAATGAAACACTAAAGAGACCCTGAGTCTCTTCATCAAGCCTGTAGGATGACATCCCATCCTACAGGCCTACTAGTATAAACTTTAAAAAAAATGCAAGTTGATAAACTAAACAGTAAAACCTGAATGTGTAATTGCCCACTTACCTGAACTTTGAATGCTGAGAGGGTGAGACGACTTTACTCAGCAGCTAGTGATCATTGATGATGCTAAAGCCTCCTTCAATTTCCCTCATAAATGATGATGAACTCAACCCGCTCACAGTGACAGCACACAGCACTCTTCTAAGGAAGAAATGGCTCTTAAAAATATATGGAATGATAAAGAATAAGGGGAGAAATGTCTTTATAAAGACTTCCTGCCCTCTCAAACACTTCATTTCCCTCCTAAAAATCACAAGTGTGGGGTATTTTTGGTCACTGTCATTGGGTCAGCTAAGCCTGGGTCAGACTCCCGAATCTAGCAAGTCTGGCAAGACTCCGCTAAGCCAAAGGGGAGCCTGCCAGGGGAGTCGCTGGGGAATACTCGGTCCAGAGCTGACTTGGCAAGACTCAGCCAGACTCAGGAGACTGGGAAGAGTATGAAGCACTGCTATGTAGCCAAAGGATATATGCATTTTATGGTACTTGTCTACAACTAGATAAGCAAAATTGTTGGGCAATCCAAATAGAAGTCTTCTACATTTGCATAAATCTACAGGACATAACAAAGAGGACTGAACCATCTATCCAAAATGAACCAAGTAAAATACAAAACTTTGAGTCGACTCAGCCAATGCAACAATTTCATTATTTTGTAGATTCTTTTACTTTTACATAAAAAAAACTAGTTTGCATTGTTGTTTTTTTTTCTATGTGGTTCATGAACCCCGGAGATCGGTGACCGCTACATCCCCAAAATATTTGTACCAGGCAGATCCATCTGAAGTGACCACTTACTGCCTGCGCAACCACGGAGCCTAGCCTCGAGAGTGTTGACAGCATCGAACCCATGCCCTCTCAATAACAAAGCTGCTTTATTGACAAGACTCGACCAATTGAGCTAACCCTAGGGGCTTAGTTTGTATTGCTGTTACAGTAAGAAACAAAAATATTTATCACTTTCTGTGATTATATTACCAATTTTTTGCAACCAAAATATTGATGATGGTGCACAAAGCATTTTTTGTAAACTATGAAGTTAAGTTTAGTTGTGCAAAAGTTTGTAAAGAGCCTCTCAGAAGCCAATCCCTGCGAGCTGGAATCAACCAGGGCATTATCAAACTCATTCCTATGGCAAAAGACCTAGTGCTAAACACCACCTGGAGACCCATAACTCTTTTAAACACCTTTTAAAAAATCTTGGCCAAGGCATCTGCCTTGTGCATCAAGCATATTCTTCCAAAGAGCATTCGCCTAGAACAAACAAGGTCTATTTGTGGGCAATATATCCTTGACAATTTCAATGCAGTCTTTAAAGGCATAGAATGTGCCCATCATACTAGCCTCAATGGCTTGTTTGTCAAAATAGACTTTGAGAAAACTTATGACCGGGTGAAGTGGTCCTTCATTCAGCAACAAGTGACAGCAAGGAGGCAATCAATCAGCAGCTCCACTGAAGGTTGAGCTGAGGAAGATAGCTCTTAATTGCCCAAAGCAGAACATGGCCCCCCTCAAAAGGGGTGCTTTTGGGCTTGGTGCTCTTGATTAAATGGTAGTTCCAAACCCTTATATATAATAGAGCCCAATGGAAACATCGCAATTCGCTCATTCCTGAAATCCTAAAAATTGTTATGTCTGATGCATTTTGAGTGGAATCTGAAATTTACTTTCTCCATATGAAATAAAATGAGGTCAGAACCACTCTCAAACATCCTAAGTCAATTAATAGGGCCCTAGGGTTGAATGTTGAGCTTTCCCACTCATAAATTATTGTTTCAAACAAAATTAAGGGGGAGCACCTAGCCCTTTTTTAGGGGAGCTGCCTAGAAGCACCCCTTTTGGGGAAACACATCCCCACAGTAGGGAAACGTTTCCCCCTGCGTCTCCCTGTGTCTCCCTAAAAGGGGGCGTGGGGAAACGTGTCCCTGAGCATCTTCCCATCCTAGGTGTGTGGGAAGCGTGGATACGTGCACCCCACCATAGGGGACACATCCTCATGGAACACTGGTTAAAATAAACTATTGTTTTCTTACAAAAGCAAAAAATGGATCAAAATTTTAACTATTTCGTATTTTATGTTTAGCACAATTGCAAGTCGTGTGGTAGTACTAAAATAGGATAGATAAACAGCAGTGTTTTTTATAATCACTACATAGTCGAATTCCTATCAATCTTATGTGGAAATGATGTAGCTTGAAGTATCTAAATGCAGTACCAAAGTAGAATTGATACCAATAACCAAACAAGGCAGTGACAACACAAACAAAATTTGTTGTAGCATCAAACTACAGAACTGTATTATCTAAATTTTTTCCTGGTAGCACTCTCATTTCCGTAAAATGTTTTTAATTCCAATGAACAAAGACTTGCCTGACTCGATAACGAAATTGTGTTCCTTTGACATCAAGGATTTAGAAAAGGATTTAGAAAAGAACCAATCATAGTAGAAGGATCATTACAGGATCTAAATACTAAAAAATAATCACCATAAAAGAACACTAAACATTAAAAGTTAAAACTAAAGATTGGAGTATCTAAAGAACAGAACCTAATTATTGACAAAAACTAGACATTAAATGAAGGATCGTGGGATCTATGACCCAGTGTCGATAAGAATACAAAATCAACTTCTGCATTCCCCTCATGACCCATCTGGATATGGACTTAAGGAGACCAGAACCAATCTTAATAGATTAATTACAGGATGTAACTGCACAAGCCTAGTACTCCATGAGTCTATCCCCCATCTGCTTATACTAGATATAAACAACACGTTTGTAGAAAGTTAGAAAAATACATTGTACAATCAGGTTGAACTCAATACAAATTCAATTGGACCTACAACACATTCCAGCCACAAAGCTGGAAAGAGCACAATAAAAATAAAAGCAAACATTGAATCTTATCACTGTTGTGGATTTTGTCCTTAGAATGACATGAGACATTCCAAATATGATGCCCAATCTGATATGTTGGCTCTTCTAGCATGGATGCAAAGAGAAAGCAATTACAGTACTTGATCTGTTTTTTATAATATAAGACTATATTTTGCTAAGAAAACAAAGGTATACAAAAAAGCCCACATGCATTACATATCGAATATCATTCCTTCGGGAAATCCCTAAAAGCCAAGTGTATGTGGAGACTAATATCAAAAGAGGACCTCTGGAATCAGATTCACATTCAGAGATATATTGAGCCCAATTCAGCAGAAGACTGGATTGGAAACCCAAACAAGTCAATCAACAATGCATCAATATTATTGAAAGTACTGACTATAACATTCCCTTTAATAGGCAGATTGCTGGCATGGAAGGTTTGCAATGAGGCTAAGGCGAAGATCAGTATAGACCCATGGATAAGCAGTGGAGCTGAGTACAAGCTGCCAGAAGCAGTGATAAACTCTCTTCAATCTAGACCAGGCAGCTGGACCAGGAAACTCCTCCATTTGCCAGCAGGATTGGAATAGCGCTGAACAGAGAGACAACTCAAAGGCCAAGAAAATATTCAATCAAAAGGATTTATAAACAAATCAAAAGTGTGCCATGCCTATATAAAAGACTCTGATGATGAACATGTTGGTCTAAAATCCAGCCTTGGGGATTTACACTCCAAAGTTAGGATAAGAATCGTGTACCCTGGACAGACCAGAATGCACACTCTCATGGTGGAAGCGCATCTGGATAAGAACCTTTCAAAAGTTCATTATTTACATGCAGTTGGCAATCTTAAATAGAGCACCCACATAGGAAGTTCTTAAGAGAAGAAATGGATCAAGTCCAAGCAAATGTATCATGTGTAAAAGAGTTGAAAAGAACATAGACCACTTACTGATATTCTGTCCTTAATAAAGGAAATCTGGATGGTTTGACAAGGATAAAGGACTGTGGACAAGGAGGTTATGCTGAAGAGTGCTCTAAAAAGTGGTAGCAAAACTCAGTCCTCAAAGGCCTTCCTCTAATAGTATCATGGGGAATCTAGAAAGATAGAAATGTTGAAATCTTTGAAGACAGGTATATAACTCTTTCAATGTGCCTTCCAAGGTCAGTCAATCTTCTCAAACTTCAAAGCTTTTTCATCAACCCCAACACAGAAAAAGTTGATTCGTGCTCCTATGGACAAATTTGGAACATGGGGATTACTTTGATGGAGCTAGTCAAGGTACCCCCCAAAAAAGGGAAGCCATACGCGTTCTCTATCTCAATAACTCTCACTGTATCAGATTTAACACAGATTTAGGTGAGGATCAAATAACTACACCGAGCTTATTTCCCTAACAATACTCTAAAAGCTAGCAGCCCACAGTGGCATTTAAAAAAATACCAGTGTTTGTTGGCTCATTGTTGTTAGATAGTGTACCCCAGATCATCTTCTACTAGGTTGGAGCACACATAGCAGATCTGGGCACCTTATATTACAGCAGCATTACACAAATCCATGCAGCATTAAATTCCAAACAGCATAATGATCTGTTGGTGAGAATGCAGCAATAAATAGACAGTAGGAGCACATCACAAATTTTACTATTCCAGCAATAAGGGCACACACATGCATGTATGGACCAGCCATAAAAAGAATAAGATAATTTTATCATTATACTTCAGGTTAAAGATAAAGTGCTAAAGTTAGATGAGTCAGTTCTGTTTTATTTTTCAGTCTTTCTGAATTCATTTTTTATCAGTTAGATAGAGCACAGATCCAGAGATCTAAGTAATATATCTATTTTTATAAACCCTAGGTGTCACTTATAAGAAAGAGTGAGAGTATGGATCTGTAATAGGGTTAGTTTCAGTTCTTACACAAAATCCTTTCTAGCAGATTTTTATTCAGCAGTATTGGAATAGCAGTAACAACTGTTTTTGACATTGATCTGTGTGTTCCAATGTATCTATTCCAACTATGTTTGTAGATTTTAGTGAGATTCAGATTGCAGTTTTGATTAGCCTTTAAATTTAGACAGTGTTAGTTTCCACTAGAAGAAGAATCTGTTTACAATGAGTTAGACAAAAATTCATAATGGTATCAGAGAAAGGTTTGTTGAAACATTCTAAAAATCCTTGAATAGATAGTAGGACTGCTACCTATGAAAGGGAGCTGTCAGGAGGCTCCAGGGATCGGATGCTGTGATCCATGCTTGAGAAAAGCACAGTGAAGTTTCAAGTTGTCGGGTTCTTTGTTAGGCTGCTGATCTGTCTTAACTTTCGTTTAGGCGATATTCCAATGCAGTAGTATGGCTACAGTAAATCTCAAATACATGGACAGATTGGAAGGTCCCTCTTAACTTCATCCCAGGGAAGTCTCAGGTAACCAGCCTGCATCCATCTTAACTACAGATCTTCCAAGCATTTGGCGGGATCAAATTTCTTTTCACTCTAAAAGAGGTTTGCACCTCAATAGATTTGATCCCTCTCGACACTCGATAGATCTGGAGTTAAGATGGATCTAGAGTGAGAAATTATTCTTACATAAGAATATATTAGCAAAACCATGGGTTGTCAAAACCACCAACAATAAATTGACTATTTTACCTCAAGTTTATTTTAATTATTAATTTTATTTTTTATTTTATTTTTTTTTAATTTTATTTCATTTCCATTTTATGCAATTTGACTGAGTCAAAATGTTTACATATCAAGACACGACATTACAACATCTCTTCCATACCAGGCTGGTGAGCGCCTCTAGGCACAAAGATATTGTTGGAGTAGGATTTGTCTAACTTCATTGAGAAACTGGTTGTAGAGCCTCCCAAACCTGTGTAATTAGTAAATCATAAAAAGAAGATGGCCAAGGTCAAGTGAGTCATACTTGAATCTATGAAGGATCATTAGATCCCTCACATCACCAAAAAGACCACAATAAAGTACATGTTTGATGCTCTAGTCACTCTATCAGAGTGAGAACAACAAACAGAAGACATTCCTAAGAAATAAGCTTAATCCCTGCAAATGAGTAAAAGGATATTGTAGTTTCCTACTTAATGAAGATTATTGATCTCCATGATCAGCTTGCAGCAATTGAGAGGAGGTGAAGGGTGAAAAGCTAGTACTCATTGCATTAAATAGGTCCTGTTCTTTTTGGAAACTTTTTGGCTATGACATCTAGGCCAAAAAAAAGTTAAAACTTCCCATTTTGAAGAGGCTATGGAATGACTTCAACTAGAAGGAGCAGAATGTTGTCCCCATTAGTAAGACGAAGAAGGGCAACAAGAAAAGAGGAACTAAGAAGGGTTAAAAAGGGAAGAAAGAGAAGCCAGGTTCTTGTAACCAGGGAAGGAAGGACTTGAGCCACATCAAGTGCTTCAAGTGTCAAATGTTTGGGCACTTCGCTTCCAATGTCATCAAAAGAAGGGGAAGGGAAAGCAACTTGTAAAGAGTACAAAAGCATCAGCTCAAGTGGATGAGCTTTCATCCAATCTCGAGATACACTTCTCAATGGTCTCATGCCTGTCATCTGACATCATGTCTGATGTGGACTGGTATGTGGACAGTGGAGCCTGCAAACATACAACCTCTAACAAGAGTACCTTTAGTATAACTTGGTGATGATGCCACATATCCAGTTGCAAGAGTGGGATCCATCAAGTGATATCCTTAAGCTTACTAAGTTAATGATGTTTTGTATGTACCTAGCTTAACTAAAAATCTCTTTCCAATTTCAGTGATGATAGATCCTACATATATGGCTAACTTTGAAGATCAACAAGTCCTCATCCTAAATTGCAAGGGAATCCTATAAGAACTTTAGGGTATGATAGTGACAACATGTGTGAGCTTTGACAAAAGAGACTAGGTCACTTGCACTAGTGAATGTTGCCAATCTTGAAAAACATGGTGTGGGCATTGCCAATCTTCAAGGCTGAGAAGAAAGGAGTGTGCAAAGGTTGTGCACTTGGCCAGCATGTAAAGGATGTTTTCCTGGCAGTAAACATAGGTCAAGAGGGGTTTCTGACCTAATCAACTCAAATGTATGTGGGCCCATCTCTTCAACTTCCTTATCAAGTAACATTTACTATGAATATTTTATTGATGATTCTTCTAGGAAGTCCTAGACTTAATTCACAAAAACCAAAGGAGTGTGAGCAGAGATACCAAGTTTGAAGAAAATGCATGGTCCTCTAAGTCTCAAGAACCTCCAATAGTGACCATGGAGGCAGAAGAGATTGGTATCCCAAAAACAGATCTGCAGAAATAAAAAAGATCATGAAACGCACACTTAGATCAGCAAGCTTTTGGAAGTGCAAGGGGTGCCTCTTTACCTTCAAGTTCAGCTAGAAAGCCTAGATGGCTAATCTAGACATTAAAAGAGGCAACAGAGTAAGTTGGTGCTCCAACTACTTCCCTTCAAATAAGCCACCCTCCTAAAAAGTTCCCTAGTTATGTTGCACTGATATCTTTCATTATTGAAACAAAACCTTCTAGTAACGGCAGTAAGGAAGCAAGTACTGCAAAATGCCATGATGGAGGAATACATCTCCTCCTAAAGAATGATGCGTAGGAGATAGTGCCTAGACTAGTGGAGAAGTCAGTATTTGACTCTAGTTTTTCTTACAACAATCATGCATGGTTAAGCATGCACCAGATAGCAGCATATAAAACTGCAAAGCTCGGTTTGTGGCTGGACGGTTCTCCCATTAAAAAGGAGTTGACTATGAGGAGACTTTTGCTCTTGTTACTAAATATACCTCTATCAGATTTACTATGTCTTTCACAACAATCTTCCATTGGATTTTATATCAAATTTATGTAAAGACAACATTTCTTAATAGGTTGATTAAGGAGTTATATGAATAAACCAACCAAGAGGCTTTTAGGTGAATAGGCTTGAGACCCATGTTTACAAGTTGAAGTAGGCCCTTTATGAGTTGAAACAGGCACCATTTGCATGGCACTCCAAGATCGATGAGTAACTTTCAGATTTGGGTTTCACTGAGACAGATGCAGATTCTAATTTTTACAATTTGGTAGATCATTCTAATCTGCTTGTTTTAGTCCCATATGTAGACAATCTTACACTCACAGGAAGTTAAAAGGAATCCACAAACTGGTGCAGGGCAAAATTGGCAAGAGAATTTGTGATGTGACTTGAAGCACTACTTGTTGGCTCTAGGGGTGTAGCAAAGTGCAGGTGAAGTGTTCCTTGGACAGAAAAAGTATGTAATGAAATTCTTAGAAGATTTCAAATGATGGACTGCAAACCCATGGCTACTCCAGTGTATGCAATTGAAATTCTGATGAGATTTCAAATGATGTACTGCAAACCCATGGCTACTCCCCTGTGGTAGTAAATCCATTGTACTTTGCTGATTCTAATTCAGATTTGATGAACATCTGTATACAGGGAATTGATAGGTTTCCTCATGTACTTAGTTAACACAAGGCCTAACATTTGTTTTGTAGTCAACACTTTCAGTACATGGTGCAGCCTAGGCAAGTTCATCAGGTTGCCACAAAACACAAGTTCTAATACTTGGAAGGGGGCAGTGCATTTTGCACTGAGATATGTTAGTGATGCAGCTTTTTATTCAATGATAATGGAATAGCATTAACAGGGGTTCTCGACAGTGATCTACATGTTCTGTGCATGTTTTCTAACTGTGTCCGTTTATAGGCTCAAACGACATTCAGATTACAGTTTCGATTAGCCTTTAAATTCAGACTGTGCTACTTTCCTGTAGGAGAAGAATCTGTTAAACAAGTGTTACTAAATTCATCAGTTGTTAGTAATTAATTGGATGAATGGCAGTAGTAGAAGATGAAATCAAACGTTCTGTCCGTTTTTATTTCAGAGTGCTTTGAACATGTCTACAAAGAATTAAATGGTGAAGCAGACACCTTGAGGAAGGAAGGACTACAGTTGGCTGAGGGTTCAAGGTTATGAAGTGAAATCAAGGATTGTCATATCTTACACGAACATATTTCTGCATCCTCGAATGGGGATTCTTATGACAGTCAGTATTCTGAAGATGATCCAAGTGCCTCAAAAGAAGAATTCTGAATTTTAGAGAAGTTACAGGACCCTTCAATCAATATCAATGCCTTCTTCAGGCTTAGCAAAGAATGTATATTTTCATTCTGATATTTCTCGAAGCTTAAAGCATTTACAGAATGTATCTCTTTATACTCGGATGAAATAAAAGATTAGAAAAATTGAGGGAAAATATATCAATATCAATCGATATGTAAGCCAATAAATGCACAAAAAAAAACAGATTGAAAAAATATGCCTGCTGTGAGTCTGTGAAAGCAAATATAAGCAGCACCTCTTCTGGAAAATGTGAAGCGGAAATACAAAACAAAAAAGACATCGTGATAAGAGAATATGGGTTGAGAGGGACAAAAGAAATCAAGGCTTAGACTCACCTCTATCCGATTGCATATGAGGATCTGAACCAGCCGCATCGGTTATCCAAAAATGCACCTTTGTCCGTGCACCGATCAAGTCAATCCGCCGCCTGGAAAGAAAAATAGCACAATGCAAATATTTGCAAATGCGTCTACCTGAAAAGGGGGCGCGGCGTAAGAGGCCCTCCTGAAACCCCTCGGAGAAGGATATATCTGCGGACCTGAAACCCTACATCCGATATAACAACCCATTTTAAGATATAAATGTTTTAAAAAGTTAAAGAGCATTGTCGCCGACCCTGAAACCCTACATCGTATATAGAACTAGCATTTGCACAAACCGGTGCAACGTCATAGAAGTAGTGGGATATGGAAGTAGGTTTGTGCAACGTCATAGAAGTAGTGGGATATGGAAGTAAGTAAAAGTAATATTTTAGTAAAATGTTAAATATGTGTTGTATGAATTAATAATTTTATTATATAATTAATAAAAGAATTAATAGAGAAGGGTTATTATTTTAAAATTTAGGATATAATTATAAAAAAAAAAATTGAGAGGAAATATTAGTTTTAAGATCAAAAAAATTAATTAAAAAGAGCGATAAATTTTAGGTTTAATTCTAAAGCCTCAATGCGAAAGGATTATATTAGAACATCCTAAAAAGTCTTTTAAGAAAAATGGCGATTAAAACCTTTTCCAAATAAATTTTAAAGGTTTAAAGCATAAATATAATAAAAGCCGGCATATATATGTAAATAGTAATAAAGAGGTCGACCCCATAAAACTACCACGTTGCATATTGGGATCTCGCGAGTGGCGTTTTTGTTTTATTGTCCATGACCAAACTTCCGAAGCCTCTAACTTCCGACTTTATTTACACCATATCCATTCAATTTAATTATTTACACCATAACCATTGCAACTTTTAATGTCCATGACCAGACACACGTCTTTAAAACTTGTGATATGAAAGGTGTGACATGGCAACTGTGATATTATATTAAGGTGTGCTATGATGGAGCAGTCGAGTCTGCAACACGTATTGCAATCGGAGGTTTCAAAGTGACAAGGCTTCAAAAGTTGAGATATGGCGGATGTGATATTAATGGCCAAATGTGGAGAATTAATGGTTTTCGATAGAATAAACGCATTCATTATTACTAACGGTTTCTTGAGATTTCGCTCATAAAAGTCTTGGATTATTATGTAATTGGTTATTTGCTAAGTTATTCGCTTTGAATGTTAGTTACTCTCACCCTTGTGTTTCTCTTGACAAGTCAGTCCCAACAAGCATAATTCAACAAAAATGTCTTGGTCGACCAAACCCATGAAGAAACCTGTTGTTCAACAACAATCAGTTGCTCTTCCCCCTGAGTTTGCAGAATTGCTTGCATTATTTACCGATACCACATGCACCTCAAACACCGGAACATCTACCTGGGAGGCCACATATCAACTTTTCGAAGATGAAGAGCCGAGAGTCACAGAAAGAGTAGTCATAGCCGAAGATTCATACCCGGTTTCTGATACTACATATAGTGATCTGGCCAATTCATTCCTCCACAGAATTGTTGCTCAGCTGAACATCCTTCCTTACATGGATATGATCACATGTGTTGTTGACCATCTAAACATCGCTGACAGAAACTTTATGACCAAGAGGAACACAATCATCGGCTCTTTCACCAACAAAGATTCGACTCGAATGTACCAGTTGTCGGCAGCTCAGAAGAAATATGATATGACTTCATTGAGAAATTCATGAAGGAAAATCAGGATCAATCTGAAGTCATCAAAGGATGGAGAAGAGATGCTAGCAAGCACAAGCGAGAAAATAAGGGTATGCATTCTATAGCTTCTCTTGTCGGTCCATATTGTTATGTTGCCACTATGATATGTAGATTATTTGGTTATGTCAATACCCAAAAGTTTTCAGACCAGTGGGTACCCTTGATTGATGCAGCTATGTTATGGACTGGGGGACTGTTCTATCTAATAATTTAAGTATCCAAATCCTAGATTATAGGAAGAACTGTAGTTTTTTTATTCTAGAAAACATTGTTCCCCCATTTTACATGAGTGCCTATGTAATGGATGTTATTTTATTTACTTCTGATTTCCCATCCATGGGATGTAAATGGACCATACAGGACCCTATGTCTATCCACGTTTATCATAGTATTCTCCGGGAGTCAAAATATAGGAAAAAGAGCATCATTCCTTTGTTAATTCTCATACAGAATACAAATTAGATGCATGGTGTGAAGGAAAATGAAATTTACAGGTTTGTGGTTGAAATTTATTGGTGTATCTATACGTGTATCTATAAGTTGTATTTTCATAGTCCAGGGGTTGGGAATACACAATTCCCATCCACTTGAGCTCAATTTTATCTCGCAAAACTTCATTGGGATCTACCTAAACACATATGCAAACATAGGTGAAAATGCCTTTCAAAAGTCTTTCCCTGTCTACTTTGACGAATCTTCCAATAAAATTGCCCACTTTTTCTAAGAGATCTAGATGGGTAAAGTGAATGGGAAAACTGGGAATCTTACCCATACTAGAGTAGTCATCGGCAACATAGTGAGAGGATTGAAGTTGGGAAACCATGGCTTCACTAGAAGACCAACTCATCCCCAAAACCATGGACCTTGGTTAAGGATTTTTTTCTTATCCTCAAGACATTTGAAGATCACCACAAAAAAACATGGGTCTACATCCACCCAAACCGACGTTCATCCAATCCTATCATAATCGAACAGAAAAACGCTACTTTTTCAATAGAAAATGGGGAATAAAAGTATCACCCAAGGATAATGACCATCGCATCAAGCGCTCAATCATAGGGGAGGAGCAATAATTTGACAATCACACGTCCTTGATTTCTGTTGATTTAACTCTGAACGCTCACGTAATATTCTCTTGCTTGGCGAATTAAACACCACTGCATGGAATGGACAAGGATTGAGCCGAACCCTGGATGAAGCCCACTTCATTCTCATCTAAACACAAAACTATATATACGTCAAAGCTATTACAATAGATTCTGACTGTCAACACCTCGAGGTTCTGTTTATATGTGGCTACCTTTTATGGTTACTATTGAATGTGTGATTGGCAATAGTAATGGCAACTTAGGGCTGCCAAATTTCCTTCGATTCCCTCACTACATCCTAACACAAATAGTTGTTCAATGCCTTGGTTGTCTTTCAAAACTGGTAGGCAGCGTCTTCTTTGATATTTCTCGATGGTTTTAATTCCACTACAATCACAACTTTCATTTACATAAACTTCGTGTTTTCGCACGAGCGACGATTGTTCAAGGTGAAATGTCACTTGGATGGTTTAAATGTTGTTGACCCATCATAACTAACTAACGGATATGCCCATTACAATTTTATACCACCCCATTATCAATATCAATTATGCATGGGAACCAATTAAAGCAACTTTTCACATTAATTTTATATGAGCATGAGAACATGTGTTAACAAGCAGCCCATAAAGCCTCATTTTGAAAGCCATAGTCACTTAGAAGGAATTCCTCTTGTAGTAGCATCCTCCCTACTAAACTTTGCTAGTGCTAACATTAGAACCACCATTACAACAAGATATCTTTCTAGTGTTGACAACACCATTATAGTAAGATACCTCAAGAGAGACAGAAAATTTAAAAAGTATGATAGTAATACGTATCCAGAAGATGGTATTGAAACTAGTAATTGTTCACGAATCCATAAGATTGTAAGGTCATTCTCATTATCATAATCATTGTCATCATCATCACCATCATCCTTGTCATTGTTATTGCCATCATTACATTATCATCATAATCACCATTCATGCCATCATCATCATCATTATGGACATTGTTTGCAATTGTTCATAATTGTAGATGTTGTAAGAAATATCATCAACCCAAAAAATGTGATCAGTGCTAGAAAAGGGTTGTTTAGGACACATTGATATACGTAAGAGAAATAACAACTCTATTTTTGACAGATGATCGATGATGATCATCATCACCACCATTATCATCGTCATTGTCATTTTTATCATCCCCATCATCATCATTAATGTAATTTCTATCGACATTGTTGTAATCATGCATCATCATCATTCATGCCATTATTGTTTTTGATGATGACCTAGATGAAAATGATGATCATGACACCAAAGATAATGCTTATGATTATGACAATGACAACATCTAAAATTGGGAAGATTCGCCAACGTCATTAGCATCGTCATCATCATAATCATTGTCATTATCATCATTGTCATTGTAACCACTATCATCTTTATCATCATAATCACAATTCATGTCATCGCCATCATCTTCATTTTCATCATTGTCAATATTATTGACATTGTCATCAATTGTTCATAATTGTCAATGCCATAAGGAATATCATCAATGCAGAAAATATGATGAGTGTTGGAAAAGGGATGCAAAAGCGAACATAGAAATGGGGGCAACAATAGAAGTAAAATTGGATGAAAAGTGGATACAACATAAGTAGATGCACAACAACATGAAAAACCTAACACAAAAGTGGATGCAAAAGTAGATGCAGTTGTCAATGCAAACTTGGATGCAAACATGAAGGCAAAAGTGGAAGCAAACATGGGTCCAATGGTAGGTGTAAAACTTGGCACAAATTGTGGTGAAACAAATGTGGATGCAACAACGGAAACAAAAGTATATGCAAAAATGGATGAAACAAAAGTGGATGCAATAGGGGATGCAAACGTGGAAGCAAATGTGGTTGCAATGGTAGGCGCAAGATATGGTGCAACAAAAGTGGATGTAACAATAGACAAAAAATATGCAAAATAAGATGCAAAAATGGATGTAAAAGTGGAAGCAAACATTGATGCAACAGGCAAAACAAAATTGGATGCAAAAAATGGATATAATGTAAGTAGATGCAAAAGTAGATACAAAACGAAATGCAAAACCCAATGCATAAACCTGACATAAAAGTGGATGCAGAAATAGATGCAATATTTGATGCAAAAGAGGATGTGAACATGGATGCAAAATTGGAAGCAAACGTGGATACAACAGTGAGTGCAAAACATGGTGCAAATTGTGGCATAACAAAAGTGGATGTAATGATAGATGCAAAAAAAGAATCAAAGTATGATGTAAATGAAGATGTAAAAAGGGATGCAAAAAGTGAAATTTAAAATGGGTGCAACAGTGGATGCAAAATTGTGTGCAAAAGTGGATGCAATAGAAGTCGATGCAAAAGTAGATGCAAAACGAGACACAAAACCCGATGCAAATCCCGGTCCAAAATTGGATACAAAAAGGGATGCAAAAATAGATGTAGTAGTTGATGAAAACCTAGACGCAAATGAGGATGCAAACGTGGATGCAAAATTATAATCAAAAGTGGGTGCAAAAGGAGGTGCCAAACTAGGCGCTAATTGTGGCACAAAAATATTAGATGCAATAGTGGGTACAATAATAGATGCAAAAGAGGATGTAAATATGGATGCCAAACAAGAGGGAAAAGTGGATGCAACAAAAGTAGATGCAACATTTTATGCAAAACTAGACACAAAACACGATGTAAAACTTGGCGCAAAAGGGATGCACAAATGGATGAAAAAATGGATGCAAAAAATGATTTAAAAAAGGATGCAAAAAAGGATGCAAAAGTTGATGCAAGTGTAGGTGCAAAAAGTGGATGCAAATGAGGATGCAAAAGTATGTCAAACAAAATTAGGTGCCAAACTTGATGCAAAACCTGGTGTAAAGGATGACACAAAACTTGGCATAAAATTTGGTGCAAAACGTGGTGCAAAACCTATTGCAATACCTGGTGCTAAACTTGGTGTAAGATTTGGTGCAAAACTTGATGCAAATTTTGTGTCAAGTTTTGCACCATATTTGATAAATGGATGCAAATAGCACCAAAAATGGGCTCTAGATGCAAAAAAAGAAGTAAAAAGGGACGTAATCGCTGGTTTTGTTGTAGTGTGAGATTAGTAATTTGTTTTTGTTGTAATTATTTTGGTTAATACCATAGCTAGATAATTTTGCTCGAAACAAATTACTTGATTGCTAAGGTAAGAAAAACTAATTACTTGATTCCACTTGACTGCAATTATACAAATGGATTCTTTTTTAAGGAGGCTGAATTAAATTCATTGTATAGAACCCTTGAGGGAATTTATTTCTAGAGGTCTGAAATGTTTTTGGATAAGTTCAAGAGACAAAAAAAATATTGTGGGGGGCTAAAATTGTTTCAAGGGACAAGTTAAAAAAAATGATGTGGTTGGGCTGCTAGTCGAGGTTAGGGTTAGAATTTCAAAACAGACCCACTTGTCAAATTTGAAGGTGTTCACACCTCTTTGACTCATCTTCACAATGTCAAAGAAAGATCTTGACAATTTTATAAATTTTTAATTTTTAAACCATATTTGACAGGAAAATCAGTCCTTAACGGACAACTTGCCCGTCAAATTCCAACTTTGGGGTGGCCAACATCCTGCAGGTGTCAAACCTCTTGTCAAGGCCGACAGTCCAATTGGTAGGCACGCAGAAGGACATCAGGGTAGTTCGAGGAAGATGAGCGCATGATCAAAGTGGCCAATAGTGTTGTTGAAGTCAGTTGGTTAGGCATCATGAGTCAGTCGAATCGGTTGAGAATTGGGACTAGTAGTGAAGCTAGCGGTGGCGACAACAGGCCAAACTCATCCGACAGCGAGGATGACAAAGAACGAAGGTAGGAAGGAGCAACCAGTAGCTCGTAGACAAGGTAGATGACACGCAAGTTGGGTCAGCTCTTGGGAGTTAGTCACCGCCAAGGTTTGTGAAAGAGTCATTTGAAGAGATCACAAAAAGGTGGACCACCTGGGCAGAGTAAGTGAGAAATTTTGGGGGAAATATCCATTTTTGATATTAACATGTAACATAGATGGATTGATGTAGATCTATTTTAATTATAGGTTTATTAATTTGTAAGGAATCAAATATTTTGAATTTTTATTTTTTATCATTATTTAAAATAAATTTAATTTCTAATTTTATTGATTTTAATTTATAGCTCACCATTTATATATATACGAATAAAAAACCTTTAAAAACAAATAAACAAATAAACCAATTTTCAATTATGTTATAAACTTCATTATACATAGCCAAAAATCAAAATACATGAAAAATGTAGAATTACATTTTATATTTATTTCTTTGGTTTTTTATATTCAATGTAAATGACTTAAAATCCATTTTTTTCAAATTTTTCAATTTTAATAATTAGTACTATAATAGCCACCTTTTAGTGGTCTAAAAAATAGTAATTTTGGAAGAACTCATCCAATGTGGATATTTAGATTCCGGTAGGCTCTATTGTGATCCAACCATGTTGCCAGAATCAAATAACCAGAACGAGAATGGGATGCTTAAATACATGGGACTTTAAGACTTTTAGGTTGTCGTTCAGAAGGTAATGTCATGCCTCTCTGTTTTCTATAATTATGAAAAGAAGGGAGTGAATGCCATGCTGGGAAATATGAAGTTTATGGTCAGACCCGTTTAGCATAATGTTCTTCGAGGCTCTGCTTCTCACCTATAGAAAGGTGGGTAATGCAATCGTTAAGCTTGACAGTCATGGAATATAATGACAAAGGTTTCTCAACATCCTCAACCTGCTCAGACAGCATCGTCCACACCCTTACCTGCTGCACAAGTCATGAGAGAGTCGAGGGATGGAGTGTGCAGAGGAGGTTGAGGGGAGCCAAGCGAAGACCATAATCTTGATGTGGGCTACAGTAATCATGGCGCGGTGAGTGTTGACAGGCCAAACTGTCAATGGTGGAGTCCTGTAAGATCAAGTCACATCCATGGCAACAACAATAAGATATCATGTTGAATGTAATGTTAAGGAAAGACATGCCATAAAATGTTTTCTTGGGAGCTCGTTAACTTGGCCCCAAACAATTGTATACATGTCCTTACTAGGAAACTGGCTAAAACTCAACTCATAATTAGATAGTTGCGTTGACGACATTGATCGATGATAAGGAGAGTTGTGGAACTAGATTCCACGGCCAGGTGGTCACTATTAAGATCTGTTGTTTCATGGTTCCATGAAAATGGTACATCTAGATTTTAGAAGTCATTGCACTCAAAGGGGCAGCTGGTGGATCTTCCAAGAGGTAGAAAGAAATGGAGAAACTGGCAACGCCCCTCGATTGTCGATCATGGGATTCCTTGCTCTTTGATGATCGAATGAAGGGAATTATCTGAGGCTTTTCTACTTTCTTTCGAGGAGAACGAAAAATTTATTAGCCCTATTGGCAAACACAACAATATGTCTGTAAGAAGGTGAAGGTGAAAACCTCGTTGGAAGCTTTGGAAATGGTGAGAAATTGTCTTAACCTTGGAGTTTAAAGAAATGAACATGTTGAGATTAGCCACCTCAATATGAGGTAAAGGTTGTTTTTGTTAGAATTAAATATTCTAACAAATTACAAGTGGATCTAAGATATTCATTGAATTTAGGAGCTAAAGATGAGGATAAAAATACTCACGTTGTAAATGACTATGGAGAGACAATATTCTCATCATTTGTCATGTATATATATGTTTTTTTTGGGACATGAATGGTTGGTTGGATTGATTTCAAAATGGATCTCAATCAAAATTGAGAGATGATATAAAAATTTAAGGGAACCAACTCTATAATTCTTACTAGACAAAGGAATAAGTTCTGATTCTATTTATAATTATAAAGTTGAGTCTTCTATACTGACGAACACACTCGCCCAATGACAACAAAAAATTACATAGCATAATTTATATAAACTTCAAGGTTGTAACCTAGTAATCAACTTATAGATTTGATCCTAGTCGAGGTCACTTAGCTGGTGCACATGGGCTTGGGTGGTCTGCATCCATGATTTTTTCTTCAATAAATACATTTGACTAATTGATGGACCCTTCAGATGGTTGATCCATGAAACCTAGATATTGAAATATTAGTAATCTTCTCTAAATTGTCATGATATTCCTTAGCAGCGGTCTGAAGAAACTGGATTTACTTAGAATCCCTACATCGATCCAAATCCTAGAAATGTCCCCTTTGATGGTTGCCATGTTCATGTCAATTCTGTTAAAATTCTATAGAAAGGCACGAGAGGAATTAGAGTTCCAATTCCACTCATTATCCTTGAGCCTTTCCAATTCCAAATGAAGTTTGCAAAGGAAACAATAATTTTCCATGAAGGGTTCATAAAGGGCAGTGCAACACTTACAAAGAGAGGTTGATTTTGGGTTAGATGATTAAGAGCTCTCAGGGATTGCATTTTAGTTTAATTAGGGAATGGGAATCTTGATAAGTGTTCCTTTAATGATAGCTTCCCCTGGTGGTTTGGTGCATGCATTATTGGCCAGTTGATTTTCCCTACGGTTGTTACCTCTGCAAACATGAACAAATTGTACATTTTTTATGCTTCTAAGGATTGATCTTAAATGATTAATGGCTTTGGGAAAAGCTATCTTATATGATATGAAAGTATTTTTTTTTATATCATCTGGTCTATTAAAATCATTGAATCTCCAATTATGATAGCTGAGTTTGTATGTTTATTTATCAGATGATCTTGACTCTCATGAGTAGAGATAGTGCCTCTGCTTTGTTGTTGTTGTCATTTCTCCAACCTCATTCAAATTTAGCTTCTTATTTTCCTTTGAGGTCCAAAAGGACCCCTGCGCCCTCCCTGCACACCAACCACCCCCGGTGTGTCATGTATCTCTTGTTAAAATATTTAGTGCTATGTTGAGAGGTAGAATAATTCCTCCTGCAACGAATGAGTATTTTCTCGATCAAGGTCCCAGTTAGACACTTTTTCGTTTATATAGTCGTATACTCTCGAGGACAAAGGCTCGGTTGTCTATATTAACTTAAACTAAAATTAAACTAATTCTATAAAAATAACTAATCTAGGGAAAATCATTGACATATTTTATTATTTACAAATATCTATAAAAACATAATAGACTTCTAGTATGATAAGGTCAGTTTATTCAGTAGGAGTTACAGGATTCGAAGAAACATAATACTATGTGAAATATCATGTAATTTCTAGTCTCAATCGGTCAAATAAAGTGCCTCGCCAATGGGAGGTCACAGGGTCGAATCCCGAAAGCTCTTGGGGTTAGGTCAGTAAATAGGCCGAGGGGTGTTGATGCCCTTCGGGTGGCGTCCACTCAGTATTTAAAACCCTGGACATAGCGGCTACCCACTGACCCAGGTATCCGTGAACAAGTAAGTGAAAAAAAAAAATCATGTAATTTCTAGTCCTTACTAGATTTTGGGTCAAGATTGCCACACAAATAAATCTTGAAATAGTTAACTTTTTTTATTGTTTTTTTGAATATATATATATATATATATATATATATATATATATATATCTATATATATATATATATATATATATATATATGCATTAACTAAAATAAAATAAGAGTGAATATTTGTCTAAAAAACAAGAGAAAATCAAACCATATCTTTTGAATATTAGATTCCAATGATCAAACAATAGTGAAAGATTGACAATTCATGAATCTCTGTTAAAAAAAAATGGATGATGATTGTAACATCTCATAAGAAATGTTTAACAGAAAAATCAAACGTTCATTCATAATTAAATAACATAAGTTGAATAGTGATACCATATTTATCCATTAAGTAACTGAAAATATATCCATACATAAACTTCATAACTCATCACACATTAAAATCGAAATTGGTCTTGAAAAAAGTTGATACTTCAAAATTGATTCAAAAATACAAATATGTAGTCTTCACAATTTCTCGACCTCTTGCACCAATGCAAGAGGTTCTATAAATACTTTAAAAACAATATATGTTTCAAACAATAAGATAAGTCTCAAAAAAGAAAATCACAAGATTTTCTGAAAGTAAATGTCTAATTCTAAAATATATAAATTATATCTCTGTTCAATTGAGACCTCCCTGGAAAGTAGGTAACTTCTCCTCGTCTTCAGAATCTTCATAGTTAATATTGAGCAATAGATGGGGTGCGTGAAACTCAATATGCTTTACCCATTGTGAGTACACCTAAGAAAAACCAATAAGTGAATAGAGGGAAACTGATTTATGCTGATTTGGCAGCTAAAAATCAAACCATGGACTTTCTTCTTTCTTTTTTGATACTTGATTTCAAATTTAGCAATAAGCTCAATTTTTCAAAAGGAAGTTGTAGCAATTTCTGGAAAGTTTGTTGCTTCCAGACGCTAATCCTTTTGATTTGTACCCTATATTTGGAGACATGGTCCTTTGTCGGCTACTTTAATTCCCATGGAACAATGTCTTTCAGAGGCTTGGAACCTGGCAAGTCGAATTCTTCTATAAAGTCAGTCCCTTTCTCCCAGATTGTCAAGCATTTCCCTTGTGTAGTTTTGGCCCATTCTCTGATTTTTTTGGCTTCATCTTCCCTCCACTTCAAATATACAAGCATCAATATTTTATCCGTTTTTTAAATTTTTAGAATTTCATTAGATTGAAATTCCTTCTCCTAGTCAAGAATAGACAGAAATTTGTTTTTAATGTATTTGTCTTCTTCTATTAAAGAATCAATCCTTTCATTTAAATTTGTAATCTCTCGATAAAATCTTGATATTTTATCCATCCTTTTATAGAATTTTGATTGATTTTTCCTTATAATCAAACAAATTTGTAAAGCTTGTTCTCTGAAAATTTCTAAACTCTGTGTGGCTTCTTGATTCTAATTAAGTTAGCTTTGAAGAGAGTCGATTTACTCTTTTAAAGTTGTAGTCATGATCTCAGAATTTCTTTCAGCTTCGTACTTCATGTTAAAAATACATGGAATCTGAAAAACAAAAGTGAAATATAATTGTGTGTTACATTTATTATTCACATGATGTACATTTATAATACATTTTGCATGACTGTTGGATTCCATATTCCAAGGTCTCTTGGAATTCCTTTGACTCCTCACATTCCACACCAACCCTTAGAGGATTAGGTGTCCAACATTCCCCCCTTGATCCGAACAGGTACATATGAGTCCAAGAAGAGAGTGTAATAAAAAATGTGAAAAAATGCACAACAACACTAGGTTGAATGTGCTCTCTGAAATGTTGGTATAAGCTGATGGTTTAAGGATGACTACCAACACTGGAAAGCTTAATACAGTGCCCTAAACTCTTCCAAATCTAGCGAGAAGCTAAAATATTTTGCTAGAGGAAGTGTCCCTAATGCTTTGGAGAGGGAGACCTTCAACTTGGAAAAGGGAGGTTTGCAAATTAAGATAGTTTAAGGAAGGTCACCAAGCAAAGGAATTCTTAATGTGATTCCCAAAACTCTTCCAAAACTGGCAAGAAGCTGAAGTCTTCTGATAGAAGAAGTGTCCCCAAATCTTTGAAAAGGGAGAAGCTCAACCTCAAAACGGAGGTCTCAACCCCACATAGATGGTTTAAGGCTGACCACCAACCAAATGCATGCTGAAGGGAATCTATGTCTCTAGATACAACTTTGAATCTGGTATGGCAGGTTGTGGCTCAGGCTCACTTGGTGTGGCTCTGAAACTTGTATATGACCATCACTTCCCCCATGTCAGTACAAGGTAAGATGATGGAGAACACTTAACTGCAATATTGTTCAATACTCTAGAACAAGTTTTGACATATGACTGAAATATCTTCTTGGTTGTTGAAGCCCATTTCCAAGAAACAATCCATCAAACATGAATCTTTGTTCTTGTAAGAGGCTTGTTTTTGAAGAATCGCTTTGAAGAATGAGTGGTTTTATGACAATGCTCACATGGATGAATATCAAAAAATGATCTTACATATGGCCAACTCTGTCACAATGTTGGCATCCGACATTTTTTTGTGGCTGTTGTGGAAGAATAGTAGGAATAGGTGAAGGTGTATTGTAATGAGGAAACCAAACACTATGGAACTGAATGGGCTTTGAATAATCTACAATATGAAAGGACGCATCCTTGTCATATCCAAGACTAGTTTAGTGCTTGTTATGGACAAGCTCTTCCCAAGGTATAATGATGGGCTTGGGAAGCGTATTCTCTTGAGATGGGTACTGCATCTGAATCAATCTTAATCTCATGATTACTTTCTGGCAGTTGATGGGAGTTTTTCTTAATTTTTTGAATAGAAATGGGTTCAGAATGATGTCTATGTTGTTGTAGTTAATCTTGTTGAAGTTGTGATTCGAGCTGCAATAGATCTATTTTTTCTTGTGCATTTTTCATATAAGTTTGAATGTCAAAAAGAGTTTATTTGCTGACTTTTACCATCCCATCAATTATGGAATGAATTAGGATATTCAATAACTTTAATGCATCTTTAAGTCTAGCCATTGTCTCAATAGATAAACCCTAATATGCATTGCTACAATGTTCTCCACTGTGGGTGATTTTTTATTCAGTGTACATTGCTTTTAAGGCTTCTACATGCACTAACAGTCTCCAAAAAAACTTGTCTTTTTCAATCGCAACTTTAGAAATTAAATGAAATAGCCATTAAGTGACAACTCCTATAGAATAGACATTTCTCATCCAAAAACTTAATTGTACAATGAGAAGATTGGAAGATAGAACCTGGTAATTAAATGAGAACCAACACAAATCAATACATATGCAATTATCAGTCCCCAGAATGGCACGTCAACATCTGTTTATGATGTACGTTTCCCAGGAAATGGAAGCACCAGTTCCATCTTCACCACATTCCTTGTATCATCATCAAATCACACACATTCAACCACTGAGATAACATGCATTCCCTTCAATGCAGCTATAACAATAACAGAAGGTGGAATGATGACTTTCGGCCCCTCAGAAAGAACTCTATAATTTGTGGTTATGCCTAGAAATGGAGTGTGACCTATTGAAAGTTGGTTTCACACCCCAAACACATGACACGACCTACTTGTAGCAATACTTTACCTCCTACAGTCCATATGTTCCACTCTTCAAACAATACACAGTCTAGGAAGAAGTGAAACTCGGCCAATAATGAGATATGATCAAAATCTTGATTGGGTATTCGAGCTGCCTTTAAAATGGGTAAAACAAACCACTGGTTCCTTCAGTCAACCACTACAGTGAGAACAATCCTCTGAAAATCCATACTAAACATCTAACTTGACTTTACAATTCGATGGGAAAATCTACAGGGGGTTGGATGGTCATTCGAAAATAGTGGATTCTGTCTCATTTCTCATTATATCCATTTCGACGACCCCTTTTGTCATTTTCAAAGCTACATTTGTTGTTTGCGAAGAAAACCATCGAGATAAGTTAAGTATTCCTCTACCCGAGTCTACTGTTTGAATCTCCAATGCCTTAGATTTCATGAAGTCTAAGCTCGTTCTCTTAGTTTCCCATCAGCTCTCTGTAAAAGCACTATCCTAAGGTCTGCTAACTGATCTATTTCTAAAAAAAAATTAAATGCAATAAGAGGCAGTAGTTTACTCACTTACCAGACTTTTAGACAAATAAAATTTTACCATTTACATTATAATAAAATTTATATGAGTAAACTATGGAGGAATACCTGTACCAGTTGCTAGTGGAGATGCCTTTGTCATGTTGCTCCTGCTGAATGCTCCTTTTGACGAACCCAATTGGATTTACCTCCCAACCAACTAGGAAATAATCCCTAGCCTAGGAAACCTCCACAGGTTCCCTAGCCCTTCCAGCCCAAGTCCAACCAAATGTAGTGTGTGTGTCCAAGATGAATGATCCAAACCAAGATGGGAACCGATTGGAACGGGGGGGGGGGGGGGGGGGGGGGGGCGCGGGAGCAGGACAAACGATCAAAGCTCAGCACGCGAAGGGGTCATCCAAATACCCATGAAGGGTGGACGAGGAGGGGGCGCCACTCCCTCTTACAAGGAGGTCTTGGCCAGCAGGGGGAAGAAGCCTCTAGAAGATGTTAGGGAAACAGGGGTGGAAGGAAAGAAGAGCACGGAAGCGGGAACAGAAGAACCCACAGAAAAGGATCAAAATCACACAAAAGACAAGGAGGTAGAGGACAAACAACAAGAAACTAAAGACAAGAAGCACAAGGGACCCTGCAAACCCAAATCAGATATAACTCCCAGGGTGATTTTAAATAATCTGAAGCTGCAGGTGTACAGGGAACATATGGGGACATATGCCATCATCTGCAAGTTTATGGGACTATGGCCCACTGAAAAAGCTCTACAATCATGGATCAGATACCACTAGAAACCTAAAGGGAGCATAGATCTTCACCTTGGGTCTAAGGGTTTCTTTACGGTGGTGTTCACAAATATTGAAGACAAGGACAAAATATTTGAAGGAGGGCCCTACTTCTATGCTGCTGCAGGACTCTACATGAGACCTTTGCTTATGAACTTTGTTCCAAAAAAGGAGACTTTTACTTCAGTTTCGGTTTGGGTAAGACTCTACTCTCTACTTCTTGATTACTGGCAAAATGAATCGTTAGAGGCCATAGGAAATAAATTAGGATGCTATGTGAAAGCCTCTGAAGCCACTAGAAGGGGAAAATATACTTCCTTTGCCAGAATTTGTGTGGAAATGGACCTATCAAGGGCTCTACCGGAGGAGATAATCTTGGAAGTTTTTGATGAAGAATGGGTACAAACAGTAGATTACGAACACATTCCATTCAGATGTCGCAAATGCCATGAACATGGACATCTTTTTAGAGATTGTCCGTTCAACAAGGAAACAAACAAAAGCAGAAGCAATATAGTGAAAGAAGCAGATAGCTTTCAGAAAGTGGTTAACCGAAGTAAAGGATTTAAGAGAGGTCCGAAGAATCAACAGCGAGAAGAACAACAGTTCAGGAAAAACAGTTTCTAGGGCCTTCAGGAAGAGGAAGAGAATACCAAAGAAGAACAAGCAATGGAAGGGAGCTCTGCAGAAAAGGAGGAAGGGAAAAACCTAGTACAAACACAAAATAATGAGTACCAGAAAGAAGCCACCATGAGTGATGTTGAACAAGAAATGGATCAGGAAATGACCCAGAGTGACATGGAGATGGAGGATCACGAACTATAAGAAATATTGGAGAAAGAGAATCTAGATCTAGAAGGCTTCCTGGAACAAGGAAACAAGGAGGGAGTGGATTCGTTACCTCAAGAGGAGTTCCATAGAGTACAGCAGCTGTTCATCTGGAAAACTCAGAACAAAGTATTCGAAAAACTTAGGAAGAATGAAAAACAAGGTAATGAAGGAGTGAAAGCTATGAAAGCCACACCAGGATTAGCACCAAGAATCCCAGGAAAGAAAAGAGGCCGGAAAAAACAGAACGAGCTACTGATGGAATGTGGGAAGCTAATGATAGATTTAGGTAAGATGAAAGACCTATACAACTACTCCTTTAAAAATATTTGATAATGAAGTTCACTTCTTGGAATATAAGAGGTCTAGGCAGTAAGAGAAAACAAAGATTATTAAGTAACAAAATGAAACAAGCAGCCCTAGATGTGATCTTCATTCAGGAAACCAAATGTTCCATTCAAAAGATAAAAGAGATTCACAGTAAATGGCTCAACAGATTTGAGTTTTTGGAGGTCAAAGCAGAGAATACAGCTGGAGGTATTCTCATGCTTTGGAACCCTCAAAAGATTGACATGATAGATGCAGAAGCATCTAGAAATTATCTTTCAGTGGTCATTCGGCCAGTGGGAGATAAGGAAATGTACTTGGTTACGAATGTGTACGGCCCCCAAAGGATGGAGGGTAAACTCTTGTTTCTTGACTCACTGAAGAAACTCAGGGAACATCATGCAAAAATCCCCTGGATCCTGGGGGGTGATTTCAATATGATAAAAACATTGTCGGAAAAAAAAGGAGGAACTAGAATTCTAACCAAAGATTCTTGTGCTTTTCAAACCTTCATAGATAGTATGAAGCTCGTGGATATCGCCATGAATAATGGTACCTTTACTTGGAACAATAAAAGAGGAGGAGAGTCTCAAGTGGCATCCAAACTGGACAGATTTATAATTTCAGAAGATCTTATGATCAAGGACAAGGACATAGTTGCGAGTGTTCTTCCCTTTGGAGGCTCAGATCACTGGCCGGTTCAACTAGACATTCAGGGTATTGGCAAACCCAACAACAAACCTTTCAGATTTGAAAATATCTAGCTCTCCCACCCAGACTTCTATAAAAACATTGCTATCTAGTGGACTGAAGATTTGGATATTCAAGGCACAAGAATGTTCCTTCTTCAAAAAAGACTCAAACACATTAAACTCCGGCTCAAGGAGTGGAATAAGAAGGATTATGGCAACATTTTTGAAGAGAAAGAAATTGTGGAAGGAAAAATGCATAAACTCAACCAAACCCTGATTACAGAGGGTTTTGATAAGGAGCAGAATGAACTGGCAACTAAATATCATCAAGATTGGGAAAACTTATGTAAGCAAGAGGAAATTTTTTGGAGGCAGAAATCCAAAGTGCAATGGCTAAAAGAAGGAGATCACAACACCGGATTCTTCCACAAGACCACTATGGCGAACAGAGCTCACAACAGGATTTCTACTATTAAGGACAAGAAAGGTAACATGCTCAGCATGAATGAGGAAATTGAAGCTGAACTAGTTCATCACTTTTAGGGCATTGCTCAGGAAACATGCACTAACAGAGATCAATCTATCAGGGAGATTACTAGGCATATACCTAAGCTAGTTTCCTCACAAGACAATTTCAACCTCAATAGACCAGTGTCGGAAGAGGAGGTCAAGGAGGTCCTTAAAGAGATGCAAAATGGAAAGGCACCAGGTCCTGATGGGTTCAATGTAGACTTCTTCAAAGCCTGCTGGAATATAGTAAAACAAGATATTCTGAGCGTGGTGGAAGAGTCAAGGAGGGATAAAACTACCCTGAAGGCGCTTAACACCACCTTTATCACCCTGATCCCTAAACAAGATGTAGCCCTAACTCCTGATAGGTTCAGACCCACTGCCTTGTGCAATGCTGTCTATAAAATTATCTCCAAAGTGGTTGCCAATAGACTCAAACCCCTTCTTCCTACCCTGGTGGCAGCGGAATAGTCAGGATATGTGGAAGGCTGAAAAATCCTCGACAACATCATTCAAGCACAGGAGGTGGTTCACTCATTGACAAATAATAAGAAAGATGGTATGATCATGCAACTGGACATAGCCAAAGCCTATGATAAACTAAATTGGACATACATCAGAAAAGTTCTTGCTGCTTTTGGGTTTGATCATAACTAGATTAGATGGGTTATGGCCCTAGTCACTTCACCCAGCTTTTCAATCCTGGTTAATGGTTCACCCTCTGAGACTTTCACTCCTTCAAGAGGCTTAAGGCAGGGAGATCCACTCTCTCCCTTTCTTTTTATTATCATGATGGAAGGGTTGGGGATAAAGATCATACATGCCAAGGTAGTGGGTTCAATCAAAGGTCTCCAACTTTCTGAAGAGGGTCGTGCTTTAACTCATCAACAATTTGTGGATGATACTATGCTACAAGGGATCCCCACGGTCAAGGAAGCTCTTGCCTATAAGCAAATCCTGAAAGACTTTGCCATGGCTTCAGGTTTGGAGGTAAATCTCTCTAAATCTAAAAAAAAAATCTTTAATACTCACATTGCTATTCAAAGAAATATTGCCAGAATTCTGGGCTTCCAAAGGGAGCTCCTCCCCTCAAAATATTTGGGAGTTCCTCTCACTGCCAAACCCTTACACAAGAGCATATGGGAACCTTTTATTAATAAATTACAAGACAAGGTCAAGAAATGGACCTTTAGATCTCTAAATTTGGCTGGTAGGTTAGTGCTAACCAAAGCTATCCTTCAATCCATCCCTGTCTTTATGCTATCTGTTCTACCAGCTCCTCAAAGTGTCCTACATCAGCTCAGATCCATCCAAAGAGACTTCCTTTGGGGCAAGGGGGAGGATCGTAAGAAATGGGCCTTGGTAGCTTGGGATAAGATATCCAAACCTAAGAGCTTTGGTGGGCTAGGTTTGGATGACCCTGACTTACTCAGCAAGGTTCTAGGTGCCAAATTATAGTGGTGATGGGTTAAAGAGCCAAAGGCGCAGTGGGCAACCATTTGGAAAGAAAAATATGCTAGCACCTGGCATAACCATGATCTAATAAGAATGTCAGGTCACATAAAGGGCTCACACATTTGGAACAAAGCCTAGGATAACCGGGGTTTGGTCCAAGGAAACAGCTTCTGGGAAATCAAAGAAGGAAATCTCAACCTATTCTGGGAGGACAGATGGCAACAAGAACCTATATTATTAAATGAAGACCTAAGGGATCTCAAGGACAACACTGATAGCAATAGACTTTCTAAAGTGAAAGACTTTTGGGAGAAAACCAATAACAATGATAAATGGAGAATCTAGAGGAATTTTGATTTTAGGGATAACAACACCCTGAAGGCTAAAGCAGAAACTCTTAAGGAAATGTTAGATCAGAGGAAGATTCTGAAATCTGAGGGCCACGATCAGCTGAGATGGGGCAACAATAATGAGGGGGTTTTTAATCTCAAGGAAGCAAAGCTCATTCTCCTTGACCTTAATTCTCAATTTCCAGACAAAACCTGGCTTAACCTGTGGAGACACCAGGGCTGGATGAAGATTAAACTTTTCATGTGGCTCGTTCAGCACAGGAAAATTCTGACCCGGGACAATATTAGGAAGAGGGGCATTATGGGACCTTCCAGATGCCAGCTTTGTGAAGAGCATGAGGAAACTATGGAGCACCTTCTCAACAGCTGTATGTTCTCCTCTAGTCTGTGGAACTCTTTTGCTTTTATTTTCCATCAAACGGATAGAGACAAAAATAACATATGCAACACCCTGACCAAATGGAGAAAAGATTTTTCAAACAATGAAGTTCTAGCCACAGCTTGGGCCCTCTTTCCGAGCTTCATTGTTTGGAATGTTTGGAAAGAGAGGAACAACCGAATCTTCAAAGAAGTCAGGAGAACTTCCCATTGCATTTTTGAGATGATATTAAAACATCTCAAGGAAATGGTTAGCACCATTGTGCGAAACCTCCCCAAGAACCCTCCTTCGGCTTCTAAGCCTGAGAATTCTCTATAAACTGGGCCTACAAGGCATCTCTACTCATGGTCTGGATAGGAATCTAACCTCCCTGAGGGATGCAAATGATTTCTGGCATCCTCCTCCAAAGGGTTATCTGAAATACAACATAGATGGAGCTTCAAAAGGTAACCCGGGTACAGCTGGTTATGGACGGGTGCTTAGAGATGAGAATGGTAATGTCCTCTTCATCTTCCACTGTCATCTAGGAAAGGCTACTAATAACTTGGCGGAATTTATGGCAATGGAGCAATGTTTGTATTTTCTGAGTCAGGAAAACAGGAAAAATGTGATTGTGGAGGCTGACTTTGAACTTATTATCAATTCAGTCAAGAAAATCAGTGGGGGCACTAAGCCAGAAAAAGTCTCAAAAAATTGGAGACTAATTCAAGGCTTTCAATGGATTCAACACCACCTTCAAAGCCTTCGTACAGTAGGCTTTAAGCATGTCCATAGGTCGGCAAACAAATTAGCAAATTTGCTAGCCAACCAAGGTGTTATCAACACATAGAATAGGGTGGCATCAAAATGGCATGAGCTGCCTCAGAGCAGGCTAAAGGTGGCTCTACGGGAATAGGAAGAAAATGATAAGTTGAATTTTAGTGACAGAGCCCTGGACCAAGAATCAAATTGACTCGACCTTTGCTTTTGTCACCTACATGTGTCATCAATTTCGGATAAGCAGTTTTGTGTTGTGGAGAAAACCTTGTTTGCTCACTCATATTCCCAGAGCAAGAGAGAGGATGTTCTCTGCATATCGTGGGGAACGAAACGAGTCCCTCAGGTTTTTGTTCAGTGACAAACCTCTTTTCTTTTTAGGGTTCCAGGTTCAGGTGAGGGCGATCCACTTGCACAGGAAGAGCCCTGTTGTTTCCGATTACCGGATTGTTAAGAATTCGGGGTCTCGGCATGGAATACCGCCCCCCAGGGGGTTTTAGGTGGATTGCATCGCTTTTAATGGGAAAATGGTTTTAGAGATATCGCTGTGATACCATACAATATCCAACACGTGGCAGGGAGAGGGTGCCGAAAACCGCCCTTCCCCGCTCACTAATGTCAAGCCAACTTATCCAATGCGATATCAATATCATCCGTTGGATGTAGTTTATGGAGATCTACGGTTGAGTGGGCTTGTGCAACTTGGGGGGTAGGACCATTAATCTTTGGTCTTTTTGACGGTGTAATATCTTCCTTAGCCGTCGATCTTCAGACCTTTTTTTAGACGGCTCAGATGGTTCAAGCTTTTCCGACAGCGATGATGCGGGAAAGTTTGTGAGCTTTCTGGAAGCCGGGTTTCTTTTTTGTTTGGTTTTCCTTGGGTTTGGGTTTCTTTGGGAGGCTCATTGATTTTGACTTGGATATCATGGGCTCCACACTTGTAAAAATTGTACTCTACCTGTTCGGTTTAATGAATTAGAAGGATCCATACTTGCTTTAGCAAAAAACGAATGATCCAGACCAAGATAACAATATTTCCCTCCTCTCAACAACCCAAGAAACCTCCATAAGTTCCTAAGTTCTCCAAAAAACACAACAAGTCCTCAAATCACAACCAACCCCACAATCATAAGCAAGACCCCCAACCCCACCTTTTCTCCCTTCCCCCTTCCCTTTTTATACCCTCCCTCTCTTCTCCATCTCAACCACCCCTCACTAATGTCATTAACTTCTCATCCATCCTTACAGTTAACTTCCCTTCTCCCAAGTAAAGCTAGGAGTACATTTGGAAACGTGACATGAATATAAAATTGGGAAATTAATGGGAGAGGACCATGTCTTCTCCCAAGTAAATCTGAAAGTACATTTGAGAATGTGAGCTGAATATATATATATATATATATATATATATATATATATTGATAATCAAATGGAGAGGACCATGTCTTCTTCCTAGTAAATGTGAGGGTACATTGGGGAATGTGAGCTGTAATTAAATGGAGAGGACCATGTCTTCTCCCTAGTAAATGTGAGGATACATTGGGGAATGTGAGATGAATACATATATTACTTGAAATAATGGAAGGAGACCATATTGTTATAGACATTTTTGGGCACTGCAACCCCAATCATAAATGTCCATAAACCAAAGGCTCCTAAGCCCCTAAAGGTGTTGTTCCAACCCCTAAAAGAACAAGGTCAACTGATTACAGCATCTCCCAGAAGTTCTCCATGAAAAACTAATCAGAACTGGTCAAAACTCGACCATTTCACCTACTCCATTGTCAAAGTGCGTTGCATCCCACCTAAATACACACAGTAGGTGCGATGCATGTTGAAAAGCCCTTCTATGGGGTGCGATGGGCGAGAGTGGACAAATGGCAAGGTCAATCCGCAAGGTGGAGGATCATGGAATCTTCCAGAAACTTCCCCTGTGACACTTGCCTCTCTGCATTCGCCCAGGGATGAGTAAGAGATCATCAATCTCCAAGTGGAATCAAGAACTATCAGAGAGAGGATACTAATCAAATCTCAAAAGCTGACTCACCTCCCTTGTAAACATCTATATATGGATCCCTCATCCCAGAGATCCGGGGGCTGGAATTTTTCATCTTGTAAGGAAGTGTTGTTGGTTTCTTGGTGCAATATCATAGTTTTGGGTGATCTAAGATTTTCATGAGGTGAAGAAGGCATTTCTTGCTGAGAGGATGATGCTGGGTCAGAACAATTGGTTGTAATCCTCTTTGCTCTTTCTTGATTATCAATAAAGCTATTCAAGTTTTCCTCCACATTCTTGTATGATTGATGTTATATGCATTTGTGTGGTCAATATATCTGGTCCTATATTGTTTATGATAATAGATCTATGTTCTTGGATAGTGTTATGCTGCTTTGATTCTACAGGTGCTCTTTGAAGCTAGGTAGACGAGGAAGCGAGTGGCGAAGACCTATCAGAAGGGAGAGGAATCGAGCAAGGAACCAAGTGCAAGACAGAGGTTGGTCTCCTTATTCCCCTCTTATCTATTTCTCATAAAGGAAAACGAATGTAGTTTTAGTTTGTTTGTTTCTAAGGTAGCTACCAACCTTAGTGGGACTAGCAGCTCTGCATAGACACTAGTTTTCCCAATAACAAAATGGCGACTCCACTGGGGAGCTGTTGGGTCCCTATAATACTAGTGATTACCCCATTACTATTGTAGTTATACCCCTTATTAATATTGTTGTGCCCCTATTGCCCCCATATTGTTATTACTGTGCCCCATAGAATCCCTCTATTGTTATTTTTGTGGCTTTATATTATTATTGTTAGGTCGGCTAGATTATATTGTGACTCCTTAGACTCCTATATATAGAAAGGAGGTTTTGTCATTTGAATCATCCAAGAATTGTTCATTTATGTAATGTAAAGGAGGTTGCTCCCTTGAAGAGGCTGAATTCTAAGGCGTTGATCTATCTTTTCTATCTTTTATTGAGCTGGTTTCATAACATTTAGTATCAGAGCTTTGGATTCTAGGGTTTCGCTGCTCCAAACAGGTCATCGTGGCATTTTTGCTATAACTTTTTTTTTTGTGACGTTTCAGAAGTCGCAAACAAAACCCATTTGAGAAGAAATCGTGCTGAACCTTTTCTAAATTTCAGAGCTTTTCGCGCGATATTTGTGGAGATATGATCTGAGGAAGTTGGTCTTTTTGCAGACTCCTGAATTACATTCAAAACAGGTGACCTAGGGAAAATCGTCATAACTTTCTCTCTGGGGATAGGATTGAAATTTCGTAAGAAGGTACAGAAAGAGGATGGATTGTAGTTTTGTATATGCATGTTTCAGATCCAAAGGTCGAAACAGGGACTCGTGGCACGTCGTACAAGTTCACTCTACTGAACTAGTCTATAAGCAAGTCACTATGGGAGATTTCACATAACTCTTCCTTGGAGAATCCAATTTGGGTTAGACTTGTGGCATTGGAAAGAGGACACAGAGGGCTACTACAAATCAAAAATTCAGAACTAGATGATTGGAAAGTACAAAGATACATCAGATGCAATATCGAGCTCCTAAAAAGTGAAAAAAGGTGTGTAGATTTTCTTAAATTTATGCTTAAGCTTGGTTTGAAAATTTATTTTGAAGGAATTCAAAGGGCATAGTAGAGCATTATTATCAGTAATTTATGCCCCGAGGAAAGAAATTTCAAACACCTAATAAGGAACCTGAAAGCTCTATCATGACTCATGAGGAAGAGGAAGAAATGCAACATGATATATCAAAATTACAAGACCAAGTGCAACAACTGTCCCTTGCACAAAAAGGAACAGAATCTAAGATGGATGGTTTAAAGAAAGATGTAGAAGCTAAGATGGATGGTTTAAAGAAAGTTGTAGAAGCTAAGATGAACTGTTTAAAGAAAGGCGTAGAAGCTAAGATGATTGATGTGGAAGCTAAGATGGATGATTTGAAGACAGACATGGACGAATTGAAGATAAATATGAATAAGTTGCTACAAGAAATGGTCCCTAAGGGTGAAAGGGTACTAAAGGAAACTCATGATGAGAACAAAATAAATGTTAATCATGATTCCATAGACGCTAATGTTGGATCGAAGACTCACCATATTCCAAAAATCGATATGAGAAAGTTTGATGGCAAGGATCCTGCCACGTGGATATTATAGATGGAGCAATTCTTCGATCTCAATAATGTGCAAAACACACAAAAGGTACGTATGGAAACTTTATATTTGGAACCAAATCAGTTTGTATGGTATCAATGGCTTTGCTCTCGTAAACCATTTATCACTTGGGCAATTTTTACGGAAGAATTGATAGCACATTATGAGGATACAAAAAGCAACACTTTTTTTAGCCAATTGATAAGTCTCAAACAAAAGGGTTCAATAATGGAGCACATTGAGGAGTTCCAAAAATTGAACATAAGGGTAAAAGATATTTCAAAGGAGCATAGGATTGATGTGTTCATAGGGTCTTTAAAGGATAATATCCAACATGATGTTCGCCTTTGAGAACCTGATTTATTAGAGAAGGCATTCAGGTTAGCAAGAAAAATGGAAAGCAAAATTATGGAAACCAGGAAGCATACCACTCACAACTATAAAGACGGAAGTGTTGTTGCTCCTAGTCTTCCACAACTTATAAGGTTGACACCACAACAATTGGAAGAAAAAAGAGAAAAAGGGCTTTGTTATAGTTGTGATAGAAAATACACTAAAGGTCATAAGTGTGCTGAGAAGAAATTATTCTACATAGATTGTGAAGAGGAAGAAGAAAAGGAGAAAGAAAGGTCAAAAGAAGAGGATATACTCCAGGAACAAAGCCTAGATGAAGAACAAATAAATCCGACCATATCTTGTAATGCATTGGCGGGAATTACCACTCCTCAAACCATCAAGATAGAAGGACAAATGAAGATGAAAAAGGTAATAGTGTTGATTGATTCAGGAAGCACCCACAATTTTATTCATTGTAAGGTAGCAAAAGAATTGAATTGCTTCATATATCCAGCACCAGAGTGTTAAGTGATGATTGCAAATGGAGGAACAATAAATTTCTCTGGAAAGTGCCATAATATCAAGCTATCCATGGGAGAATATGTATTGACTAGCCCAATGCTTTCCATTCCAATGGGAGGTGCTGATGTTGTACTAGGAGTCCAATGGCTACAATCCCTGGGTACAATAGCTTTTAATTTTCAAGAACTTTTCATCAAATTTTCTACAGAAGGAAAGGAAGTTGAATTAAGGGGTATTGCAGGGAAACTAGGAAAGATAATCAGCTCTAATAGTATGACAAAGATTCTAAAAAAGGAGAAAATAGTGTAATTGCACAATTATGCTCGCTAGATGTTTCCACATCGGAATCATCTATTTCTCCAGATCTCCAAAAATTCCTGGACAATCATTCCAAGGTATTTTAGACTCCCAAAGGTCTCCCACCTATGCGTGATCATGATCATGCTATTCATTTGATTCTAGGAAGTGTTCCTCCAAACATCAGGACGTACATATATCCCTATGTCCAAAAGAGTGAAATTAAATGTATGGTTGTAGAAATGCTAGAGGCTGGTATAATTCAACCGAGTCAAAGTTCTTTCTCTGCTCCAGTAGTATTGGTGCACAAGAAGGATGGATCATGGCGCATGTGTCCGGATTATAGGGAGCTCAACAAGCTCACTATTAAAGATAAGTTCCTCATTCCTGTCATTGATGAATTATTGGATGAATTGCATGGATCAATTTACTTCACCAAGTTGGATCTTCGTTCGATATATCATCAAATCAAAATGAAGACTGAATACATTTCGAAAACAACATTTACAACTCATGAGGGTCATTATGAATTTTTGGTCATGCCTTTTGGCCTTACCAATGCACCTTCAACCTTTCAAGGTTTGATGAATTCAATTTTCAAACCATTCCTTAGAAAATTTGTGTTAGTATTTTTTGATGATATACTAATCTACAACAAGTCTTGGAAGGATCATGTTGAACATGTTGACAAGGTGCTACAACTATTGAAGGACAAACAATTATATGCAAAAAGATCCAAATGTTTCTTTGGAGTCCAGGAGGTGGAATATTTGGGTCATATTGTATCTCATGAAGGAGTTAAGGTAGACCGTAGCAAAATTAAAGCCATTAAGGAATGGAAAATCCCCACATCCATAAAGCATCTGCGAGGATTTCTTGGGTTGACAGGGTATTATCGCAAGTTTGTTAAGAATTATGGGAGAATAGCAGCACCTCTAACAACATTATTGAAGAAAGATGCATTTTCATGGACTACGGAAGCAACAAAGGCCTTTGAACATCTTAAATAGTCAATGTGCCAGGCACCGGTCTTAGCTACACCGGACTTCACAAAAACCTTTATTGTGGAATGTGATGCTTCAGGAAATGGAATTGGTGTTGTTCTAATGCAAGATGAAAGACCCATTTCTTTTGAAAGTCGTCCAATCAAGGGAAAGTTTTTAAGCAAAGCTATTTATGAGAAGGAAATGTTGGCAATACTCTATGCACTTAAGAAATGGCGACCCTACCTAATGGGTAGACACTTCAAGGTAAAAACGGATCATGATAGCCTTAAATACTTTTTACAACAAAGATTATCCTCTGAAGAGCAATAAAAGTGGGTCACAAAGATGTCGGGTTATGACTTTGAAATCATCTACAAAAAAGGGAAGCAAAATGTGGTGGCAGATGCACTCTCAAGAAAGGATGAGGATGTGGAAGCATTGTTGTGCGCCATTTCTATTATCCAACCAGATTGGATAAACGAAGCAAGGGAGGAATGGAAGAATGACGAAGAAGTGTGGGCACTTATTTGAAAGTTACAACAAGATTCCAGTACGTTTGGTACATTTAGCTGGCAAAATAATTTGTTATGGTACAAAGATATCTTATACCTCTGTAAGAATTCCCAGCTAAAACAAAAGATTCTTATGGAATTGCACACTTCTCCCTTAGGAGGGCACTCAGGATTTTTAAAAACTTACCACAGGGTTAAGAAGGAATTTTTTTGGGATAGCCTTAAATCAGATATTCAAAAGTTTGTGGCTGAATGTTTGGTTTGCCAACAAAATAAAGTTGAAACAATTAAGACACCAGGTCTATTAGAACCTTTATCCATTCCAAGCCAACGTTGGGAGGAGGTTTCAATGGATTTTATCACAGGTTTACCCAAGTCTGAGGGAAAGAGTGTCATCATGGTGGTAGTTGACAGACTTACCAAGTATGCACACTTTTGTGCATTATCACATCCATTTAAAGCCAGTACAGTTTCTACTGCATTTATGGAAACAATTCAAAAGCTACATGGAAACCCAAAGATTATTGTAAGTGACAAAGATCCCATTTTCATTGGAAATTTTTGGACATAATTATTTTCTTGTCTTGGTACTCAGTTAGCTCATAGCTCATCTTATCATCCTCAATATGATGGGCAAATTGAGATAGTAAACAAATGTTTGGAAGGATATCTTCGTTGCTTTGTATCTGATAAACAAACACAATGGGTCAAATGGTTGCCTCTAGCTGAATGGTGGTATAACACTTCCTTCCATACAACAACACAAATGACCCCATTTATGGCACTTTATGGGTATCAAAAACCATCCATCACATCATATTTAAGAGAAAATTCTAAGGTTCAGGCAGTGGAACATCACATCGAACATCAACAACAAGTCCTGCAACTCTTAAAGGACAACCTCGTGTTGGCACAGAATAGAATGAAACAACAAGCAGATCAACATCGCAGTGAAAGAAGTTTTGATGTAGGTGATTGGGTATTCCTACGGCTACAGCCATATAAGCAAATGCCCCTCAAGAAAGCTAAGAAGGATAATAAATTATCACCAAAGTATTATGGTCCGTACAAGGTGTTGCAAAAGATTGGTGCTATGGCATACAAATTGGAGCTTACTGCAGCTTCTCGATTGCACTCAGTTTTCCATGTTTCATGTTTAAAGAAGGTTATAGGCGACAAGCTCCCAATTCAAACAATATTGCCAGAACTTGATGAGGAAGGAAAAATTATATTGGAACCAGAAGCAGTCACAGAAACAAGAACTCGACAGCTACGAAATCGTTCAATTTTAGAGTATCTTATCAAGTGGAAGAACTTATCTGCTGAAGATTCCACATGGGAGGATGAGAATTTTATGCAGAAGTATCCAGAACTACTCAAGCGTTGAGGACAACCCTTTTTTGAAGGAGAGGGGCATGTTGGGTCCCTATAATACTAGTGATTACCCCATTACTATTGTAGTTATACCCCTTATTAATATTGTTGTGCCCCTATTGCCCCCATATTGTTATTACTGTGCCCCATAGAATCCCTCTATTTTTATTTTTGTGGCTTTATATTATTATTGTTAGGTCGGCTGGATTATATTGTGACTCCTTAGACTCCTATATATAGAAAGGAGGTTTTGTCATTTGAATCATCCAAGAATTGTACATTTATGTAATGTAAAGGAGGTTGTCCCCTCGAAGAGGCTGAATTCTAAGGCGTTGATCTATATTTTCTATCTTTTCTTGAGCTGGTTTCATAACAGGAGTGAATAGGTTGTTTGTTTATCTACATTTGTTTACTTTATAAACTTACAAACGGAGCCTAAATTCAAGCCAGCTAGCCTTCGAATTGCATTTGCTATGCAAGTGCAAAGTAGATCAATGCTACTTCAGTCTATCTTCGGATTTTTTTTATGAATTAAACAATTGATTTACAAGCTCTCTAATTGCCCTTGTGGTGGCTCTAGTAACCTCCTTAGATCTACCCCTGTGATTCATTTACTGATTACCACTTGCTCAGCCTAAATCCCTGAACTGAGCTGCAAACTGTGACCCAGAACCCAGTTAAAGTCTCGTCCCTGGTCCATCGCACTGTCTCTTCTTTGAAACCTGAATGCATCGCACTTCCCGAGTGTAGTAGGTGCATTTCATTCCAGTTTCTCTGTGCTACAGGTGCACTGATCAGACCTCTTCTGCTCTTAGATTTTGGTTTCTGTGTTCACTCTTTTCAGCTCTATTCAAGAGTTTTGCTGCCTATAGTCAGTACACCTCTATTGAAACCCCATTCCTTGCCATTATTCCGCCTCCATTGTGTAAAGAACTATAAATGTTTTTATGTATTTTGAGCCATTTTAGTTCTCTTTTATAAAGAAGTAGCGTAATTGAACTGTCGTTTCTTGATTTGAAAGTGTCGCAAGTGTCATTTTCAGTCATAGAGGAGAATCCGATTGTTCTTGATAGTCGATTACACTGTTACTCTTGTATTTGATTTGAATTAGTAGTTTTTCAAGTGTCGAAAGCAAGTTTTCAATTCCAAATAACAAAGTGTCGTCATTGTCTTCATTTTGTTTTGAAAAGAAGCTTGTTAGTAATTGTCGCTTTGAAAAAATAATTCAGATTTGCGCTTAGCTTTCTTTTTATCATTCACACATTAAGAAGGCTGAAAAAAAATACATGCATGTGCATTTGCATTTAGACTGTTTGTTGGTTTGATTTAGGACAGTGCATATAGTGTGTGCTCTTTGCTCTATGTTGAAAGAACGCCATCTCTCTTTTCTTAGTAGCTAGGATTTTCATTGCAAAAAGAAGATTAAACGACTGTTTATCATCTTAGATTGCATTTTAGGAATTGTACATCTACATCACACGGTGAAACTAAAAGGCAAATTTCTTAAGCAAGATCAACTGTAAAATAAATTTAATGAATCTAAAAACGCTTTGGAACCTAACGCACAACATCTAGAAGTATAGGCTAGAGACGTATTCCGACGTCGTAAAGCCTGGTAACTGTTGTTTTCACTGTTGGTTGGGTGATTCCTCCACTTTGAGACGACAAGTGCCAGTACGGACTTGTGCTCCCACGTACCGTCGAGTATATTTTGGGAGACCACAATAGGCTATATCCTTTATCCATAGGAAGCCGTGTCTGCTGCCCTATCGATCGCAATGCGCTGAACACAACATTCGGGAAGATTGACTGCCGTACTGTAAAAATTATTATGCAGTTTTTCGATTGGTTTGGTAATCCCTCTATCTAGATTTCCAGAGCAGTCCCTTTCGTTCCTTTTCAGACCTCTTAAAGGAAAAGGTCCATCTGAGCACTTGTCACTTCAGGCTCATTAAAAATCAAAGGCGACTAGAGTCATCTTTTGTTTTTTCTTGACTCTTAAAAATTGAAAAAACAAGTTGTGTCAAAGCGTCTAAAATTCATCTAATTCAGAAACATACTTCCCCTTGATTTTTAGTTGATCGAGTAATCCTCAATCGTGGAAGAAAGTCAATTGAAACCCCGTCGTTCGTGGAGGCTTACGAGTCAACTGTCTTTGTCCCCAGAATCAAAATTGTTACGGACAAAGAGAACTCGTTTAACTAGTTCCAAATCCCCTGGTAAAGTTAGAACAAGTGTTCCAACACCATCGGAGACTCTGGTTACTCCAAACATTTCTGGTATCCCTTCCTTTACAAAAGAAGTTCAGCAGCCACCAAAGGACAGTAGAAATGATCCTAGTGTGAAGGTAAACACTTGTATTACTAAACCAACTCCATCTACAGCTGATTCAGAAGGTGTTAAGCCCAAAACATCTGTCGTTGTAGATTCTATACCTTCTTCGGCACCAGAAATATTCTATGGACCTGAAGGTCTACCTCTTCTACCTGGTCTGATTTCCATAGAAGAGATTGTGGAGGATCCTCCATCTAGTACTCCATCGTGATTTGGAGTCGGGATCACTCTATATCCTTCTTCATCAGAAATTAGTCTACCGTCATCGGAAGCTCCTGTAGAATCGCTAGGAAATCTTTTGGACAGACTAGAAATTACTGAACAACCGTCGACGTCTAGGACTGTGTCATCCAACACAGCGATAGCAGAACTTCCTGTTGTCACTCCAACAATGTTCGCCAGCATACCATCTGTCCCAACTAGCTCTAAATTGCTAGAAGGAGCCCACTCAGGGGCTATTTCGACAGTATGGTCCGTTCCTGTTTGTTCATCCGGAATAGCATCCGGGAACTCTTATGTTGAGTCTCAGCAAATTGATCCTTTGGGGTGTCAATTTAGGCAGTCCAGTCCTCAAGGAAAAACAATTCCTTTGAGTACCAGATTGCTGCCGTATGGGGGGCAATATACCCTTTCATTGTCTCCTCCGGGAGGACAACCATACAAGAGTTCACAACAAAATTCAGGTTATGCTGGAATTATATCTAGTGGTTGGGTGCCAATACTGCCTCAACAACCAAGAGTTGTATATTCGATCCAACAATGTTTACCTATGTCAAATATACCAACTACGCCGGCTATTGTGACGGTGTCGCAAGTACAAGCGTTGCCTGTTGTATGCCAACCTCAGGTTTCTCAGGTTGTAATGCAACAACCTCTTGTCCCTGCAACTCAACCACAATCGCCAACTAGTGGAATGACACAGGCCCAAACGGGTACAATTACCCCTCATCTTGGTCAAACAATCAGTGTTGGACAACAGCACATGGTTTCGCAACCATGGCTGGTGCAATACCAACAAGTATACCAAGGATCTGAGCAACAAATCTTTGCAAATAGTGGGTAGCTGTATATTCAAAACGGTCAAAATCAACCATTCTACAATGGTTACACCCATCAACCTTACCAAAGTTACCAGCATCAAATGCATTATGCTGGTATGCAAAGACCAACTGCTCAGGCCATTCCATCCTATCCTGGGTATGCTTCACCAAACCTGAATCAACAGTTACCCTTCGTGGCGACTTTAGAGTTACCAGATCTAAATCGGCTAACGAACGATCCAATTGCTTACGCCCCTTGGTGGCCACCGATTCTGCATAAACGTCCGTCAGATATTCCTAAATTTAATGGCAAGTGAAGACCCATCGAATCATGTGATGACATTTCATCTGTGGTGTTCATTAAGCACCCTAAACGATGATTCGATTAGGCTTCGCCTTCTTAAGAGGACGTTAACTGGTTCGGCAGCAAAATGGTATATCGAGTTACCCAGAGCTTCGTTTGACAACTGCAGTACCCCGGCCACAACCTTTTTAACCCATTTTTAGTTACCAATAAGGTACGAAACGGGAACAGAACTTCTTACCAATTTCAAACAAACAATGGCCACTCACATATCCAATCATATTCATGAGTGGCGACGTCGTCGTAGAATGGTAAAAACGTATGTTCCTGATTAAGTTTTAGCTGAATGGTTTATAAATTCATTACTACCTTCCATTACAAAAGATGTGGCAAAAGGAGGAGTTGTCACTGAAGAGAAAGTTATTGCTCGTGCACAATATTTAGACTTGATTTATACCCAGTCTGGCACGCTCTACGATAAAATCCCTGACGCTCCCAGACCGGAATTTTCCGTCCCTCCTCCTCCTAAATCAAACAATGACTCTCATGCCGGCGATGGCATGATTGGTACGACAGACACGAAATCGACAAAGGCTACATCTAAAAAGGCCCGTAAGATTTCCAGTCAAAATGCAAAAGAAGAACTTCTCGCCTCGGAAGTAAATGCCGTCTCGACTGATAAAGGCAAAGAAACCAAGCAACCAGGAGGCAAGAAGAAAAACAAAGGGAAGAAGAAGAAACAGGAGGAATCATCACCTGAAAATTCTTCTGCAAATCCTCCTCCTGGAAATAGGAAACCAAAAAATTCATGCTTAATATGTGATGAGGATCATTGGACAAGAAATTGTCCACATAAAGCTGAGCTTAAAAGATTCTTTAAGAATTCAAAAACCTCGGCGGTATTGACTGATCCATTTCCAAATCCAGGAACAAATATGGTTGCTAGTAAAAATTCTTCCATGTCCCAAGTACTGATGTTGTCGGTTTCGAAACAGCAAAATGATGCTTTGATATCGACAAGGAATAAAGATTACGGGAATCCACAACTGTCGAACAACAAGGATAAATATCAACCTAGTAGTTCGACAACAACTTCAACATAAGTTGCGCCGCCCATCAATCCAGAGCTAACAATAAAACCGCCAAAGGGAGTAGTACACAAGTCGACATTTAATCCTCGTGCCAGAGCAACACAGCATTATAATATAGTGGAAGATCTAGCCCAATCGCCAGCCGCTATGTCGACATTTGAGGTACTGCAAAATTGCCCATCCCGAAAGCAGGCTTTATTATCAGCTATAGGTGGGATAGACCCAAAGGATTCTAATCTTGTGTCCTTTAATCACAAAGGATATGATCCTCAGTTGCCAGCTCAACTAGCTTTCCTCATTCAAGTGAAATCCCTCAACAAAACTGTTCATCGAACAATTATTGATGAGGGGGCATCTACATGTATTATGTGGATGAGTTGCTGGAAAACTTTAGGATCTCCAACCTTGTCACGGTCTTTGACAACATTAAAAGCATTTGACGGACGAACGTATACCCCATATGGTATTCTAAGTAACTTGCAAGTTGAACTAGGGGAGAAAACGGTAGAAATAGATGTCGAAGTAATCGACGGAAACCTCGATTACAACATCCTACTGGGAAGACCATGGATATATGCTATGGCTGCGGTTGTGTCGACCTACTTTAGGAAGATTGCATTTCCTTTTCAAGGAGGAATTACAATCGTCGACCAACAAACATTTCTCCCCAATAGTTCCCAAGTTACGGGAAGCATTCCGATGATCTATGGAAGCCCCCATACGCTTCAAAGTATCGGAGTAGGCCTACTAAAAGACCCTATATTAATGGGGACTTTTTCCCTACCGCACCCGATCAATCTGGTGGAAGTGGTGATGGTAGGAACCTACAATATGATATCTTCGTTTCAAAAGATCTCAGAAAACGATATTAACATGGATCATCCGCAGGTATTACCTCCAAGCCCAATAGAAATATTGTAGCAATCAATGTTTTCGGCATGGGAGGCAGACACGAATCAATGCTCATCAAGCGTTTGGATAGATAGGTCTATGGAATATGGCACCCCGTTAGATCCTTGGTCGCAATTGCATTACACCGATGAAGGAATTGTTTAGTCAATGATAACTGACGGGGCACCATGGGAAGACAACCACCATCATTCCTATCTTCTGGATTGTCAAGAAGATACTCCTGATGACCTTCATCATCCTTCAGTTTTTGATTTCCTATCAAATATTGTAAACACGGTGGATTCCAAGTGAAACTTGTCCAATATTGAAGAGACTATCGCCATAAATATCTCGACCAAAACGGATGTTGTCGAGAATATTTATGTTGGCAAATGTTGTTCTCCTTCAGAACTAGAAATATATAACGCTCTTTTTCGCGAATTTAGAGATGTCTTTGCTTGGTCATATAATGAAATGCCAGGCATTGACTCGAGTATAGATGAACATGAAATCAAGATGTATCCAGATGTCAAACCAGTACGACAATGGCTACAGCAGGTGCACTGCAAGAAAGCCACTGCCATCAAGGCAGAAGTTGAAAAGCTTCTCCATGCTGGTTTAATTTACCCAGTTCCTCTAACCAATTGGGTATCGAACATTATTCCTGTGATGAAAAACAAGGAATGATTAGAGTGTGCATCAATTATAGGGATGTAAATCAAGCTTGTCCAAAAGACAACTACCCTACACCCTTTATTGACCAGGTAATTGATGAATGCGCCGGATATTAAATCTTTTCATTTATGGATGGATTCTCTAGGTATAATCAAATAAATATCCGCCCACAGGACCAGTCAAAGACTGCATTTATTTTTCCGTGGGGCACATTTGCTTATCGCAAATTACCCTTTGGTTTAAAGAACGCAGGGGCAACGTTTCAGAGGGCAATGAATTATGCCTTCCATGACATGAAAAACATCGTTCAACCATATCTCGATGACCTTCCGGGTCATTTGCGAAAGCGGACCGATCATCCGCAGCATTTGAGAGCGATATTTCTATGTTGCCAACACTACAAGATACAACTCAATCCACACAAATGTGTGTTCTCTGTCAGTTCTGGTTGTTTACTTGGCTTTGTAGTCTCAAAGTACGGGATTCATCTCGACCCATGTAAGGTTCAGGCAATCATAAATTTTCCTCCACCTTCAAATTTGCTTCAGATTCAGAAACTCCAAGGGAAAGCAAACTTTCTGAGGAGGTTCATTCCAAATTACGCCGAACTTGCCAAAGGTTATACACGTCTATTGAAAAATGAAGTGCCCTTCATCTAGGATCAGATCGCGCAAGCTTCCTTTGATGCTTTAAAATAATCCCTAATGAAAGCATCATTAATGTACGCTCCTGATTATCAAAAAGACTTTCACCTGTATCTGGCTGCAGCGGATACAACCATCGCAATGGTTTTAGTTCAAGAAGACAACGGAATTGAACATCCTATATATTATTTAAGTAGGAACTTAAATGATACAGAAAGCAAGTATTCCTATGTTGAAAAGCTGGCACTCGCAGCTGTTCAAGCGATACAGAGATTTCGACACTATATCCTCTTTCGAAAAACTACCGTTCTGTCAAATTGAAACCCCATGACTTATATATTGTCGCGACAGTTACTGGGGGGCAAATATTCAAAATGGATAGCAATTCTTCAAGAGTGTGATTTAGAATTTGTAAAGTCCAAGTCAAAGAAATCCCTGGTTTTTGCGGAATTACTATACGATCTCCCATCGTCGTCCAACGATGAAACATCAGAAGAAACAATCATGGATGGATCTTTGTTTCTGATATCTTCAAGCAATCTGTGGTATGGAGATATAATCATCTATCTCCAAACCCAAAAATATAGGCCTAATACCTCCCGCTCAGAACAAAAACGTATTCGATACCAATCAAAAGACTACATGATTGTCGGTGATACGCTTTACCGTCGTGGTGTTGATACAGTTCTGAGGAGGTGCCTCACCCATGAGGAGGCCGAAAAAGTCCTGAATGATTTCCATTCAGGCGCGTGTGGGGGGCATCAATCTAGTTACGCTACGGCACAAATTTTTTTACGAGCATGATACTTCTGGCCAACAATGTTCAAAGATTGCATAACCGCAGTCAGAAGTTGCCATGCATGTCAAATTTTCGATAGCAAAACCAGAAGACCACCCGCACCTTTGCAGCTAATAGTTGTTGTTGGGCCATTCGCCAAATGGGGCATTGATTTCATGACATGTAACCCCACCTCGACCGGGGGCATGGGTATATCATAGTCGCAGTAGACTATTTTACCAAATGGGCCGAGGCGATGCCTACATTACATAACACTGGTGAAACAACGGCCCTTTTCTTTTTCAATCATGTAGTCACCAGATTCGGTGTTCGACAGGCTATAGTCACAGATCATGGATCGCATTTTCACAATCACATGATGGCCTAATTGGTTGCCAAATTAGGGTTGCCTCACGACAGCTCTACTCCATATTACTCGCAGGCCAATGGACAAGTTGAAGCAATCAACAAAGTCCTGAAGCAAATGCTACAAAGGATGATTGGAGTCCACAAAAGGAGTTGGCACCTGATCGTGTACTCGGCCTTGTGGGCATACCGAACATCGATAAGGATTGCAACCGGGTTTACACCCTTCCAACTGGTGTATGGCCTAGAAGCAATCTTACCGGTTCAGTGTGAAATCTCGTCCCTCAAACTCGCAGTCGACCTTCTCCCCGGAAATTCAGAAGAGGAGGCTCGTTTCTTGGAACTAATCCAATTGGATGAAACCCGTAGTGATGCCGCTTTGGCTAACAAAGCCCATAAGAAATGATTTAAGGCGCAGTTCGACAATAATGTCAAACCCCGTGTCTTCTTAGAAGGTGACTTGGTCTTACTTTATGACCAGGAATCCGATAAATTGGGAGCAGGTAAGTTCAAGTCTTTGTGGATGGGCCCCTATATTGTTAAGCGTGTATTAGCAAAAGGAGCCTATGAGTTAATGGATTACGACGGGATTCCACTAGCGCAACCCCGTAATGGGTTGTACCTTAAGCGTTACTACGCATGATTCAGTGTGGTAACCTATATGCTTTTGTTACATTTTTGTTTTCGCTAAGAGTAATTGTTTTGTTCAAGTAATCCAATTTTTACATTTGTCATAGATGTCAAACCTATTGGAATATTTTGTTGGATATGCCGACGGGGCGAGTTGTAGTTTGCGGAATCTATCATCTGCGGCCTGGGCCATTTTTAATCCAAGCGGCGAGTTAGTAAGTTTCGGAGGGGTATGTATTGGTCGGTCAACAAATAACATCGCCGAATATAGCGCTTTGATATACCTTCTCTCTTATGCCATCACACATGGCATACGCTGACATGTCGTCATGCTAGACTCACAGCTCGTCATACTACAACTCGCTGGTATCTACTCCGTCCGAAATCCAGCTATCTATCGCATGTTCCTAAGGGTCAAGATTTTGGAAAGGCAATTTGATTTTATTCAATATCAGCATATTTCCAGAAACTTAAACACATTAACAGACTCGTTGGCAAATTATGTGTTAGATAGACATTTGCAACATTTGTAAAAAGAAGCATTTCATCAGCATTTGCATTAGGATCATGTAACTTAACCAAAATAAAGCTCCGAAAATCAAAAATATATATATAACTGTTTATGGTTTACACATAATGTTCTGTAACCAAGACAAAATTGGTCAAATGACCCAAAACTCAAAACGCTATGGGGCACCCTAGTCAAATGATGCTGGTGATAACAAGTCACCGCCTGTGCAAACATGCGTAAAAGCCTAGTCCATCGACTCGGCACGCCAGTAGTATGTCGCTGCAACCTCAGGGGCAGCTTGGCAGTCCTCACATCTGGAATACCAAGAGTGAGGCCCTCGACCTAATCCAATAATGCTGAAAGAGTCTCGGCCACATCGAGGTCGCGAAGGATATCCCTTCCCACAGCCTCTCATGCTGGAGCGGCAGCTGGCACTCTCAGGCGTACTACTAGCCGAACTGGTCCAACACCTGCATGAGCACATGTTTTGATTAGTCTTGATAGAAGAAAGCACAAGAACATTTTAAAGAGAAACGATAAACATAGATATGGTCAAAAAATTTACCAGTGGCACCCCACTGCTCGCCAGCCGGCAGTACCAAATCTGGGTCACCCCGGAAATCCATACTAGCATATGGATACTCGGAAAAAACCATCTCCTGACGATTGAACCACCGAAGAAGGTATCAGAAAAGGAAACCTGAGACTAACCAGCATGTCTGGACATATGGTCGACCCATCTTTGCATCCGTGGCTCAGTCCGTGGAGGTAAACCAAGAGAAATATACTGCGGCTGCATCAGTGGGATCTTTTCCAAAGCAAAAGCGGTCAAAATAGAACCATATCCAAAGTTCTTCAATCTTCCGTTTTTCACCTTGGTCAATTGTTCTTCCATCACAAAGAGTACTGCATCACACCAGTTGAACACCTTTGGTTCAAGGCATTCCAAGGCATACTGCATATAAGACCGGTTGGCCACATGAAGAGCCACACTACCAGCCATTCTAGCAAAAGTGAACAGAATGGTCCTCAAGGGCCTGTCAGTGACATCTCGGATATTGATCTTGCCATCCTTACTCGGCTGAGATCCCTCTTTGCAATACCTGCGAATGTAATCTCTCATAGATTCACCCCCACAGGCCGAACCTGATAATGAGATAGGGGCACCCCGCCTCGATAAGCCGGTCAAAAAATAGATGTCCACGACAGTCAAGGGGATAGATTTGCCCCTAATCTAGAACACCTGGCTGGTAGGATCCCAGGCATCGAGAAAATATTGCAACAAGTTGATTTGTTGCCTCATGCTAGAGATGCAGAAAAACTTGAACAGGCCACAGTTCCGCAGTGCATTTACCGTAACCGGATCATGTAAAGCAAGCATGTCCTCTTCTTCATGCTCACGTTCTCACCATGTAATAGGCATTTTGCTCCGATGAATCTCTGAAAACAAACAAGAGAAGAGTAAGATCCTGATTTGGTGAAAAACAGGCAAAAATTTCCATGAAAAACTGTGCACAAATTTCCCTCCTTGCGCCCATCGCACCCCCAACAATGTTCTGGGTGCGTTGCATGCTAACTGGCTAATGGTCAGGCCAACATGCAACGCACCTTTTGATATAGAAAGGGTGCAACGGAGCCAGGGCGAGTTTTTCAAACCCCAGAGGCTCAGAAAAACTATAAAACATGCTCAGAATTCAAAAAGGAAAGAATGAAACTGAAGAGCTCAGGTTTAGCTCCTACCTGGTCCAGACGGCGCCAAGAATCATCCACAGAATCTCCTGGAATCGGCTAGTGAAAAACAAATGGGAAAGCACCTCCAAAGCTCCAACAAACCAAAGTTCAAATGAAATGGTAAAATGAGAGGTAAAAAACCACTTTTAAATTACTTTTCACGTAATTCAAGTAAAATATTAGTGTTTTGACTCATTTTTCAAACATATATTATTCATTTCTAACTAGTTTGATGAAGCAATTGAGCAGGCAGTACAATCTTTCAAGGAACAAAGTTATTAATGGTAAAATCAAGAAAATCAATGACCACTATTATCAAGCAGTTTTAACGCGGAATTCAAGCTTGTTAAAAAATAAACATAAGCAATGAGCAAATGTTCCTCCAGAGTTTAAGCTCATTAAAAAATGAACCAATTTCTAGTAAATAACCATCGTGAATGTATTATCATCAGCCTTTGAAGCTTTGGTCGTGTTCTCATAATCAACTCCACTCTGTATTGGCCGATCATTCACCTCCACTTGATTGTTTACCCTTTTTGAGGAACAGTTGTGAAGAGTGATCCTGTTAGCCATCCTTGTGACACTCCCGTGATTGGAAAATTCCAAACCGTACCTGGAATCAACTGCTACCCAAATTTATCACTCGTTCCTCAAAAAACGAGTCTCCTTTAAGCTCTTTTCAAATGACTCGTAAAATATGAAAAGATTGCCGAGCAATTGGCCTCTCCAGCTCATTAAAGTGACTGGAAGTGCTATCCCTCCTTTAAATTTTAATCTTTTTGGACCTAAGGGATTATTACACAAAAAGATCGAGTGCTTGTTTTGTTCGGCTCGTTAAAATTACCGAAAATTCATCCCTTTTGTATTATTTTATGCTTTTTCAGACTCAAGGGATTATATGACAAAAAAGGATTTTTGGAGTTTTCTTTACGTCCCTTTTCAGACTCTCTAAAATTGAAAAGGACTGAGTTATCTTTGTCGTTAAACTCGTTAAAACCGAATAGCAACAAACTTGTCCATAACAGACAAGAACGAGTTTCACTATCGCTAGGCTCGTTAAAACATAGTGATGGGTTTGCCCGAAGGGAAAATTATAGAAAAAGCATATGTTATCCTCCTCAAGCTTGAAAAAAATAAATAGGTACCGGTCAGCAATGACTGGGGAAAAATTGAAGAAACTTTGTTGGTAGCAAGTCGCTCTTGAACATGACACTTTCGCTCCGCATCCGAGTCGGGTTGGGTTGTTCCATTCACTGGTCACATCGCCATGGTTCCGTCACACCATCCATATTTGGGGTTAATGCTACCAATCCATCATGTCAGTGTCGCCGATATGTTCAAGAGAAGTCGCTCAGAGAATTCACCTGTGTCTCATCCGCTGCAATACATTCATGCTCCATTCTTTCATGACTGCCACCCTGAACCTTATATCACCAGATCATTTTCACCTCCATTAAAATCATTTGCTCTGTTCCGTGTCATTGATGTGGGATTCACTAAGGCCCTCCTATGGCGGATCACTTCTTCTCGACATCAGCTCATTATCCAAGAAGTCGATCTAGGAACAACCCTTTCAGTACTTTGAAGCTTGCATGCCTCAATGGCAACTTCCTCACTTCCCGCGACAGGTTTACATCAATGGCCTTCGACCAAAAGATTTTACGTGGTGTTCGATGCCAAGTCCCTTATTCACACCACGTGAATTGTACTATAGTACCTTGAGGGTCATCATCATTATCGGTGATTCCTCTCACGCCTATTAACAGCTTACATCACTGGATGGTAATCAGGTGATGTCTTTCCATGTTCGACTCCAAAACATATCTCACATGGATCGACTTGTACTTTGAGTGAAGATCGAACGAGATTGAAGACCCCAGATCTAGTTTCATCCATCCGGGCTGCGATATATATTCAGGAAAATAAAGACATAAAATGTACATCATTACTGCAAAGATAATCATCCAATCTAAGGGATGATGGCTCTACCAGAATCATCAATCTACACTCAGACGATTTTCTGTCTCATGTACGTGAAAATGAATTTATAAAGCTGAGCATGGGAATGCCCACCTCAGCTAGATCATGAAAATATTATGAAGATAATGTATTGTATTGTATCTTATTACAGGTTGCCTTCCAGCTAGAAAAAACTTCGGATCCTCATGATAAATCATTTCACCCAACATCAAAAGATTAACGACCTCATGCTTTAGGGGGCAACTGTTATAGACATTTTGGGCACTACAACCCCAATCATAAATGTCCATAAACCAAGGGCTCCTAAGTCCCTAAAGGTGTTGTTCCAACCCCTAAAAGAACAAGGTCAACTGATTACAACATCTCCCAGAAGTTCTCGATGAAAAACTACTCAAAACTGGTCAAAACTGGACCATTTCACCTGCTCCATGGTCAAAGTGTGTTGCATCCCACCTAAATACACACAGTAGGTGCGATGCATGTTGAAAATCCTTTCTATGGGGTGCGATGGGCGAGAGTGGACAAATGGCAGGGTCAATCCGCAAGGTGGAGGATCATGGAATCTTCCAGAAACTTCTCCTGTGACACTTGCATCTCTGCATTCAGCCAGGGATGAGTAAGAGATCATCAATCTCCAAGTGGAATCAAGAACTATCAGATAGAGGACACTAATAAAATCTCAAAAGCCGGCTCACCTCCCTTGCAAACATCTATATATGGATCCCTCATCCCAGAGATCCGGGGGTTGGAATTTTGCATCTTGTAAGGAAGTGTTGTTGGTTTCTTGGTGCAATATCATAGTGTTGGGTGATCTAAGCTTTTCATGAGGTGAATAAGGGCTTTCTTGCTAAGAGGATGATGCTGGGTCAGAACAATTGGTTGTAATCCTCTTTGCTCTTTCTTGATTATCAATAAAGTTATTCAAGTTTTCCTCCACATTCTTGTATGATTGATGTTATATGCATTTGTGTGGTCAATATATATTTGGTCCTATATTGTTTATGATAATAGATCTATGTTCTTGAATAGTGTTATGCTTCTTTGATTCTACAGGTGCTCTTTGAAGCTGGGTAGACGAGGAAGCGAGTGGCGAAGACCTATCAGAAGGGAGAGGAATCGAGAAAGGAACCAAGCACAAGACAGAGGTTGGTCTCCTTATTCCCCTCTTATCTATTTCTCATAAAGGAAAACGAAAGTAGTTTTAGTTTGTTTGTTTCTAAGGTAGCTACCAGCCTTAGTGGGACTAGCAGCTCTGCATAGACACTAGATTTCGCGATAACACATATCCTTCCTAAGATTCAATTTGAGAAGGTAAGTTGGGAATTTGAATAATAGAAATCATGAATTTTATATTAGACCAATATTTCTCAATATTTTCAGATAATGTAAACATTAACAAAATTTGCAGGATAAGATTTAAGTGGGGCAATACATACACCCCTCCTTCAGAAAACTTCGTCCCGAAGTTAGAATGAAAAGATATAAGGAGTTTGAAAGCATAGCAAACCAGAAAGAGTTATAGCATTAAAATTTGATAAGTCATACAATGACATTACTTCCCATCAAGAGTCTCCAACTGATCTATATCCTCCTATCCATCTTGACCTACTTCTATTCCCACCCTATCCATCCTCTGTTGCTTTATCAGTGGCAACGACCATACTAACCACTGATAAAACCGACATGGTGGAATAATCCAGTCAAATAGTCTTTGCCACCTATCATTTGCATTTTACTCATGTCATAAGAGTGCATATCAAGTATATACCAAATGTAATAGAACAATGTGCATTATACCTTCCCCATGAGATGTCTCAACCTTCCCTCAATGGAAGAGTAGCTCTCGGCTATCATATAGTTATTTCCCCCTGCGGGTTAGCTCTCATTCATGCATTTATATAACAACAAGACGTATAATCATCACACTATTAAATCTAGTATCCACGTGTCAATTTTGTAGTTCATACTGGAAACAATCATAATTTCACTACGTCATTCATTAGATAAATCATATCCATTTAAGCCATACATGAAACAACAATAACTCTGATAAGTCATGTACTAGATAAATCATCACCAAGTAATTCATACATCAAATTTTTCCATCATCAAAATCAAACCTAAGTAGTTTCACATGTTCAACCAAATGCATCAATTTTACACAATGTTCATAAATAAATAACATGGAACTGCAACATAGAACCTTAACATAGGTAGTTTGTCTAAGTCAAAATGGGCATCACGGATGCTCATGTGACAACCTTGTGGAACCCCTTGATAATAATTAGAGTTGAAACAGATTCACTCTCCCCATGGAAAATAATATTTGAACCCGGATATGCTATAAGGTGGTACCAAAACCAAACTATTGGCAAGCAACTGATTAGTGCACTATCAATTCTACTAGAAGGCACTAGTATAAATACCTTAGTCTCACTCTCCCAATTTGCCGGCTTTTCATCTTCCAAAACAATTAGTTAACTTGAAATAAAAGACTCAAAACTTCAGAAACTATTTCCCTCAGGATTTTCATACTTTATTTTTTTTTAAATTGAGAGAAATGTCCTCTAAATGTCAAAGGTTTTATATATTTAATCATTGTTTACTAGTACTAAAACAATTTCATGATATATATTGCAGCTCACAATATGACCAAACAAATGAGAAATAATTAAACGAATGGAATAATTGTCTTTTCCCTATTTCTATTAGTATTTCCCCTCTAAATGGCACCGCATTTCTAAAGATGCCTACTCCTTTCACAAGTGGCCGATGACCACAAAAGTTGCGAAGAAATTTGAGGGTCCTTTTTATCCAAAACTAGAGACATATTATTTTTCACGACATTTTTATTCAACACTAGAATAAGGGAAAAAGTGTATCCTAATATTTTCACTGGTCTTTTATTGACTAAATAAGCTTCCATTCTAAAATCCAAAATTCTCTACGAATTGATCTTCTCATCTAATTTAAGATCATTAAAACAACTATCACAGTAAGCCTTACACAAGTCCATGGGATTCAATCTATGTTTTTACTAGATAATTCCACCACCCATAGAATAATAATTAATGTGACATGTAAGATATTTCATCACATCCTAATCTGAATTCTCGTGCTTCATAGTTGTTTACTTCTCAGACTCAAGATTTGTTATTACGACTTCCTCCATGAAGAATGACAAATATACTATTTGAAATATAATCCTACCATCCGAATGGAAAATCTACTATATCTTAAATAAGAATAATAATAATCTACTATCAACAGAATTAAAAGCCACCCTCGTATGTAAAATAGAACTGACTCCCCTTTTTTGATTGGGACACATTTTGGGTATAAATTGTTGGCTCCATTGTAAAGCTATATATGGATGCTAATGGTTCTTGCTGTGCATGTTGAGGAAAAGGGGTCAGATCAGGTGAAAGTTTGGGAAAATTTTGATAGATAACTCTGCAACCTATCACCTAAGCTAAAGGAAGTCCATGTTATGCATTGCAACACTGACCTTGGGGAATGCTTCTTGAAACAATTTCAAAAAAAAAAAAAATCCTATGAAGAATGTGGTCACATCTTGCACTTGACATGTGGAACATAACGCGGGATTGTACAATCCATCATATAGGAATCACACCACTGGGGTAGGTATGAAACCTACACAAAGACTCTCTTGTAAACAAGTATGTTCTTCATCATGGCAATCTCACATTTTCCAACAATTTGTAGTTCCCAAGGCAGTTTGTGAATCCTAACGCATAGGTTCTAAGTTCCTTGGTCAACAAAGGCTAAAATTGATTAGCAATATATCTCCTTCCCAAGCTAAAAGGAATTTTTTTTTTTAAATGATGATCCAAAAGGAAGTTATATCCGTTCAAAGGGGGGCATCCTCCTTTTGTGGCACATGTGGGCTTCTAAGAGGCTTTTGCGGGTCAAATCTTGGTCAAATGGGACAAGTGAGTAGTCAAAAGTCATCTACAATTTTTTTTACAAGAACCCATGTTCTAAAATCTTTATATCAACAAGGGCGATGGAGTTTTATGCTTGTGGTTATTTTGCTAGGGGGTCAACTAGACATGTGGAGACTAGGAGAGCCTTCCAAGCCAAGTCAAAAAAACTTTTCGACCAAGATAAGTTTGGAAAGTCAAGCAAACTCAATTTCTTCAAAGTAAACAACAACTTACTTGAGAAAAGGGAAGAAAGCATCTTATTTCAAGCAAAGGGGCCAAGTCAAACTTCTAAAGAGAGACATTGGAGCCTTGTGGAGCAAGTTGTGAAAAGTTTACAAGAAAGTTAATCATTGGACCTCTACTAGCCATTGGGAGGATGCCAAGGTTAATTTAGAAGAGCATTGAGCCAATTGAGAAGGTCCTCGATGATTCCAAGCACACCTAATTTTACCTCGAGTCAAATCAAGCAAAGATCTAAGAGAAAGTTGTGGTTTAGGAAAAATCAAGCCTCGTTAGTTGTATTTTTGCCCTCATTTGTTGTGATATCTCACTTCTTTAGAGGGTTTTGAGCAATGTAGAAGACAAATTTAATTGTTGATTAGTCTTCAAGTAATTTATGGATCACAAATTAGCCAATTTGGAAGCAAAAAGGAGGACAGATATTGAAAGTCTCATCTATGAATATAGAGCTCTCCTTCCTTAGCAAAGCATGATGTGAAAATGTGAGATCATTAATGCAATAATAAGAACTTCTTTGATGCAACACCTTGCATACAATTTGTGGATTGGTTTTTCTATTTTCTTTTCTTGGCTCTTGTAAAGATATTGTGTTTTCATAAGTTATTTTTCAGGTTTTTGTCTAAATTACACAAAGTTATTCGATTGATCCATTGAGGGACTACATAAGCACATGGACAAGAAAGGTTAGGACATTACGCCTCACCTTCTTCTTATTGGTCTATGGTTATCAAAATCTGAATTTATCAAGGATTCCTCCTTAAAATATTATCTTTCTCCTAGCTCTATAGTTGATCCATTGGCCAGAGGTATTCCAAAGGGAATTGAACCTAGTTGAATTTGGACACCAATGAAAGTCTTAGACAAGCACTCCAAATTCACAAGTCCAAATAATTAGGGGCTAATTTAAAGAGGGTTGTGATCACAATCCGACACCGGAAAAGGTAATTAGAGGGGCAAAAGATAAGTCTCATCTTCACCTCATCAAATTTCAAAATTCAAGATCTTTTATTGATTTGAAAATAAAAATCAGAAAACACAAAAACAAAAAGTATTTTACTAGCTTTAGCTAAAGTTTTCATCATTTAGCTAGTTTTGGCACTTAGGTTTCGTTTCAAAGGTTTTATCTAATTGGCCCCAAAATATATAGTGTGTGTAGGGAGAGCTAATTTCACATTGTTATCCAATGGTTTTGCAGGTCTATAACAACAAATTACAGCCACCATTTCACATGGTAAATGAAGTCCTTTCAAGGGGATTTGCATTTAAAGGTATATCTCTTCAATCCTCTTCGTTTTCTTCACTTATAGAAGTCTAGCAATCATTATTTGAAGTGAATAATCAATCCCAAGCTTGCAAGGATAAAAAAAATATGCATAAATAAAAATCAGGAATTGATCCTAGTGGGGTTTTAACCCTTAAAACTGAGTAGTAAATTTCAGATTTGAATCTCTTTACATTCTCAACCTTTTGAAGTGTTAGTGGGATCATTGGTTTCGTATTTCACAATATTAACACTTCCAACCCATAGCCATGAGTTTCTTGCACATTTTAAGTCTTGGGGGAGGCCCCAAAGCGAGTTGCAGGTTGTAACTTGCTCGTTTCTATGTTTTTTCTACTCAATTGCAAGTTTGCAGGTCTATTCAGCAAGCTAAGTTGTCTTTTTTAGCCTCATACCAAAGGTAACATCAATGCCATTCATCCTAAGATTAGTAAGGGTGGTTAACAATCAATTTGGTTCTTTCCAAAGGTTTATTCTTTAATTTATTTAGTGTTTTGGTTGCTGGTCTATGATTTTCTCGAGTAGAAAATCATTTTCAGATTGGCAATTGTTCAAATTAATTCCTAGACACAATCACCCAAATAATATTCCATAGGCACTAGCCTTCTTGATTTTGTGGTGGAGGATTTGTCTTGTGTAAGGCAGTCTCTTGTGGTTTTTTTTTAGGAGATGGCCTAAACAGTGAGGACTCATGCCTAGTGGACAATGGACACTTGTCCTATGTGTTTCTTCCCTAGCATATTGCCGAACCTTTACAAGACTGCTAATCCAGACAGTAATAAGTCCAAAATGGTTGTCTAGATTCTAGCCCTAGCGCCTATAAAGTGCAGTTCTAACCACAATTGTAACCACAAAAGTGTATATGTTATTCATGATTATTTGTGTATGAGGTACCCACCAAACACATGTGTTGATCCATGATGTGATGTGCTTCAAGTTGCCTCGGGTCATTGGCTCATATCTTTGACAAACCCGATCCATATATTGCCTTTTTTGAGCTTATTTGTAGGACATTTACAAATTGTACATTCAAGTCACTTGGTCCTGTTGATGCCCCGAAAATCGTTGTATCAACATTGGGGGATAACCACCTGCTCCGAGCCTTAATACAGCTCCTTTTCCGTTTCGAATGGTGGCTCTGACTGGATATAATGGGACCAGTTTCCCAATAATGAATAAAAGGGGATGGATGAGTGATAGATTTCTAATAAATGATAATGAATGGATGACCTAATCTATCAGCGAAAATATAAATAACTATTCTATCCCGGGAGGCTTCTATTCTTTGGAGTGCAACGTTTGATAATCTCTGTTCATTGATAGGCATATAGATGACTCTAAGCAATAAATATAGATATTCATTTACTTAATGATTACTTTGTTCAAATAGTTGAAAAAGTGATTAACACATTGTTACACCTATCTTTTTATATTACCGATACATGTATGATTAAAAGGAAAGCATGCTGTAAACATCCAGTAGTGGAAAGTATAAAGAATTTTGTTAAAACACATGCATATATCTAATAATAGCAAGAGCGATCAAACAACAATTCACATAAAAGGAATGAACTCAAACATAGATAATAGTACCATATGAGCTGCAAATCACTCCCAATATCAATCGCTATTTGGATTCCTTCTTTTGACGTAGAAACACTTTTAAACAAAGGCAGTAGTGCACATTCACATAAAAGCTTCGTTATCAAAATTGGAATAGTTGGTCCAGTCTTTATAAAAGAATATGCCTGAAGTACAGTAGTGCAACTTCAGGTTTAAGTCATATACAAAAACTTACGACCCTTTCTAAATACATGAAAGGGTCTATAAATACTTGATTAAAACTAACTAACTATGAAACTAAAATCCTATTTAATTGGTACAACTTGATTCTGAATATCTTCCTCACGACAATCTAGCAGTCGGCAGCATGATTCATCACTTAGGTTGTTTGCCTTTAGACCTGAGTTGGCATATCGCAAGCATTGGTTCCACTTCTGGTGGTCGGTTGAGATGAGAATTGAGTTGGGCAGCATAGGTGGCATCCTGTATATCGGGAATGATACACCCGATTGCATCTGTGAGGCACTTGAGGGCGGCTCTCTGGCTGTATGGTTTGACTAAGAACAACCAATAGGTGTCCCATGTCAAACTGTTAATTCCTGCGATTAATCTCCCATTTTTCTCCAGCTCTTGATAACATGACTGCTCCAATGTTTTAGCCGATATCAATTTACCTGGGGTACATTGAGAAATCATGTTAGATAAGTAGAGAGTATCATTAATCAATTCAACCAAATTACTTGTGGTTAATTTGCATCTTGAAACTGCTCTCTCTGCTTTCATTAACTGGGACTGCCATTCCATAAATAATATCTCTTTATGCGATTCTAGGATTTTTGGCAAATTAGCTGCCTGTCCCTCAACAATGTCTTGCCACTCAAGAAAATTAGTCAAGGTCTCATCGGCCTGCTCCGAGTCTGTTCTAGCATCAGTTGATTTATCACCTATTGATGTTGTTAAGTCACATAAAGGTTCTTCTTGGGCGATTTGTTGAGATAAAAGCTTTATCTGTGTCACTAATGCCTTGTTTATCTGTAATGCCTCTGCTCTGAATTCAACTGGCTATGGAAGATTCTTGGTTTTCTCTATTTGGGCTGATAGTTGAGCAATTTGCTCATCTTTCGACTTCAGCATTTGTTCATTCATTGCTTTTAGTTGTGCCAATGCTTCTGACAGCTCTTTCTGCTTTTGAACTGCACTGGAATCAATTCTCTGTTTCTCTTCCTACAATTGTTTATTCAATTGTTTATTTATTTGTTGCTGTGTAAACAATTGTCGTTCTGCTTGTTCTGCCTTCTGTTGTGCCTCTGATAGTTGTTCTTGTAGCAAAAATATTTCCTAGTCTTTTCCTTTTAATAGATTACTCATCTCTGATGCCTTGTCTATGGTGGCTGCCGAATAGGCTCCAGCATATTGGGACAGTTTTGTTAGGTCATTAGAGGGATCAAACTCCTCCTTCCAAACCACGTTGCCTGTCACTGTTTGTTCAGGGAATAGGGAAGGTTGATCAGTCCTTCTCCTTTTCCGATGTCGTTTTACTACAACCTTGTGCTTTGGGCTATAAAAGACATCTAAGGGAGGAATTTCTTCTACTTGCAAAACAATCTAATCGAAGGGATCCTTAGGAATTATCTCTATTCCTGTAGAACTGGGTAGGCCACTGGTTCCACTTGGAACCTGTTTAGATGTTGTCTCCTGTTTGTTAGCCGCTTTTGATGTTTCGACTTCCTTCGAGCACTCAAGATTGCTGATGATTGAGTCGAATTGCTGTCATTCCTGGAGCAATTTCGGGTCAATCTGGGCATCTACATTCACCTTTGTGCTGCTCTGTTCTTGCTTTTTTCTTTGGGTTTCCTCTTGCTCTTTTGTCTGGGTTTCCTCTTGCTCTTTTGAATGCACTTCCTCATGCTCTTTTGATGTAGCAGGAGGTTCCTTAGTGAGTCGCTGCTCAAGCTCTCTTGATTCTGTCGTTGGGGTCGTTGCTAACAGATCTAGAGGCAGAGTTTGCAACCTCTGTTCTCTAAGTCTGTTAAATTCAACTAACCCGTCATCCTGATATTCCATTCTGGCCAGCGATTTAACTTGGGATATTGACTCGGCTGAGGAGAACAGGTCATCGAACATATCTTCTTTATGATCAAATTTAGTTAATTTTGCCTGTTCAAGTGCATTGTAGGCGACTTTGTTTGGATCAAATCGCCTATTAGGAAGAGTTGCTAGACTTAGTGCCTTAATTTTATCAGCTTCTTTCTCTGCATGTTTAAAGTCATGCAGAGCGTAGACACCACATCTTAGAGGAAAAGGAGGCCAAACCTACTTCTTTTTACTCCTCAGAGTCTGTGTAACTCCTTCGGATGTAATCTGATAGGCTACCTCCCTGGCTAACAGTTTATCAGGTATGTACAAAGGGAGGACATGAGGTTTGGCTTGGCTGCCGAAAACTCTTACATAGGTGAATTTTTCTTCTCCGAACCATCTTCCTATGGATGTCAAGTCAACCCCTGCTTGGTAGGAAATCTTAGGAGCAGGTTTATCAAAAATAGAATAGTGAATGGGTAACATAAAACCGTTGCAAACTTGATATAAATGGTGCTTATAGTGAGATTTCCATAACTTCTGATGGTATATATGAATGGGCATGGGGTCTTGTGGAGTCCATCTCTATCCAAGCACGAGAAATTCAGAATTAAAACACAGGGTGTCCAAGATATAGGCACTATAGTAGAATGGGGGAATAAACCTTTCAGTAATGCGGGATTTGCTTCTAAACTCAAGGAATGCGGTTGCTAGCTTATCAGACAATATAGTTGCCCAATCCATTATTTCACTATTACATGCTGCCTTCATCAAAGGAACCATTTCTATAGTGAAGTTTACGGAATCATGCAACCCCCACAATCTACACATCATTATCCCGGCATAACAATAAGGAGAACACAAAGAATCAACAGAGTACTTACTCGAAGACTCATGCTTGTGTTTTGCTGGGTTTTGCCTCCAATCTCGAATGGGTTCAGATTCAATTTCGTTCTCATTTCTGAACTTTTCCAAGAACGCCTTGTTGTACTTCTTCTCCGGTACAGGAAAATGGTACATTTGCCTCAAATCATCAGGTTGAAATGAACCGAAGATTCTCCCATCCATGGTGCAAAATGTTCTGTTCGTGATTGGGATTTCTTCAATTGCCCACCTCACTACATCTGTATATGGGAGAATTTTTTCCCAGGCTGCTATTCGATGAAGGAAAGAGTCGGCTAAATCCTTTAGAGTAGCGTCAGATTTCCGAGTCGTATCTACTGTGGCTTGCACTGTTGTTACCTCGGGTCCTTCGGCCTCAATTAAATTATAGGTGCTTTGCCAAGTAGTTTTGTCGAGTCCTAGACATGTAGTGTCGGATATCAGTCCTTTTCTTTTTGTTCCTGGATCGGTGGTGGATTGTCCTGTGGCTGGCGAAGCGGAAGTTGTTGCGGTCTTCTTAGACTTCTTCCCCATTCTTCTTGAATTTACTGCTTCGGAAGAGCTCTGCACAGGAGTGAAAATGAACGTAATGCGGAGAATTGGTGGTGCAAACCAAATATGAATGAGATATATTAATCAATGCATGATGGAGGATTAACTTAAGGTGGCCGCGGATACAATCTGTGAAGAGATTTTAGACTGACTATCTCATTAAATGGCCATTTAAACCTGTCAATCCTTTAAATGCTCATCATATCGTTTATTGGCCGAATGATTCATTCAAGCGTGGCTTTGATGTTTTGGCGGTTAAGCGTAAGTGAATCGCTATTGGGAAGATAAGGCCTTTAATACTAATTAACCGTAATATCCCGGCTTTATCAATCTTTTTTGAAATCCGCGCTTTTAGCTTTATCACAATCGGCCATCGGCGGAAAGCTTAAATTGTTATAGTGGTTCGTTTCAGAATCCTCGATTGCCGATAGTGATATCGCCAATTCGCATCGGGAGTTTTAACTGAGGGCTTTGAAAAGCATGCATGGTACATCTCCAATCGCCGATAGCGATATCACATCGCATCGGAGCGAAAAGGGGCTTTTGTTATGATAGCTTGTCATTGCCGATATCCGATAGCCTTTTGTGCATTGTCGCGTCGGAGAGAATCAATGGGTCTTTTAAATCATGCTTCCCTTGTCATTGCGATATGCGATCTTGTGATTGCTTTATCGCAGTGATAAAAGATTACTCATTTATATGTTATAAGACTGATTAATTGGTTTATCAAAAAGGTTTTATAATGTTTTTGTTTTGTTGCGGACCTTTTTGAATAATAATAAATTGATACCAATTTAAATAAAAAGGGACCCATTTCATATTATAGTTTTGAGAATAAAATTTGTATGAAATGGGGGGGTTGTTGTAGAGCACAACAGGTCCTTACCTTCACCCTCAAGCACTTTTGTTAGCTATGTGATGGCATCCTTGTCTGCCCCCCTTATATGTGAAGGCATTGGATGCAATCGCTCAATATCCTTTGGAACAACTATGGGTCAGTTCTCATCAACTCCAAATAGAGACAAACCATGATATGCCACAATATAATAGGATCTGGCAGATGTGCCACCTACAGGATCCAAAGATAGAGATGCACCTCATTTTTTTTTCTTTTGGTGCCCCTTGTACCATGAAATCACTAGATGCTATCACTGCCTATATAAGGACTCCAGAGGGTCCCTCCTTTCTTTCGATACTAGGACCAAAGATGCCTAACCCTTTTTACTGAGGTGATCTTCAACCACAAATCTCATTTTAAGCCTGACGGCCTCGTCCTGAGATGACTAGGGTGATCACCTCATGCTTTCAGGTTGATCCATAGAATCAGAGCAACGAGCATAATAATGGAGTACACCAAGTAGTGGGTTCCTTAGCCTCCCCATCTTGGAGATCATTCGATATCAGTGAAACTAGTTTGGGGATGTTGAGTCGTACATCATTCCATACATCCTCAAAGAGGTAAAAGGATCAGCTCTAGACAGACCCTAAGCAGGGCACCTTCCACCCATTAAAGTACCTCCTCTATAGGCAATAAAGATAAGTTATTTAAACTCATAGGCAATCTATTATTTCATATTTATGTACTTCCACAATCTCTCATTGTAATTATCTCATATTATGAGAAATGAAGAGCCCATATCATGTCAACCTATCTTCTGAGAGTTTTCTTGAAGTCTCTGGGAATTGGATTCCAACTCCAGCTATGGAAAACATAAAAGGTAGCTGCTCCTGATGATGCATTTAATATTTTGATTTCAAGCGAGCCAAGATATTTAGAGTTATATTGTTGTCTTCCTATCTATTATGCATTTCTTCAAACAGATAAGCAGTGACTATAAAAGATAACTATTTCTTTCTTTTCATGTATCAAGCATCACATTCTAAGAAATTAATGAGTGTAGTTGTTGATTTACAAAGATTCTCTCAAAGCCAATGTTTGCTAGAAGTATCTATCATGCTGCCTTTCCGCACAACATCTTGGGTTGTAAAAAGACAATAAACATCCTAAATAAATAGATGGCAGTTATTTTGAAGCAGCTTAACATGAATGCATTTGTACAGGGCTAAACATTGCAACTACATAAAACAGTTAACATGATGCTTTGCCAAAAAAAAAAAAAGTGACCCAAAAAAAAGACGCAAATACTGTATGAATGCACTTCACTTTAATGGTATCAAAATCAACAAGAACAAGTTATGCATCTCTTGCTAGACAACTTATTGATAATATCTAAAATTTGGTTTCTCATCTCTCCAACTGTAGATGATGTCACTTGGCTCTTCAAGACAGCTTCCCAATCGTCGCCAAAAATGTTTCCTTCACATGCACACAACAATTTCACTATGACTAAGACAAATAAACCACAGTCATAGCCATTTCTTTGCTGAGGTGTGAAATGCAAGGCCAATGTGGCAGATGATGCAGGAGGACCCATAAAAATCTTAATGTTTTCAAATAATTTCTTTCCATACACTCCGTTGCACTGTGTAGAACTGTCATAATGCTCAAAGATATTCCTTCTCTTACTGTATACAAGCAACTCCAATGTGAACCATTGCCTACGTCACTGAAGTCTTCATTGTCATTGATGGGGAAGATAACCAGCTCCTTTTCTGGAAGCTTCACGGGATCAACAAATTGCTGGAGGTTACTAGCATTAGGGGCATTCACAATCCAGAATGATATTGAAGGTGCAAGAAGAAGGATCTTAGGAGAGGTGGAGGAAGACAAGTAGCAAAATAAAACTCAATGATATGATCATTAAGATAATCATGACCTTGAAGAATCTTCAAATCAGATCTCCTTAACACAACATCACCATAGCTCAACACATTTTCATTGTCTCCCATGGAATCCATATATCACTCTTTCAGTACATATTAGTCTTGACTACCGAAATTCATCAAGTATTTTATAAAATTGAAATATTTACTTTTCCTATTAATCGACCACATGCACAATTACTACAGCTCAAGTGTATGGAAACCTTACAGTGTCCACTAGCTTGTGGGAAACTTCACTACAAGCCTATCACAAAATGTCTCCATTGTACCAAGCACGCTTAATCACATAATTTCTTTTCATAAGGACACATCCTTGAATTAGAAAAATATTGGACATTAAAGTGAGAGAAGCCCTATAAGTGACAGTGGCAGTGTTCCTCAACTGTGGTTTTGAAGCCAACAAGTTTCTTAAGGGACAACTTCAGCAGATAACAGGCCAAATATTGGTTTTAATTCTTGTTTCTTTCTTGAATTGGTGAGACAACCCAGAAGGGAAAACCATGACTGGGGAATTTGAACCTTGGTGTGAGGAACATGACCACCCATTGTTAACAATCAAACCAAGACCCTATTGACAAATTTTAGACACTTTGACAGGGCTATTAGGATTTTATTGTAAAATTGTGTTGGAAGTCTGAGCTCTGTTTATTTTGTAGATTAATCCCATGTCTTTTATAGATAGGCAAACAAGTGTGATTCACATTTCGGACCTGTGTTTGACTTGGGCTGAGCCAGAGTCTACTCAATTTCCTGAAAGAGTAGAGTTAAACTCTGAATCAACTTCGGAATCGGAAGAGTGCCAACACTGTTGTTGAAATTAAATTCAATTAATATATTTTGACACGGTCACCTCTTTTCCATAACAGGGGAAGGATACCTAGCATGTTTTTCTCCTTCCAAGCTCTCTATAATCAGTTACGGTCAGTAAAATCACATACATAGCTAAAACCACTGACCCGACCAGTTGTATGAGTTCTAGCACTGGAATTTCAGTCATTTTTACTATTCTGATGTTGACAGGGGCTTCCAAAAATCATAGAAGTAAGAGACTTACCACTTGTAACCAAGACCAGCACTCCACTACTCTATATTTGTGACTACCTTCTCCACCGCTGGAAAGGAGGAATCGCTTTGTTGTTGCTGTGACTTACATGAATAGTAAGAGAGGAGTCAAATGGACATGATTGATTCACGCAGACCCCATGTTGCAAAAACGTTCCATGTTCCCAGTTTAGAGTTGTTTTACCGGTAGCTAGAACCAACAGCAGCATACAACAGGACCACTGGATTCTCTTTATGTGGCTTAGCATCTAGCAGAATACTAAGAAAGTTTGGCATACACATCTCTACAAAATGTTTTACTACATGCATGCTTATGGATTCCAATATCAAATGGTTCAGTAATTTCTGAGCAATTGAGGGCTGCTTTGGAAGCCACAGAGGGAAAATTTGAAGCAATGCTGAGTGAGGCTAGGTTGGAGGCAGAACATGTCAAAGAAGCTATGACTTGCACCTTCAGCCGCCATTAACAGATGCAACTTACTAGATTATTCTAGTTGAACTGTGCATAGCTATGCGAGAAACATGTCGGACACAGACAATCTTGATCCAGAGTCTCGAGTTATTCATAACCACCGCCAACATCATAGTTTCTATCCTGATCGACGAGTGTCGATCCATGCTGTTAATGCACATGCTCATGTAGTTGCACACCATGCCCCTATGCATGGGATACTGATGCAAGGCCAAAATGAGGGAGATCCTCACAGACATCAAGGAGTCCAAATTCAAGGAGTAGATAGTGGGCATATGCATGTACATTACATGCACAGTGATGAGCATGGACATCCATTGCATCATAGCAATGATAATGGTGCTGGAGAAGAAAAGAAGCTATTGAGAAGTATAAGCTAGAAGCAAAGGAAATCATGGCTCAGTCTACTGAAAGAGAGGGTAAATCGATGGCATCTCTGAGAGAAGCTGAATCCAAGGCCAATGCCAAAAAAGAAGAATTAGAAAAGAGCAAGATGGAAGTGGCAAATCTCAAGGCCTCTCTAATGGATCAAGAGAATGAACTGCAGGAATAGCTCAGTTCGTTAGAGCTTGTGGCTGTTAGCCACAATAGCTTAACAACCACAAGGTCGGAGGTTCAAGCCCTTCTATCAGTATTTGGGGTTTAATGGGATTTGGGTCCATATTTTGAACCAAAGCTCTGATACCATGTGTAAGACCCCTATCCTAGGGTCTACTAACCGATCTATTTCTATATAAAAAAAAAAAATGTAATAAGAGGCAGTAGTTTACTCACTTACCAGACTTTTAGACAAATAAAATTTTACCATTTACATTCTAATAAAATTTACATGAGTAAACTATGGAGGAATACATGTACCAGTGGCTGGTGGAGATGACTTTGTCCTGTTGCTCTTGTTGAACGCTCCTTTTGATGGACCCAATTGGATTTACCTCCCAACCAACTAGGAAATAATCCTTAGCCCAAGAAACCTCCACAGGTTCCCTAGCCCTCTGAGCACAAGTCCAACCAAATGTAGTGTGCGTGTCCAAGATGAATGATCCAGACCAAGATAACAATATTTCCCTCCTCTCAACAACCCAAGAAACCTCCACAGGTTCCTAAGGTCTCTAAAAAACACGACAAGTCCTCAAATCACAACCAACCCCACAATCATAAGCAAGACCCCCAACCCCCCTTTTCTCCTTTCTCCCTTCCCTTTTTATACCCTCCCTCTCTTCTCCATATCAACCACCCCTCATTAATGTCATTGACTTCTCATCCATTCTTATAGTTGACTTCCCTTCTCCCAACTAAAGCTGGGAGTACATTTGGAATTGTGACATGAATATAAAATTGGGAAATTAATGGGAGAGGACCATGTCTTCTCCCAAGTAAATTTGAAAGTACATTTGAGAATGTGAGATGAATATATATATAGATATATATATCTATATATATATATATATATATATATATATATATATATATATATATATATAATCAAATGGAGAGGACCATGTCTTCTCCCTAGTAAATGTGAGGGTACATTGGGGAATGTGAGATGAATACATATATTATTTGAAATAATGGAAGGAGACCATATCCTTCCTAAGATTCAATTTGAGAAGGTAAGTTGGGAATTTGAATAACAGAAATCATGAATTTTATATTAGACCAACATTTCTCAATATTTTCAGATAATGTAAACATTAACAAAATTTGTAGGATAAGATTTAAGTGGGGCATTACACTCTCCCATTCTGGTGGTCCACTACTCTTAATGGAGCTCGAATTTCTGTTGAGAAATGTAGGCACGGAAGTTGTATGGATTACTAATCAAAAGCCAGTTGAACCTAATGAGCTCATATACAATTTGGAACAGAAAATGTTAAATAGAGGAGTGCAGTTTTTACCAGTCAGGGGTCAAAAATCCATAAACATAACTCTTAAGGTAGATATAGTAATTCTAAATACGATTGTTTCTAGGAAGTGGATTGATATGGTTCTCAAAGACAATGTTCCAGGTGGTTTAACTAAGATTATTTGGTGGATTCATGAGATGCGTGGGTGTTGAGAATGCAACAAGATGATGGAGCTTAGTGGAAAGGAGTTGCCTTCACTAAGTGGGCCCGCAGGGTATTTTTGGCGCAAAGTCTATTTTTAGACATATGGATCATGGTCTATGGGTTGCAGTATGCTATTTGTGGACGATTGGTCATGTTGGTAAAAATAGATGGACTTCTATTTTTAGACATATGGGCAGGTTTCTATTTTTAGACTGCCAGGCTAAAAATAGAACAGTCGAATATTATTGTCTCATAATAATATTTGGACTATAAACATTATCTTATCCTCTTGGAGCACTTCAGTTTGAGCTACAGATGTGGCACATGCAGCTGTCAGAAGGAAATACGCTTTCTTTGTGGGTCATTTGAGCTATTGCATGCAGGACTTCAGTTAGAACTCATGTGGTTGAGTTTCGGTTGAGTTGATTGTGGAGTTGATGGAGTTGTGTTCAGTTTGACTTGGTTGAACTAGTTGTATTTTAGTCTAACTAAAGAATACTCTAGTGATGAGTTGTGTGAATTAAATATTAATTAATTCACTAATTATTAACTCATAAAGCAACTGAAGAATACATCAGTTAACTCAGTGCATGTACAGTTCAGTGGAGACAAGTGTTAGAGGTTGAGATTGCTATCAGTTGTGACTATAGTTGTGCATGAGATCTTGCACAATCAATGGGATTGAGTTATGCCAATGAGGACTGCGCAGTGTGGGCCAATACAAGGCAATTGTAGCCTGTGCTCACATTATTTTCACTTGGCATTATGCAGTGGAGGCAGGCAAAGCAACGGAGGATATTTGAACCTGTGACTTGTTCGGATCTGAGCTAGTTTTGTGTGTAACAGGTGGAGATAGTACTGAGTGCTTGTGAGGAGTATTGTACTATGTATTGTTTCATGTTCTCAATCATTATAATATACATATAGTGTGGGGTTTTCAGCTGTAAGCTTTCCCCAGGTTACGTACTGTGTTTGATGTTTCATTGTCTTAATGCTACTAAATTGATGATCAACGTAGAGGAGATTATGTATTGTGCATGTATTCCACAATAGTGTATAATCGGGATAATCTCTGTGAATAAGTGTTTATTATTCAAAATTTCTACATGGTATTGGAGCTGTTGATCATCAGATCTATTATTCAGAAAGTGATATATCCGGTAAAAGCCCATACAGTCAATCTCTGTACGAGAAATACCTTGTTCTCATGAATTTTAGATCAGAGGCAGTTGAGTTGTTGAGCTGGTGGAATTCGAATTTGTAGCAATGTTTTCTTGGTTTCAACATTGCAATCTTTCAACGGATTGCAATTGGAGTATGCTCTTGAGGGCAGGTCGAACTATATTGCATGGAAGGATAGGATGGAGGCGGTGTTAGATGATAATGGGCTGAAGGATTTCATAGAGGCTGAGGTCCCAAATCCTACTGATACTGCTCAAGTTGATGCTTGGCAAAAGAAGACAACAAAGTGTCGAAGGATTCTGTTGGAGGGCGTGAAGGATCACATTGTATCTAGCCTGCATGGAAAGGCTTCTCCATACTTGATGTGGAAAGCGTTGACAGATCTATTCCAAAGCAAGAACGACCAGAGGAAGTTGGCGCTCAAGGATAAACTCAGAAACATCAAGTGTGAGAAGGGAGACAGTCTTCCCAAGTATCTCACGAAGTTCACTCAGTGCAGGGATGAGCTGGGAAGTGTGGGGGTGACTGTCAATGATGAGGACTTGGTGAGCTTGGCTCTCCTTGGTGTTCCAAAGAGTTGGCATTCCTATCAGGACTCTGTCAATGGTCGGGAGAAATTGCCAGGATGGGAAAGACTTTGGTCAGATCCTGTGCAGGAGGAGATCAGGCGGAATACCAGGGACGGATCTTCATCAAAGGGACCTGATGAAGAAAATTGCGCTTTGGCTGCCAAAGCAAAGAAGGGGAAGAGAAAGAAAGCTTCTCATTCTGGTGCGAAAGGCAAGAAGCAGGACATGTCCAAGGTGAAGTGCTTTCACTGTCACCAATACGAACACTATGTCACTAATTGTCTGCAGAAGAAGAAGAACAAGCAAGCTGTTGGATCTGCAGCAGGAGAGGCTCTAGCCTCGCAGTTTGAGCTTGATTTTTTGTTGATCGCATGCTTGGTTTCAAGTGTGATGGGATCGGTGTGGTTCTTGGACAATGGTGCATCTTTTCACATGACAGGAGATCGAGATTTGTTTTCTGATCTGGAGGAGAAAGATCTTGGAGTGCACATCGAGATGGGTAATGATGGTAGATACAGTGCGACCGGTATCGGTACCATTTCCTTTGAGAGGGAGTCTAGTAAACCCTTCGTATTGAAGGAAGTGATTCATGTTCCAGGATTGAAGAAGAATCTTATCTCTGTGGCAATGTTAGAAGACAAGGGATATGATGTTGTTTTTAGCGAGGGAAAGACTTTCCTGCGCAGTAAGACAACTAGAGAAACCCGGAAGATAGGGGTTCGACTGAGGAACCTTTATCAGTTGCATGTAGATGGCTGCGCAACAATGGCATGCAAGGCAGAAGGATTGGTGAGCCAAGATGATGGCGAGCTGTGGCATAGGAGATTGGGTCACCTTCACCATGGAGCCTTGAAGATACTGCAACAGATCACTACAAGGCTTCCTAAAGGCACTCTTGCGCAGTCAGATCAGTGCAAGGGGTGTACTTTGGGAAAGTTTGTGAAATCCACCTTTCACGAGAAGGATAGTTGCGCCACGACGATCCTTGAGAGAATTCACACAGACGTGTGTGGACCTTTATCAGTAGCTTTGACAACAAAGCACAGGTATTATGTGATCTTTGTTGATGATTTCTCTCCTAAGTGTTGGATCTTCTCCGTGCAGAAGAAGAGCGAGACATACTCAAAGTTCTGTGAGTTCAAAGCACTGGTCTAGAAGGAGTCGGGGAAGAAGGTGAAGGATCTTAGGAGCGATAATGGTGGTGAATACATCTCTGGCGAGTTCAAGGAATTTTTCAGTGCAGAAGGTATTCTAAGAGAGATCATAGCTCCCCATAACCCACAGCAGAACGGGGTTGCTGAGCGGAAGAACAGAACGATCGTGGGTGTTGCACGAGCGATGTTGCATGATCAAGGCCTACCCCTTCACTTGTGGGTGGAAGCATGCAATACAACAGTTTATGTGCAGAACCATTGTCCTCACAAGATACTTGGCATGAGTACACCCGAGGAGGCTTATTCTGGTAAGAAGCCTGATCTTTCTCATTTGAGGATTTTTGGTGCTAACGTTTACATGCATGTGACGAAGGATGCCAGGAAGAAGTTGGAGCCGACCGTAGAGGTTGGGATATTTGTGGGGTACACTGATACGCCCCACAACTATCGTGTTTATTTGCCAAACAATGGCAAGACTATTGTGCAACGGGATATAAAATTTCAGGAGGAGAAAGCCATGCAGTGTTCGCTTGAGATGGAGCCACACTTGCATGCAAATGAGGAGCTATTAGTTCCTAAAGATGAGCTTCAGGACGTGGATCAGCCACAAGACGAACTTCATGTAGTGGAAGAGACCACTCATGCAGCGCCAACCATCAGAGGGCGAAAGTGCTTGACAGAAGCTGAGCGATTGGCTCAAGATGTAGAGAAAGTTGTAGGACCACCTACAACCCAATGCAGGTAGAGACATTCACCCAATCAATACACTGGATACATGGCTCTTGTGAGCAAATGTGTTGTGACTGAGCCATCCTCTTTTGAGGAAGCTGTGGAGGATCCCACATGGGTAGACGCCATGGTGGAAGAGTATGATTCGATTGTCAAAAATAGTGCATGGGAGATTGTCCCAAGACCGAAAGGGAAATCAGTGGTGGGTTCAAGATGGATATACAAAGTTAAGCAGGCAGCTAACGGGAGTGTGGAGAAGTACAAGGCAAGATTTATTGCCCGAGGCTTCTCACAAATAGAGGGGATCAATTATGAGGAGACCTTTGCACCTGTCGCAAGGTATTCTTCCATACAGACGATTCTTGCTCTCTCAGCACATATGGGGTGGCACATTCATCAGATGGATGTGAAGACTGTGTTCCTCAATGGAGTCATTGAGGAGGAGGTGTACATAGAATAGCCCGAAGGTTTCGAGATCTTCAGCAGCGAGTCGCATGTGTGCAGGCTCAAGAGAGCTCTGTATGGGTTGAAGCAAGCACCACGTGCTTGGTACACACAGATAGACAGCTATTTCACCGGACTTGGATTCTCCAATAGTGAGGCGGATCCTAATCTATACCAGATTGTGGTGGAGGGTAAGTTGCTTATCATTGTACTTTATGTAGATGATTTGATTCTAACGGGTGATGAGCTATTGATCCTTTCATGCAAGGATGATCTTGCTAAGGAGTTTGAGATGAAGGACTTGGCCCTCCTTCATTAGTTCCTGGGATTGGAAATCTGGCACCGCAGTGATGGACTATTTATTTCTCAGGGTAAGTATGCTCGGGAGATACTGGAGAATTTCAACATGCATGGCTGCAAGCCTGTTGATGCTCCTCTTCCTGGAGGTTGGAGGAAGAAGCATGCCACTCCAGCAGAAGAAGTGGATGCCACTGTTTATCGACAGTTGGTGGGGTCTTTTATGTATCTGGTCAATACATGACCCGATATATGCTATGCTATTAACCAGCTTTCACAAGCTATGGTTAAGCCAACCAAGCTCTTCTGGAAGGCAAGCAAGCATGTATTGCATTATTTGAGAGGCACATCGAGATATGTATTGTGGAACAGACAGGAGGATGAGTTGAAGCTATGTGGCTTCACAGATGCAAATTGGGCAGGGAGCCCAATGGACAGAAAGAGCACATCAGGAGGGGTCTTTAGTATCAGGTTGACAACAGTTTCTTGGTACAGCAGGAAGCAGAGATCCGTGACACTCAATTCAACAGAGGCTGAGTATATGGTAACAAGTTTGGCTGCATGCGAGGCTATATGGATGAGGAAGATCCTGGTCGGTTTGTTCGGTTTGTTCAGTTCTTACTTGGAGCCTACTGTGATTTACTGTGATAACCAGAGTTGCATTAAACTCTTGGCTAATCCAGTATTTCATGATAGATCTAAGCACAATGACATCAAGTACCATCATATCAGAGATTGTGTGCAGCGGAGAATCATGTTACTTTCATACATTCCAACGGAGGATCAGGATGCTGATATCTTGACAAAGGCGCTCACCAGGAGAAAATTCGAATACCACCAAGGCAGGATAGGGGTTGCTGATAATCCATATCTTGTTGAGAGGGAGTGTTGAGAATGCAACAAGATGATGGAGCTTAGTGGAAAGGAGTCGCCTTCACTAAGTGGGCCCGCAGGGTATTTTTGGCGCAAAGTCTATTTTTAGACATATGGATCATGGTCTATGGGTTGCAGTATGCTATTTGTGGATGATTGGTCATGTTGGTAAAAATAGATGGACTTCTATTTTTAGACATATGGGCAGGTTTCTATTTTTAGACTACCAGGCTAAAAATAGAACAGTCGAATATTATTGTCTCATAATAATATTTGGACTATAAACATTATCTTATCCTCTTGGAGCACTTCAGTTTGAGCTACAGATGTGGCACATGCAGCTGTCAGAAGGAAATACGCTTTCTTTTTGGGTCAGTTGAGCTATTGCATGCAGGACTTCAGTTAGAACTCATGTGGTTGAGTTTCGGTGGAGTTGATTGTGGAGTTGATGGAGTTGTGTTCAGTTTGACTTGGTTGAACTAGTTGTATTTTAGTCTAACTAACGAATACTCTAGTGATGAGTTGTGTGAATTAAATATTAATTAATTCACTAATTATTAACTCATAAAGCAACTAAAGAATACATCAGTTAACTCAGTGCATGTACAATTCAGTGGAGACAGGTGTTAGAGGTTGAGATTGCTATCAGTTGTGACTATAGCTGTGCATGAGATCTTGCACAATCAATGGGATTGAGTTATGCCAATGAGGACTGCGCAGTGTGGCCCAGTGCAAGGCAATTGTAGCCTGTGCTCATGTGATTTTCACTTGGCATTGTGCAGTGGAGGTAGGCAAAGCAGCGGAGGAGATTTGAACCTGTGACTTGTTCGGATCTGAGCTAGTTTTGTGTATAACAGGCGGAGATAGTACTGAGTACTTGTGAGGAGTATTGTACTATGTATTGTTACATGTTCTTAATCATTATAATATACAGATAGTTTGGGGTTTTCATATGTAAGATTTCCCCGGGTAACATACAGTGTTAATGTGTGCATGCGATTGATGTTTCATTGTTTTCATGCTGCTAAATTGATGATCAACGTAGAGGAGATTATGTATTGTGCATGTATTCCGCAATAGTGTATAATCGGGATAATCTCTGTGAATAAGTGTTTATTATTCAAAATTTCTACAGTGGGAACTACTTTACTTTGGAGTATGTCAAGCACTTACTAAATGTTGTTGATGCAATGATTGATTCATATACAACAACCAACTATTGGCACAACAGGACTCATGACAACTTGGGATAAATATTCCATAGATGTATGTGGTGCATCTGGGTAGCAACAAATAAATAATGGAAGCATCCAAAGATAATATAGCAAAGAGAGTTCTTCGAGAGCTTATTTATGAATCTCTTGGTGTACGAAATGAAGATATTTTATTTTCTATTATGAATAATGTTTCAAGAGGCAAGGGCCAAGATCTATTTCGACGTGCATTCCATGAAAGTCTTATTTAGCAGAAATTGATGTTCTAGTCCAGAATTCTCAAGCACGAGAATAATTCTTTAGGATAATAACAAAATGAGGCAATGGCATTTCAGCTACCAGTATTGGGCACAACAGCTGGAGGTACGATGGAAATTGTTGTCAATGGTTCAATGAGTCTTTTGCATGCTGCTGGCAAAGAGGGTGTAACACCACTCACAAAGAATATAGTGAATTTCTCTTCTCATGTTGAACATAGGTTAACAATGGAGAGAAGAGGATATGAAAGAGTAAAAGAACACTTCATGGAACACCATATGACATAGATGTAGAACAAGGATACTACAAGATTTCCATAGAAGTGTGCTTATTCCCATAGGGGCTTCACTCAATGAACCTATGACATAGCACGTGCGTTCGTGACATACTAAACAATACCTTTAATTTGAATACATACTGGAAAATACCTCTAAAAATCACATTATTTAACCCCCTACCAATATGAACCCAATACACATTCCCAATTTAAAAGACCCTACTTTCACTACATATTGTAGGTATCCATTTTTTATTAACATTTTTTTATACCCCTTTATACCTTTTCATTAACTTTAAGCTCTATTTTTTATGCCTACTAATCTAAAAACACTTTACCCCTATTATATTCTCAATATATTATGTCATTTTTTCCTCAATATATATCCCCAAATATGAATGCACGTGGTATGATATTGCTCCCTTAGTGAAGCCCCTGTTCTTATTCCATAAAGAAATCAACCAAGAGTTTCAACGCTCCATTCCCAATAAATGACACTCCAATGTAGCACACAATTTGTGATTCAACACAACATACAATCTAATTCTCCTCTATAATCACTGAACTGAATGAGATGTGTTTCTTTTACCTGTTCATCACAGTTATAATAAAAATCGTGAATCTACTAGCCACCTGACTTGGAGACTATGGTGCATGTCTAATTAGTGGGTCATGCAATTTGACGAACGTTAGATGATATTGGGGTCACACCTGCAAACTACACAAAATAACGTACATCCAAAATAGTGCCAAGAAAAGAAATTGACACAAAATTTGCAGGGGAGATGGCAGATCTGAAAGAGTTTTACAGATACGTTATAGTGGAAAATGAGTGCATCACAGTAGTAAAAGGGATAGAATGGCAAGGAATTTGATTCAAAGGTGCAGGACTGACATGCACAGAAAAGACCACAAAAACTAGTGGTTCAGACAAGATTGAACATGTTAGGAACGTACCATCTTTGATACCATGTTAAACATACATCGAATGTGTAAAAAAAATGTGAAAGATAATCGTGTGTTACGTTTATTATTCACATGATGTGAATTTATAATACATTTTACATGACCATTGGATTCCATATTCCAAGGTCTCTTGGACTTCCTTTGACTCCTCACATTCCACACCAACCCTTAAAGGATTAGGTGTCCAACACTTCAAAATTTGATTTTGATCTTCATGCATTTTCCTTAACTTCTATATATGTTGCTTATCTCTCGAATTTCACTCTTTCAATTCCACTTGAAATTGTTTTTGTATATTTTCTCTTTATAGTGAAACCTTGAATTAGATTTGCAAAGTACTTTTGCCAATTTTCTTCGTTAAACAACTCATTTTTCTCCAATTATTTCTCTAAAACTTTAATTTTCTGTAGATTGTTGTCATATGAGGTGCAAGCTCATTTAGATGATATTGGTTATAATTAACAAAATATCCTAAGGCCTGGGAGGATTCTTGGGCCTTTTCTTTCACATCCCCTTGAGCTTGTTAGCTGAATTCAGACATAGTCTCTAAATAATCATGTTTCCTTTTCTTTGTTCTCCTCACTACTAACTTTGTTTGAGAATTGAAATAGTAATCTATTAAATAAGGAATTGTATCTGGAATTACCTCTAACTCAGAAACTAGTTTGAACAAAAAGGATTCCCAAGGGATCTTGGTAGAAATGGGTGTCATTGAGGTCTTAGGAGATGTAGTGGAAACAATATCCATTTTTCTTTGTGATTCCATTGCCTCTTCATTTTTCTTAGTGACAGTTTCATCATATATTTGATTTTCTTTCTCCTTGTCAACTTCCATTTCTTGACTTGCTGTAGTTTCTGGTTTCTTTTGTTCTGTCTTCTCGGGGGAATTAACTTGAATAATTTATTGTTAAGTTTCCTCTTTCTTTTCTGTTGTTTTTTCTGTCACTACAATTTCTTTCTTTTATTCAGGATTTTTCATAGTTTCAACCTCTTTTGTAACATCCTGATCTTTTTTCATTCTTTCATGGTTTCCTGCTCCTTTACCTATAACAACAACATCTTACATTTTTTTAATTTCAACTTCTTGTTCCTTTTGAGAGACAACAAAAGGATCTAAAGTGATTTGGTTGAAATTAAATTGAAAGAATTCATAATCCTTTAATTCACCAAAATAAATATTTAGATGGAGACCCTTTTTTTTAAGAAATTTTCAAAATAAATTTTCTCTAAAATTTTGTAACTAGTCTCTTGTTTCAATATCTAAAATCTTTCCTCTTTCAATAGCCTGCTGAAAATCATTAATATCTATGAAAATCTCATTAAAGGGAGGCTTGTGATGAATAAATATTTTCATAAATCTAATTGTTATATAATGACTGCTAATAATCCCATGAGGATCATAATCATACTGAGGTAGATAATGTAGCCAAATTTCTTGAAGCTCTCTATATTCCTTGAATCCATGTCCTTTGTCCCTGATATTTATGTCACCAAAATTAATTGGAAATCTAGACCAAATTTTCTTCTGTAACTTACTTAACTTCCTAGCCTGACCATTCAAAATGACTTGATTTGTAACTTCTCTCAAGGCGAGCCTTTCAGGGATATAACGGGGTAAAAGGTGAGGGCCAACCTCACTCCCATAAACTCTTATATAAGAAAACAACTCTTCCACAAACCAATGACCAATGGACTCTAGGCCTTCTTTCAGATTTTGACTAATTCTTGGAGGGGTTTTTCCAAATAGGATTTCATAAAAAGGAATTAAGACATAATGGAAAATATCGTAAAAATGAAATTTGAAATTGGACTCCCATAGGATTGGGGCATAGTTTTGGATAGGGAGCTACTGGTCAGAGGGGTAGTTCCATTTCATGAGGGGAAATGGAACTGAGGAAATGACAATATCTATCATATAAGAAAACATATAAAAAATGTGTTTGTAGCTAGGGGGAGATGCTAATGACAATTTTAAGGCATCTGTGATGTTCTATGACAAAATGTCAGCCCAATTGAGACTTTTTCCTTCCTTTAGGATGCCATGGATTATTGCAATCCACTTTATTTTGCAATGTTCAAGGCCTTTCTCCCCATATAACCTAGTAAACAGCTTGATGAGAAATCTGATAGGTTTCCTAAAAATAGCTATGGGATTTTATTTATTATGCTTAAGCTTAAACCCTTGATTTTCTTCCCTTATACATTCTTCAATTACTGTGTAGAAATTTATGTGTAGATTCAAAATTTCTCATGAAAATTACTAAATCACAAGACTTGAAGCTACTCTACTGATCTACGAAAGTTAATTCACCATTAAAAATAAGAATCATTGACATGCAAAAGGAAACATCCCACATACATAGAGCTTTATCTAGCGGAAATTAACTTATCAAACCCCTTACTATCTGTATTGCGTTATTCAAAGAGTACAGAAGAAATACAATGCTTTCCCAAGCCTGAGCATACCCTGCAAGTGTATAGTCTATCAGTTTTCCTGACTGACTAAACATGGCCCAAAACTTAGCCAATTTCAAGCCTTTCCAAGCTCCTATTTCCTTTCGTTGTTCCTTTGGGAAATTTCCTCTATTTTTTAGGAATTTCACAACAAGGAATTGTGCAATAGCTTTAGGTCAATCTCTAACTACATGCACCACCTGTACACATGGGAATATGCTACAACTGATAATACTCTACCTTGGAATATCCACCTCAACAGCATAATTTGAATTCTCTGCCTGCAACAATTATTTTGGGCTGATTGATAAGTTAATTGGTTGATCACTGAGTGTGGTTGAAGTTACACATCCACAATTTTGACCTCCACTAGTTCTTCTAACAATTAGAACTAGTTAAACTAACAATAACTCAAATTAATTGAAATAGATTGCTACAAATTAGCAATCAATCATGTAGAACTAAACTCAAGTGTCTCCAACTCAAATTTACTGAGTTAACTGAGTGACAAGAGCCATGTCACCTCAGTTAACTACCTCCAAGTATTCTATTGAAATAGAAATTCAAATTTTAATCTAGTTTGACCAAGGCAAAATCAAAACTAGATTTTCTTACTGCATTTTCAACGACCCCTCTCACAAAGAAAGGGATTATCAGATATCCCAATCATGCTTCTATGGAGCTTGAATATTCCTCTTGAAAAATCCTTTATTAAAATATTGGCATCTTATTCCTCTTTCAGAATGTACTACAACAACATAATCCGCCTCTCCACACAATCTCGTAAATGGTGATACTGGATGTCGATCTGCTTGGATCAATCGTGAAATATTGGATTCTCAGAGAGTTTGATACAAATATGATTATCACAGTAAATCACAGTAGGATCCATCTTCTGACAAAATATCCCAACAAGAATCTTTCTCATCCATATAGCCTCACATGTTGCTTGACTTGCATCCATGTACTCCTCTTCGGCTGAGTTGAGTGCCGCAAATCTCTACTTCATGTTGTACCAAGAAAATGATGCTAACCCAACAATGAAAATTACTCTTGATATGCTCTTCTTGTCTGATGGACTCCCCACCCAATCTACATCTGTGAAGGCTTTCAACTTCACTCCCTTTGTTCATATGTACCAAAGACCAAACTGAGTAGTGCCTCTAAGGTATATCAACACATGCTTTGCTTCCTTCCAATACAATTTGGTTGGATTAACCATTGCTTGCTAATTTGGTTAACTTCATAACACATTTTTGGTCATGTGTTCACCAAATACATGAGTGAACCCACAAGCTGCTTGTAAATGGTAGCCTCCATTACTTCACCTGAAGTATCATCCTCTTTCCTCCAATTTTCTGCTAGAGGAGTCTCCATAGGTTAGCATACTTTCCTTGAGAGACAAATAGTTCTCCATCACCTTGCCATACTTCCAATCCAAGGAAGTAGTGCATGAGGCCCATGTCCTTCATCTCAAACTCTCTTGCAAGGTCCTCCTTGCAATATCTAATCAGCTGCTAATCACCAGTAAGGATCAAGTCATCAACATATAACACAATAATCAATAATTTACCTTCTACCACAATGTGATAAATATTTGCATCTGCTTCACTTTTGTTGAATGCAAAACTAGTGAGATAGCTATTGATCATGGTATACCAAGCACAGGTTGCTTGCTTGAGTCCATACAATGCTCGCTTGAGTCTGCACACATGTGACTCTCTGTCAAAGGTCTCAAACCCATCTGACTGTTCAATATACCCCTCCTCCTCAATAACTCCATTGAGGAATGTTGTCTTCATATCCATCTGGTGGATCTTCCAACCCATCTGCGCTAATAGTGTTAGAATTGACTTAACAGATGAGTACCTTACTACTGGAGCAAAGGTCTCCTCATAGTCAATTTCCTCCACCTGAGAGAACCCCCTGGCCACAAATCAATCCTTATGTTTCTCTATGCTATTGTATACTACATGCTTTACCTTGTAAATCCATCTCGAACCAACCACTGATTTTTTTTGGTCTTAGGACCACTTCCCAAACAATGTTTCTGATAATGGAATTATACTCCTCTACCATAGAATCAACCCATACTTGTTTTTCTACAGCTTCCTCAAATGAGGATGGCTTTGTCTCTACTAGCTCACTCATCAGAGCCATGTAGCTAGTGTACTAATCTGGTGACCTCCTCTGCCTGTGTTGTGATGTGGGTGCTCCCACATTCTCTCTAGCATCCTGCAATAATCTATCATCTTCCCTAGTTTGCTTCCTTCCTTCTCTGGATGTCTCTACTTGAGTGGATGTCTCCACTCTCTGCTCCTCTACTTGTGGCTGCTCCACAACTTCCTGAGGTTCTTCCTTTGGAGACAAAAGCTCTTGATCAGGTTGCAACTGAAGCTCCCTCTCAAGAGAACACCTCATTGCCTTCTCCTCATCAAAATTCACATCTCATCTGACCACTTTCATCCTAGGGGATGGAAAGTACACACGATAGTTGTGAGGTGTTTATGTGTACCCCACAAATACACCCAACTTTGTTGTCGTCTCTAGATTTTTCCTTGCTTCCTTGGAAACATTACAGTAAACTGATGATACAAAGATCCTGATGTGTGACACATTTGGTTTCTTCCCTGAAAAATATTCCTCTGATGTACTCATGTCAAGAATCCTATGAGGATTCTTGTTATGAAAATAGACCGTTGTGTTGCATGCTTCATCCCACAAGTGTAGAGGTAGTCTTTGGTCATGCAACATCGCCCATGATCCTCCCATGATACTTTTGTTCTTCCTCTCAGCCATCCCATTCTGTTGTGGGTTATGGGAGGATGTCAACTCCCTTCAAATGCCTTCCTTTGCACAAATTTTTTTAAACTCATTCGACATGTAGTCACCACCGTTATCACTCCTCAGAGCCTTCACTTTCCTACTAGTTTCTTTCTCAAAAAGTGCTTTAAGCTCAACGAATTTGGAGAATATCTGGTATTTATTCTACATGAAGTAGATCCAACACTTTCGTGAGAAATAATATACAAATATAACATAATACATGTTATTGACAGTGGAGGTTTTCGAGAAAGGTCCAAAGACATCAGAGTGGATCCTTTCAAGAACTGCATGCACCTTGTTGTCCCAATCATTGAAGGTGGATTTTGTGTACTTCCCCAATGTGCACCCTTTGCATATATCCTTCTGCTCTACTGATCCTTTGGTGAGGCCTGTAAAAATCTACTGCATGATCTTCAAAGCGCCATGATGCAAATGGCCAAGTTTTCTATGCCATAATTCACCGACATTTGGGCTTTGCACCTTCTCTACTTTTATGCTCAATGCTGCAAAATCTTCCACATCTAATTTGTGGAGGTTATTCACTCGAACCCCGACCTGATTCACTTATCCCATGGTGATATCTCTCAGGAAATCCTTCCCTTTGTTGAATATCACATCGTAGCCACGATCTTCCAACACAACTACAAAAACTAGATTCTTCTTCAGACCCGGTACAAACATCGCATCCTTGAGCCTGAGAGGGGAGCCAGACTCCCTCTGAAAAATAATTGTACCAATATCGGTCGCACTATACCTTTCATCATCTCCCATCTCGATGTGCATGTATAAATCCTTCTCCTCCAAGTCACTAAAAAATTATTTGCTGCCCATCAAATGAAATGAGGCATCAGTGTCGAGATACCACACACTACCCATCAATGTGCTTGCCATGCAAACAATGAGGGTAAAATAAAGTTTGAACTGTGAATTAAAGGCTTCATTGGCTTCTCCTCTTGTAGTCTTCTTGCTTGCCTTCTTACGTGAACACTTTGTTGCATAGTGCCTGAATTCATGACAGTGAAAGCACTTGATTCTGGACAAGTCTTTCTTCTTTCCCCCTTGACTTGAATCTTCTTTGAATTGGGATTTCTTCCCCTTACCTTTATCTTCCTTTCTAGCCAACGCACATTTCTCCTCACCCTCACCCTTGGATGAGGTATCATCTCTTGTGCTCTGCATTTTCTCCTACTATACCAAATCAGACCAAAGACATTCCCAATTTGTTAGTTGCTCACTCCTGTTCACTAAATCCATGTAGTTGTGCCGGTTCTTGGGAAGGCTTAGAAGGGTTAGGCTCACCAAGTTCATCATGACATTGTGTGAACCTGCTCAGGTATTGTGGAATGGTCTCCTTCCTCTGCATCTTGATATTTCGAAGCTTGTCCTTGAGTGTCAATTTCCTATGGTCACTACTATTTTGGAATAAATCTATCAATGCTTTCCACACTTATACAAAGTATCAGTGCTTTCCACATTGCATACAAAGTATCTTTCCCATGGATATTAGAGACAATATGGTCTCATACTCCCTCTAATATAATCCTCCTAGACTTGGTAACACACTTCTTCCATTCTGCTAGATTATGAGCATCAACTGTTGTTGGTTTAAGAATATCATTATGAATGAATTCCTTCAACCCATCATCCTCTTGTACTTCCTCCATCCAGTCCTTACATGCAACATAATTTGAGCTTCCCTCAAGGGCATACTTGAGCCTTAGCCATTGAAATCCATCTTCTCAGTACCGAAGAAAACCTGCAACCTGATTTGCAACCTCAAACCTCCTGCAATAACAACTTCAAAGTATCTACTCTATAGTAATTCGAACTCTAATACCATGTAGAAATTAATGTCTAGATCCAAATTTTCTAATGAAATTTACTAAATCAAAAGACTTGAAACTACTTTATTGATCTGCGAAATTTAATTCACCATCTAAAACAAGAATCATTGACATGCAAAAGGAAACATCACATATACAAAAATATTTATCTAGGGGAAAGTAATTTCTCAAAACCCCTTACTATATGTATTGCATTATTCAAAGAATAGAGAAGAAATACAATGCTTTCTGAAGCCTGAGCACACCCTGCAAGTGTATAGTCTATCCCTTTTCCTAACTCACTAAACCTGTCCCGACAATTAGCCAATTTCAAGCCTTCCCAAGCTCCTATTTCCTTGTGTTGTTCCCTTGGGAAATTGTCCCTATTTTTTAGGAATTTCACACCAAGGAATTGCACAATAGCCTTAGGTCAATCTCTAACTAAATGCACTGATGTACACATGAGAATATGCTACAACTGATAGTACACTGCCTTGGAATCTCCATCTCAACTGGGTAACTCGAATTCTCTACATGCAACAATTATTTTGGGTTGATTGGTCGATGAGTGTGGTTGAAGTTACACATCCACAAATTGACCTCCACTAATTATTCTGACAACGAGAACTTGTTAAACTGACAATAACTCAAATTAACTGAAATAGACTGCTACAAATTAGAAATCAATCGTGTAGAACTGAAATCAAGTGTCTTCAACTCGAATTTACTGAGAGACAAGAGCCATGTCACCTCAGTTAACTACCTCCAAGTATTCTGCTGAAATAGAAATTTTAATTTTAATCTAGTTTGACCAAGGCAAAATCAAAACTAGATTTTCTTGATACATTTTCAACATACTCTGTCATAATTTTCTCCACATTTCTTGAAGACAGTGTTTTAGAAATTCTTAAGAAAATCAATATTGAGCTATATTTCAAGGGGACTGAGCTTATAAATAGTTGATATTATTTATGTTTTCCATGAGGCTATGAAAATTTTGTTATGGTCTGGTACTGTACAAGTTGAGGTATCAACATGAGTAAAAATCCATGAAACCATGTTGTAATAAGGAAAAATCTTGTCCCTAACATTTACTTTGTGTAACTTTGTTCTTCTTATTCCTTCAAATTGATTATTCTTTGTTTGAGAATACCTTGCATTTTTTAGCCATCCTCTTTCTTCAAAGAAATAAAAAATTTCCTCCCATCTCATCGTACCTACTTTTTGGGTCTTGTAAGTAGAGTTGGAGATGAGGAATGGGTTGAGGTTGACCTCCTTTGGTTGTGGATTCTCTATTTCTTTAAGCTTCTCCCTTATCTGCTCCACTTGTTGTTTCGCTACTGGAGATTTTCCTTTCTTCCCCATTTTGTGACATGTGAAAAAAAATAGAGAATATATAAGCTTTTCCTAATTAAAATTTGAAATTGAATTAAGAATCTTTTATAATTTCATCCTGCTTACACAAAATTTCTGCAACTGATATTGTATTTTCTCAATTCAAGCTTCTCTGAACCAGGTATAAGAGAATGAAAACAACATGCAAGCGAAATACTCTAAGGAATTATGATTTTTTATTAAAAACTCGAGGATAACATGAATTAACTTATTCATTAATTTCCCATAGAGTAATCCAATTGTATTTCTCATAAATAGAGACAACGAAGGATGAATTTATTATTTATATCAAAATGAGTCCATTAAGCGTGAAAATAGTGAAATTTCAAAAAATGAAATGCACACAAAAAAAAAATAAAAAAAATTCGGAAGTCAAACAGTCGGGGGTCAGGTGGTTGGGAATTTTATTGTTTATTGAAGTTTTATTTCTTCCTGACCCTGACTATACAAGAGTTGGGTGTTGATCATAGGTCAGGTAGGCGAGAGGTCAGGTGAGAATTTTCAAAAAGATTATGAATTGACTTGACCCACTAGTTGGGAGGTCAGAACTTCGAAAGGTCGGGATGTTTAAATTTGAAACAATTTTTTATGATTCTGACCTCTAACTCTAAAAACCACTTTTTGATGTTTCTTTTGAAATTTTTAAAGTTTTTTGGGAGTTTTTAGGAAAAACAATAAAAAAATTGTGTTTGGGGCTTTTTGATTTTTTCTAATGTACAAAAAAAAAAAGAGGGTTGTTGTAATCATGACAACAATTGGCGACACAGTTGAAGAAGAAATTATCTTTGTTAAGCTTAAATTTATAGTTTAAAGTAAAATAAAATTTTCAGAATTTTTTTTCTATTTTATGATTTATCATTGAAAAACTTGATAAAATGGCAATATGAAACAAATGATCAAAATAGAAGTACTAGAGAAAGAAATTAAAATTTTATGCAATAAGAGACAAATAATGAGTTTATTTATATCTTTAGAACCTTATAATTCAATCATCATCTGAATTTTTGTAACACTAAGTTTAAGATTTTAATACTATAAAAAAAAATTGTGTTGCATTTGATCCAGGTGGATATTGGTGGCCACCTGCCTATTCCACTTGGACTCTCGCCATTGTTTCTTTCATTTTTTTGGTTTCCTTAATTGTAGCACAATTTACTATTTTTGGCAGTTTTTCGGGTCCTGAACTTTCAAAGCCGTTTTGAGGCCCTAAACGACATTTTTTTGGAAAATTATTTTGGTGATTTCTATGGTAAACATGTTGGTAGCTTTATTCCTCGAAGATATCTTTCCAATGAGGTATCATATGCGTCAAATAGAGATAATATGACCAAGATACAACCCTGAGAAGTTGGCTTCCCAACTAACCCCAGCGGGGCCCATAAAATCTTAGTGTTACATCTCCTCGGGTTAGGGTTTTTGTTGTTTAGGGTTTTTCTCGTATTGTTCAATAATAAAAAGACCCTTGAGCCTCATTGTAACTCAGTTTAGGGGCATGTATCCGCCACATCTCTTCTTAGAGATAAGCTACCATTGCTCGAGCTATCTTATTTCCATAGTTCAATATTTTTCTATTAATGAAATGAAGTGTTTTTTTGCTGCATCTCTATGTTTATGATTATATCTGTAAGTTGGTACGTCCATGTTTAAGTTCAGATTAGCATTATATTCATCTTTCTTTGAAACTTTGATTGTTTCACTTTTGTAAGCGCAAATATCCCCTTTAGTTGAATTACAAATGTCGACCCGTTGACCCGTTGCTAGCAAGCATTCATAGCCTCAATGGGTTAGTTTGTTCTCCTTTTATTGCTAAACTTCTTGTTTTCAGTTTTTATCTTATGATTGATTTTGAAATTTATTATACATAGGCATGTCATTGACGCGGGGTTTTTAGAGAGTTGCTTTAATTGCAAATACTTTGATGTTTTAAAAAAACTCAAACTTTGTATTGTATTATTCATCTTTTTTGAAATAATTTGGTTTATTTCTTTAAAGTATTTGAAGATGATGGAAATGTTATAACATAAACAACCAATCAACCATTTTTGATACTATTGAAAGTTTGAGTAAGAACCACGTAATATCAAGTATTTATGGATTCTTCATATTTTGAGAATATTTTGTCCTTCAATTTTATTTTATTTTGAAATACAAGATATTGTTTTGGTAAAAATATGTTTCTTGAAATATGTAATCATAGTTGTAATTCTATAACTAAAATGAAAAGAAAATGTATATATAGAAAATTTAAAAATGGGAAAAAATGAAAATAAAATCATTTCCAAGATACCAACATCCTTTAGTAAAACGGAATATTTACATATGTTCTTGAAAGATTTTCATTTAGGAAAAATATATTTTCAAAATTTCCGCATTTAATGGAAAATTTTCTACTTGGCCTTGTAATTTTTGTAAAATGTAGGTTGACAAACAAAGTTTTGAAAATATTTGAAAATGACCACTCCAAAGATGTTGAAATTTAGAGTGTTTGTCTTTCTCTTCATGGCTTTTATCCCATTTGAGAACTAGGTCACCAACAACAAACTCTTTATCAGATGTTAAATGTTTATCAAACCATCTTTTGATAATTTGTTGATGTTCATGAAACTTAGCTTTCTCCTTTTGTCGATCCTCCTCCAATTTTAACAATGTGTATAATCTGACATCCATATCTTTTATTGAATTATGCATCCCAGTTTGAGCTAACTGAATAGATTGCAAGAAAATATTTAGTGGAAAAATAGCTTCCTTGCCATATACTAGGAAATATGGGGAATTCCCTAATGCTCTTTTGGGTGTAACTCTATCAACTCATAAGGCATTAGATAGATAACTATGTGAATTCCTTTGATGATTTTGAGTAGATTTTTCAGAATTTGAATCAAGTTTTTATTTGTAGATTCTGCTAAACCATTACCTTGAGGGTAATATTTAGCAGAAAATTTAATCTTGATACCTTTGTCTAGGAAGAATTCAGTCATATTAAGAGAAGAAAAATATGAAGCACTATCAAATACCAAATATAATGGAACTCCAAACCTTGTGATTATATGGGTTTCTAGGAAAGATACATGTTCATCATTGACTCTTTTTAAATGAATTGTTGTATTCCATCTTGTTAAATAATCAGTAGCAGTGAGAATGTATTTATGTAATTTTGAGGAGTTTGGAATAATCTCACCAATGATATATAATCCCCATTGTTCGAATGGTCCTTCAACTTCAACAGGTTGAAGAGGAAGAGTCGGTCATCTTTTTTTCCTTGTTTTTGTTTGACATTCTTTAATTTTTGTTGTGTGTGAATAGCAACCTTTGAATATAATGGGCCAGTAATAGTCTGCTCATAAGATTTTATGCACAGTAGTTTCTCCTCCAAAGTTCCCACCAAAAGGTCCATCATGTAGCTTTATTAAGGCTTTTTCTGCATCAGATTTCTCAAAGCATCTTAGTAAAACATGATCATAATTTTTCCGAAAAAGAATGTCATCAAGTAATTGATAGTTAGAAAATTTCAGACATAGAGATATTTTTTGTTAAATTGATAAATGGTTAGGATAAGTACCATGAATTAAGAAATATTTTATATTTGAATACCTTGTATTTGTAGCTACAGGTATGTATAGGATCTGTTCTTGGCTCATTTCAAAATCATTGTACCAGCCAATTTCGGAATTGGAACTTTGACCTTCCTCGAGGTGATATCCTTCTGCGTCAACTACTAATTTACACAAACCCTATCCTCTGATGACTTTATATGGTTTAATTTCTAAAACGTATTCCTGCAATGTAATCATCTATTTTTCTCTTTTCTCTCCTAAATCTTTTTGTACTAATAAATATCTAAGCGTAGGGTGAGGAACAATCACTTTAGTATGAGATTTCAATAAGAAAGGTCTAAAGTGTTTGACTGATTTATAGACTTCATAAGCTTTCTTGTATATTTATGGATAATTTAATTCAACACCTTGAATCCAAAACTCATGAAAGAAATAGGAATTTTTGTATCTTCAGAATTTTTTTGACTGAGAAATCTTTCATAAGAGATATCAAATGCAAATGTATATAACAAAAATTCTTTATCAAAATTTGGACCGATTAATTTTGGAGCAGCAACAATGACTTCTTTAATTTTTTCAAAAGAGTACTTTTTCTAGAGGTCCCATTTAAAAACATGATGCTTCTTAATCATATATTGCATTGGTCTAACTATTTCAGTGAAACTTGCAATAAATCTTCGAACAAAATTAATCTTTCCTAGAAAAGATTGCATAGATTTCTTTTATGAAGAAGAACAATTTGCAAGATTTATTTGATTATATCTAGATCAATAACAATGCCTTCTTTACAAACCATAAATCCCAATAGTTTACCTTCAGTGACAAAAATATTGTCTTTGGGGATTTAATGGGATTCCATATTTTCGACATCTTTCAAAAGAAATTCCTAAATGATCAACATGTTGAATTTTTTTCTTTGAAGAAACTGTAATATCATCCATATATACTACCATGAATTTATTAATAAGTCTATTGAAAGAAATATCCATGGCTCGTTGAAAAGTATTCCCAACATTAATTGATCCAAATGGCATATTTTTATATGCATATGTGACCTATTTAGTTCGAAAAGTAGTTTTAATTTGATCGTCTAGTGCAACCAAAATTTGGTTATAACCAAAGAAACCATAAAAAATAGATAGCATTTCAGATCTTGCAACTGGTTGAAGAATCCACTCCATTGAAAGAACAAGATAATGATATTTTTCAGATGATTTATTCAGATTTTGAAAATCAATGCATATTCTAATATCTCTGTTTTGCTTTCGAACTGGAACTAAATTTGATACCCATTTTGAATGCCTAAATGGAAATGTAATTCGATCCTTTTAAAGTTTATTACGCTCTTCTTTAATTTGAACTTCAAGTCTAGGATGCATTTTTATCATTTTTTGCTGAAAAGGTTTAGTATCAAATTTGGTTGGAATTACATGTTATATGATTTTAGTATCATAAACCTTCAAATCATCATAAGTCTAGGAAAAAACATCCTTGTATTGCTTGAACAATTTGATAAATCTAATTCTTTTAGTAGATGTACAATTGCTTCCCAAATTAATATTTTGATGTTGTTTCTTTGTTTCTAGATTAACAATTTAAAATTGCATTGAGGAACTATTGGTTTTACAATTTGTACTACCTTTAAATTTATTTTGAAAATCATAAAAAGTTTCCAATCGGACTACAGATTTTGGACCTATTAGGTCATCCAAAAAATCTAATTGCAATTTAGCAGTATGTTAATCTTCATCAATAATGGATCGTTTGAAAGTATCTTCTAAAGTCACCAAATCTTTGATTTGATCATCATCATCAAATACTCTCCAACTTTGAATATTGTCGGGGATTAAAGGTTTGAAAATAATTTCAATAGAAAAATGTTCTAGGGAGAAATTTTTCAACTAACAGAATCCTTGATGCTACATTATCAAGTAGATCAACATCAAAATTTTGAGAGCAGGGTATGGAATCTAATTCAAGGTTATATGTAACACCCTCCTCTCACACTTACCTAAGTTAACCAACCCACCGGGGTAAATATGTGATGAAGAGTTACTATGATGTGATTCAACCTCCTTGATCAACTTAAGGAAGTGGAATCAACAAATCAAAACCAAACTAACCCTCCTTAGGAGCTACATGACCCCGAGGGGCTAACCAACCACTCTAGGTCCCCAACCCCTGAGTTAACTTGTTTTTTAACTGGAATAAACCCCTAGTCACTCCCATGACAAGCCCTCCATGCGATTGTAACCATCCAGTCTCTCCCACAACAAGGCCTCCATGTAATTGCAGACTTTTTCACCCAATTATGTGCCAAGCGACTATGAGATTTAAGCCACATTTTCAAGCTAGTCTCCAAAAAACTTCCCATAACCTCATAAAACTCTCATGAATGATAACTGACACAAGCACTAAGCATTTCACACAAAAATTAGACAAGAAATTGACCTAACCAGGCCTATCCATGCTAGGCAATTCATCAAACACATCATGGACATGTAGTCTATAGTTCATATTTACATATCTGATCATAGGGGTGTCATACTTATCTGAGAATCATCAATAAGGTGTGATGCCCTCTCACAATAGTTTCATTATCATATATTAAGTCATTCATTCATTAAAATTTCATCTACAAATCAAAATATGATGAGAGCTACAACTAAAATTTGTTAGTAACCATGCTTGTAACCAACATCTAACTAGATAAACAACAATAATATAACAACCATCATAGCCACATAATAACAAGTACATTTACACATAGAACATAAGACGAAAAGAGATCTTATTAACATGTGAAAATCCAGCCAAGTTAGGGAATTCCACGTACCACCCGACCATAGATTGGACTGAACCAAATCTTTCTTTCAGTCAATCACCCCTGCGTCATATTCTAAGCATGAATGTGGGACTCACAAAAAAATTGACCATGTTTCTCAAGCTTTACCACATGTCCCACCAGAACTGGTCAAGGATTTCTAGGGTTGAAGCAAGCACCTATACAACTAGGCTTTACCATATATCCCGTCATGTACTGGTCAAGGATTCCTAGGCCCAAACAAGAAACATAGACTACCAAGATTTAACGCAATCCCACCATATATCGGTTTAGGGATCACTGGGCCTATAAAAGCATCAATGCCTCCAAATCTCTCCACCTAAACCATGAGGAATTTACTCCTCTCCACCCTCAGGCTTTACCACATATCCCACAATTACCGGTCTAGTGATTCTAGGCTTTTGGGAATTTTCCTAAGACCATCTTACTCAGTTTTGAAACCATTCGACAATCCAACTCAACCAAATGAAAGAACCCCATCACACCATGGCTATCTAGAAATGGAAAGGCAAGGCTGAAAACCACTATCACACCTCGCAAAACCCATGTTAGTGACAACAACAGAACCAAATACACACATGCATATACCATGAATGCCAAAACTAGCAAGGAAATCATACATGTAACTATACGTGCAAGTAATCACGTTGTAGCTACCAGATCCAACTCTTCCATGCTTAATCTCTTCTTTCCTTTTCTTTCCTTTCTCCAGTGATAGAGTGCTCCAGGAATGCTCTAAGTGTGCAAGAGTATGAGAGAATAGAGAGAATAGAAAGAGAACTCCAAAACAGAACTAACAAAAGGTTGTGAACTAATCCTTAAAATCATTTTTATCAACAAGGCCTCTATTTTCTTTAATTTCCATTATTTTTCCTTCATTTTCCTCCTCACATGCAACCTGTGACCTTTCACTTTCCTTTTCTCCTAATTTCCTTTATTTTCATAAACAAAATGCCAATTAATGCCTCTTTCCTTTCCAAATTCTTTTCCATTTCCTTTTCCAATTTCCTTTAGCCATAATAAACCAAATGAACACCCACTAGGATGTTTTCCCAACATTCAACTTGGAATATGTGTCCCATGACCTTGGTTTTATTTTTCCTTTCTTAAGTTTATTACATGGATTTCTTCTTTTTAGCTTGGGGTTTTACAGAACCCTCGCCCTTAGGGAAACACCATCCTTGATGTTCAATGACACCTACAACCAACGATACCACTAAAGACCAAAACATACTGCCCCTGGAGCTCTAAAACTTAGCTCGATGTAGTATTTACAATGAACAACCCACTAAAAAGAAAAGCCAACATGAAAAAACATAACAACATGACACCCATACCGCTTATTATAGCTTAATAACACATTTCATGGTGATATTGACATCCATATACATCTATAAGATACCAAAATTGCTTTGCCTCAACCGACAAACAAGGAAGGATACATAGTGTGCATATGATCATCCATCTCTATGTAGCTTCATCTAGCCCAAAGTGCTTCCACTACACTTTAACCTACTTGATTGCTCGGTTCCAAAGCATGAGCATCTTTCTCCATAAAATGCACTAAGGTTCTAGCTAGAATTATCCCTCCAGCTCCACCTGCAATACAGACCAATGAATAACATGATCAACATCCTTTACATATCTTTTAAGCAACTTAACATGGAAAACATCTTGGACTTTCACTGTCAGAAGGAGTGTAAGTCTGTAGGCCACTAGTCCAATCCTCACAAGGACCTCAAAAGGCCCAGAACATTGAGGTGCTAGCTTTGTAAATGAGCCAATCCTCAAGGAACTCTTCTTGGGCTTGATGCAAAAATACACATGTTCCCCAACCTAAATTTCCTTAAACACCCTGTGTTGACCTACATAACTCTTTTGTCTATCTGGTGCTTCCTTTAGATTCTTCTTGATAACCCACATTTCTTGTTCCATGTTTTCCAACATGTCCAGCCCTATCAATACCCTGTTCACTAGATCACTCCAAATAATAGGAGTATTACAACTCCACCCATATAGTGCCTCAAATGAAATCATCCTCAATGACTCCTAATACCCATTATTGTAATAAAACTAAAGCAGTGGAAGGTATTCTTCCCACTTTCGTTGCTGATGCATAACATATATTCTCAACATATCCTCCAATATCCTTTTGAACCTCTCTGTCTACAGATGATAAGTTGTGCTGAATGCCAACTCTGTACCCAATCTTGCAAATAACTCTTTCCAGAACTTGGAAGTGAACTTGGCATCTCCGTCTGATATAATCTTCTTCGGAATACCATGCAATCTTACTATATATCTGATGAATAATTGTTCTACATCACTAGATGAATATGTAGAATTCACTGAAATTAATTGTGCTACCTTTGTCAACCTGTCCACCACAACCATGATGGAATCATGTTGTCTAGATGTCCTCGAAAAAACTATGATGAAATCCATAGAAATTACCTCCCATTTCCACTCTGTAATTGGAATCAGTGGTAGTAAACAACCTGGATACTTACACTCTAATTTTACTTGTTAACAATCCAAAAATCCAGCCACAAAATTTTCCACTTCCTTCTTCAGATTCAGCCAATAGTAGAACTTCTTCACCGATGTCAATGTCTCATGATATCTCGAATAAGTTGAATACAGATTAACTTGAAATTCCCTCAAGATAAGCTTATTGAACTCACTGTTATCCGACACATAGATCATGTTCCTAAACTTGATCAAACCATCTACTGTAAGACGATAGTCCACATCCTGGTCACCTATATCGTGCTATTGTAGCCTGTGCCTAAGCTCCCTTTACCTGTCATCCTATTGTCTTGCCTGTAAGATGTGATCCTGTAAATTTGTCCCATAAGAACTCATAGCTTCTATATGATTCACCTGTGCTCTTTGGCTAAGAGCATATGCAACCATATTTTCCTTTTGCTTAATGTACCTGATCTCAAATTCAAACTCAGTGATCGTGGTCAACCACCTAACTTGCTCGAAACTCATATTCGGTTGGTCAAATGGGTATCTCAATCCATTATGATCACTCATCAAGATGAACCGCCTTCCAAGAAGATAGTGTCTCCACATATTCAAAGCATGGATGATTTCTTCCAACTCAAGATCATGTGTCACATAGTTATGCTTATGCTCATTCAGTTTCCTTGATTCGTAATGTACCACCTATCCCTCCTACATCAGGACTCCCCCAAGTCCTATTTTACAAGCATCTGTGCACACCAAGAACTCTTTATCCAGATCCACAATCTTTAGAACTAGAGCATTTGTCAATAACTGTTTCAATTGCTCAAAACTTGTTGCACATTCCTATGTCAATTCAAATTACTTCCCTTTTCGTTGTAGTGATGTGATAGGATATGCAATCTACGAGAAGTTCCTAATGAACCTCCTGTAGTAACCTACTAACCCCATAAATGACCTTACCTCATCCACATTCCTAGGAGTTTCCCATTCCATGATATCCCTTATCTTTTCCTGATCCAATGCTATGCCTTCCTTCTAAACCACACGCCGTAAGTAATGTACCTTTGTTTGAAAGGAACCACATTTACTAAGCTTAGCATACAAATGATGTTTCCTGAGAAATATTAACACTACTACTAAGTGTTCGACATGTTGTTCCTCATTCTTACAATATTTCAATATATCATCAATGAATACAATAACAAACTTGTCCAAATAAGGATGCAATACCTTATTCATTAATCACATAAAAGTAGTTAGAGAATTAGTCAAACCAGAAGGAACTACAACAATCTCATAATGCCCATAACTGGTCTGGAAAGCAGTCTTGTAGATGTCCTCTCCTTTGATGATTACCTTATGGTATCTTGATCTCAAATCAATCTTTGATAACATTGTTGCTCCCTTCAATTGATCAAACAAGTCATCAATCCTTGGCAACCAATAATTGTTCTTAATCGTCACCTTGTTCAACTGCCTGTAATCAATACAAAACCTGAGAGTACCATCCTTCGTCTTCACAAATAATATTGGTGCACCCCAAGACAATACACTTGGCCTAATGTATCCCTTGTCAAGCATTTCCTTCAACTGCAACTTCAATTCCAATAACTCTGGAGTGCTCATCTTGTAAGGTTCCTTTCATGTTGGTGCTGCCCCTAGTACCAAATCAATAGAAAAGTACACTTCCCTATGAGGTGGAAAAATTTAAATCTCTGTGGTAAATACATCCTGAAACTGATGTAAAATTGGGTACTTGTTCAATACCTTTGTATCCTCAACATCCTTAACTTTATCACTAGAAATATGCACTACAAATAACACACACTCTTTCTTGTGAATGCACTTTTCCTGCATAGTTGTAACCATTCTGAACGATGTAGCCTTCTTCTTACCCTGCAAAATTATTTGTTCCCCATTGTCATCCAAGCACTCAATAGCCTTGTCATAACAATATACTTTGGACCTGTGAAGGTACAACCATTCCATACACAAAAGCATACTATATGATCCCAACAGAAGTACATTCATATGTGTTGATGTAGGCACACCATTCAACTCAAATGCACAAGCTCTTACCCAATGATGAACTATTTTCTTAGTACCTATAACCAACAGCAATAACAGGGACTCTACATGCAATTTTTTACTCAATCCACAATTATCCACCAGCTCATGATTAACATAACTATAATTAGATCTAGGGTCAATCAAAATAGAAACAACTTGATCACAAAGCTTTCCATCCATCTCGATAATAAATTCCTGGTGGCCCTCCTGCCTATTATCCAATGCTGCAACATCCCCAACTATTTGCGCCTCCTAAGCACTATAGATATGAGGCCTACCACCTGATTTTGCATAATTTTTTCCTTAAGATGCTCCTTACCACATGTCCAACATTACAACTGTCTCCTACCATCACCTTTATTCTAGTTTTCTCCAGGCTGAGGTCCATTAAACTTCTTGTAAGGTACAACATTCTCTTTCTCACCTACATCTTGAGGTCTTTTTCTTTTCCGCTGCCATTTACCTTCAGTCTTGTCTTTCCCATTCCAACCTAGTTGAGATTTTGTCTTATGCTTTGATTGCTCATAACAATGTTTAAACTTTCCAATGACTTCTTCAAGTGACTAAGGCTCATGGTACTCAATCCAATCTCTAAATGCTAATGGAAATTCACTGACAAATCTCTAAAATTTAGCTTTCTCATCCTTAAGATATGGTACATGCCTCAACAATTCCAGGAAATTGGTCGTATACTCCTCATTTGTCATTGATCTCATCTTTAGCTCAAATAATTCCTTGGCTTTACCGTCAGTTAGAAATAATTAATTCCTACTTGTCTATGGTTGTAATTCTCCATTTGAGGAGTTTGTTCCTACAAAATAGGAATTTAGTTTCTCCTAGTTTAGTGTGTGGTTGAGAGAATCTCTCAACCACACTACTGTACGTCTAAGATAGAATACCTATCTTGAGACTATTGATTATATAAATATGCGTGTAATTTCCTCATTCAAAAATAATAGAATATATTGCTGTGTGCTATTTTATCTTGGTATCGGAGCTTCAGAGCCCGTAAGGGCCTCTAGCCCTTCCTGTGCATAGAGAAATAAAGAGATTGGTTTTCCAATCCATTTTTTATTTGTCCATCACTGTGGTGCTGCTATATTTAACATTGTATAGAGGCCACTCTGCTGGTTTACGAAATAGAGGAATCGACCGTGCTGCGTAAAGAGTCAAGACAGTGCGAGTTTGGAGATCTGTTGGCGATTGTTTAAGAGCCAACACCTGTTGGAGATTTTTGAGAGGGTGAACAAGCCGAGTATTGATGAACCTATGTAGATATCTACATTAGATATGTCGTTGTCTTGAGTAGAACTAAGTTAAACTAGCTGGGTTAAATACTAGCAGATGTGGCAGAGGTGAAGCCCTGGGTGCTCACATGTTGGCCGCCCCTCTTACCAAAACGATTTTTGCGCATCGATTTCCAAACCGATGTCTTCCAAAAAGATGCAGCCTGTGACAGTTTCCGTGGTGTCTAGCAAGTGGAGGATTTGGAGTTTGTCGCCCTCAGCGATGATATGACGAAACAGCGGAGGACAAAGATGTGTGAGGTTGTGTGAATTGGGGAGCAACCATTTTTTTCTGTGTGCAGTTCTGGGTGTGCCAGGGCCGGTGATGGCTGATTGGGATCTAAATTCCAAATCCGTAGCTAGTTGAGGAGTTATGGAGCGTTGCGCAGATGGCGAGCTGTTCAACCGAATTGTAAAGAGGGGTCACTTCAGTGAGCGTTGTCAATTTGACCAGGATGATCGTTAGCATCATGGAGGACTGTTGCTGGGAGTCATGCACAGCTACTTGAAGCAAGAGAATTTCGTGTTCTATGATCGAGGCTATCCAGGAAAATGGGGTTTTTTTGAGTCACTACTGATAGACTCATATCAATCCCTCATTTAACACCTGCGGCCTTCAATTCATGGACGATCGTCGGTGAGGCTTGTGGCAGACCTCCTGCATGCATCGCTTCGATTTGGAGAGTGAACGGTTGTGCTAGTAAACATGCTCATCGTGCTGATGAATCGTGTTGAACGTTGTGGAAAATCGTTTTTTGCTGTCAACATTTGAGACCCTGTGATTAGTGGTTCTTCCCTTTGCGAAACAAGCATGGGTACAAATTGACGGAAGATCGAAGGCTCCTGCAAATCATTGAAACTCGAAGGAGGCTGCTGTGGGGTGAATCTGTTGCAGGGAAGATTTAGTGCATTGAAAAATTATGCACATGTGTGGAGACTGCATATAGATCCAATTTCAGTGGCGAGATTCTAATCCGATTTGGGGATCGAGACGTGATCTGTGCAAATGAAGCATGGATCTGCAAACAGAGGAAGAGGCAAAGGCACTACATGCCATGGATTAGTGTGGATCGGAGGTCGTGGATGGAGTGAGAGGTGCTGGTGCATGGTTGAGGCCACGTGGAGATCGCTGACTGTGTGTGATCAGGGAGTTGAGATCTACAATTGCGTGAAGTTTGCAGGGCAGTTGTGCTGTAACCCTCATACTTCATTCTTCTCATTACCAATTCTACAGCTGTTGGCCTAGATCAAGGCTAAATTTGCAGAGGAAAAATTATGACAATTGCAGTTGTTGGGCGCAGAGGAGAAGAGAGGCAGTTGATGCCGCGACAATAAGAATTAATGGTAAGCGTAAGTTCATGTTCACGGGGTTTGGCAAGCAAAGGCCAAGGTGAAGTCATGAAATAATAATGGTGAAAGCCATTAAAAAGGACGCCAGAGGCCTCCCGGATGGCTCCCTCAATGTGGGTCGTGTGGCGCATTTGGTGGTTTCGTTGGGCATACTTCTGGCCATCGACAAGACCTTGAAAAGGGTCTTCACGACAGCCATGATAACGTTCCTAGCGCATTGTTTGGAATGTTCTGCATATTTTCCGTGCTATAGATCGTCAACGTCATCAGACCGGTAGCGGCAATGGCTCTACTGAACTTTTTTGAGCCGGAAACAACGTTCATACAGAGATGGCTTCCGCTCTTCTACGTGCCATCGCTGGTAGTGTTGCCCTTAGCTGTGAAGGGAATCCCTGCTTCTTCCGGAATGAAGATTGGCGCAATTCTTGTTGGAGACTAGGCAACAATTGCAAGGAAGGAGAAAATTGAAGGCGTTGAGCTTGAGTTGAGAAAACTCAAAGGAGCAGTCGAAGCTATTCATGAGAATTTAGTGTACTTGAGAAGCCGGGAGGCAGAGATGCGAGAGGTGAGCGAGGTAACCAATGGCAGAGTGGCATGGTTCAGCATCATGTCCCTTACTTTTTGCTTAGTAGTGTCGGCTGGGCAGAGATAGAGAAATTAAACCTGAAGAATTTATGCTTTATTTAGTTTTTGGAATCATGTTTAAAGTTATTGAGCCTTATTGAGCCTAGCTAACTCAGTGTAGGTAAATTTATTTTGTTAGAATTCACGACTCTAACGAATGACAGGTTAAGCATGGAGTTCCAAGAAGTTATTTAAACAGACAAGGATGCCCAAGATGTGAACAATGAACAAATGAGGTAAAGCAGCAACGACAACGTTTATGGTGGACAGCAAAAGTAGATGTTTGTTTAAGTTAGTGTGGTTTGTGGAATAGACTCCCTAGCATGTTATAAACAAGTCCAGTTGTTGTAATGGTCATTGTATGTACCCAGAAACTCCAAAATGTGGAATGAAATGTAAGGTTTAAAGGCATTTGAAAGTTCGTGGTGATCTTAAAACCACTTTGTAATGGTTTATGGTCAGCCTAAAACCATCTTTTGTCACTGTAATGTGATGGTTGGTGGTGAGCCAGAAACCATCTATAGAGTCTTTGTGGCTGAATTGCTTGCCTTTGCGGCAAAATCACCTTTGTGGCTTGAGGTGCCTTTGTGGCCAGGTGTACACGAGAGCTTTGTGCTCAATTGAGCAGGTGGACTGCAGAACATCTGGCTCGGACTCAGATGATTTTTTAATTTTCTGAGTAGAAGAGGATTGGTGCACTTTTCGCGCTGACAGTCGCGCCAGGATGCGCAACTGGCGTGTCTGTTAGGCCATTAATAGCGCCATCGCGCCAAAATACCAAATTGGTGCGAAATTTTACGGAAAGATTGTGCCAATTCACCTTCAAGGGGACCCGCGGGAATCCTCATCTTCGTTTGACGATTTGCGAGAGGAGGCAGATCAGAGAAGTTGTGGATCTGTCTGAGGGAGGCAAATTGTGTTTTGGAAGTTCTGTACATGCAATTCGCTATTTTATCTCTGTCATAGTACCTTTCTGACAAGTACTTCTTCCTGAAAAGTCTCTTGAATTCATGCCAACTCAACTCCTTTGTCCTCATGTCTCTAACCCGCTTGACATCTTCCCACCAAATGTTTGTTTTCCCTTTGAGGTTAAAGAAAACTATTATGGCCTTCATATTCTCTGTGTAATCATGCAACTCAAAGAACTTCTTCATCCCGAGTAACCATTCCTCTACATCTTATGTCTTCTTCAAATCCCCATCAAAAATAGGTGGTTTGGATTTCTTAGAATCATTTGGAAAATATCCCCTATCACTCCTTGTATAAGTATGATAGCGATGATGATCGTGGTACCTGTCAGAACCCGAACTAGAATAGAACATGTGTCCATCACCTCTCCTATCCGGTGCATCCAAGGACCAACCATCTATGATCATGTCATCCATATCCAATCTGTGTGCACCATGAGACTTACTTCCATATGCCCCATTAGTCCTATCATGATGTCCATAACCAGTCCTAAGCGGTCCCTATCTTTTGCAAGTCTAACAAAATATTAAGGATAACTGCATTAACTTCTACTTGTCTCTCCTATGCCTGAATGATTCTGTCATTATCTTCTTTGCAACTTCTTATTTTTTCCTTCAAACTTCTCAAAGTGTCTGCTATGTCATGAGAGTACCCATCACCATGTTGCTTATCCGATCTATAGGGAGAATCTCGTGAACTGTAACCACCATCTTTCTAATCATCTTGATATTCCTCTTCTTCCTGCAAGCATATCATGTCAGCTAAGCCAAAATATAAAAATAATCAACATACCTCAATATAAATCAGGGGAGGATATCTCGTCTGCAAGATCAACCATATTAGCATGATATATATATATATATATATATATATATATATATATATATATACCAAACACACTAACATCATGCATGACAACATCAATTGTATACATGACAATCATAACCATAACCATAACACTACATCTGTAACAAACACATAGGCACTAACATGCATAAAAAACACATATACAACTGACATGTATGCATGACAAACACATCCCAACAACAACATCATTAAATTTCACATGGAAACACAATTGTATCAATGACCACCACCATGCATACATAACAAAAATTATACAACCTACATGTATGCGTGAAAAACTTATTCCAACCATCCAATCCAAGGGGTGAACCATGCTCTGATACCACTCTGTGACACCCTCCTCCCACACTTACCAAAGCTAACTGATCCACTCAGGTAAATATGCGACGAAGAGTTCCTATGATGTGATTCAACCTCCTCGATCACCTTAATTAAGTGGAATCGAGAAAATAAAACCAAACTGACCTTCCTCAAGAGCTACAGGAACCCTAGGGCTAACTAACCACTTCAAGTGCCCAACCCCTAAGTTAAGTTGTTTTTTTAACAAGTACATTTACACATAGAACACAAGACGAAAAAAGCTCTTATTAGGGTGTGAAAATCCAACCTTATTAGGGATTTCCATGTACCACCCAACCATAGATTGGGCTAAACCAAATATTTCTTTCAGCCAATCACCCTCGTGCCATATTCCAATCATGAATGTGGGACTCACAACAAAATCGATGATGCTTCTCAGGCTTTACTACATATCTCGCTAGAAACAGTCAAGGATTTCTGGGCCTGAAGCAAGCACCTACACAACCATGCTTTATCATATATCCCACCATGTACTGATCAAATATTCCTAGGCCCAAAAAAGGAACATACACTACCAGGATTTACCGCAATCCCACGATATATTGGTCCAAGGATCACTAGGCCTATACAATCATGGATGCCTCTCGATCTCTCCACCTAAACCATGAGGAATGTGCCCGTCTCCACCCTTAGCTGCATATCCCACCTTTATAGATCCATGGATTTCTAATCCTTTGGGAATTTTCTTGAGACCACCTCACTCAGTTTTGAAACCATCTGGGAATCCATCTCAATCAAATGAAAGAACCTCGCCACACCATGGCTATATAGAAATGACAAGGCAAGGCTGAAAACCACTGTCACACCTGGAAAAACCCATGCCAATGATAACAAGAGAACCAAATACACACATGCATATACCATGCATGCCAAAACTAGCAAGGAAATCATGCATGTAATTCGATACATGCAAGTAATCTTGTTGTAGCTTCTTGATCAACCTCTTCCTTGCTTGATCTTTTCTTTCCTTTTCCTTCCTTTTCCTTCCTTTGCTTCCCTTTCTCCAATGCTAGAGTGCTCCAACAATGCTCTAAGTGTGCACGAGAATAGAGGGAATAGAGAGAATAGAGAGAATAGAGAGAGAGCTTCAAAACTAAACTGACTAAAGGTTGTGAATCGATCCTCGGAAGCCTTTTTATTAATGAGGCCTCTAGTTTCTTCAATTTCCATTATTTTTCCTTAATTTTCCTCTTCACATGCAACCTGTGACCTTTCACCTTCCTTTTCTCCTAATTTCCTTTATTTTCATAAATAAAATTCCAATTAGTGCCCCTTGCCTTTCCAAAGCATTTGCCATTATCTTTGCCAATTTCCTTTAGCCATACTAAACCAAATGAACAACTGCTAGGATGTTTTTCCCAACATTTATCTTGGAATATGTGTCCCATGACCTTGGTCTTATTTTGTCTTTATTAACCTTATTACATGGATTTTTTTTTAACTTGGGGTTGTTACATTATCAACGTTTTGAACTAAGTCCCATACTTCTTGTCTATAAATTTTCAAAAGATTTGATACGCAATGAATGGTTTTATTTGATTGTTTTACAATAATTTCTGAATCACCTAAAAGTTTGATATTTTTGATATCCATTTCAATAGCTTTGCAAAGACCTTGTAATAAAGCCTCGTATTCATCTACCTTATTGGTACAAGGGAAATTTAATCTACAAGAAAGGAGAAATTTTTACCCTTTGGGATCAATTAAGATAAATACAATACCATCTCCTTCATTAGATTTGGATCCATCAAAATATAATGTCCAATTGTTAATTTGATTAGTTGTAAGGATGGATGGAGCCTCAGCGTAAGAAATTTTCCTTGAATTTAATTTTGGTACTTGGAGAAAGTTTAGGCATTCAATTTGAGTTTTGGGTACAAACGATTCTTCAGATGAGAAATTACTAAGGTAGGTATCAAATGTATAATTACCTAATGAATATTCGAGAGAATTGATTGGCTCATTAGAATTTTCAAGGTCGGTAACTGTATGTTTCGTGTGTTGTTCATGATCAACCTTGACTTTATTTGGTTTACCGTTTAAGGGTAGCCATAAATGAGACCAATCTGTTGAGAAATAACCATTAAGTTTTTCTAACAAATCTTGGTTGAGAAATAAACCATAACATTTTGGAATATATGTGACAATAATGTCAATGATTTGAAGTTTTTTTGGATTTGAAGCAAGTCTGATTAAAACATTTTTTATTTCTCCTAAAACTAATACACTTGATCTATCCAATTGAACAATTTGGGTAGATGAGTTTGTAGGAGACATTTAATTTTTGAACAACAGATAGAGCCATTACATAAGATGAAGCCCCTAAATCGACTAGGAAATTATGTACATAATGTTGAATATTTCAAAAGTTAGGAGGAAAGGAGGACTTCAAGAGGATGATATATCTCCAATTAAAGCTGCATTAATATTAGAAATATTTTTAGATGGAGTTTTATTGGAATTTTCAGATGAATCATTTGTTAGACCTTCGACCAATTTATCCCTTTGCTGAGTAAGCTTTGATAATTCGAATAATGAGATCTTCGCCCTAGTATTCTTCATTTCTTCAACTAAATCATAATCCAAATGTTTTGTGAAAGGAAGTGTTAGCCTCCTATTGCAATAGGTTTCATATTTCATGATTGACTGTTTTACATGCCAAATATGTCATCTTTTCATGCTGCAAGGTTCCATATTTCCAAGAAGTTCCATTTTGAAGAATCATACCATTTTTGAAGAGTTTTACAGATAAGGGAAAGCCAAACTGCTTAATCTTGGCTTCCCTAGGTTTAAATTGCTTGTTTTAGAAGATAGAGAATGAATATCTGTCCAAACAGCTTAAGCTTGGCAGATCAGTAGCTAGGTAGAGAAATGAAGGAGCCCAACTGCTTAATCTGGGCCCTTGGAATAAATAAGGGTACACTTAGATAGGAGGGCAGTCAAAAGAAAAGAAGATAATCAGGGTCTGCAAATCCAAGTGCACCCATGCAAAAAGAAGAAAAAATGCTAGGTAAGTAGGCTGGGTAAGTAGTTTTGTGGTTGCAGAATCAAGCTATGTGATCCATTTCATGTTTTCAAGTGTTATATCTATTCAGATCGCAATTATGATGCAATTTTCATTTGGAGGAGCTCAAGCGAGGCATGTTTAACTCCCCCTTCTTCTTATTCCCCAAATCATTCACTAACCTCCCTAAAGAGGTCAAGATCTGCTTGATATCTCTTAAGTTTCATCATATGTCATATCATTGACCTAAGTAAAGGTTTTCTTTGCTTAGGAGTACTCATATTTCTTCTGTAAGTCATTTTTCCCTTTTAAGTGGCCTAAGATCTCTGAACTTAGCGCTTTCTTGTCATTTTCATATTAACTTCTAACATTATTATGTAAATCCCTATCTATTTTCCCTTTCCCTTACTAAAAAGCACTAAATAGCTCCCCTATGTACATATCCCCTCCCTTTGGTTGAAAGATAACCTTGACTATACTTGGGAATTGCTAAGTTTGCCTGAAACTTAGCCAGAACCCTCGGTTGCCTCTCTAACCATCTTCTAAATGCATTAGAACTCATTCCTATGCATAAAATTCCCTTCCAAATGTATAAAATCCATCTTTGGCCGTGTTTTACCTTTCCCAAGGCATAAACCCCCTTTTTTGGCCATAAACCCTTCTCAAAGCACATGAAAACCCTCTCAAGTGCCTTTGAAACTCCTCCAAAGCATGAAATTCCTTTTTTAGGTTATCGAACCCCTTCCGAGGCCTCAAAAACCCACAATTCTGCATTAACCAAAGTTTGAAAGCCCCCGTCATGCAAATATTAATTTAATATTCGGGCGGGCCCCCGCACATAAACCTGCCGCCAGCTCCGCACTCCGTCAGCCCTCCGATCCGCCCGCCCAGATCCGACGGCTCTCGGCGATTTCGGAGCCGCCCTGACAATCGACAGTTATCCTCCGATAGCCTGGCGATTTTGCCGTCGTACAGAAGACAGGTGTCCGCCCTTGATTGCATCGGAGCTCCTCTAACATTTACCACCCTCGTACAGAAGGCGGTTTGATGAAACCACAAACCTCCTTCTATCTCTCTGCCCCTGACGTCAGCGCCACGTCACCTCTGCGTCGACCCCCCACTGCTACGTGTCGGTGCCACCGCATCACCCTACCGTACTGCCACATCACCCTGCCACATCACCCTGCCGTACCAGGACCCACCGCTGACGTCATCACCAAAAAATGCGCAAAGGGTGAAAATCGCAACAAAGGATGCCCGGAATGAAAAACTGAGGCCGTTTCACTAAGCAAAAATGATCAAAATGGAGGGCTTCTCATGGCTCGGCTACCTGCAAAACCCAAAAATTCACGGGAAGCAACAGGATTTCTTCATAAAGGTTCATATTCAATCGGCCAGCGTCGACAACATTCTAGAGGCCACGAAAATCATTTGCAACAGCTATCTTTGCCTTGAAAGGGCAGAAAGGGGCGATTTGACAGTTTCAAGCACATCAAGGGAGAGAAAGCGGCCCGATTCAACTATAAAAGAGTATCAGAGGAAAGATAAAGCCCAGATTAAATTAAAGAGTATCAGTGAAGTGGCAAAGAGTATCAGATCGGCAATATCAAAGCAGGTGAACATTAAAGACCCCCAAGCAAAGTCAAAGAAAGCGGTGAAGCCATTTAAGGCTCTCAGATCACAGTTAATGCACATCAAAGCCACTCAAGAGCAGGGGATCAAATCCCAAAGCACAGTTATGGCTAAATGAACATCACAGAGCCATAAGGACACCATATTAACTCATTTTGATACAGCTGCCTCCAGCGCAGCTCAAAGATATTTTCTTGCATTAATTTCAGGACAAGATTAGGTTAAAGAACTCATTTCCCTCAGACCTGTTTAAAGGTCTGCTGTAAAAGATATTTTTAGATATTTTCCCTATATAAACCACCCTAATTCATTGTTTAAAGGGTTGGTTGGTTGATAATCCTCATTCTGGACTTGCGTTGTATTTTTGAGAAGCTCTGTAATCAAAGACTGTTGGAATGCTTTGGATGAAGAACTGACTGTTGTGTTATTTAATGGCCAAAGAGTGACTGTGGAATTCTTGTGCTACTACATGGCTCAATAAGTGTTTTCCTATCTCTGTTTACAGTTTACATATGTTTATGCACCACTGTGTTACCATCTAAATAGCAAGAAAAAAGAATAGCTTAGGTTTTTCTTGACTGCACCCTATGCTCAGTTCTTGTTATTTCTATATGTTTTCTTCAGAAATGGTTATGAATATGCATACTTAAATGATCATGTTTACCCTGTTTCTTTCATATATGACTGTTATTTAGGAATTCTTGACTGCTCCTAGAGAAACTGTCATTCCCCTTCCCTCTCTGTTAGCTAATGAAAGATTCTTAGTTGCCTTTCATCTCTGACCTTCATTCTATCTTTATTCCAGCCTGATATTGTTCTATGTGTAGCTATCCTGCTCTATATTCCTCTTGTGACCAAGAAAACGCAACAACAAGCCCTAATCCATGACTCCATGCCCAATGGTTTGAACTTCTCACACTGTGCATCCCAACTCTACTTGAAAACATCATCCTTCCCACCAAAATCAAAACAAAACCCATGTACACCATAACTAGCCTAAAATCAACCCAAAACAAAGTTAAATCGTAAAGAGAGAGCCCTCTCTGACTGCAGGTAAGCGAGGACCTGTAGCCCAAATATTGGTTTGTGGTTACCTCAGTTATATCCCTTAAGGAGCCAAGGGACAACCTGAGTGATAACATCATTGGCGACTCCATTGGGGACTTATTCAGAAAATTCCAAAAAACAAGTTAGAAGCTAGCTCCCAAGAAGAAAACACATAATACTAGGTCAAAACCAGACCCAAATCCACCAACCATTTTTGAAAATCCAAATTTAATCTCTAGAAACCTTAGCAAACAGAAACAAGAAGAGGTTGTTGATTCTAGTCCTGAAACAGTTCAGCCAAGCTGTTTTCCAAACCCTGTTAAAGTTTTGTTTCGTTCAACCCCCACTTCCCCTTGTTCGTCATCCACCTCTCCAAGCTCCTTTTCCACACCTCCATTCACTGCGCATACTACCACTACCACCACTGTTATTACAGCTCTTCCAGTTGTTCCAGTCGTTCCACTTATCCTTGTAAATATGGCTAACAGATATGCACCTTTACAGTTACCTGCAAATCCAGGGGCTATGCCTCAGGATTATCAAACTAAAATCACATACTTTGATGCTACTGGTTCTGGCACAGCCCTGCAACATACCAAGAAAATGCAGGACTATTTTGAGAGTTATGAAATAGATGATGATAGTGTAAGAATGAAGATTTTTGTCCAAAGTTTAACAGGAGATGTAAGGCCCTGGTTTAGAGCACTTGCTGCAAATTCCATAGCTGACCCAGAGGCCCTTTACCAAACATTTCTTAACAGATGGGAGAAGAAGAAGGACCCTCTGCACATATTATCCGAGTATGACACTATCAAAAGAGGCCCTCAAGAAGCTGTCTTAGACTATTGTGCCAGCTTTAACAATGTTTACAATGATATTCCACAAAACCTTAGACCTCCACCTAATCTTGCTTTATACAAATTCCTTGATGGATTTGATTCAGACATGGCTTATCAGTTAAGGGAAAGAGCCCCTCAAACCTTAGCAGACATGCAGAATGTAGCTGTTAGGGTGGAGGAAAATCTGATTGCCAAGCGAAATAGAGCAAGAGCTGAGAGAAGAACCACTTTCAAAGATGAACCTTCAGGGTTTGAGAAAAAATTGGACACAATCATCAAAGGTATGGACAACTTTGAAAATAGAATGGTAACTATTGAAAGAAAAGCCTCATGGGAAGGACAGCAAAACAATCCTATCAGAAATCCAAAATTTAGAAAAAATCAGAACCCAAATGTTGCAAGGGCAAGTCCTGACCATGATATAAGACCTCCTTTTCATGAAAACTATGCTAAAGCATCCACATCTAGTGAGCAGATAGAGGACACTCACATAAACTTGATGGGTTTGAAAGGTGAACAACAAGTATTCCTAACCCAAGAAGACCAAGATGACCATGATATAAAACAATGTCAGACCAAGTCTGGAGAGTCATTTGACTTAAAACAAGGTTGTGACTCAGTTGTCTACGAAGTCCATAAACAATATAAATTGAGAACAAGAACCATTGATGTGTCTGATCCCATCAAGCCAAAGGATGCCAAGCAAACTAAGAAAGTAAAAGACAAGGTCGCTATCACAGAACCTGCTGATAAAACAGACCCAAAATCAAAGGAAGTGACCATAGAGGATGTATCTGACATACAACCCTCTAAAAACCAGCCTTTTGTATCCTTTCCCTCAAAAGACAATGTAAATAGCACTCCTCAAAGCCTTCCCAAAACATAACAATCTCAAGAAATCACTGATAACCAAGAGAAGATCACTGAAGATACAATTGAAAAGGGAAAATCTGCAAGTCACCATACTAAAACACAGTCAGAAAAACCTTTTGATTTAGAAGCAGAAATTGGTAAATTAAAGATATCTATTCCTCTATCTGAGCTTGCCAAACAGGATGTGTACAGACAGCAAATCAAAAGATCACTGCAAATGCTAGAGAACAGGGATGATGTTAATGTCTTAGATAATCAACCTGAACTATGTTTTGGTCCTGAAGTCAATGGTAAAACAGGACATGGAGATGTTCTACCCTTTTATGTCAGTTTTCACATTCATGATAAAGTGTTGCACAATGCTATGTTTGATTCAGGTGCTTCACACAATCTAATGCCCAAAGCTATAATGGAGAAGCTAAACCTTGATGTCACTAGACCCTATAAAGACTTATTCTCATTTGATTCTATTCAGTTCAAGTGTTTAGGCTTAATCAAAGACCTTTGTGTGTCTTTAGTCCAATTTCCCAACAAAACGATCCTAATGGAGGTGGCAGTTGCTGATATTCCCACAAAGTATGGCATGCTCTTATCAAGATCTTGGGGAGCAAAACTACAAGGATCTCTCCAGCTAGACCTCTCCTATGCCACTATTTCAGTCTTTGGGCAACCAAAGAGACTGTATAGAGAAACACTGATGAAGTATGTGGTAAGTAGTGAAGAAAAACCCCAAAACTTTCCCATTTACTCAATCCATTCTGATATGGATTCCTTTATAGTGTTCAATGATGATAGCTGCTCTCCCACTGATGAAAAGCCTTTGCCTTTAGAACAAGAAACATGCATCAATCAAGAGTCGGTTGCCCATACCCATGAAACTGTTAAAACAATTAGTGCAACCAGCATACAAGAAGAACCACATGAAGCACAAAACCTAGGTCCACCCAATCCTAAAATGATTGAAACTCTTAATACTAACTACAACTAAGAAATCACGTGGTATTTAGAGTTTGATGGTTTTGTTAATAAGTTAGGAGCAGGGGCAGGAAAATGGATTCACAATACACATAACATCCATGCAGAGGGTCATGCTTACAGACTAAACTTCAAGTGCACCAATAACATGGCAGAGTATGAGGCTCTCTTTTTAGGCCTTAAACTGCTCAAAGCTCTAGGAGCTGCAAAAGTGTCCATTCTAGGTGATTCTGATTTGATCATTCAACAGATGAAAGGTAACTTTGTTACTAATGACAATAGGCTGAGAGCTTATAGGCCTTCTGCCACAGAAATACTCAATTCCTTCACCGAATCCAAGCTTGTTAAGATTTCTAGAAACCATAACATGCATGATCATAGTCTAGCTACTTTTGCTAGTACTTGCAAGCTGCCCTTTGAGCCCAATTACCACTTTACTGCTGAGATAAAGCACAGGCCTGCTGTCCCTTACAATATCAAAGATTGGCAAGTGTTTGAGGATGATGCTCAAATCAACAATTTTCTGACCTTACAGCAAGAATTCTCAAGCTTAAACATTGATGAAGATGCCATGAATGACCCACAACAGCGAATGAGCCAAAATAAGCAAACTATAACAGCTGAAGCAACAAATCAAATGCTGCACCCAACCAATTTTGATGAGAAAAACATGCAAGAGCTGAGGCAAACGCATTTAGATGAAATAGCTGAAGCAGAGGCCGAAGTGATTGATTTAAAAGACAATTTTCTACTTGCTGGCCTCACTCCATTAGAAGACATATTTGATTCAACGATGTCCCCAAAAAGCCAAAGATGCAGCCCTTAAACGCTTTTGTGGAAGACTGTAATATCGGGACAACAGAGGAGCCCAAAATGATTAAATTGTCTAAATCTTTGCCTCCCGATCAAAAACCAAAATATTTTGATTTATTTAAAGAGTTTCAAGATGTATTTGCCTGGAGTTATGAGGACCTTAAGTCCTATGACACCTATGTCATTCAACATACCATTCCCTTAAAGCCAAATCAAAAGCCCTTCAAACAGAAACTAAGGAGAATCAATCCTGTGCTTCTCCCTTTGATTGAGAAAGAAGTGAAAAGAATGTTTGAAGCTGGTATCATAGCACCCATTAGATTTTCAGAATGGGTATCCAATCTTGTTCCCACAAGGAAGAAAACAGGGGAGATTAGACTATGTGTGGACTTAAGAAATCTGAACCAAGTCTCCCTTAAAGATCACTACCCACTGTCAAAAATGGACCACATTCTACAAAGTGTAGTGGGGTCTTCAAGAATTTCTTTGCTAGATGGCTTTTCAGTTTTAATCAAATACTTGTTCACCCGGATGACCAAGACAAGACAGCCTTTACAACACCGTGGGGAACATTTAAGTATGTGAAAATGCCTTTCAGACTAAAGAATGCAGGTGCTACCTTTCAAAGGGCCATGGAAATTGCATTTGCCAAGGAAATCCATGATTTCCTAGTGGTTTACCTGGATGACCTTACTCCTTTCTCAAAATCTGATCAAGAGCACCTAAAACATTTGAGATAAGTGTTCCTAACCTATAGGAAATATGGCATTTCCTTAAATCCTAAGAAATCTCTATTTGGCCTTGAAGAAGGCAAATTATTAGGCCATATCATTTCAAAAGATGGGATTAGAATTGATCCTGAAAGAATTCAAGCCATCTTGCAAATCCCTTATCCGAGAAACATCAAAGAATTGCAAGCATTCCTAGGAAAGATCAATTTCCTAAGGAGATTTATCCCGAACTTGGCCGAGCTGATATGAATGCTAAATAAAATGTTAAAGAAGGATTCCAAGGTAAAATGGACTTTAGAGGCCAAGCAAGCCTTTAAGGGCATAAAATCTGCCTTAACCCAAGCCCCAGTCCTCACAAGTCCTCAAATTGATAAGGATTTCATCATTTTTTCATTTGCATCTAAACACACCATTGCTGCTATCCTTTTGCAGAAAGATGATCAAGGAAATGAAAAACCAATTGCATTTTTCAGTCGAGCCCTTAGAGATGCACCCTTGAAGTGCCAAATCATGGAGAAGCAAGCATATGCCCTTGTTAAAGCAATCAAAGATTTCAAAATTTATATTTTATATTCACATGTGATTGCTTATGTGCCAAATGTTGTTGTAAAAGACATATTAACTCAAGAGGGCATAGAAGGCAAAAGAGGCAAATGGATTGCCAATATCCTTGAGTATGACATTGAGATAAAACCCACCAAGCTAATAAAGGGACAAGGTTTAGCCAAACTGATGTCCGAAACCAATTCTCAAGCCTTAGACATTAATCAACTGGACAATGAACAGGAGCTGGCGACTCCACAGATCAGTCAATCTTTTTTGCAATCCCCATGGTATGCTGATATATGTTTTATATTGTTAAACCTGTGTGCTCCTTCAGGGTTGTCCAGAACCAGAAAGAGATTTTTAAAGATGAAAGCATCAAAGTTTTGTGTCTTAGATAGTGCCCTGTTTTGGAAAAATCATGAAGGAATATTGCTGAATTGTCTAACTATGAATGAAACTGATAGTGTCATGAAAGAATTCCATGCAGGAGACTGTGGAGGGAACTTATATTGGAAGTCCACTGCTGATAAGATACTAAGGGCTGGTTTCTATTGGCCTTCTTTGTTTGATGATGTAAGAAAGTTTGTTGTTTCATGCCACAAATGCCAAATCTTTGAAGGCAAAAGAAAGCTTCTGCCCTTGCCCCTTAAACCCATTTCAACCGAGAAGCCTTTTCAATAATGGGGTCTGGACTTCATTGGAGAAATCCATCCATCCTCTTCTGGCCAACATAAGTGGAATCTAACAGCCACAGATTACTTTGCCAAGTGGATTGAAGCCATCCCATGTAGGCAAGCCAATGACTCCACCATCATCCAATTCCTTGAAACCAACATTTTGTCCAGATTTGGCTGTCCTGAGAAGATCATTACAGATAACGCTGATGCCTTCAAATCCAAGAAAATGATCAGTTTTTTCCACAAATTCCACATTACCTTAGGTCACTCCATAGCCTATTACCCTCAAGGGAATGGCTTGGCCGAATCATCCAACAAGAGTCTGATTAACATCATTAAGAAATTCTTGGAGGAGAACAAGAAGAACTGGCAGAAAAAGCTTGTAAATGCCCTATGGGCAGACAGAGTGTCAACCAAGAGATCCATTGGGATGAGCCCATATGAGTTAGTCTATGGCATGGAGGCCAAGTTCCCCTCTTCTTTGGGAATCCCTGTTATCAAATTGCTGCAAGAAATGCAAGCAGACCCAAATGATATCCAAAGAAGAATAAACCAAACCATCCATTTGCAGAAAACAAGAGAGAAAGTGTACGACAGAGCTCAAATTTTACAAGAGAAGCTCAAGAAAATGTTTGACAAAAGAACTAAGGCCGAAGATTTCTGCATAGGCAACAAAGTCTTAAGATGGGATTCAAGAAGAGAGGACAAAGGAAAGCATGGCAAGTTTGATTTCCTGTGGAAAGGCCCCTTTATTATTTCTGTTGTTCAAGGCAATAACACATATTTTCTGAAGAGTTTGGATGGCAGCATAGCTGAAGAAGGCCCTGTCAATGGCCAAATGCTAAAGCACTATCATGATCCCTTTTGTTGAACACAACACGGTTCTATATACTATCTGTACATTAATATTTGAATTTTCAGCACTTTTTCTTATAGCAGGCCAATAAGAGAGAACAATGTAGCAAATTTTGAAGGAAAGATCAAAGAAAGTTCTATTTCAGATCTCTGTTTTTGAAATAATTACAAAGAAGTGCTCAAGCAGATTTCAATATGATTACAAGCACCCAAAAGGCAAGAAGCAGAGCTGTAATTTTTCTGAAATTCAACTCAAAAGAATACTGCATATCAACTTATAAGAATTTAGTCAAAGGCATTGAGAAGAAGAATAATTTCATTTTACAGCAACAAGTGAAGATCAAGGCATTCTGACCTGCTGTTCTTGGCTTTTCATCCTGAAAAGCCATCCCCAAGTGGAGCCACTGTTAGCCTCCTATTGTAATAGGCTTCATATTTCATGATTGACTATTTTACATGCCAAATATGTCATATTTTCATGCTGCAAGGTTCCATATTTCCAAGAAGTTCCATTTTGAAGAATCATACCATTTTTGAAGAGTTTTACAGATAAGGGAAAGCCAAACTGCTTAATCTTGGCTTCCCTAGGTTTAAATTATTTGTTTTAGAAGATAGAGAATGAATATCTGTCCAAACAGCTTAAGCTTGGTAGATCAGTAGCTAGGTAGAGAAATGAAGGAGCCCAACTACTTAATCTAGGCCCTTGGAAGAAATAAGGGTACACTTAGATAGGAGGGAAGTCAAAAGAAAAGAAGATAATCAGGGTCTGCAAATCCAAGTGCACCCATGCAAAAAGAAGAAAAACTGCTAGGTAAGTAGGCTCGGTAAGTAGTTTTGTGGTTGCAGAATCAAGCTATGTGATCCATTTCATGTTTTCAAGTGTTATATCTATTCAGATCACAATTATGATGCAATTGTCATTTGGAGGAGCTCAAGCGAGGCATGTTTAACTCCCCCTTCTTCTTATTCCCCAAATCATTCGCTAACCTCCCTAAAGAGGTCAAGATCTGCTTGATATCTCTTAAGTTTCATCATATGTCATATCATTGGCCTAAGTAAAGGTTTGCTTTGCTTAGGAGTACTCATATTTCTTCTGTAAGTCATTTTTCTCTTTTAAGTGACCTAAGATCTCTGAACTTAGCGCTTTCTTGTCATTTTCATATTAACTTCTAACATTATTATGTAAATCCCTATCTATTTTCCCTTTCCCTTACTAAAAAGCACTAAATAGCTCCCCTATGTACATATCCCCTCCCTCTGGTTGAAAGATAACCTTGACTATACTTGGGAATTGCTAAGTTTGCCTGAAACTTAGCCAGAACCCTCGGTTGCCTCTCTAACCATCTTCTAAATGCATTAGGACTCATTCCTATGCATAAAATTCCCTTCCAAATGTATAAAATCCATCTTTGGTCGTGTTTTACCTTTCCCAGGGCATAAACCCCCTTTTTTGGCCATAAACCCTTCTCAAAGCACATAAAACCCCTCTCAAGTGCCTTTGAACTCCTCCTAAGCGTGAAATTCCTTTTTTAGGTTATCGGACCCCTTCCGAGGCCTCAAAAACCCACAATTCTGCGTTAACCAAAGTTTGAAAGCCCCCGTCGCGCAAATATTAATTTAATATTCGGGCGGGCCCCCGCACATAAACCTACTGCCAGCTCCGCACTCTGTCAGCCCTCCGATCCGCCCGCCCAGATCCGACGGCTCTCGGCGATTTCGGAGCCGCCCTGACAATCGACGGTTATCCTCCGATAGCCTAGCGGTTTTGCCGTCGTACAGAAGACAGGTGTCTGCCCTTGATTGCATCGGAGCTCCTCTAACATTTACCACCCTTGTACAGAAGGCGGTCCGATGAAACCACAAACCGCCTTCTGTCTCTCCGCCCCTGACGTCAGCGCCACGTCACCTCTGCGTCGACCCCCCACTACTACGTGTCACTGCCACCGCATCACCCTGCCTTACTGCCACGTCACCCTGTCGTACCGAGACCCACCGCTGACGTCATCACCAAAAAAGGCACAAAGGGCGAAAATCGCAGCGAAGGATGCCCGGAATGAAAAACTGAGGTAGTTTCACTAAGAAAAAATGATCAAAATGGAGGGCTTCTCATGGCTCAGCTACCTGCAAAACCCAAAAATTCGCGGGAAGCAACAGGATTTCTTCATAAAGGTTCATATTCAATCGGCCAACATTGACAGCATTCTAGAGGCCACGAAAATCATTTGCAACAACTATCTTTGCCTTGAAAGGGAAGAAAGGGGCGATTTGACAGTTTCAAGCACATCAAGGGAGAGAAAGCGGCCCGATTCAACTATAAAAGAGTATCAGAGGAAAAATAAATCCTAGATTAAATTAAAGAGTATCAGTGAAGCGGAAAAGAGTATCAGATCGGCAATATCAAAGCAGGTGAACATTAAAGGCCCCCAAGCAAAGTCAAAGAAAGCGATGAAGCCATTTAAGGCTCTCAAATCACAGTTAATGCACATCAAAGCCACTCAAGAGCAGGGGATCAAAGCCCAAAGCACATTTATGGCTAAATGAACAGCACAGAGCCATAAGGACACCATATTAACTCATTTTGATACAGCTGCCTCCAGCGCAGCTCAAAGATATTTTCTTGCATTAATTTCAGGACAAGATTAGGTTAAAGAACTCATTTCCCTCAGACTTGTTTAAAGGTCTAATGTAAAAGATATTTTTAGATATTTTTCCTATATAAACCACCCTAATTCATTTTTTAAAGGGTTGGTTGGTTGATAATACTCATTCTGGACTTGCACTGTATTTTTTGAGAAGCTTTGTAATCAAAGACTGTTGGAATGCTTTGGATGAAGAACTGACTGTTGTGTTATTTAATGGCCAAAGAGTGACTATGGAATTCCTGTGCTACTACATGGCTCAATAAGTGTTTTCCTATCTCTGTTTACAGTTTACATATGTTTATGAACCATTGTGTTACTATCTAAATAACAAGAAAAAAGAATAGCTTAGGTTTTGCTTGACTGCACCCTATGCTCAGTTCTTGTTATTTCTATATGTTTTCTTCAGAAATGGTTATGAATATGCATACTTAAATGATCATGTTTACCCTGTTTCTTTCATATATGACTGTTATTTAGGAATTCTTTACTGCTCCTAGAGAAACTGTCGTTCACCTTCTCTCTCTGTTAGCTAATGAAAGATTCTTAGTTGCCTTTCATCTGTGACCTTCATTCCATCTTTATTCCAGCCTGATATTGTTCTATGTGTAGCTATCCTACTCTATATTCCTCTTGTGACCAAGAAAACGCAACAGCAAGCCCTAATCCATGACTCCATGCCCAATGGTTTGAACTTCTCACACCGTGCATCCCAACTCTACTTGAAAACATCATCCTTCCCACCAAAATCAAAACAAAACCCATGTACACCATAACTAGCCTAAAATCAACCCAAAATAAAGTTAAATCGTAAAGAGAGAACCCTCTCTGACTACAGGTAGGCTAGGACCTGCAGCCCAAAGATTGGTTTGTGGTTACCTCGGCTGTATCCCTTAAGGAGCCAAGGGACAACCTGAGTGATAACAGGAAGAGAATTAGTTGTAGAAGAAGCTTTATCAATAGTTTGATTTCTTTTTCTTTGAGAATGAGTGTTATGAAACCAGCTCAAGAAAAGATAGAAAAGATAGATCAACATTTTAGAATTCAGCCTCTTCGAGGGGGCAACCTCCTTTACATTACATAAATGAACAATTCTTGGATGATACAAATGACAAAACCTCCTTTCTATATATAGGAGTCTAAGGAGTCACAATATAATCCAGCCGACCTAACAATAATAATATAAAGCCACAAAAATAACAATAGAGGGATTCTATGGGGCACAGAAATAACAACATGGGGGTAATAGGGGCACAACAATATAAATAAGGGGTATAACTACAATAGTAATGGGGTAATCACTAGTATTATAGGGACCCAACATGCCCCTCTCCTTCAAAAAAGTGTTGTCCTCAACGCTTGAGTAGTTCTGGATACTTCTGCATAAAATTCTCATCCTCCCATGTGGAATCTTCAGTAGATAAGTTCTTCCACTTGATAAGATACTCTGAAATTGATCGATTTCGTAGCTGTCGAGTTCTTGTTTCTGTGACTGCTTCCGGTTCCAATATAATTTTTCCTTCCTCATCAAGTTCTGGCAATATTGTTTGAATTTGGAGCTTGCCGCCTATAACCTTCTTTAAACATGAAACATGGAAAATTGGGTGCAATCGAGAAGCTGCAGGAAGCTCCAATTTGTATGCCATAGTACCAATCTTTTGCAACACCTTGTACGGACCATAATACTTTGGTGATAATTTATTATCCTTCTTAGCTTGCTTTAGGGACATTTGCTTATATGGTTGTAGCCATAGGAATACCCAATCACCTACATCAAAACTTCTTTCACTGCGATGTTGATATGCCTGTTGTTTCATTCTATTTTGTGCCAACACGAGGTTATCCTTTAAGAGTTGGAGGACTTGTTGTTGATGTTCGATGTGATGTTCCACTGCCTGAACCTTAGAATTTTCTCTTAAATATGATGTGATGGATGGTGGTTGATACCCATAAAGTGCCATAAATGGGGTCATTTTTGTTGCTGTATGGAAGGAAGTGTTATACCACCATTCAGCCAGAGGCAACCATTTGACCCATTGTGTCTGTTTATCAGATACAAAGCAACGAAGATATCCTTCCAAACATTTGTTTACTATCTCAGTTTGCCCATCAGATTGAGGATGATAAGATGAGCTATGAGCTAACTGAGTACCAAGACAAGAAAATAATTCTGTCCAAAAATTTCCAGTGAAAATGGGATCTCTGTCACTTACAATAATCTTTGGGTTTCCATGTAGCTTTTGAATTGTTTCCATAAATGCAGTAGAAACTGTACTGGCTTTAAATGGATGTGATAATGCACAAAAGTGTGCATACTTGGTAAGTCTGTCAACTACCACCATGATGACACTCTTTCCTTCAGACTTGGGTAAACCTGTGATAAAATCCATTGAAACCTCCTCCCAACGTTGGCTTGGAATGGATAAAGGTTGTAATAGACCCGGTGTCTTAATTGTTTCAACTTTATTTTGTTGGCAAACCAAACATTCCGCCACAAACTTTTGAATATCTGATTTAAGGCCATCCCAAAAAAATTCCTTCTTAACCCTGTGGTAAGTTTTTAAAAATCCTGAGTGCCCTCCTAAGGGAGAAGTGTGCAATTCCATAAGAATCTTTTGTTTTAGCTGGGAATTCTTACAGAGGTATAAGCGATCTTTGTACCATAATGAATCATTTTGCCAGCTAAATGTATCAAACGTACTGGAATCTTGTTGTAGCTTTCGAATAAGTGCCCACACTTCTTCATCATTCTTCCATTCCTCCCTTGCTTCGTTTATCCAATCTGGTTGGATAATAGAAATGGCGCACAACAATGCTTCCACATCCTCATCCTTTCTTGAGAGTGCATCTGCCACCACATTTTGCTTCCCTTTTTTGTAGATGATTTCAAAGTCATAACCCAACATCTTTGTGACCCACTTTTGTTGCTCTTCAGAGGATAATCTTTGTTCTAAAAAGTATTTAAGGCTATCATGATCCGTTTTTACCTTGAAGTGTCTTCCCATTAGGTAGGGTCGCCATTTCTTAAGTGCATGGAGTATTGCCAACATTTCCTTCTCATAAATAGCTTTGCTTAAAAACTTTCCCTTGATTGGACGACTTTCAAAAGCAATGGGTCTTTCATCTTGCATTAGAACAGCACCAATTCCATTTCCTGAAGCATCACATTCCACAATAAAGGTTTTTGTGAAGTCCGGTGTAGCTAAGACCGGTGCTTGGCACATTGCCTCTTTAAGATGTTCAAAGGCCTTTGTTGCTTCCAGAGTCCATGAAAATGCATCTTTCTTCAATAATGTTGTTAGAGGTGCTGCTATTCTCCCATAATTCTTAACAAACTTGCGATAATACCCTGTCAACCCAAGAAATCCTCGCAGTTGCTTTATGGATGTGGGGATTTTCCATTCCTTAATGGCTTTAATTTTGCTAGGGTCTACCTTAACTCCTTCATGAGATACAATATGACCCAAATATTCCACCTCCTGGACTCCAAAGAAACATTTGGATCTTTTTGCATATAATTGTTTCTCCTCCAATAGTTGTAGCACCCTGTCAACATGTTCAACATGATCCTTCCAAGACTTGCTGTAGATTAGTATATCATCAAAAAATACTAACACAAATTTTCTAAGGAATGGTTTGAAAATTGAATTCATCAAACCTTGAAATGTTGAAGGTGCATTGGTAAGGCCAAAAGGCATGACCAAAAATTCATAATGACCCTCATGAGTTCTAAATGCCGTTTTTGGAATGTCTTCAATCTTCATTCTGATTTGATGATATCCCGAACGAAGATCCAACTTGGTGAAGTAAATTGATCCATGCAATTCATCCAGTAATTCATCAATGACAGGAATGGGGAACTTATCTTTAATAGTGAGCTTGTTGAGCTCCCTATAATCTGGACACATGCACCATGATCCATCCTTCTTGTGCACCAATACTACTGGAGCAGAGAAAGAACTTTGACTTGGTTGAATTATACCAGCCTCTAGCATTTCTGCAACCATACGTTCAATTTCACTTTTTTGGACATAGGGATATCTGTACGGCCTGATGTTTGGAGGAACACTTCCTGGAATCAGATGAATAGCATGATCATGATCACGCATAGGTGGGAGACCTTTGGGAGTCTCAAATACCTTGGAATGATTGTCCAGGACTTTTTGGAGATCTGGAGAAATAGATGATTCTGATGTGGAAACATCTAGCGAACATAATTGTGCAATTACACCTCTTTGCTCCTTTTTTAGAAGCTTTGTCATACCATTAGAGCTGATTATCTTTCCTGGTTTCCCTGCAATACCCCTTAATTCAACTTCCTTTCCTTCCGTAGAAAATTTGATGAAAAGTTCTTGAAAATTAAAAGCTATTGTACCCAAGGATTGTAGCCATTGGACTCCTAGTACAACATCAGCACCTCCCATTGGAATGGAAAGCATTGGGCTAGTCAATACATATTCTCCCATGGATAGCTTGATATTATGGCACTTTCCAGAGCAATTTATTGTTCCTCCATTTGCAATCATCACTTGACACTCTGGTGCTGGATATAGGAAGCAATTCAATTCTTTTGCTACCCTACAATGAATAAAATTGTGGGTGCTTCCTGAATCAATCAACACTATTACCTTTTTCTTCTTGATTTGTCCTTCTATCTTGATGGTTTGAGGAGTGGTAATTCCCGCCAATGCATTACAAGATATGGTCGGATTTATTTTTTCTTCATCTAGGCTTTGTTCCTAGAGTATATCTTCTTCTTTTGACCTTTCTTGCTCCTTTTCTTCTTCCTCTTCACAATCTATGTAGAATAATTTCTTCTCAGCACACTTATGACCTTTAGTGTATTTGCTATCACAACTGTAACAAAGCCCTTTTGCTCTTTTTTCTTCCAATTGTTGTGGTGTCAACCTTATAGGTTGTGGAAGACTAGGGGCAACAACACTTCCGTCTTTATAGTTGTGAGTGGTATGCTTCCTGGTTGCCATAATTTTGCTTTCCATTTTTCTTGCTAACCTGAATGCCTTCTCTAATGAATCAGGTTCCCAAAGGCGAACATCATGTTGGATATTATCCTTTAAAGACCCTATGAACACATCAATCCTATGCTCCTCTAGAATATCTTTTACCCTTATGTTCAATTTTTGGAACTCCTCAATGTGCTCCATTACTGAACCCTTTTGTTTGAGACTTATCAATTGGCTAAAAAAAGTGTTGCTTTTTGTATCTTCATAATGTGCTATCAATTCTTCCGTAAAAATTGCCCAAGTGATAAATTGTTTACGAGAGCAAAGCCATTGATACCATACAAACTGATTTGGTTCCAAATATACAGTTGCCATACATACCTTTTGTGTGTTTTGCACATTATTGAGATCGAAGAACTGCTCCATCTGTAATATCCATGTGGCGGGATCCTTGCCATCAAACTTCCTCATATCGATTTTTGGAATATGGTGGGTCTTCGATCCAACATTAGAGTCTATGGAATCATGATTAACATTACTTTTTCTCACATCATGAGTTTCCTTTACAACCTTTTCACCATTAGTAAGTATTTCTTGTAGAAAATTTGTCAAATCTGTCTTCAAATCTGCCATGTCTGTCTTCAAATCTGTCTTCAAATCTGCCATGTCTCTCTTCAAATCTGTCTTTGAATCATCCATCTTAGCTTCCATGCCCTTTATCTTAGATTCCACGCCATTTATCTTAGATTCCACGCCATTTATCTTAGCTTCTGTTAGCTTTTGTGAGTGTGACATTTGTTGCACTTGTTCTTGTAATTTTGATATATCATGTAGCATTTCTTCCTCTTCTTCATGAGTCATGCTAGAGCTTTCAGGTTCCTTACTAGGTGTTTGCATTTTCTTTCCTCAGGGCATCAGTTACCGATAATAATGCTTTACTATGCCCTTTGAATTCCGTTAAACCAAGCTTACACAAAAATTTAAAAAAAAATACACACCTTTTTTCACTTTATAGAAGCCTGATATTGAATCTGATGTATCTCTATGATTTCGGATCATCCAATTCTGAAATTGCGACCTGTAGTAGCCTTCTGTGTCCTCTTTCCAATGCCACAAGTCTGACCCAAATTGGATTCTCCAAGGAAGAGTTATGTGAAATCTCCCACAGTGACTTTCTTTTAGACTAGTTCAGTAGAGCGAACTTGTACGACATGCCACGAGTCACTGTTTCCACCTTTGGATCTAAAACACGCATAAACGAAACTACAGTCCGTCCTCTTTCTGTACCTTCTTACGAAATTTCAATCCAATCCCCAGAGAGAAAGTTATAACGATTTTCCCTAGGTCACCTGTTTTGAATGTAATTCAGGAGTCTGCAAAAAGACCAACTTTCTCAGATCATATCTCCGCAAATGTCGCGCTAAAAGCCCTGAAATTTGGACCCAAGGTTCAACGCGAGTTCTTCTCAAATGGGTTTTTTTTGCGACTTCTGAAACGTCACAGAGAAAAAGTTATAGCAAAAATTCCACGATGACCTGTTTGGAGCAGCGAAACCCTAGAATCCAAAGCTCTGATACCAAATGTTATGGAACCAACTCAAGAAAAGATAGATCAACGCCTTAGAATTCAGCCTCTTCGAGGGGGAAACCTCCTTTACATTACATAAATGAACAATTCTTGGATGATACAAATGACAAAACCTCCTTTCTATATATAGGAGTCTAAGGAGTCACAATATAATCCAGCCGACCTAACAATAATAATATAAAGCCACAAAAATAACAATAGAGGGATTCTATGGGGCACAGAAATAACAACATGGGGGTAATAGGGGCACAACAATATAAATAAGGGGTATAACTACAATAGTAATGGGGTAATAAGTAGTATTATAGGGACCCAACAATGAGGATTAGGATTTGATGAGGATGGTTGATTCTAAGAAGTATTTTGACTCTTTGATCTAGTTTGTACAATGTTAATTTCCTCTTCATCTTCGACATAATCATTATCAATTAATCCTCCTTGAGAGACATCCCATAAGACATTAATTTTACTAGATTCCTCTTCTTTTCTGCTTTCATTCTCTGGTTGACTCTCATTCTCGGCTTCTACAAATACATTAAACATGTTTGTAAAAGTAGAACAAGTTTTTTCAGAATGTTTATCATTATGAGCTCGACAAAAATCATCATGAGCATAATCATCAATGTTGAATTCTTCAAGAGTGGTTTGATTAGGATTGGGGGGTGGATTCCTTCTAAAAGGTCTCCATGGTTTTTTTTATTATTGGAGTTTTAGAAAGGACATTCTTCACATCAATTATCTCATTAGACATCTTTTTAATTACCTTCTGGATTGAGTCTAAATAGATGTTATCTTTTTCTTTTTTGTCATTAATTGTTTTACTAGTTGAAGGCTTTTTAGAAGAAGATATTGTTTTATTTCTTTCTTGTCCTAATGCATGTTCCACAACAATATTTAATATTTGTTTTTCAACATTTAAGTCATCTTTCATGTTTAGAGATAATGTAACTTTTTCTACTCTAATAACAACAAATGTAATATCAGAGGGAACAATAGTAGTATAGACTTCATTTAAAACATCATAACCTACTATAGAAGTTATAGGGATTTTGTTAAGGATAGAAAGCAGTCTTTGATTAAAATATTTCATTGATTCTCCTGAATTCATCCTAATATTTGATAATTCCACGATTAAGGATGCTTTAGTTTTATCTTCTCCATACTTTTTTATGAATATTTTTTCAAAATATTCCCAATTTGTAATAGTACCATCAACTATGGTGAAATTCCAAGCAATTTATTTTCCTTCGAAAGTGAAAGGAAACAATTTACAAACTTGGTCTTCATGTTGAACTACCCCTAACTTAAGAGATTACATGAATTATTTAACATGCTCTTCGACACTAATGGGACCATCTGGATTAAACTTGGGAATCCATCTTTCAGAATGTTTTGGTAAATCATGTTGATCTCTTGCAACAATAATAGGCCTAGCAGATAACCAAGGTTGACCTGCCATAGGTGACTTTGGGGAGGATGAACTTGAACCTAATGAATGAAGACCTTGAGGAGGAGGTCCTGAAGGAGGAATAACCAAAGGTGGAGGGATTAATATTTGAAGAACTGTAGAAGTGGATGGAATGGGAACCTGAACCGAAGCAGTTGAGGGAGTTACTATTTGAGATGCAATAGGATCAGTTTCCCAATCAACTTCTTACAAAGTGAATAGGGAGCTTGTAAAATTTGTAAACTCAGTTGAAGCTCTAGGACTGGTTTCTTTTGATGATTTAGGACTAGCTTCAGAAGAGGATGAAATTATAACTTCGACCTCATGCCTAGGTCTTATACTTCTAGATATATCAAATAAAATAGGGGATAAACTTCAGACTTTGGTTGGAGATCGAGTATATACTCTTGAAAATTGATTTTGAGGGTGCACAGGAATAGATGAAACCTCAACTGATTCTTCTGGGAAGAATATATCTATTAATGAAACAGGTAAGGGTTCATTTGGATGAACAACATTAGATGAGTTGTTGATATCAAATGATGTTATAGGATGCGTAGACTCAATAATTTTATCAACCATACAAAATCTGTGGACCTCCTTCTAGCGCCAAATTATTGACAGGCGGAAGAATTCCTCTTGCAACAAATGAGTATTTTCCCAATCAGGGTCCCAATTAGACCTTTTTTTGTTTAGATGACCATATACTCTATGGGAAAAAGGCTTGGTTTCCTGTATTAAATTAAACTAAAATTAAAATAATTCTATAAAAATAACCAATCTAGAGAAAATATAAGACATTTTATTATTTACAAATATCTGCAACAACATAACAGACCGTTAGTATTATAAGATCAATTTATTCAGCAGGATTTACATGATTCAAACAAACATAATACCACATGAAATATCATGAAATTTCTAATCCTTATTGGATTTTGGGTCCAGATAACCACACAGATTAGTTTTAAAAGAGTTTTTTATATAGAAAATTCCAAAAAGATATATATATATATATATATATATATATATATATAACACATGAAAACCTGGAATCTATATGTGTGTGTGTGTGTGTGTGTGTGTGTGTGTGTGTGGATTAACTAAAATAAAATAAGAGAGAATGTTTATCTCAAAAATGAGAGTAAATCAAACCATATCTTTTGAATATCAGATTCCAATGATCAAATAGTAATGAAATATTGACAATTCATGAATCTTTGTTTTAAAAAAATGGATGTTGACTGTAACATGTCATAAGAAATGTTTAATAGAAAAATAAAACATTCATTCATAATTAAATAGCACAAGTTAAAGAGAAATACCATATTTACCCATTAAGTAATTAAAAATATATCCAGACATAAACTTTATAGCTCATCACACATTAAAATCAAAACTGATCTTCAAAAATGTTATATTTCAAAATTGATTCAAAAATACAAGTTTGTAGTCTTCAAAATTTATCGACCTTTTGCACCAATGCAAGAGGTTCTATAAATAATTTAAAAACAAGATATGTTTCAAACAATAAGATAAGTCTCAAAACAAGAAAATCACAAGATTTTCTTAAAGTAAATGTCTAATTATAAAAATATAAATTCTATCTTTGTTCAACTGAGATCTCCCTGAAAAGTAGGTAACTTTTCCTCGTCGTCATAATCTTCATAGTTAAGATTGAGAAAAAATTGGGGTGCATTAACCTCAATATGATTTACCCATTGTGAGTACACCTAGGAAACAACTGAGAAGTGAATAGATGGGAACTTATTTAAGCTATTTTGGCAGCTAGAAATCAAACCTGGACTTTCTTCTTTCTTTTCTGATACTTGATTTCAAAATTAGCAATAAGCTTGATTTTCTCAAAAGGAAGTTTTAGAAATTTTTGGAAAGTTTGTTGCTTCCATACCCTAATCCTTTTGATTTCTACTGGATCTTTGGTGACAAGGTCCTCCGTTGGCTACTTTAATTCCCCTGGAACAATTTCTTTCAATGACTTGGAACTTTGCAAGTCGAATTCTTCTATAAAGTTGGTCCCTTTCTTCCAGATTGTTAAGAATTTACCTTCTGCAACTTTGGTCCATTCTCTGGTTTCTATGGCTTCATCTTCCATGTGGCTCAAAGATGCAAGCATCAATCTTTTATCTGTTTTTGAAATTTTTGGAATTTCATCAGGTTGAAATTTCTTCTCCCAGTCAAGAATAGACATAAATTTATTTTTAACGTATTTGTCTTCTTCTATTAAAGAATAAATACTTTCATTTAAATATGTCATCTATCGATAAAATATTGAGATTTTATCTATCCTTTTATAAAACTTTGATTGATCTTTCCTTAGAATCAAACAAATATGTAAAACTTGTTCTTTGAAAATTTCCAGACTCTATGTGGCTTCTTGATTCTGATTAAGTTGGCTTTAAAGAGAATCGATTTTCTCTTTTAAAGCTGTATTCATGATCTCAAAAAAAAATTCAACTTATTCCTTCAAAATGTGAGTTTGATCTTCATGCATTTTCCTTAACTCCTGAATATATTCCTCATGTCTTGAATTTAACTCTTTCAATTCCACTTGAAAACGTTTTTGTAGATTTTCCCTCTCTATAATGAAACCTTGAATCAGAGTTGGAGAGTACTTCTGCCAATTTTCTTCATAAAACAATTCATTTTTCTCCAATTGTTTCTCTAAGACTTTGATTTTCTGTAGATTGTTGTCATATGAGGTTGCAAGTTCATTTAGATGATATTGGTTATAATTAACAAAATATCTTAAGGCCTGGGAGGATTCATAGGCCTTTTATTTCACATACCCTTGGGCTTGCTAGCTAAATTTGGACACAATCTCTAAAGAATCATTATTCCTTTTCTTTGTTCTCCACAGTACTGACTTTGTTTGAGAATTGAAATAGTAATATGTTAAAGAAATAACTATCTCTGGAACTACCTCTAACTTAGAAACTAGTTTGAACAAAAAGGATTCCCAAGGGATCTTGGTAGAAATGGCTGTCATTGAGCTATTAGGAGATGTAGTGGACACAATATCCATATTTCTTTTTTATTGCATTGCCTCTTCACTTTTCTTAGTGGCAATTTCATCAGATATTTACTTTTCTTTCTCCTTGTCAACTTTTATTTCTTGACTTGTTGTAGTTTCTTGTTTCTTCTTTTCTATCTCCTCAGGGGAATTGATTTGAATATTTTCTTGTTCAGTTACGTTTTTTATTTTTGTTGTTTTTGTTGTTATTGTACTTTCTTTCTTTTCTTTAGGATTTTTCATAGCTACAACCTCTTATGTAACATCCTGATATTTTTTCATTCTTTCATGGCTTCCTACTTCTTTACCTGTAACAACAACATATTTCATTTTCTCAATTTCAACTTCTTGTTCCTTTTGAGAGACAACAGAAGAATCGGAAGTGATTTGGCTAAAATTAGACTGAAAGGATTCAGAAGTCTTTAATTCCTAAAAATAAATATTGAGATGGAGACCTTTTTCTCTTAAGAAAATTTCACACATATATTCTCTAAACTTTTGTAACTGGCCTCTTGTTTCAGTATCTAAAAGCTTTCATCTTTCGATAGCTTTCTGAAAATCATCAATATCTATGAAAATTTGATCAAAGGGATGCTCATGATGAATAAATATTTTCATAAAGCTAACTGTTATATAATGACTGGTAATAATCCCATCAGGATCATAATCATATTGAATTAGAAAATGTAGCCAAACTTCTTGAAGCTCTTTGGCTTCCTTGAATCCATGTCCTTTGTCCCTGATATTTATGTCACCAAACTTAATTGGAAATCCAAGCCAAATTTTCTTTTGTAACTTACTTAACTTCCTATCCTGGCCATTCAAAATGGTTTGATTTGCAACTTCTCGCAAGGTGAGCCTTGCAGGGATATGGCAGGGTAAAATGTGAGGGAAAACCTCCCTCCCGTAAACTCTTATATAATAAAACAACTCTTCCACAAACCAATCGCCAATGGACTCTAAGCCTTCTTTCATATTTTGACTAATTCTTGGAGGGGTTTTTCAAACAGGGTCTCAGAAAGAGGAATTAAGACAAAATGACAAATATGGTAAAAATGAAATATGAAATAATTGGAATCCCACATGATTGGGGCATAGTTTTGAATAGGGAGCTACTGGTCAGAGGGGTAGTTCCATTTCATAAGGGGAAATGGAACTGAGGCAATGACAATATCTATCATACAAGAAGACATATAAAAAATGTGTTTGTAGCCAAGGGGAGATGTTAATGACAATTTTAAGGCATTTGATATGTTCTGTGACAAAATTTCATCCAACTGAGACATTTCCCTTCCTTTAGGATGTTATGGATTATTAGAATCCATTTGATTTTGCAATGTTCAAGGACTTGATCTCCATATAACCTGGTGAACATCTTGATGAGAAATATTATAGGTTTCTTGAAAATAGCTAAGGGGTATTCTTTATTAGCTTTAAACTTAAACACTTCATTTTCTTCCCTTAGCCATTCTTCTATTACTCTATCATAATTTTCTCCACATTTCTTGAAGACAATGTTTCAGAAATTCTTAAGAAAATCAACGTTGAGCTAGATTACTCGGGGGTTGAGCTTATAAATAGCAGATAAGATTTATGGTTTCCATGAGGCTATGACAATTTTGTTATGTTATGATATTGTATGAGTTGAGGTATCATCATAAGAAAAAATCCATGAAACCATGTCGAAATAAAGAAAAGTCATGGCCCTAGCAACTATTTTGTGTAAATTTGTTCTTTTTATACCTTCAAACTGATTATTCTTTGTTTCAGAAGACCTTGCATTTTTTTAGCCATCCTCTTTCTTCAAAGAAATAAAAAAACTCCTCCCATCTCATCTTACCTGATTTTTGGGTCTTGTAAGTAGAGTCAAAGATGAGGAATGGGTTGAGGTTGACCCAATCTAGTTGTGGATTCTCTATTTTTTTAAGCTTCTCCCTTTTTTGTTCCACTTGTTGTTTCCCTGTTGGAGATTTTCCTTTCTTCCCCATTCTGTGACATGTGAACAAAAATAGAGAATATATAAGTTTTTCCTAATTAAAATTTGAATTTGAATTAAGAATATTCTATAATTTCATCATGCTTATGCATAATTTCTGCGACTGATATCGTATTTTCTCAATTCAAGCTTCTCTGAACCATGTATAAGAGAATGAAAACAACATGCAAGCGAAATACTCTAAGGAATTATGATTTTTTATTAAAAACCCGAGGATGGCGTGAATTAACTTATTCATTAATTTCCCATAGAGTAATCCAAATGTCTTTCTCGTAAATCGAGATAGCATTAGAGGAATTTATTATTGATATCAAAATGAATCCATTAAGCGTGAAAACGACGAAATTTCGAATCAGTTTATCTCAAAAAATGAAATGCACGTAAATCAAAGAAAATGAATATTTTATTTAGGGAGTTGGACAGTCGGAGGGTTGGGAGTTTTGTGTTTATTAAAGTTTTAATTCCTCCTGATCCTTACTACATAAGATTCGTGTGTTGATCGTAGGTCGGAAGGTTGGGTGAGAATTTTCAAAAAGATTATGAATTGGCCCAACCTACTGGTCGAGAGGTCAGAAGGTCGAGAGGTCGAGAGGTTTGAATTTGAAACAGATTTTTATGATTCCAAACTGTGACTCAAAAAACGAGTTTTTGATGTATATTTTGATTTTTTAAAAGTTATTGGGTTTAAAAAAAAAAAAAAATTTGTTTTTTTCTAATGTACAAAAAAAAAAAGAGGGTTGTTGTAATCTCGAAAACATGTTGCAATATTTTTATGATGTAAAGTCATTCATGACTCTGCATAGTAAGAAGTGTTGTAGCTAAAAGGGTGTTCTAGCTACGGGGTTTTTCTGCGTGAACTATTTGTTGAGTGGTGCACTATAAGTCCTAATTGGTGGGTGCCTAGAAAATACTGAGATGGATGCATCCCATATCCATACTACTTACCTAGATAAATTGCGAGTATAGCGAATGACACACATGTATCATGATAAATGAAAGTAGGTCCATATGATGGTCAGTGAATCAATATTCATGGTAAGATTGATTTTAGGCCCAGGAGTACAACAAGTTCCCAGTTAATCTGAGATATTTGTGGTGCACTTGTTCCCAATTGGTACAAGATGATAGTTATTTAGATGAAGGGAGGAGCATGGACACTTTCTAAGGTGGAAGTGAGTTGCATTTTTCTCTCTTGAGAAACCAAGATTAGTTGTAGGTAGAATTTTTGGAGTGGAATCATGAGTTTGCAGTAGGAAGGACATAGAGGTATTGGATACAAAAAAGAGATCTTTGTAGTTTGTTCCAAGGACGAAGGGTGGCAATGCTTAAGGCAAGAAAAGGTATTTCTTGTCATAATAACAAAAATTGGGTGATGATGGACAACAAAGGTAAAATTGTGTGTGTGCTTGAAATAAAATAGACTGGTGACTATGTTGTTATTTGATCCACATGTTGTAGCAAGTGTATAATATCATGTTTAAGTTGATATAACAGTCCTCAACATGTTTGATGTACCTAATATTTCCATGGGTTGGAGTGTGTTGTACATGTATATATGTAACATGAAAGGGGAAAATCATTGTAAAACCTAAAGAGGCATGGATACCCCTTTATCATGTGCCCCTCATGACTTGATTATTTTTTATTTAGTTTAGTTCAATAACCTCTATTAGTGAGTTTTTTAACAAGTCTCTTAAGAGTGGGCATGTATTGGCTAGGTATATTTGAGTGAACCATATGTTAGTTGTAGACTCTGGGAGATAAAGTTTTTAGTATTTAGGAATTCATCAATATGTTGAATAAACCATGTATTCGAAGGAAATCCTAGTAAACTGAAGATTGCAACATTTAGGTACCTATGCATTTTGGTGGATGGTTACTTCTTTATATGGACATTGACAATTTGGTGACATTTGCATGATAAAGGTACAAAGAGAAAGCACCCGCTTGGAATAAAGGTAGACTTTGATAATTAGTTGGTTCTTCAATATGTAGTGGAGCATGTGTTGCAGTAAAGATATAGATGAAGACCTTAATTGATGTAGACTAAGAAAAGTAGTTGTTAAGGCGGAGTGTAGAGTCTTTAACTTCTACTTGTCTTATGGGTGTGATCATATATTTAATTATAGTTGAAATATTGGTCATTATTGGTGAAGCTATAATCTCTACAAGAAGGAGAATCTCCTGAGCTTTTAGGAGGTTGTTTAGGTAATTGTTTGAGAGATTCTCTCTAACTAGTTAACTTCCTACTTTGGGTATGAGGTTGAGATAATTTTCTCATTAAAATATTGTGTTCAATATATTTTTTTTATCTTGAGACAAAAATATTATATTTATATGTGTATTATAACATTGATTTAATAGAGGTCTCAACACAATTTGTGTGTGGAATAAGATCTAATATCCTAATTACTAACATATGGTTCACCAATATTTGAATTTTAGTATCTACTGTATTAGTAGCCTATAATTTTGTGTATACAAAGTTGATGTAATGAAGATTTTAGGAAATTAAAATATATTGCTATGAGAGACTCTCTCCAACCTAATATGGAAAAGATGTTGTAATGTCCTCCCTTGTTTTGTTTTTTTTTTGTTTTTTTGTTTTTGTTTTTTTTTTTTTTTTTTTCCAGAAGAAAAAAACTAACTGGTGTTTATATTAATATGAAAAGAAGTTACATATATTCCTGTGTATCCATCTTGATAAATCAACCAAAATGGGAGTAACTACTACAGACATTGTGTCGACCAGATAAATCGTTCTTGTGGACAAGACCGATCTCCCTAGTATCAACAGATATCGAGCGATAAGCAAGACAAGCAAATCTACCTTTCTCTAAATATATTGCAATTTATTAATAAAAAGTAAGAGGTGTTTTAGACCCTACCTTAAGTCCAACACTAGTTTGTTGCAGCCACGCTTCGACCGTCTGAACAAGTTTCCTTTTGAGAACCTGCAATCACAAACAAGTACACATCAAATAACACCTGCATAGCTAATATAATAAATCATATTCATCATGGTGATCAAGGAATCCATGAAATAAACCATAAAATACAGCTTATTGAGAAAAATAAACTTGATTGTATTAACTTTGAAAATAGAAGAACTTTACAACCTTTGGTGCCTTGATGTTGTACAAGCTCTTCCCAGGGTCCAAGTAGGAATCTCCTCTACTTTGACAAGCCTCACACTCTTCCCAATGAGATCAAACAAGGTATGTAATCTCTCCTCTCAAGCTCAATTAGGATGACTAAATTCCAACAGCATTTCACCTCATTTTATAATGCAGAGGAAGAAAGTTACAGGTCCACTTATGAAGGGATAAAGTCCTCCTTCAAAGGGATAAGCTCCTCACATCAAGGGGTTAGCTCCTTAAGGTATGGGATGCATGAACCTTAAAGGAGCGAACTTGCCACCTCAAGATTCCTTCTAGAAGCTTCTAGAAATGACTCAAAGTGAGTTTGTAAGAATGTACTTGCGCCTTTTTGAATTTTACAGGGGTCCACACCCATTGCACAGAGACAGAGCGGTCAGGTATGCAGGGGACATGACCAGTAGGTGCGGGACCACAGGAAATGCTAAGAGAAAGTGCGGAACCAGAGTTTTAGAGACTTTTAAGGGCTTTCTCTTATTTTTCAAGGCTTGACATGAAGAACTAAGGTTTAAGACTTGCAAAGGAGGAAAGTATGAGTGGTGATAGACTCACACCGATTGCAGAATGTCATGGTGACAATATTTTGTGCAACAGATTGCCCCTTAAAGTGCGAAGTCTGTAATAGATGAGGATAGCTTTTGTCATCTAAGAAGAGTGAAGTATTTTATCATTTCAAGGATCATCTTGTGGACACCCTGGTTGGAACCTGTAAAAACATTCAATACAAAATATATATATGTGAACATATCATCGTTGAGGTAGGCATTCCCATACTCAGATCAAAACTAACTAGAAAACTAACTAAACTGCTCTGATATAGGAATGATTTTGTAATACATCACAAGTATAGACATATGTAGACACAATATGGGCGCAACCATCTGTTTATGAATTGTCCACTGTATAATGAATAACAAAATTCCTCGCAGCCTAGATGGTGGAAACTAGATCCAAGGTCTTGATTTCTACTTCCCGAACTAGTACGATTCTGTCCATGTGAATGAATGTGTCAGAGTCGAACATGGTAGAAACCACTTGATTACCAGTCAATGATGTGAACTGTTAACAAGTGTGAGAAAAAACACCAGTAATGTCAATGGCTCTCAAAGTACTCAGTATAATCCATGAAATGTGAATAGATGAGCTGATGTCGAACATGTCATAGAATCCTTTGATCGAAGTTCAATGATGCAACCTCTCATCGAAGGTGAGAAACCTGTCATTAGGGCATGCAGATTCCAAGGTACTGACGATTTCTAGATCATCTTTCTAGATAATGAGCTGAAGTCGATAGAAAGCGATTCGTCATAGGCAAGCCCACAACATGAAATCATAGATCAAGTTTGAAGAAATATATTTGGTAAGGACTAACTCAGGGATGGTCAAGATGGATGACAGATATTTTGCAGATGAATGGCTTATTTGAACTGACCTCTTGAACACATAATGACACTGCAGATGGTTTGGTGACAATTGACCCAAAGATAATACCCAGAAATCAGCTGAAGGCTTTCAATATGGTTTGATTAACTGTTAGGCAAAGGATTTCCCAACGCAGGTGAACAAAAAGTGTCGTGTTCAAGAGTGGTTAAATGTTTTTCTAAAACACAAAGTATAACAAACAGGTTCATTTTTCTCTCTTTTCCCCCACCATTTCTGGCAAGTACCTCTTTATTTTTGACAAGCTTGAGGAGGATAACATTTTCTTGGTTATAAGCTCATCCTTCAGATGAGTCCAACTTAATTTAAAATTCGAACCCTAAGAAGGAGTGGTTCATTCCTGTTTAAAATTGAACAGGTCCTTTACTGTTAAATTTTAACGAGTCCAGTATAGGAGAAACTCGGTGTTTTTCAATTTTAGGGAGTCAGAAGAAAAACTTAAGAAAACTCCATGGTTGTCCTTTTTCGTAAATTTATGTCTCCCAAGCCCGAAAAAGTATAAAATAATACTTGAGAGAACCGCTTAACCATTATGATCAAGGAGTACTTTTCATAACTAGTGTCCCTGATCTGAAAAAGTAAAAAAGCGATCAAAGACACGTCGTTTTATAACCAATATCGAACTTGAAACGACAAAAATCTGACAATCTTTTCATGTTTATGCGGTCAGAAAAGAGCTGTAAGTGGACCGTCCTTTTAATTCCGTTTTAACAAGTTTAAAAAGAAAAAACTCGGCAATATTTTCATATTTTACGAGTCAGAAAAGAGCTTAAATAGGACTCGTCCTAGAGGAACGAGTGGTATAAAGGGTAGCAACTAGTTCCGGCAATGGAGGAACTGCTCAAAACATGTAATGGTTAAGAGGCTGGCTAATAAAACCACTCATAGATGTGGTCCCTCAGGAAGGGTAAACAACCAAGTGAAAGCATATGATCAGCCAAAGAGATGGTGGCAATGGAATGAAAACAACCAAGGCTCATCTAGCAGAATTTAGCGGATAAAAATGGCAATCACGAGATGTAAATCAGATATAGGTTCATTTTTACACAAGCTTGAAGCATAGAGAACTTTGCTTGGATTCGGTTTCATGTTTACGCAAGCTTGAAACAAAAAACTATGCTTGTTATAAGTTCGCATGCCCCCAGCATAACAACGCAAAATGAGGTACATGCCCCCCAAGCTTCATTGCACTCAACCAGGTGGATGGAATGAAGGTTCACTTTCGGGATCTTGGAAAGACAAGGAATTGTTTCATTTTTTATTGAGGTTGACATAGGAAAAGAACTTTCCTCAAAACCCTTGTTTCATTTTTTAACGAGCTTGACACAAGATCAGGAACTATCTCATAACTCCTGGTTTCATTTTTTAACGAGGTTGAGACAAGAAGAAACTATCCTTGCTGACTCCTTGTTTCATTTTTTAACGAGCTTGACACAAGACCAGGAACTATGCTCGCAGATCCTTGATTCATTTTTTTTGGATGAGCTTGACACAAGACAAGGAACTATGCTCAAGACACCCTGTTTCATTTTTTAACGAGGTTGACACAGGAACAAAACTATCCTCGCTGACTCCTTGTTTCATTTTTTAACGAGCTTGACACAAGACAAGGAACTATGCTCATGACTCCTAGTTTCATCTTTTAACGAGGTTGAGACAGGAACAAACTATCCCCGTGACATCCAGTTTCATTTTTTAACGAGGTTGAGACAGGAAAAAACTATCCTTGCAACACCCTATTTAATTTTTTAACGAGACACAGGAACAAAGCTATGCTCGCGATAGCCTGTTTCATTTTTTAACGAGGTTGATACAGGAAAAAACTATCCTCGCGACAGCCTGTTTCATTTTTTAACGAGGTTGATACAGGAAAAAAACTATCCTCGCGACAGCCTGTTTCATTTTTTAACGAGGTTGATACAGGAAAAAACTATCCTCGCGACAGCCTGTTTCATTTTCTAACGAGGTTGATACAAAAAAAAAACTATCCTCGTGAAAGCCTGTTTCATTTTTTAACGAGGTTGATACAAGAAAAAACTATCCTCGCGACAACCTGTTTCATTTTTTAACGAGGTTGATACAGGAAAAAACTATCCTCACCAACTGATTATGGCTTCCAACTGGAAGAAAGACATGTCAATGGACACACCTTGATCATGGCTTCCAAGAGCTCTTCATCAGAAGGAAGAATATTTCTCTGGAAGGAACACATGTCAAGGGACTCAAAAGGGATAAGAACATCGCATTCAAGTAATCCCATAGTATTTTCCATGTCAATTACCGGATCTAAATCAAAGGAAGATGAGCAAACAGTGAGAGGCTCACTTACATCGGTAACTGAAAACATGGGACCAGATGCCACATAATTAACCCGTGGCGAGGTAGATACCACTTTAGAATCAGGAACATTTACGGGTGTCAAATTATTGGTAGTTGAAACAAGACTAGGTAACAAAAGCTGGTCTAAAGTCACAAGATTTCCATAGTGAGGGAAAGACATCACGCGAAAGAGTGTCGATACGACAGCTTTCATTGCATAAACATAGTCTCGCCCAAGGAGTAAATTGAAATCCAAGGGACCTCAATCTACCATAAGATCAATACATACAGTTTTACCCTCCAAGGTAATAGCAAACTTAGGAAGGATCCCTAAAGGTTCACTAATGGTTCTGTTAAAAGCTTTCAGATTCTGTGTAATAGGCACAAGCTGAGGGGAACCCAACACTTTCCAAGTAGTTGAGGATAAAATACTAACATAAGCACCTTCATCTACCTGTGTGCGGTGTATGTCCCTACCACCAGCCTTGACAATGATTTGGAAAGGGATGGAGGAAGGAAGATAAGGTTCTGTCAGTCTATTCCAATCAAAGGAAAAGACCTCAGTACTTGGAGGGGGTTTTGTAGAAACAGGTGAAATTCCCCCCGGCGTAGAAGAATCTGATGTAACAAGAAGAACCTAAACGGTATGAAGTTCAGTCTCTAAAGGGAGAGTGGGATCGACCGAATGTGAAATTGAATCGACCACTTGATCAACTAATGGATCATCAACCTGAGTGATATGAGTTTCACTCTCCAATGGAAGAGTGGGATCGACTGTACTTGAAATTAGATCAATCACTCCGTCAGTTGACGGTAGGTTGGGAGAAAGTTTACGGTAACCAGTTGGAAATTCTTGCTGTGGAACAGTAAGGTTTTCCAATAATTTTGAGGCTTCATCCATGTGAGGGAAAATGTGAGTTTGATGACTCCCTTTGCATAACTTACAAGGAAACCTAACTTTACCCTTTTTCCCAAGAACCTGACTATCACTGGTTGATGGATCAATGGAAAGTTGATGAGATTTTTCTGACCATACTTCCAAGACCTTTGGAATACCAGGACAATTGATAAGGAAGTGGTCACCCTTACAAAGCCTGCAAGGGTATTTGGGTTTACGATGCATGTTGGAGGTTTCCTCAACACAACTAACACTTACAACCATGGTTGGTTGGTTGACTTCTTTCTTATCTTGCTTCTTCTTCTTCTTCTTCTTCCCTTTCTTCTTCTTCTTAGCCACCTGGTTACTAGTGTCAAGGCTTTTACCAAGCGAAGAGGAAGAAATGGAGGAAGAAATATTAGGCGAAGAAGGTAAAGGGTCAACAGAAGGTTGGTGATGTTCATATGGTGAACTCTGTTGAGGTGAAGCATTCGGTTGAGGTGGAATAATTGGAGTATTTGGGGCCAACGAAGTTGAAAATAACCATATCGGTAAACCTATTGTAAATCCAGGTAATGACAAAGTAGCCATATAAGGAGGATCAACATTTCCAAAGCAAGGAAAAGTACTAGGATTCTCATTAAGAGGGGTTCCTTGGTTGGTAAATTCCGGAACAGTTGCCACTATATTCAACTTCAGTGAATTTTATTAACAATTTAAAACTAAAATCAACAATTCACAATTTGCACCTAACAATTAAAATTCACAAATCATGCCTATGGTCTCTAAAAGTAAAAACAAACAAATTAACACGCACTATCAAATCTAGGATTCAAACCACACACAAATAGTAACTTCCCTTACTAAAAACACTAGTTGGTGATGAAATCCAACTTAGTAGAAATTTAATACAGAAAGAGCGGTTGGAACAGTTACCCTGACAACCTACTTAATGAAACAGATTGGCACAAGTTTCTTCACAAAACCATCTCGAGTGAAGAGAACTGTTGGAAATAATACTGAGAGGGGGGGTGAATCAGTATTATCTAGCAATTTAACAAATCTTCCTTATTTGATCTTTTGAATTATTCTTGCATATCAGTACCATAAAATAATGAGCATGAACAACGAAAATAGACAGTCACACCAAAGAACACAAGATGTAAGGTGGAAACCCAATGTGGGAGAAAACCACCTGCTGCAATATGTCTCTATCTTCTTTCAATATAGAAATTCTTTTACAATGATTTTGTACTGGTGCAGTCCTTTACCAGTACGCAGGCTGCAACCTGCAGAGAGCTACAACTCTCTCTCGTTGTCCAGACTCTCCTGGAAGGGAGCTACAACCCCCTACTTCTTTTCATAAAATATCAGATGATCAACAAGTACATAACAGTTACAGATTACTACAGATATCAGATCAGCAATAACAGAATTAACCCAGAACACCTTATCAACAGAGAAATATAATCAACAGAACAGAGACGCAGTTTTCCCTTCTGTGGCCTGCGACCAGACGCAGTTAACCTTCCGCTGCCCTGCGTGCCCACGCACTGTTCCTTCAACTGTACTGCGTCTTTTTCTACAGGGACGCACCCAAAAATACTATCGCGCCGCGTCCTGATAACCCAAAGACGCACCCAGAGAAACTATCGCGTCGCGCCTTTTATCTCAGGGACGCACCTGAACCTTGTCTGTCCTGCGTCCCCACGCAGATCTCCCGTTACTGCTCTGCGTCCCGGACGCACCTGAGCCACGTCTGCCCTGCGTCCCCACGCAGGTCTCTCTCTGCTGCACTGCGTCCCGGCGCACTTGTCCTTCACTGAACCTGCGTCCCTTCAGATATAAAAGATATGAAGACCAGAACTAACCCAAACAGTCAGATCTACAGATCTGATCATGCGCCATAGAGATCACAGTCCATTAGAAGATTCGCCCTCATAGATCTGGACTAGATCTCACCAAAAGATATTCAACCAAAGATTGATACTTATTCCAAATGAACTCCTTTGCTTTATATAGGCAAGCTCCTCCCCAAAACATGGAACAATACCACGAGCCGACACCATAGGAACACAAAACCATCGGCTAGATACCACACAAGAAACCCCCACGTGCTTTTCTTTGCCTTGAAATGTGTGCACTGGGTGGACGCACCCCCTAAACTGCTGACCTGCGTCCCTGGATGCGGGTTCTGCATGGAATACCTGCGGGGACGCACTTTATTAACCGATTGCCTGCGTCCTTCTTAATTTTATCAAACTGAGAGCCTTACCACTGGAGTTGCCATCAAGTACAACATCTGTAACATACAGTCATACCAGAAAACATAATGCCAACAATCTCCCCCTTTGGACTTGATGGCAACCTCATGATCTTCAGCTTCATTCTCCCCCTTTGACATCAAGGGCAAAGGGTATGCTCCCCCTACGCTCATGCTCCTCCAGATCTGCAAGCATCCAGAAATCCACCATGAAAGAGATAGAGACATATTGCAGCTATTTCCAAGATCTCCTTCTTCATAATGCCAACAATGCATTATGTGCTCCCCCTGAGCCTATACCACTAATAAGAAGATGATCAGCAATAAGATGATGCATCAACAACCCCCAGCTTTTGCCTGAGGTATTCAAAAGTGTCCCTGGGCAATGGTTTGGTGAAAATATCAGCAACTTGTTCCTTAGAAGGAACATACTCCAACTTGACCTTCTGTTCAAGTACTTGTTCCCGGAGAAAATGGTACTTGATTGGTATGTGCTTGGTTTTTGAATGCATAACCGGATTCTTTGAGATGCTGATTGCACTTGTGTTGTCACATAAGATAGGGATTGGAGGTGTACAAGTGATTTGATAATCCTGCAAAGTTTGCATCATCCAAAGGAGTTGGGTGCAACAAGATGCAGCAGCAACATATTCTGCTTCAGCTGTAGACAAGGCAATTGAACTCTGTTTCTTGCTGAACCAAGATACCAGTCTGGAACCCATAAAGAACGCACCACCACTTGTGCTTTTCCTGTCATCCACGCTTCCGGCCCAATCTGCATCTGTATAAGCATGAAGAGTGAGATCTGTATCTCTAGGGTACCATAAGCCATAATTTTGAGTCCCTTGAAGATATTTGAAAATTCTCTTCACTGCCTGAAGATGAGTTTCCTTCGGATTTGCCTGAAATCTTCCAACTATTCCAACTGCATGCATGATGTCCGGTCGGGTACCTGTCAAATATAGTAAACTTCCAATCATAGATCTGTAGGTTGGTTGATGTACTGCTGCAGATTCATCATTTGCACTGAGACTACATCCTGTGACCATGGGTGTACATACTGGTTTTGCATCTTCCATGCCATATTTCTTCAAAATCTGCTTGAGATACTTGGTTTGAGATAAAAAGATTCCTCCTTCCTTCTGTTGGATTTGCAAACCAAGGAAATATGTCAGTTCTCCTAGCAAGGACATTTCAAATTCTTTCTGCATGACCGAGGCAAAGCTTTGACTCATAGCTTCTTCATTGCTGCCAAAAATAATGTCATCTACATACACAACAAGTATTAGCAATTTGTCATTTTCAACTTTTATATACAGATTGCTATCTGCTGAACCTTTTGAAAAACCTTGTTGATGAAGATATTTGTCCAACCGGTAGTACCAAGCCCTTGGGGCTTGTTTGAGACCATAGAGAGCCTTTTTCAATCGGCATACAAGATTTGGATCATTTCCAAGAATGAACCCATCTGGCTGTTCAATGTACACTTCTTCTTCCAAGTCTCCATTCAGAAAGGCTGATTTTACGTCCATTTGAAATACTTTGAAGTTCTGAAAACTTGAGAGAGCAAGGAACATTCGGATGGCCTCAAGTCTTGCAACAGGAGCAAAAGTTTCTTCAAAGTCTATTCCTTCTTGCTGCGCATACCCTTTACAAACAAGTCTGGCTTTGTTTCTAATTACTTCTCCATTTTCATTCAATTTATTTTTGAAGACCCATTTTGTTCCGATAACATTCTTATCCTTTGGTCTAGGAACCAGCTCCCAAGTGTTGTTCTTTTCGATTTGCTCAAGTTCTTCATCCATTGCTTTCACCCAACATTCATCTTTGCATGCCTCTTTCACATTTTGTGGTTCAGTAGAGGAGAGTAATGCCAAATAGCTTGAAGCTTCTGCAACTGTTCTTCTAGTTTGTATACCTGCTTCTTTCTGTCCCATGATCTGAGATTCTGGATGGTTCTTCTGAACATATCTGGATGGAGTCTTTTCTTCTATTCTTGTTCGTTCTTCTGCGTCTTCGTGAGGTTCTTCTTGAGATTCTTCTTGAGGTTCTTCTTCTTCATCATTCTGTTTTTGAGGGTAGCTTTCATCTTCTTCGATGTCTTCACGATGTATTTGCCTAGGAATGTATCCCTTTTCATCAACCACTACATCAATGCTGTCAACAATTCTGCCAAGTCTTTTATTGTAGCATTTGTATGCTTTGCTATGTGGAGAATAGCCAAGAAGAATGCCTTCATCTGCTCTAGGATCAAGTTTGCCAAGCTGCTCCTCAGTATTCTTGATATAGCATTTGCTCCCAAAGATTTTGAAGTGCTTTACTGAAGGAGTTTTACCACTCCAGAGCTCATGAGGAGTTTGAGTGCTGTTCACCCGGACATTTGTTTTGTTGAGAATAATAACCGCAGCATGTGCAGCTTCACCCCAGAAAGTTGCGGGAGTTCCTGATTCATCAAGCATAGCACGAGCCATTTGTTGGATTGTTCTGTTCATTCTTTCAACAACTCCATTTTGCTGAGGAGTTCTAGCTGTAGAGAATTCTCTCCTTATCCCATGTTCATCACAGAAATCGAAAAATTCATTTGAAGTAAATTCCCCACCTCTGTCGGATCTGAGGCACTTAATTTTGTGACCTGATTCATTTTCAACCAAGGCTTTGAAGGATTTGAATTTTTCGAATGCTTCATCTTTGTGCTTCATAAGTCCTAACCAAACAAACCTGGAGAAATCGTCAATAAATAATATCAAGTATTCCTCTCCTCTAGGTGTTCTTTTCCTGAATGGTCCACATACATCTGTATGTACTAGCTCAAGAGGCATGCTAGCTGATCCTTCTTTCTCTGGAAAGTTAGTCCTGGTTTTTTTTCCAAACTGACATGATCTGCATATGGTGTTGTCAGGAATTTTGATATCTGGAAGATCGCGAACTGCCTGATATTTGCATGCTTTCCTTATTTGTGAGAAGCTTAGATGTCCCAACCTTCGATGCCATAACCAGTGCTCTTCATCCTTGCTTAGATAGCATTGTTGTTGTCCTTCTTCAAATATGTATAGATTATTTGGAGTTCTTTTCCCTTTGAGAACTGTTTTACCTGTATCAAGATCACGAACAAGACATCCATTTGATCTGAATATAACCTCGGTTCTTTGATCACACATCTGGCTGACACTTAGTAGATTATGCTTTAATCCATCAACATACAAAACATTTCCAGCCTTAACATCTTCTTTTAAAGGAGCAATACCTTTTCCTTTTATAGTTGCAGGGGTATCATTTCCAAAAGAGACCTTCTTTCCCTTTTCTAAAATAGAATAAGACTCAAGTTTTTCTTTATCACCTGTCATATGCTTCGAACATCCACTGTCAATGTACCATAGATTTTCCTGTCCTTCTGCATAAAATGCTATCCCACATCTTTCTGTTTGAGGTTCCTTTATTCTCCATGTTTTGGTGCCTGAGGCTTGTTCCTTTTTCCGCTCTTGTTCCTTTCTTTCCTGAAACCTGCTTCTGCATTCAAAGTCTTCATGACCAAAATTATTGCAAATAGAACATTCAACTTCATTTTCAAGAGCCGAAAAGTTGTTATAGGTCCTTTTTGTAATCCCTGTCATACTTCTTTGTTTTTGAGCTTCCCTAGTCATGATTGTTTTATACGCAACACATTGAGCTGCTTTGTGACCAAAGTTATGGCAAGAAAAACATTGTCCATTGAAGAAGCTTCTGCGGTTATTGAATCTACCAGCCAACTGATTGTAATTTCTATTTTCATCTATTCTTGAACCAAACTGGGAAGATTTTACCTGTGGTTGGTTGTGGCTTTTGTTCACCCTTAAGCTGGATTGCCCCTGATAGTTTTTGTTTGAAGTTTGTCCCTGCTTTACCTGATGATCTTCATTGTGCTTTTGCTCATTTCTTCTTGCTGCATCAAGATAACTTTTTGAAGTGGATGCTTGAGAAGTTTCTCCATTATAGCCCAGACCTGTCTTATTTAGTGGAGACCACTGCACACTGATAATCTCATCCAAAGTTTCAGATCCTTTGACAAACTTGAGATTAATAGCTTTTGTTTTCTCAATTTCTTTTCTAAGGCCAACAATTTCACCTTCTAATTTTTCAAGATGTTTTTCCTTTTCATCAATTTGAAATTGTAGAGTATCAATGATCATGTTCTTTTCTTCTACACATCTCTTGAGTCTAGTAATTTCATCATAAAGGTTGTCCACATCTACAGCATCCTCATAATCATCATTTTCAAATGCCATTAACAACCTATATTTATTACCTTGTTCATCTTCATCACTGTTTGATAAGCCATCACTATCTTCATGGGTATAGTAGCTTTTCTTATTTGCACTTTGTTTCTTGTTCCATCTAGCTGGTTCCTTTCCTTTATCCTTATAAGGACATTTTGTAGCATAATGACCCACTCTTCCACAAGCAAAGCATTTGAAAGGTAGCTTACCTCTGAACCTTCCAGAACCCCTTTGAAGGTTTCTGACAAAATTTGATTCTTCTTCCTCTTCTTCTGGAGTATGACTTGCTTCATAGTGATCTTCTTTGCCTGATGCCTTAAAAGCAGCCTCCCTTCTGTCTGATGGACCTCCCTTTCTCATTTCATAAGCAGTTAGAATTCCATGTAGCTGAGACATAGTGAGAACACGGAGATTTTCTTTTTCCTCTATTGCAGATACTTTAGATTCAAACTTGGGGGATAATGATCTTAGAATCTTTTGAACTACTATAGATTCTTTTATTTCTTCACCCAAATTTTTCATACAATTAACAATCTCATCTACCCGAAAAAAATAATTAGCCACACTTTCATCATTATACATCTTGAGAGTCTCATATTGAATCCTGAGAGTTTGGAGTTTAGCTTGTTTTACCTGTTCATCTCCTTCATAGCTCGTGATCATTTTGTCCCATATTTCTTTTGCTGATTTGAAATGCATTACCTTCATGAATTCTGTCTGGGATATACTTCCTAATAGAGTACTGACTACTTTTGCATTTGTTTCATACTTCTTTTTCTCAGCTGGATCTGTAGGAGTAGCTGAAGGAAAAGCATAGCCTGTTTCTATAATGTCCCAAACTTCTGTACCAAGAGATTGAAGATATGCAGTAACTCTTACGTTCCAATAATTGAAGTTTGTCCCATCAAAAACCGGTGGCCTGATTGATGCTTCTCTCTCGTAGTTGCTCATGATGAACGATCTACCTTCAAGCGATCAAGCTTTTCTGAAGGACCTGCTCTGATACCAATTGTTGGAAATAATACTGAGAGGGGGGGTGAATCAGTATTATCTAGCAATTTAACAAATCTTCCTTATTTGATCTTTTGAATTATTCTTGCATATCAGTACCATAAAATAATGAGCATGAACAACGAAAATAGACAGTCACACCAAAGAACACAAGATGTAAGGTGGAAACCCAATGTGGGAGAAAACCACCTGCTGCAATATGTCTCTATCTTCTTTCAATATAGAAATTCTTTTACAATGATTTTGTACTGGTGCAGTCCTTTACCAGTACGCAGGCTGCAACCTGCAGAGAGCTACAACTCTCTCTCGTTGTCCAGACTCTCCTGGAAGGGAGCTACAACCCCCTACTTCTTTTCATAAAATATCAGATGATCAACAAGTACATAACAGTTACAGATTACTACAGATATCAGATCAGCAATAACAGAATTAACCCAGAACACCTTATCAATAGAGAAATATAATCAACAGAATAGAGACGCAGTTTTCCCTTCTGTGGCCTGCGACCAGACGCAGTTAACCTTCCGCTGCCCTGCGTGCCCACGCACTGTTCCTTCAACTGTACTGCGTCTTTTTCTACAGGGACGCACCCAAAAATACTATCGCGCCGCGTCCTGATAACCCAAAGACGCACCCAGAGAAACTATCGCGCCGCGCCTTTTATCTTAGGGACGCACTTGAACCTTGTCTGTCCTGCGTCCCCACGCAGATCTCCCGTTACTGCTCTGCGTCCCGGACGCACCTGAGTCACGTCTGCCCTGCGTCCCCACGCAGGTCTCTCTCTGCTGCACTGCGTCCCGGCGCACTTGTCCTTCACTGAACCTGCGTCCCTTCAGATATAAAAGATATGAAGACCAGAACTAACCCAAACAGTCAGATCTACAGATCTGATCATGCGCCATAGAGATCACAGTCCATTAGAAGATTCGCCCTCATAGATCTGGACTAGATCTCACCAAAAGATATTCAACCAAAGATTGATACTTATTCCAAATGAACTCCTTTGCTTTATATAGGCAAGCTCCTCCCCAAAACATGGAACAATACCACGAGCCGACACCATAGGAACACAAAACCGTCGGCTAGATACCACACAAGAAACCCCCACGTGCTTTTCTTTGCCTTGAAATGTGTGCACTGGGTGGACGCACCCCCTGAACTGCTGACCTGCGTCCCTGGACGCGGGTTCTGCATGGAATACCTGCGGGGACGCACTTTATTAACCGATTGCCTGCGTCCTTCTTAATTTTATCAAACTGAGAGCCTTACCACTGGAGTTGCCATCAAGTACAACATCTGTAACATACAGTCATACCAGAAAACATAATGCCAACAAGAACCCCCCAGAGAGTCCAAGTGAGTCTAGTCGACGTCTGCTCCAGGTACAATGGTATCTTCCCTCCACCGTCACCTTAGAAAAGAATCCTATAGATTATGGCCACTAAAGTTACCAACAAAAACAAATATACATGGGGGAACAGTCTACGATCCAACACACACGCAAAGGCAGAGTAACAAAGCTCAATCCCCTTGAAGGCTCCTTGACATAATCCAAGGTTTAACAACAAGTGACCCCAGGCTCCTAGACAATGGTCAATTTGAGGTTTACCGTTTTTAATACGTGTATATCTTCTATCGTTCCCAATGAGGAAGGATTGATTACCTCACTGGTTCAGATATGATCTCGTGCTTGAATCCTTTAGGAGGAGCTTCCCAGAGCATACATGCAACAATTGGAATTTTTCCTACCGCAAGATCGACTACTTGTTTGTTTTACTGTCTTGGAGAGTTAACTAAAACCTATTCCAAGACACTAGCCTAAGCTAGATTGGTGGAAAGAGCCCTAAAAATGTAAAAATTACTAGATGAATTTTAATTAAGCGTTGTGTTATTGAGGCTGTTATTACTCAAAAGGGTAAATGGATATGAAACCAATGGTGTTATGACCCGACCCAAAACTGAATGCAATCGAATATGATAATGTAATCTTTTCAATTCGATGAATCCTAACTAAAGTAAGGAGAGAGTTTCCATTCTCTTCCAACAATGCAAAAAATTGATCACTAAGAGAAAATATAACAAATTCTCTAATGCACTAATTTCATCAAGAAAAATTAATGCAAATCAATTCCAAAACAGTTTTTTTATTTTTATTTTTGTGTGTTAAAAACAAGCATAAAAATATGTAAACTCAAATCAAAGAAAACTGATCTAAATCTACGACTGATTTTTCAGAATGTAAACTATGCAATTGTAATCTATGCACAATTCACTTGAAAAGTATGCAAATGTAATCTATGCACATTTTTCATTCATATTCTGAAAATGAGAATTCTAATTATGCAAATGTGATTTATGCAAGAGAATTCTCAAACACAAGATGATTCTAATGTAATCTAAGAACCAATCAAGTGCAAGTCAAGAAAATTGGGTGAGAGTTCCAAAGATCAAAAAATAAAAATACTCAAAGGCGATTAACACCCATACACAATTTAGCCCCCCTCGACAAATGAGGGGGAAATTTTTTTGCAAAAACAAAAACGAAAATATGCAAAATTGTGAAAAGACTGAGACAAAACTCCAAGTAATGACCAAAGGAAATCAAATTAAGAATTTCTCAAAAAAGAGACTCAAAACACCCAATTAACTTAATGGAGATTGATGAGATGAAGAATTTGTTGAAAGAAACTCATAAACAAGGCTTTTTGACAGAAAAATACAGATCTGGGTAGACTAAAGCCGTAAATAAAACCTAAACCTAAATTGGGCGAAAACATTTTAAGTTTTTCGAAAATTTTGACAGGGTCCGCAGGCTTCTAGCATAACCGGATGCGGTACCACTCTGTGCACTAAAGGAACAGTGCGGATATGTCCGCATTGTATTGTAAACAGAACATGCGGTCCTCTTGAAACTTTCGAAAAAACAAAAAACAATCCAAAACCTAAAAACTACCCAATCCCACACACATCAAGCAAAAACCAGAAACAAGAACAAGTTTCGCAAGTCAAAGAAAAGGAAAACCAAAAACCAAATTCAGTTCCCTAGCGGAGTTGCCAATTTGTTGGGCGGATAAATCGTTCTTGCGGACAAGACCGATCTCCCTAGTATCAACAGATATCTAGCGACAAGCAGGACAAGCAAATCTACCTTTCTCTAAATATATTGCGATTTATTAATAAAAACTAAGAGGTGTTTTAGACCCTACCTTAAGTCCAACGCTAGTTTGTGGCAGCCACGCTTCGACCGTCCGAACAAGTTTCCTTTTGAGAACCTGCAATCACAAACAAGCACACATCAAATAACACCTACATAGCTAATATAATAAATCATATTCATCATGGTGATCAATGAATCCATGAAATAAACCATAAAATATAGCTTATTGAGAAAAATAAACTTGATTGTATTAACTTTGAAAGTAGAAGAACTTTACAACCTTTGGTGCCTTTATGTTGTACAAGCTCCTCCCAGGGTCCAAGTAGGAATCTCCTCTACTTTGACAAGCCTCACACTCTTCCCAAGGAGATCAAACAAGGTATGTAATCTCTCCTCTCAAGCTCAATTAGGAAGACTAAATTCCAACAGCATTTCACCTCAAAAATATTCAGCTTTCAACCTCCTCAGTAACCAGCCCAATGCCTCATTTTATAATGTATAGGAAGGAAGTTACAGGTCTACCTATGAAGGATAAATTCCTCCTTCAAAGGGATAAGCTCCTCACATCAAGGGGTTAGCTCCTTAAGGTATGGGATGCATGAACCTTAAAGTAGTGAACTTGCCACCTCAAGATTCCTTCTAGAAGCTTCCAGAAATGACTCAAAGTGAGTTTTTAAGAATATACTTGCGCCTTTTTTACTTTTACAAGGGTCTGCACCCATTGTACAGAGACAGAGTGGTCAGGTACGCAGGGGACATGTCCAGTAGGTGCGGGACCACAGGTAATGCTAAGAGAAAGTGTGGAACCAGAGTTTTAGAGACTTTTAAGGGCTTTCTCTTATTTTTCAAGGCTTGACATGAAGAACTGAGGTTTAAGACTTGCAAAGGAGGAAAGTACGAGCGGTGATAGACTCACACTGATTGCAAAATGTCATGGTGACAATATTTTGTGCAACACATTGTACGAGAAAATTAAACATATAATTCATTAGGATTCTAAAAAGACAGTCATTTTCAAGAAATATATAACTTGCCACCTACTATGTCCACAAAAATTTCAGGAACAACATCAGAAGAAGAGGCATTCTAATACATATAAAACACAAAAAAGTCCCATCAACTACGGAATGATGATTTGTCCTTCTTTCTGCCTATTGCCTTCCGTGGTGGTACATTATAACATGAGGTCTTCTGGGTCCTATAGTCCCCTTTTTGAGAGATCATCTGCAACTTTATTAGATTCCCTGAAGACATGTGTCATAGTATAGCTTCCAAAAAGACAAAGTAAAGCATTGATGTGGTCCCTCCAACCACATAGATCCGATGGGTCAAAACATGTAACCCCCTTGAAGTCGTCGATGATGGTCTGTGAATCTCCAAAAATATGTATGTTATTGTTATGTTACGTTATGTTATCTAAACATTTTGACTCGGTCAAATTATCAATTGTTTTCAAAAACCATTTTTTGACAACCCATGGTTTTTCCTATGGTATTATTTTCTAATTTAGCCTATATAAAGGCATAAAATTCCATTTTTTTTTCTTTCCAAAAATTCCATGTTATTTGAAGAAATTAGGTACATAAATTGTTCTTCCTAATAAAATAAAGAGTCATTTAGGTTATGACCATACTTTAATTGGAAAATTGGTTTGAAATTTTTTTATTAGGAAGGATAGATAAACTATCCCCCCTATTTGTAATTTTATTATAGTTGGTTGAAGGTAAATTAAAAGATCTTCTTTGTAGCAAAATTGTTTAATATGGGTGATATTCATCTAGGTTATGGCCATATTTTATTGCAAAAATACTTTGAAAACGTATTTACATGAAGGATAGTTTATAGAGTAGAGGTAGGAAAACCACTTTTTAAACATTTTTTAGGGTATTTTGTCTAGAACTTTAATGCGTGAGCATAAATTTGTTATATATTGTTTGACTTTCCTTAGTATTTGTAGTTTTACTATAGCTATTTGAAGATCACCATCCGAACATGAACTTTAAGCGGTATTTGAAAATAAATGGTTGCTCGTGATAAGATAAAGATTCCTTGAAGTTAAGGGTTTAATTTTTTTTTTACACGAAAGATAGACACACTGAGAGATCTTGTTAAAATTGTCTAATATTCGTGAGAGTAATTTTTCTTTCTCTATATGTGTGTGTGTGTGTGTGAGAGAGAGAGAGAGAGAGAGAGAGAGAAATATGCAAAAATATACATTTCTCAATTGGAGATTATTAGATTTAATTGAATAATCAAAGAAGACGCTACTATGGTGGATTGATATTTGGGTTTTACTCATTATTTTGACAAGTTGGAAAACCTCAGGGTAATTTTTTGTGCCTACTAGTTGATAAATTAATATGATACTTATTGATAAATTGAAATGATAAAATTGTATAAAAATGTTATCAATTGACCATACTAAGCCTTTAAGTCTTTAATATTTTCCATTTTTGTTAGCTTTATAGATTTATTGTTAGATAACTAATCCTCGGGGTTAATGATAGGGTTACTTTGGGTCGTTATTGGAGTCCAAGAAGACTCGAGAACAAATTCAATTGTTTCATATATGTATTTATATGTACATCATGTACATAATTCTTTGAGATCGATTAATATACATTTGAATTGGTTTCCAATTTATTGTGTTCTACAGTGATATCAAAGCAAGTTGTAGGTTATTAATCACGTTTTTGATTGAATTGTGCCACTAGTTTAGTGGCCATTTTGTGCGCTACTGTTTTGACGTGTCAAAGAGTGAAGGATCAACATCAGTGACTTGTCAAGAAAAGTTTGCAGTGGTTCAACGAATTGGGAGTCCAAAACATTGGAGGTAACTGACTGCCTAACAATGATTTCGGCATGCAATAGAACTTCTTGTTATTAATGCTATTTCGAAAAACCTCACTGTTTCAAACAAAGTTTTATGTAAGTTTGAAATGGTTTCTTGTTATATAACCTCTGATTTCAAAAATCCGAATTATAAACTGTGATGTGGGATTGTGTGACATGAAGTTGTAGTCATTTTTAAATGAGTATATCTGTTACGTTCTTTTATGAATTGTTGTTTTAAGAATCAGTGATCTGTCTTCGGGCTCTACACAAAGGAGTTTCTATTGATAGCATCGAAAATGATTCACGATTGCTGTCACCAATTGAGAACTACGTAGAAGCCTTAATGAAGCCTTCATGAAATTCTTTGACCAACAGTCAAACATCTCGGAGTTAACAACAATAGCGTCCAAAAGAAAGATATGTCCCTGTGATAAAGACTGAGAAAATTTGTTTTAGAGTGTGAATTCCTTCTGCGAGTGTGTTGAAGTCCATACTGACAAAGTCAAAGGCCTGTGTATTTGAAGCAAAGGACAGAGTAACATCCCAGGGCAGCGAAATTCAATATAAAATAAATAAAAAAGGGTATGACCTGAGTTTGAGTATGCTAGAATTTTTAAGAAGTTAAGGAGATCGATAAATGCCATTTCAAGTTCTAAAAATTGGATTTGCAATAGGACTGCCAATACTTATCCATTTTGATCTGTGAATATCCTTTTTGTTTCTCAGGGAGAAAAAAAAAAAAACAATTTTTTCACTTGAAGTGACATAAAAATATTTGACTGAATGATTCACTTAGCCAAAGAAATGTAAAATCCATGAAAAGTTATTCCTTTGGATGAATTTTGCGCTGTGATTGAGTCATTTGGTACGCTGTCTAGTAGCAACAAATGCATACTTTGAGGCCCCTGAACGGGTTGCAACCCTGATCCCGCAGAGACTCAGTTTGGACCATGTTGTTCGAAAACATGGATGTTGAAGATGTAATTTCAACTGCCAAAACCGCTTTAGCAAAACCACCTGAGCATATCGGACCGCCTTTGGTCAGTAAGCTGTTTTCGTGCAATCGACTCCGATGCAATGAAATTCCTCCACGCGTCCTCTGTACCTTCTGCAAAACCACTGCTCCATCGGAACATAACGTTCGGTAACAAAGGGCCTTCCGATATTCATTCCAACCGTTCGATTCGATGAGAGCAAATCAACGGTTGACGAACCTCACAAACCTGCATCAAATACGATTGCGTAAAAATTTTGTTTGACCGCCGTAAAAGTATTTAAGGCAAAGTTATTGTGATAGGTAAAAGGTTGGTCGAAACTTTTATTTATAATGTTTTTTTTCTACGGAGGTATGGGGGTAGTAAACGCATGTAATTTTTTTTATTTTTGTTGCATATGTATCGTATGCATTATGTTTCTTTTGTCATGTGTTGACTTTTTGTAATGTGAAGAAAACGGTGAAACGCAGCAGCGTAGGATGAGTCCAAGCTTTTGGTATTGTATGTGAGGGAAATGAATCACACCGCAATGCGTAGAAGAAGCAGGGGAGATTTCCTTTAGAGGAACACATAATGTTTTTTTTGGAGCTGCATATGTAAAATCCTTTTTACAGCCGTATATGTAAAATGTTTTCACGGTAGTAAATGTAAATGAGGTTTCTACACACAGTAGTGTAAAATCTCAAGAGGCGACAAAGTAACTTTTGTTGAATTTCTTTTTGGTAAATCCCTCTGAGTGAAAGAGGATGAATGTTGTATGAGGCATTATATATTAATGAATACAAATCTTTTTATGGGTGTGTAATACTCTGTTCTTAGAAATCTATTAAAGCTTCCCTGTGCAAAAGATCCTGGAGAAAAACAGAGCATTGTCTCTGTGTGCAGTTTGTTTGTGTGTTTTTGGGATTTTACCAGAAAAATCCCCAACAATGGAGATATTGAACCAATCATAGATCCGATCAATGGAATGTTGGCTCCTTGAGATCAATATAATACATTTGATTACCCGAAGAAAAGAAAGCCTCAGATGACTATCGAGGAAAGAACAAGTACATGGTTATTTAATTAAGGAAAATCTTTGAAATATGGCCGACGTTGGAGATTAAAAGAATATTTTAAGAAATGTTTGACATGATGGGTGTTGGAATTAGTGAAAACAGTAAAAGAAAATTTACCATGATAACTGTGTTTATTTTCTAGATCACTGATGAATGCTAACTGGAAGTTGAGTTCGAAGGCTAGGCTTAATCCTTTATTTGAACAACTGATGATTTTGCACAGGAACTAGATGAGCTTTTTTCTAAATATTGATTGGGATTATTTGCAATATTTTGGTTTGATTTTCTTAAATTAATCCACGCTCGCCTAATCTCCCACCGATTCGATTCTCAAAATTTTTGTTGAACCCGTGTTTGAAGTGGATCTTGACATACGGGTGCCAGATTTGTTAACAAAATTTGCTAAAGGGAATATCCAGCACTGCCTCCAATGAAACCACATTCAGCGTTCTGCCAAATTTGAACAAAGTGGTGTCGTTTTGGCCCAACAGTTCATGTCTTAAAAAGCCTGCAAAGAGTTTCCTTCTTCATTGTTTGACGAATGAGTATTTATTTGGTTGTGTTTGCTTATAATGTTGCAGTGTTGTTGAACTCTGGTAGCAAGAGTATTTATGTCGAACATAGGTTGGTCGATTGTTCAGGGGCAATTTTTCCCTCTCGATAATATTATTTATGATGGGCGTAGTTTATTAAAATGATCATGTCTGTCATAGGTTGTGTCATTGATTAGCTTTGATTTCAGTTAGGTGAAGGTTTATAATTTATGAATATAAAATCAAGAAGGGAAAATGACATTGTGGTTAGCTCAACTAATATAGTTACATGGTATATTAGAGGTCATTAGTTTAAGTCCTTGTCAAAATAATTTTGGAAGTCGTCATACTTAGTGAGAAAATAATTTTGAACGCTGTCATACTCAGCAAGAAGAGGACATAATTTCGTTTGCAATAGTTTCACTTTTATCACAACGTTGTTGTATGTACACGAGTGCATTTTTGGTGGTAGCCGACACCCATTTTTTAAAGTTGATTATTGAAAATCGCCAAACTCGATGATTTGTTACAATTATTATGCAATTTAATTGCATCCACTGTTTATAATAGTGTCCAAGTAAGCAAGGTCACGCTTTTTAACATCCAATCATGTTAATGTGAAAAGTAAAATTGAATTCTTGGAGCTAGAGTCCCAATGTCAACAAGATGAACTGCATGAATTACAAAAGAAGAATTTTGAACCTGTTCTTGATCAAAACAACAACTTGTTTGATCATGGTCATCAAGCAAAGAATGATCAAAGTAATGAAGTGATTTCAAAAACAAATTTGGGTGCAACAAAAAGTCGTGTTCAAGCAAGTGTATGCAAGAGTTATTTGCATACAGATGTGAAGCTTCTTGTTACCAAAACTTTTATAAGACCATGGGAAGAGATTACACACAATAAACACAGAACTGATTTGGGTTACAACAACGATATTATGGATGTATCTTTTCACGTTCCAGATTTTGTTAAACCTATACAATTTCGAAGCGCTGGATTTATGGACGGTTTTGTTCCGGAACAAGTTGATAGATGACAACAATGTAATAGAGTTGGACATGTGAATGAGCGTTGTTTTGATCGTCACTCGTGCAAACACTGTTGAAAGAGAAATCATCATACAAATAGATGTTCAGAAAAGAAGACCACTGCAAGAGAGAAGGTAAATTTTGGATTGATTGCTTCTTGTGATTGGACGAAAACAACTAAGAAGATTTACAGGTCATATCGAAGAATATGTTTGAGAGTGATGACCAGCCTTGCAGTGATGAAGAGTACTTCTCACCTTGAATCCGACAAGGGGGGAATTATTGATGGTCTGCGACAGATTCAAGTTTGAGATGTCAAACGAGCCTAAGTCAGAGTTGAGTTGATTGAGCACTTCCATATTTAGAATTGTTCGAGGAACTGTTGTGATAGTTCCAGAGTTTGTGGTCACCTTAAAACCACATTTTTTTTGTTGTTCTGAGAACTGCTATGAAGGTTCTAGAATTGGTGTTGGTTGAGACCTTGAGTTCTCTCATATTGGTTTGTGGTCATCCTTAAAAACCATTTCTTGAGAGACATTTAGCTCTTGGCTGAGATGCATTTTTGCATTTTGAGCTCTCATTCTTGGACTTTGGTACATCCCATTGGATTAAGGGGGAATGTTAAACAACTAATTCCCAGGGTTAATGATAGATTTAGTTTGGGTAGTTATTGGAGTCCAAGAAGACTCAAGAACTAATTCAATAGTTTCTTATATGTATTTATATGTACATCATGTACATAATTCTTTGAGATCAACTAATATACATTTGATTTGGTTTCCAATTTATTGTGTTATACATTTATTAGCTATAATTTATATTGCATTTTTATCTATTAATTATTAAATATAAATATAAATAGAAAAAAATCAAATCAATAGAGGACAAAACTGCTTTGTTTTTTGCTTTGTTTTTTTTTACCAATTGCTATGAGAATCAATAGAAAAAATTGGCTTAAGGATTTTAGTAAAATCAAATCATTGTAATGTTGAAATTGATGGCAAGATTTTTAAGAGTAGAGATATGTTTTTATTTTTAATTCTTTAAAATTTTTTATTTAATTCTGAAACTTTTAAAGAACCCATTGATCTAGAGATTTAAAGATTTAACAAAATCTACCTAAAAAGTACAACCACCTCTTTGATAATTCAATTTTTTTATTTAAAATTTTGAAACTGTTTGGAGAGCTTATTGACATCTTTAACAAATTCACATAAATAAATAAAAAATACAACCAAATTACATAAATTAGCTTAAATCCATATTCCGTGTTTAGCAAGCCATTCGAAAAATTAAATCTCTCAAAATACAGATTTATTTTTTGAATGCATAATTTAAAAAATATATATATATTCTTGGAGAGATTTAATCCCCTCAATAAATCTAAAATTAAAATGATCTAAACCAGTAATAATACTTAATGTTACTTCAGTACATTACCTTACCTTAAAAAATGAATAACACTCATTCATAAAAACACCCTAAAATGAATTTAATAAATTAGTATATTGCAATATTTTTTCCCTTTAAATTCCAGAACTTACTCTATTTGCCACCCTCTTGATAAACATTACTAGACTTTTCACGACCTTATTAAAGCGACAAAGATGAGACTTGCGCTTAAGTAACTCGCAAATCCATTGCTACGCAGTTAATAAATATGACAAATGGAATCACGCAACCTAAACACGACAAACATTTACCTCCGCCAGAATATCACAAACACATAAGAATCCTAAAGTCTGTATTTTTTTAATTATTTTATTAATAATCCAGATAGTATTTTCAAGTTATTTGATCCCATATAAAGCCAGTGCATAATTTTAAAATTTAAATCTAATCTTCACGCATCAGCTTCATCCATCAGCACCATGCCACCAAATCGGAGACTTCTGAGACTTTTTATAACGGCGAGTACTCACTGCCCAACAAGTCGGTACTCTGTAAAATATAAAAAATGAAGTTTATTAATCAAAAAAAAATTCAGAGAAGACCAGAAATACATCGACTCGTGTGAGATCAGCTCGCTTAGTTCTCATTCATACAGAATACCGCCACAATATCAAACCCATAAAACGCCTGCTGCCGGATTCTGCTTTTCCTTTTACCACCATGAACTAAACCATGCAAGTCCAATTTATGACACCTATCAAATGACACAGCAGTAAGCAAATGAGGATCATCGAAGCGAAAATTTGATAGTTATCCGAATTCCTCATTATCTTTCGGAGAGGATCTTGCGCGCAAAGAGGGACACAGGCCAAAAGTTTGAGAGTTTGGACTGAATAATTGATTTATTACAGATGGATACGAAAATAGGTGATGTGAACTCGGAATGGCCTGCAAACAATAACTTGGGGTGCTCGCCCTCCAACAAATCAGTGGCCCGCCCATCTCCGAATGGTCACGCAGGAGCAGTAGCTCCGACGAATTCCTCCTCCACTTTGGGCGGCCATTTGGCGCGGAGGCTCGTTGAAATTGGCGTCACGGACGTATTCTCTGTTGCTGGGGACTTCAATCTCACCTTGCTGGACCATCTGGTAGCAGAGCCTGGTCTCAATCTCGTGGGCTGCTGCAATGAGCTCAACGCTGGCTACGCGGCCGATGGTTACGCACGGTCCAGAGGCGTGGGGGCTTGTGTGGTTACGTTCACAGTCGGAGGGCTCAGCATCATCAATGCGATCGCGGGGGCTTACAGCGAGAATCTGCCCGTCATCTGTATTGTTGGGGGGCCTAATTCTAATGACTATGGGACCAACCGCATTCTGCATCATACCATTGGCCTGCCAGACTTTAGCCAGGAGTATCGCTGCTTCCAGACGATCACATGCGCTCAGGTCTCCGAATTCTGTACAATGTGGTGTTATACTGGTATTAGATTGCATGCTGATTTCTGATTTCCTTGCTTGAGTAGACCTAAGGGTGTTAAAATTCAAAAATTGTGCAGGTTATTGTGAATCACTTGGATGATGCCCACGAGCTCATTGACTATGCGATTTCCACGGCACTTCTGGAGAGCAAGCCTGTGTATATTAATGTCGGTTGTAATCTTGCTGCAATTCAACACCCTTCTTTCAGCCGGGAACCTGTTCCATATAGTCTATCACCCAGGTAACAAATTCTCAGAATTTCATTAATTTATCTGCTCTGCCCTCTGGCATTCTAGAATTTCAGTTTTGAGATGTTCTGTTCTGGGGATTTTCCCTATTGGGTAAACGGAGAATTACAGTGGCGAGCATCCACCAGACGCTTCTTACTCTGTACTAGCTCGTTGGCCACCTCTTGTGAGGATCGAATCCTGGTGGCCACCTACTCTGTACTAGCTCGTTGCCCACTTCTTGTGAGGATCGAATCCTGGTGGCCATCTACTCTGTACTAGCCCGTTGGCCACTTGTGAGGATCGACCTCTGTTGTCCGCCATAGAAGCACCCTGCTTTCACTGACCTGGCTGGTCTACCGATTCTTAATTTATTTATTTTTAATAGATTTTCTCTGGCTTGTTTTGCATCTATGTGATTTGCATACTATCCTCCAAATTGGGATTGCCCATACTCGTATAAATGCACATAAATAACATTTGTGAAGTACATATGGTTTATTTGAAATTTGCTCACATTGTAGATGTTCCTTGCGCTACAATCTGGTTTAGATGTTTTCTTATGATATATTCATATGAATGAAAATACTGTTTTTTTCTTCTGAAAAAAAAAAAAGTTTTTTGACAAAGCATCCTTTTATTCCACTAGTAATCTCTGATGAATTCTTTGTTGTTTTGTTGTTTCTTATAATGATCAGAACCTGGTGCACCTTACTTTTTCACGGACCTGGCAGGCTTATGATTAGGGTTATTATAAAAAAAATTAGCAAGGTTAAATGTCTTCTGTGGGTAATATTTTAGTGAGGTTAAATGTCTTCTGTGGGTAATACTTTAGTAAGGTTAAGTGCCTTCTGTGGGTATTCTTTTGTTTGTAGTTTGTGTATTTAATCTATATGCTATCTTGCTGCATAGCTCTATATTGGATTCGCTCCACATTAATATTCTTCTTCATATTTCAGTGACTCTGGCAAAAGGTTGCACATACATTAGAATTATAAATTGGAGATAGATTTGGTTTACATTGACCTTATTACATTCTCCTATTTTGGTACTTTCATTATTGACAGTTTCATTTTTTGCATTTGATGTTATTGTATGTTCTTATTATAGTATTATTATTATTGGCAGTTTGATTTTAACATTATAGCGCTGTGAAATACTAAACACCATGTAGTAAGCCCATCATTAGTTTACTGCTTTTCCATCTTCTTTATTGAAGGAAAATAATGTGGCACTCAATGTTCAAGATGAAAAGACAATAATCCAATGATCATTGGATTATTTCATAGTGCATAATATTTACCTCATAGCATCCTCCTCCTCCTGAAATACTCACATCATTGACAGCTTTTTTTGGTTAGTTGGGTTTAAATACTCCCTTGACATGACATTGAGTTGCATTCATGAAATACTAACCTCGACAGTTTTTTTTTGTTAGTTAGGTTTAATATTCCCTTGCCATGACATTGATCTGCATTCATATCCCAGAAAAGTCGAATGTTGTGGCCTCTAGAAGTATTAATATGAAATATATTGTATTGATCTTGAGATTACCTTAAGTTGTTTTGATGTGCTGCAATATGGTTTTACTCATTAAACAATACTGTGGAGATTTTGCATTTTCTTTTGCAATGGTGTTCTACTGCCTTAGACAGTACTTGAACTGGACCATTCTATGCACAAGTATCTGGTACAAGCATTTTATTTGACGAGGATGATATTATACTGTTAGTCTGTCTTCAATATCTTAAATCTATTGTCTGGACTCTGTGAGCTTCATTGCCTAGTTTTAAAATATATCGAGGGATTCCGTGAGCTTCATTGCGTAGTTTTAAAATATATAGAGGTTCTCAGTTGATACGAGTTCTTGGATTGTGATACTTTTGATAAATTCCAATAGGCAGGGAATAAACAAGGTATTTTGGCTACCCCTCTTAACTTTGTATGTCTGGTATTTCTGACGTGATTTTCAATTAATGCATCTCCCAATTTTAACGTGAAGTTTATGTTGAAGCTAACTTTATTTTGTTAATTTTCAATTTCTTTTTCTAAGTTGATACGGGGTTTCCAAATCTAATTATGGCACTAGGTTTGAAATAAAGAAGTTCTGGTATTAGCTATTGATCTTGAGTTTGTTCCGACTTCTTTTTGACATGGTTTTCTTTGGATCATACCAATTATGTAGGCTAAGCAATCCCAAAAGTTTGGAAGCGGCGGTGAACATGACAGCAGAATTTCTAAATGCAGCAGTGAAGCCAGTGATGGTAGGTGGGCCAAAGATGAGGGTTGCTAAGGCAAAAAGTGCATTTGTGGAATTAGCAGATGCATCGGGTTATGCTGTGGCTGTAATGCCGTCTGCTAAGGGACAGGTTCCCGAGACTCATCCTCATTTCATAGGGACTTACTGGGGTGCAGCAAGTACTGCATTCTGTTCTGAGATAGTTGAGTCTGCAGATGCATATTTATTTGCTGGGCCTATTTTTAATGACTATAGTTCGGTGGGATATTCATTGCTTTTGAAGAAGGAGAAAGCCGTAATTGTGCAGCCTAACAGGGTGACTGTGGGAAATGGGACTACTTTTGGGTGTGTATTGATGAAAGATTTCTTAGAAGCCCTTGCCAAGAAAGTGAAGCAGAACCCAACATGTTTGGAAAATTATCGGCGTATTTTTGTACCTGAAGGTGTTCCCTTGAAAAGTGAACAATATGATCCCTTAAGGGTCAATGTGCTATTCAAACACATTCAGGCAAGGCCTCGAAGAATCTAACTAAATTCTGAAGTAACAATAGTCAGACGATTGTCTTTGGTTGGCTTTGTTCTGATAGGATACATTTGCAGTGGGTTTATTGTTGATAGTCACTGGTAAAAATTGGTTGGTTGCAGAGCATGCTATCAAATGAAACTGCTGTAATTGCTGAAACCGGTGACTCTTGGTTCAATTGCCAGAAGCTTAAATTGCCAGAAAAGTGTGGGTAAGTTGAATATCGTTTCTCTGGAAAGGACACTCCTTTGTAATTTAGCAGTCTGCTTGTTGTTGCCGAGAGGTGGGGAAACCTATTGGTTGTTAAGTTTTAATTTTGTTGAATTTTTACAATTGATTACATAGCATTTCTGACTGCTACGTTTTGTTATGAGGCAAAAGCACTCTTTTTTTTTTGCAGAATATGAATCAGATAAGGGAATGTTTAAAGTTTAGAGTGTGTTTAGTATGGTATGGACAGGGACGAAGTTTTTTCTGCTCCTGTCCATTACTTTCATAACTCGTGCTTAGGAAATTTCGAAAGGACTAAATGCATAGATATGCATAATTTTCAAGCATACCTTTTTTTCCCAATATGTTGCTGTTAAGCAATAACAAAAGAACACCAACACCAAAGATTCAATCTAAATGATGAAAAGAGAAATGATTGTTCTCTGACAAAGGATTTCCTGTGATGGTGTTCTCTTTGCACGTATAATTTACTGTATATTTGCAAACTGTGTGTTGGCTGTGCTAAATGTGTGTTTGGCAGGTATGAGTTCCAAATGCAGTATGGATCAATTGGCTGGTCTGTGGGAGCGACACTGGGATATGCGCAAGCAACACCAGACAAGCGTGTGATTGCATGCATTGGTGATGGAAGCTTCCAGGTGCAGATGCAAGGATTTTTCTTTCAAATTATGTAATAATGTTTCAATTAATAACCATCACTGAATTTCGATGTCTATCAGATCTTGAAATATTTAATTCCATGGAATTATTTATTTTGTCCAAAAATTAGTGATTTTTAGTCCCTAAATTTGTCCGTCCTTCTTTGAACAGGTCACAGCCCAGGATGTGTCTACCATGATTGGACAAGGGCAGAATGCTATCATTTTTCTGATTAATAATGGAGGATACACAATAGAGGTCGAAATTCATGATGGGCCATACAATGTCATTAAGAATTGGAACTACACCGGTTTAGTAGATGCCATTCATAACGGGGAAGGGAAATGCTGGACTGTCAAGGTATTTTCTCCATGTTTGTAGCATGGCCAACTCTTTTACAAAGACTTCTTGTTTCTTTTCTATATGGAAGTGTTTGTGCATAAGGTACTGTGTTAATACGGTTGCTTGTCCTTTTCGCCATTTGCTGAGGCTTACTTTTAAACCAACTCCTTTTTCTAAAAATTTAATTACTGTAGACTTGAGGGGACTTCCCTTTTAATTGGTCAGGACTCGGTAGTAGGTACCATATTGGTGGACTGTTTTTCTAGTTTTATCCCTCTTGAGGTATCTTTTCCACTGTTCACATACAAAAGAGTTTGTCAACTGAGGGACACCTGTATTTCTTGTTAGGAACCTTTTTAGTCGTTATTTTCATTAGAAGATTCTGTGTTGCTTAGCCAATTGAGGGACAAGTGAAGCATGAATGCCACTTTGTGCCCTGTTAGTCTATTTTGCTGAAATGTCTCAAGCAAATTAGAATGATCTGAATCTGCTGGTTTCTTTTGTTGTTTCTTGTCATGGGTGTTTTCTGTTCTCGTCAGCCCTGAATGGTTTAATATGATGGCAATGTCTCAGAAAATGTGGACTTTTTCCAGGATGTACCTATTAATCTGTTTTTGCTGAAATATCTCAAATCTGATTTTAATCTGCTAGGGCTTTTTATTGATTTATCATGGGAGTTTTCTGTCCTTGTCAGTTTTGCATGGTAGTGTATCATGGCAATGCCTTGGAAAATGCAGGATGTCCCAATTAATCCGTTTCACAGAAATATCTCAAGAATGATCTTAATCTGTTGGATCGTCTTGTTAATTCTAATTATGGGAGTATTTTGTTCTTGTCATCTCTGCATAATTTTGTTTCATGATACCAACGCCATAGGAAATGTAAACCTTTTTCAATGATATCGATGGCCATTTAACTTCAATTTTTTGTTTGGCATCTAACAACACTTCTTTCTGTGCAGGTTAAAACGGAAGAAGGGCTTGAAGAGGCTATTAAAACTGCCCGAGGACCCAAAAAGGATTGTTTATGCTTTATTGAAGTTATTGTACACAAGGATGACACAAGCAAAGAGTTGCTTGAGTGGGGGTCCAGAGTCTCGGCAGCAAACAGCAGGCCGCCAAATCCTCAGTAGGGAGGTTTTGTAAAGATGAGCAATTGGAAATAGTTTCTGCGGCTCATGTTTGGGTTTTCATTGCTTTGCTGGTCATCTTGAAGGATCATATGTTCTGATCACCCAGATATCTGAATTTGATATTCCCTAGATATGAGGTCGAACTGTGCCTCTCACTGAGGTGCATAGTGTACTGCTACTGCTACTTTATTGTGTGTGGGTAGCATGTTTAGTGTCAAACGTTGCATGAGCAGTCTGTCAGCCTTTTTTTTGGGAGCGTGAATAAAATAAAAAATATACCTGGCTACGGTTTCCGTTGAGATATTGCCAATCACGTCATTTGCATAACTAGCAGTGTCCATTTGTACAGGGAATGTCTAAAGAAATATCTAGATTGCATTGTTGTGTTTTAAATACGAAACTTTTTCCCAATTGCATTCCCAAAAAAAATTGTGGCACTGCTGTTTCTCCGTTTGTAGATTCTTTATAAAAGAGAAAAAGCCGTGGTGATGGACAATCATTTGCCCTTACTGAGAAAAATGAAAAACGTCTTTGTTGTTGTGTATGTTTCTTTCTTATGGTTGTTCAATTTTTCTGAACTTCCTGTTTATATTGAACATCTTTGTGTTGTAAGTTCTTTTCCATTAGCTGCCTGTTGCTCTGGAGGGTTAACAACTGTTATCAGAGCATTTGTTGGTTTCAAACTGTTGTTTTTGCCAACTCATCAAAGAAACTTAGTTTGTGAATCTTGGTTTCCTGGGATTTATTTTGAGTTAATGGGATAAATGTATTGTTCCATTGCATTTTTTTTCAGAAAGTCTTGTTTTTCCAAGAAGCGTGCCTTGTAACCATATAGATCTCATTATCATTCCAGCTTGTAGTAAGCTATCCTATTATCCCATTAATATAAATATGGGACTCTATTGTGTGTTTGTGTTTGGATAGAGATAGAGAGATCAGATCTAATAAAATTTCTGTTGGCTATAATTTATTTATTTATTTTTTCTTTTCTATTTTTCTGATTGGTAACAAAGCAAGTCTCAAGGCTTGACTTCCTAGGGGGGAGGGCCCAAAGAAATAAGATCTTATGGAAGCGCCGCAGATTAGTGTATGACACTAAAATGAACTATTTGTTAAGCGCTATGTGTTTGCAATATGGAGTTTGATTTATTTAAGTGAATTGTGTGTGAGAGGTTTTTGGATTCAGATCCGTGTTCGGCCAAGAAGGGGAGCCACATGGTGTAGAAGAAAAACGAGTGTTTGAGATTGCAGATTAAGTTGCACAAGCAGAGTTGTGGTGAGAAGGACATTTAACTCCTTTGTTGGGAATTTTTCTGGTAAAATTCCAATAACAAATTAATTGAACACAGAAACAATGCTCTGTTTATCTCCAGGATCTTAAGACAGGGAAGCAAAAAAAATTTCTCTAGAGAACAGAGTTTCAACAACACACATAAACTTTCTATTCATTAATACACTGCCTGTTACATATTTCTTCCTTTCTCACAGAGGGATTCACCAAGAACACTTCAACAAAAAAAATACTACTGGCTCCTCCTGAGATGAGATTTTACACTGATGTGTGTAAAAATCTCTTTTACATTCACTGTTGTAAAAAGAACTTTTACATACACTGCTGTAAAAACAATTCTTACATATGCTGTAAAAATTTCTTACATTACCTTCACTGTGAGGTGAAAAACCATTTCTTTACTCACACCGTTTACACTGCTGTGTAACACAATTCTTCATTCGCTCCCAGCTTGCTTCCCTTTGTTTGAGCAACAAAAAAAAATTACATTTCAACCCTGTTTTAGAATACTCCGTGTACTTTCTTTTTTTACACACCGCTGTGTGTTTTCCTTTTCTTTTTATGCAATTACAAAGAGTCAACGCATACAATACATATGTAATAACCAAAAAAAACATACAACGTTACATTCCGTAAGATTAAAAAAAAAACATAAAAGGTTTTACCTACTGTCTACGTCTATAACAAATTCATTAAATTCATTAATGATAAAACCGGTGGTTAGACCAAAAATTTGTTTTACTCCACACAAACTTTATTAACTGCAGGCCTGTACGCAGCTTGGCATTAATCGACGGCAGACAACCTCCCTTGCGATCGGACGGTTCGGAACGATATCGGATGGGCCTTTTCTACCGAACTTTACGTCCCGATGTTGCTGAAAGTACATTTGACGCGTGGTTGAATTTTATTGCATCGGGCTCGATTGAAGGAATACCGCTGCCTCAGCAAAAGCGGTCCGATGGAGGTAGCTAGTTTTTTTCAGCTGTTTTGGTAAAGATAAGTGTGCGCAGATGAAATTACATTTTCAACACTCCCCTTTAATTTCAACTGTTGGGCATTCAGTCATACCCAAACATTTCCTCAAAAATTCAAAGCTTTTCTGGTCCAATGGCTTTGTCAAAATGTCTGCAACCTGTTCCTGAGTCCTGCAATGTTCTAAAACAATTTCTCCATTTCTTACCAATTCCCTGATGTAATGAAACCTTGTGTCAATGTGTTTCGTTCTCTTGTGAAACACAGAATTCTTGGATAATGCAATAGCTGAGCTATTGTCACAAAAAATCACCGTCCCTTTTGCCTGCTCTTGGCCTAAGCTCCTTAACATTCTTCTCATCCAAACTGCTTGACATGCTGTTGCTGTAGCTGCCACATATTTAGCCTCTGCTGTAGACAACGCCACAATAGGCCGTTTCTTAGAAGCCCATGAAATGGCTCCTGAACCCATGTGAAAAACATAACCGGAAGTGCTTTTCCAATCATCTACGCTTCCAGCCCAATCACTATTAGTGTATCCAACTAAATCTGAACATTCTGAGACAGTATATAAAATCCCAAACCGTTTAGTACCTTTGACATACCTCAAAATTCTTTTTGCTGCCTGCCAATGTGCTTCTTTTGGCCTCTCCACGAATCTGGAAATTAAACTAACAGCAAACATTATATCTGGCCTAGTTGCAGTTAAATACATTAGGCTGCCAACTATGCTCTTATACAAGCTAGGATCAAAATCCTTGTTGCTGTCATCTTTGCTGAGTTTTAATCCCATTACTGTGGGAGTGATTGCTGCCTTGCACTCCTGCATGTTAAATTTTGCCAACACTTCATTTACATATTTTACTTGGGAGATAAAAATCCCATTTTCATTTTGATCTACTTCTATTCCTAAGAAGTATCTCAACAAACCCATGTCAGTCATCTCATCTTTCATCACTGCTTTTGAAATTTTTAATGAGATAGTCATCATTACCTATAAAAATGACATCATCAACATACAACACAACAATTAAAATTTTACCATCATTTTCTTTGATATAGACAGTGGGTTCTCCCTCACATTTTTCAAAACCATTTTCCAGTAGATAGGAATCTATCCTACTGTACCATGCTCTTGGCGCTTGCTTCAGCCCATAACGAGCTTTCTTCAATCTGCACACTTTGTGCTCCTGGCCTTTCTTCTCATAGCCTAGAGGTTGCTCAATATAAACCTCTTCCATTAACACTCCATTTAGGAATGTTGACTTTACGTCCATTTGGTAAACTTTCCACTTGTTTTGAGATGCTATGGACAACACTGCTCTCACGGTTTCCATTCTTGCAACCGGTGCGAAAGTCTCCTCATAGTCTCTCGCATACTGCTGCTTATATCCTTTGACAACCAGTGTTGCCTTGTGCCTTTCTATCTTGCCTTCAGCATTACTTTTGGTCTTATAAACCCATTTGACTCCAATGACTTCTTTACCTTTTGGTAGCTCAACCAAATCCCATGTCTTGTTTCTTTCTATGGCATTCATATCCTCATCCATAGCTTCTATCCATTTCCTATCCTTAATTGCATCTTCGAAATGAATAGGGTCATCAACATGACAATACAAAACAAACAAGGAATTCATACATTCATCATAAATATCACTTAAATTTCTGAACTTCTTACCTCTTTCATTTGGTGTGCAAGTGCTTGAAGACGCACTTGAATTTCCTCCTTGTGGTGTGCTTGGAGAAGCACTTTCATTTATCCTCAAGGGTGTCCCTTGCTATCCTTGTGTTGGCGCTGCTGTTTGGGGATGTATTTCAGCCATCTCCTCATCATCTTCATCATGAGACAAACAGTTTTTAACATTCACTATTTTCTCTATGCTTCCATCCCAAGCTTCCTCCTCAATGAACTGAACATCTCTGCTTACAAAAAACTTCTTGGTAGATGGGATATACAACCTGTAAGCTTTTGATTCCTCACTGTGTACTATGAAAATACATTTCTCCCTTTTGCTGTCCAACTTCCTCCTTAGCTGATCTGGAATGTGTGCATAAGCCACACAACCAAAAACTTTCATGTGGGTGACTCCTTGCTTTCTCCCACTCCATGCTTCTTCCGGCACTTTGTTCATCACTGCTTTTGTAGGACACCTATTCAAAATATACACTGCACAATGTACAGCTTCAGCCCAATAATTATTTGGCAAATGCTTTGTCTTTAACATGCTCCTTGCCATATCCATGATGGTCCTATTCTTTCTTTCAACAACTCCATTTTGTTGCGGGGTGTACCTAGCTGTAAACTACTTATGAATTCCATTTTCTCTACAAAACCGTAGAAAGTCTTTGGAGATATACTCACCTCCTCTATCAGTCCTTAAAACTTTGATATGCAGCCTGCTTTGGTTTTCCACAAGTGCCTTGAAATTTCGAAATTTTTCAAACACTTCACTTTTGTTCTTTAGGAAATAAGCCCAAGTCTTTCTGGTAAAATCATCAATGAATGTTAGAAAATATTGGCTGCCTGCTAGTGATGGAGTTTGCATTGGTCCACATAAGTCTGAGTGGACAGTCTCTAAAGGTGTTTTTGCTCTTATGCTTTTCCCTGATGGAAAACTTTCTCTATGTTGTTTCCCCAAGATACAACCTTCACAAAGGCTGTCTGGTTTCTCTATCAATGGTAATCCTCTTACCATCCCTTTCCTACTCAACAAATTAAGACCTCCAAAGTTGAGATGTCCAAATCTCAAGTGCCACAACCAATTTTCATCCTTTGGTACGCTTTGGAAAGCCTCTTGGGTAACTGCTACAATTACTTCTTTGTTTTTCAAATCTGCCCTTATTCTGAGAGGGAACATCATGTTCCTCGTCATCTTCACTTCAGCAATGCATCGTTAGCTGGGTGCTCTATCCATGATGGTGCATACATCATTCACAAAGAAAACATTGTAACCCTTTTGAACAAGTTGTCAAATACTCAAGAGGTTACATCTCATTCCAGGAACATAATAGACCTCTGTTATGGTTTTCTTTTCTTCTTTATTTGTAAATATTTTAACTTCTCCTTTTCCCATAATAGAAATTTTACTATCAGTCCCAAGTGTGACTTGTGATTTCACATTTTGATCTAAAGCAGAAAACAGAGCTATGTTTCATGTCATATGGTTACTGCAAACGGAGTCTAGAAACCATATATCTTCACTATTTGTTTTAGCCATGTTACAGGCTAAAAGCACATTATCTTGGCTGATATTTTCTCTAGTAATATTTGCACTGGATCTATTATTTATATCATGCTGCTTCTTCCTACATTCATTGGCATAATGCCCATATTTTTTACAATAATAACATTGGACATTGGATTTTTCATACATTTGTCTTTGAGCATGATGTTGTCCACTTTGTTGACTGTTGCCTTGGCCTTGATTCTGATTTGGATTACTGCCTCTTTCTTGAGCATTTGCTGGACTGTTCCTTCCACCTCTGTTTTGGCTTCTGCCTCTTCCTCTCTTGCTTCTTCTGCCTTGACCTCTTCCTCTTCCAAATGACATCTGGGTCTTGAAGGCTTTCTCTAGAGATGAGTTTTCATTTCTACTCAACCTCTGCTCATGTGTTATCAGTGATGCATGAAGTTCATCAACTGCAAAGCTTGAGAGATCCTTTGTCTCTTCTATGGTGGTGACAATCACATCAAACTTTGAGGGTAGGACCCTCAATATTTTCTCCACAATCCTCCTTTCTTCAAGAGTTTTTCCATGAGTCCTTATCTGTGTGACCAGTGCAATCACATGCGTGAAGAATGAGTCAATATTGTCTGACTCCTTCATGCATAGATTCTCAAAATCTTTCCTCAGCAATTGTAATTTTGTTGTCTTCACTTTCTCCATGCCTTGATAGGCTGTCTTGAGAGTTTTCCATGCTTCTTTGGATGTCTTAGCTGCCGCTATCCTTGGAAACACACTCTGGTCCACTGCTTGATACAAAAATACAAGGGCTTTTGAATCCTTCTTCCTATTGCTCTTCAACAGATCCTTCTCTGCCTGAGTTAGTCTATTAAACTCATTTTCATCTGCTAGTTCTTCAAAACCATCCTCAACTAATTCCCATAAATCTTGAGAAGCAAATAGGGCTCTCATGGTTATTGCCCAATAGTCATAGTTTTTCCCATTAAACTGTCGGAGCTGAGTATTAAACATGCCCATGCTAGTGCTGGTGCTGGCCATTCCTTGCATTCTCAGCTATGCTTCAAATATTTGACTGTGCCCTTTTTTTTTTAAATCACTGACTGTTTCCTCAACAGCAACACAAAAAACTAATATGAGAAATACCTGGATTCTTTTGCCTGAGACTTCACTCTGCTGGAGAAGTTGTTGCAGAAAAAAAAACTCTTTCCTTCAGCTTCTTTGACACTTTCAAAGACCTTGGATCTGCTCTGATACCATTGTTGGGAATTTTTCTGGTAAAATTCCAAAAACAAAATTAACTGAACACAAAGACAATGCTCTGTTTATCTCCAGGATCTTAAGACAGGGAAGCAAAAAAAAATTCTCCAGAGAACAGAGTTTCAACAACACACAAACTTTCTATTCATTAATAAACTGTTTGTTACATATTTCTTCCTCTCTCACAGAGGGATTCACCAAGAACATTTCAACAAAAAAAAATATTACTATGTCTCCTCCTGAGATTTTACACTGATGTGTGTAAAAATCTCTTTTACATTCACTGCTGTAAAAGGAACTTTTACATACACTGCTGTAAAAACAATTCTTACATATGCTGTAAAAATTTCTTACATTACCTTCAGTGTGAGGTGAAAAACCATTTCTTTACTCACACCATTTACACTGTTGTGTAACACAATTCTTCATTCACTCGCAGCTTGCTTCCCTTTGTTTGAGCAACCAAAAAAAATTACATTTCAACCCTGTTTTAAAATACTCTGTGTTCTTTCTTTTTTTACACACTGTTTTGTGTTTTCCTTCTTCTTTTTTATGCAATTACAAAGAGTCAACGCATACAATACATATGTAATAACCAAAAAAAAAATTACAGCATTACATTCCATAAGATAAAAAAAAAAAAAAACTTAAAAGGTTTTACCTACTGTCTACGTCTATGACAAATTCATTAAATTCATTAATGATAAAACCGGCGGTCAGACCAAAAATTTGTTTTACTCCACGCAAACTTTATTAACTGCAGGCCTGTACGCAGCTTGGCATTAATCGACGGCGGACAACCTCCCTTGAGATCGGACGGTTCAGAACGATATCGGATGGGCATTTTCTACCGAACTTTACGTCCCGATGAAAAGTGGTTTTGCTGAAAGTACATTTGACGCGTGGCTGAATTTTATTGCATCGGGCTCGATTGAAGGAATACCGCTGCCTCAACAAAAGCGGTCCGATGGAGGTAGCTGGCATTCCTCAGCTGTTTTGGTAAAGATAAGTGTGCGCAAATGAAATTACATTTTCAACATCCTTGTAAGTGTTTGTTTTTCATTTGACAAGATCTGTTGGTCTGATCCATTTGAACCCAGTTCATGTGAGAACAAATCTTTGTGAGGGTTTGGAGAGATCTATGTGAAGGCAGAAAATAAGATTGCTTGCATGGAAGTGGAAAAGTATAAAGAGGCCACAGTTAAAATAAAATGATTTGGCTTTGTAAGTATGTTCATAGTCACCATGCATTTCCATTTAAAAGGAAGTATCTGAAATACTCGGTATTTTTGTGTTTTCTAACCTAGTATAAGGAAGTATTGGAAATATTTACTTGGTATTTTTCTGTTTTCTAACCTAGTATGGAAGAGATAGTGTAATGTACTATTATATTATTTATTATTTAAATATTTCCATCTAGTCAAATTACATTAAAATAAAAATAAAAATAGAAGTGATGGGAGACTTCCATAGTTATTCATACAATAAAAATAGAATAAAATTTTAAAAAATTAAGTAAAATAAAATAAATAGAATTAATAATCAAAATATAATTGAGATAAAATAGTCAATTTATTGTTGGTAGTTTTGGGATCCGGATTTTAAGAACCAATGGTTTTGTCAATGGTGTGTGTGTGTGTAATTCTAGATTCATTTTAACTAGGGATATTTCAAGTCATGAGATGATCAAAGAGAGTGAGAATTGCTCAGTGGATCAGAGTTAAGATGGATCTAGGCTAGTCTTAATACTCTCCAGCCTAATATGAAAGAGATGATGTTATGTTTGACTTTGTCAAATTATATAAAAATAAAAATATAATATAATTTAGAAATAAAATTATTAATTAAAATATTCATATAATCAAATTACATAAAAATAAAAATAAAATTAATTTAAAAATTAAATTAATTTTAAAAAATAATAATTATTAATAATTAGACCATCTTGGATCCATAGTAATTCTAGATCTATATCTTTGGAGGTGCAAACTTTTCGTTTTGATCCCTCTTGGGGCTTGATAAATCGAGAGTTAAGATGAATCTCTTAAAATATGAAAGATGAAACTTATAATCTGAAACTAGCAGCTCACAGATGAGCAAGTTTCATATAAGTTTACATCATTTTAGGGAGATTAGAACAGACTGTTAGAAAATAGGAACTAATCCTAATTTGGGACATATGTACAATTGAGAAACAAACTCTCCAATAATACAATAATCTTCATTATTTCCAACGCCTCCCCTTAATGGAAAAAGGGTTCACCTGTACTCCTAACATCTCCTAAACATTTCAAATTTAATCGTCCCAAGGGGCTTGGTAAAAATATCTGATGCATTATCACAAGTATTACCATATTCAATAATAATTTCTTTATACTGAACTTTCTGTCCAACAAAGTGTAATTGAGTATCAATATGTTTTGTGTTTTTGTGAAAGACATGATTGTTCCCAAGCTTGATTGTGTTTTGGTTGTCACATTTGATTATTGTAGCATATTTTTGTTCTTCTCCAACATCATGGAGAAGTCTTCTCAACCAAATTGCCTCACACGTGGTTGTACACATTGCTTGATACTATGCTTTTGCAGAAGATAAGGATACAATACTTTGCTTCTTGCTGCTCCACGCAATTACCCCGGACCCGATATTGAAAGCATACCTTGTCATGGATGTTTTGTCATCTAAGTTTCATGCCCAGTCTGAATCTGAAAAATGTGTCAAATTAACATCAGAAAGATCAATGTACTTAATACCACAATCAACCCTTTAGGTTGTTTTAAGTATACCTCTTTTTTCAATTCTCCATTTAAAAAAGCAGACTTCACATCTAGTTGGTGTAGACTCCAATGATGCTTTGTAGCTAAATCTATTAACATTCTAATAGTGCTTAACTTACTTACAAGAGCAAAGGTCTCTTCATAATCAATTCCTCATTTTTTGAGTAACCTTTAGCTACCAATTTAGCTTTATATTTGTCAACACTACCATCTACTTTAAATTTAGGTTTATATAACCATTTACAACCTATAGGTTCTGTTGTACATATTTCTTGTAGACAGTCCTTGGATGCAAAAACTACGCCAGGAAACCAACTCAACTAGCCTTTAGGTTCAAGCTGGCCCTTGAACTAGAGGGGGCTTCTGTTGCACTAAAAAATTTCACATTGACATTTTGCTATCTGTGTGAGTCCATTACCACTCATACTTTCATCCTTTGCAAGTCTGAAACATCAGTTCCTCATATCAAATCTTGAAAGTAAGAGAAAAGCCTCCAAAGGTCTTTAAAACTCTGGTTCCACACTTTGTCTTTGTCTTACCTACGGTCCCGCTCCTAATGGTCATGTCTCCTGCGCATCTGACCGCATTGTCTCTGTGTTAAAGGTGTAGACCCCTGTAAAAGTTAAAAAGGCGGTAGTATATTCTGAAAAACTCACTTTCAGTCATTTCTAGAAGCTTCTGGAAGGAATCTTGAGGTGGCAAGTTCGCTCTCTTAAGGTTCATGCATCCATACCTTAAGGAGCTAACCCCTTGATGTGAGGAGCTTATCCCTTTGAAGGGGGATTCTATCCCTTCATAGGTGGACCTGTAACCTCCTCCTCTGCACCATAAAATGAAGCATTGGGCTAGTTACTTGGAAGGTTAGAAGCTGAATATTTTTGAGGTGAAATGCTGCTGGAACTTAGTCTTCTTTAGTTGAGTTTTTATCAGGAGAGATTATATATCTCTAAGATCTCATTTGGAAGAGTGCAAGGCTTGTCAAAGTAAAGGAAATTCCTGTTTCGGACCCCAGGAAGAGCTTGTTCAACATCAAGGCTGAAAAGGTTGTAAAGTTCTTCTACTTCAAAGTTAATACAAATAAATTTGTTTTTCTCAATAAGCTTTTGATTCATGGTTTATTTTATGGATTCCTTTATCACCATAATAGGCATGATTTATAATATTTGCTATACAGGTGCTACTTAATGTTTGCTTGTTTGTGATTGCAGGCCTTTAAAAAGAACTCTTTCAAACGATTGGAGGGTAACTCTTTCGAACGATTGAAGGATGACTACTACGAACAGAACAAGCATTGGTTCTAAGGTAGGATCTTAACACATTTGTAGTATTTATTTATAAATCACATATGTCTAGAAAAAGATAGGTTTGTTTGTTCGTTTGTTGCTAGATTATCTTCTGATACTAAGGAGATCGGCTTTGTCCGCAAGATCGATTTAGCTGGCTAACAAATTGGCGACTCCACTAGGGAGTGACTTTGATTTTTGGTTTTCCTTTGTTTTGACTTGAGAAAATTGTTTTGTTTTCTGGTTTTTGATTGATGTATACTAGCTTGGGTAGTTTTTAGAATCTAGATTATTTTTTGTTTTTTTTCGAAGTTTTCAGGGGACCGCACTTTCTCTTTATAGACAGTGTGGACATTTTCCTTTAATAAACAGAACGGAAACACACCTGTTTTTTCTGGAGCCTGAGGGCCCTGTAAATTTTTTTGAAAAACCTAAAATATCTTCCTCCAGTTAATTTTAGGTTTCATTTAGGATTTTTAGTGTCTACCTAGATCTGTATTTTTCCTGTCAGAAACCTCTTGTGAGTGAGTTCCGATAGTATTTTTGTTTTATATGATTTTCTAGAAGTTTTGCATGCTTGGAGTGGTTTTCACTTGGTCTCTGTAGTGACTCAAAGATCATAAGCTTGAGAAACCTTAAATCACCCTAGTGTCTTTTCATCTTCTTGATGAGTTTGACTTGGTTGTGAAATATATCCTTTGTGAGAAATAGATCTAGTTTTCTCCTTGCAAATCGTTGAACAAATTTTGTTATAAGTTTTGAATTTCATTTTTACAAAAGAAAACATATCTAGATGTTTTTGATTGGTTTGTTATTCTGAACAAATGAATCCTTAGTTTACTGAACAACTAAGTAAAACATCCTCAAAAAGAATTTAAGCTTTTATTCAATTAGATTTTTTAAAGTTTTTAGATCTCAAAATTAGTTTTTGTAGTTTTGAGTGTTTTTCTAGAACTTGTAGATGTCTTTTGAAGCAAATTGTTTTCTTCTAGTTTCGAGTTTTGAAAAAAGAAAGGGATTTATTGTGAGCATTAATTATTAGTATCATTATGAGTTCTTATTGAAAAAGACAAAAAGATTTTCTTTCCATTTCCATGTTGAAATAAAGAATTGTTTCTTAAAGAATTGTATTCTCGACTTTTTCTTTTAGCTAGGATTTCATTGAAAGAAAAACGAATTGCTTATCATTTTAGGTGCATTTTTTAGCATTTTTGGAGTCGAGTCTTCACACTATCAAAGTTTCATTTCCATACCTATTGACTTAAAAAAAAACCCATAAAAGCAACGCTTAATTAAAATTGATCTAGTAATCTTTTCTATTTCTAGGGCTCTTATCACCAATATAGCTTAGGCTAGTATCTTGGAGTAAGGAGTAATTAACTCTCCAAGATAATTAAAACAAACAAGTAGATATATCTTGCGGTAAGAAATAAATCCAATTGTAATTGATACATTCTAGGAAGCTTCTCTTAAATGAATCAATCACGAGATCATGTCCAAACTTTTGAGACAATCAATTTTGTTTCATTTGGAAAGATATAAGATTCATTCTTATTATAAACGGTAAACCTCGGAATAACCATTGTTAAGGAGCCTGGGGTCACTTGTTGGTAAACCTCAGATTGACCATGTCGAGGAGCCTTCAAGGGGATTGAGCTTTGTTACTCTGCCCTTGCGCGTAGATTGGATCATACATTGTTCCCCCAGTTGTATTTGTTACTGTTCGTAACCTTAGTGTCCATAAACTTAAGATTATTTCCTAAGGTGATGGTGAAGGAAGGATCTCAATGTACCTGGAGCAGACGTCGACTAGACTCATTTGGACTCTTTGGGGGGTTCTCTTCACTCGAGATGGTTTTGTGAAGAAACTTGTGCCAGTCTGTTTCATTAAGTAGGTTGTCGGGGTAATTGTTCCAACCGCCCTTTCTGTAGTAAACTTCTACTAAGTTGGATTTCATCACCAACTAGTGTTTTTAGTACGGGAAGTTACTATTTGTGTGTGGTTTGAACTCTTAGATTTTTTAGGCATGTGATTTAATTGTTTGTTTCTTTAGAGATTTTAGGTGTTTTTATTGAAATTTTCTTTGTTTGCGTGTGATTAATTAATTTAATCGTGGCTGAATTACCAAGACAATCTCGTAAACTTCAGGGGGAACCTCCTGAGCATACACCAAGCGGGGTTGAAGGGCTACGAGTTCTTGTATCACCTAGTGACAGTAGAGTTGGATCACTAGAAGTCGGAGAGTCATCTTTAATTGTTCATCCTGATTATCAAATACAAACAACAGAGTATATTCAAGAGCCAATTTCTTTTTCTGAAGTTACAGGTAGTATTTCTCCTTCCAGTGAATCAACTGAAGAACCTAAAATTTATGAGCCTGACACTGAACCTGTTGTTACTCCAACTTCAGGATTTGCTTCTCCAACTTCTAGTAATCCTGGTTCACCTAGGGTGAGAAATATTATTACTCAAAATATTCCTTCTGGCCTCATTTCTATTGAAGAACTTGTTAATTTAGATGAAGACGTAACTCTTCCCGAAAACCAACAGATTTTAAATCTTAGGGAGCATGAATCAATATTCTACAGTCCTTTTAGGAGTGATGCTTGGTATGTATCATTGACAAGGTTTTTAGAAAATCTAGGTCTTAGTTTTTCACCACCTCAAATTCTTTTTCATCCTACACCAAGAGGTTATTATCCTTCATCGATCATGTCAAGAGAGTCATCTATGTTTTCCCAATCATCGGAAACTTTTTTATTTGGCAGTCCTTCTGTTCCTTCGGGGTACCAGTCACTCTCTGGTACTTTTTCAGGAGCGACTCATCGACCAATTGAACAAGTGTTATCATTTGGCAGTAATGGAACTCAAATGTTGAACGCAGAATAAATCCTTATGATGTTTGGTAGTATTCCAAATCCTTAACCTCAAGGTAGTTAGTTACCCCCTGGGGGGAAACCCCAATGTAGTCAGTTACCGCTTGAAGGGCTACCTCAAGTTTTTCAACCTTCAGGACAATACATATCCCAAGGCCAACCTCAGACTCAGTACATGCCTCAAGGTCAACCCCAGTTTCAGTACATACCTCAAGGCCAAATCCAGTTTCAGTACGTGCCTTAGAGTTATCAACCTCAAGGTCAGTACCCAACTCAAGGTTTCCAACCGTCTTATGGTCAACCATTTTTTCAAGGAGATGGAAATGTACCGCTTAATTATCAGCCCTACGTTCAACTAGGTTATGGTCCTCCATATGCACAACCTTTTATGGGTCCATACTCCGAAATGAACATGGTGTGGGATCCGTCTCAAACTCAACAGATTTTGCAACCTAATGTGCAGTTACTTAATCAACTTGGACAGCCTTTGGTTTCTGGTTCCACCCAGCAACATGTCCAACCTACAGTTCAAATCCCTGCATTTGGTATAGTTCAGCAGCATGGGCCTAGCTCAACTCGTACTCCACCTCAAACTGCTGCAACTACTGGAACTTCTGTTCAACCTACAACACCTGTTTTTGGAGTATCTACAGCCCCGGTTTCTACTGCTTCTGTATCAGTGCAAATTCCTTAAGTCTTTGTGCCACAGTCAGGACCTACAGTTCAAAATTCGGTCCAGATGCCTACAGGACAAGCTGGTACAAGTACGATTGCTACAATTGCCACAAGTCAACCACAATTCACATATCAACCGTACCAGAAACAGTATCAATTCGGGTCTAATGTACAAAACCCAGTTTATCAGTATCAACCATATCTTGGCTATACTTATCAACAGCCTCAACAACACTAGTTTGGTCCGGTCAACCCTGGTTTTCCAAGAGGTTACAACAATCCTAATGCAAATCTGATTATAGGTTATCCTAGGTATCCTTCTCCTGGAACTAGTCTCACTACTCAAGGTTTTCGCGACCCTAACCGTCAGTTACCATTTATTGCAATTTTGGATTTACCTAATTTTTCACGCCTTACGAACAATCCGATTTACTCTCTTCCGTATTGGCCTCCAATGCTTAGTAAGTTGCCTAGTGATATCCCGAAATTCGAGGGTAAGTCAGGAGAAGATCCGTCAAATCATGTTATGACTTATAACCTCTGGTGTGCATCTAATTCCATCATTGATGATTCTTTTCAATTGTGTCTTTTTCAACGAACTCTTATTGGTCTTGCCGCCAAATGGTACATTGAGTTACCATGAGCCTCTTTTTATAATTTCAATTAGTTAGCCACTACTTTCTTAACTCATTTTCAGTTTCTTGTCAGATAAGACACTGGCAAGAAACTATTAACTTCATTGAAATAATCCACATCCACATATATTTCTGATCATATTCATGAATGGCGACATAGAAGGCGTTTAGTGAAAGTTTTCATTCCGGACCAAATTTTAGCGGAATGGTTCCTTAAATCACTGAAGATGTAGCTAAGGGAGGAGTTGTGACTAAAGAGCAAGTCATTGCTCAAGCTTAGTACCTTGACCTCGTCTATATGTAGTCAGGTACTTTACATGAAAAAATCCATGATCTTCCAAAACACGGTCAAATAACTGCAGCTCCTTCAAGGTCTCATGCCGCCGACAATATGATTGGTTCAGTTAGTACTAAAAGTAAGAAGAAATCTTCAAAGAATGCTTCTCCTATAATAACTTTACCTGATTCCCCAACAGGAGATTCTTCCGCTGAAATTTCTGCCGACATCCATGTCATATAATCATCTACGTCCAAATCAAAATCTAGTAGTAAAAAGAAAGGGAAGAAGAAAAACAAACAAAATTCAAAAGATAAAACTGAATCTACTAATGAAAAACGGAAACCTCGCTATCCTTGTTTCATTTGCGACGAGGATCATTTTACCAAAGACTGCCCACATCGAGCAGAGGTTTTGAAATTCGTTAAAAGTTCTCAAACTCCTGCTGTCTTGAATGATCCTTTTCCCACTCAAGATAGTAAGATGATTGGTTCTTCCTCGAATGCCTCAGAAAAACCCATTATGATGATGTTTCATGTCAGGATTGTGACGCAATTACAAGATTATGGAAGTAAAAATCCTATTGGTGGTAAAGAAGCAAAATCTTCTAATTCAAACACATCAACTACACCTCCTCCTGGTTTCGGTCCACTACAGATCGAGAAACCCAACCCTGACTTAGTAATCAAACCGCCTGCTAAAAGTATACTTCGGAAATCAGCTTTCAATCCACATGCCAGAGCTGCTCAGAATTATAACATTGTTGAAGACTTAGCTATTTCCCCTTCAACAATATCGGCTTTAGAAGTGCTGCAATCATGCCCAGCACAGCGTAAATTACTATTGTTTGCTATAGGAGTTGTTGATATTCAGGATTCGATCCTAATAATCTTAGATTTAGAGAATAGTACACCCCGCCTACCTCATCAAATGGCTTTCCAGACTGTATTATTAGTCAAAAACAGACCTTGCTTTCGAACTGTGATTGATGAAGGGGCTTCTACGTGTATTATGTCGATTCAGTGTTGGAAATCGCTTGGTTTTCCCACACTCAATCAGTCAACGACAATTCTAAAGGCTTTTTATGGCCGAGGGTTCCATCCTTTTGGTATATTGTAGGATTTACCTATAGGGGTTGAAGGCAAAACCGTAAATCTATATGTGGAAGTGGTTGATGCCCCCTTAGATTACAACCTTCTCCTGGGTCGCAGTTGGTCTTATGCTATGACTGATATTGTTTCATCGGTCTTTCGGCTTATCAAGTTTCCTCATAACGGAAAGATCATTACGATAGACCGGCTGACTTATTTTTCATCCGACTCAGCCTCTACAGATAGTATTCAGCACATCGGTAAAACGACTATCCCTTACAAGGATGTTGGCGTAGGTTTGATTAAAGATTCTGGTTTATTGGGAACTTTTTCCTTCCCTCCTCCTAACGTATCGCCTTCTATTGCAAATATTCATATGATTTCATCGAATACTATTACTTTTGATGATCCTTGGATCGTACCTTCCAATTATGAGGTGGATTCATTTGATGGCGTGATGCCCTTGAGTCCTTTTGAAATTGCATATCAGGTTGTACAGTCGTTTTCTAATTCCTGTTCAAACGAAACTGATCTTCACCCTGTAATTACTGTCGGTCCTTTCGCAAAGTGGGGTATTGACTTTATTACATGTAACCCTCACTCGGCCGGGAGGCATGCGTATATTATCCTAGCGGTAGATTATTTTACTAAGTGGGCCAAGGAGATGCCTACATTTTCGGCAAACGACAAGACTGTTGAAACTTTCATATTCAATCATATAATTGCTAGATTCGGTGTTCCTCAAGCTATTATTACTGATCATGGAAGTCAATTTCGAAACATCATGATGACTAAACTGACAGATCAACTTAGCCTGCGCCACAATAGTTCTACTCCATATTACCCGCAGGCTAATGGGCTGGTTGAAGCTATCAATAAAGTTTTAGTCACTATGGTCAACGAATCATTTGTATTCATAAGTCGAATTGGCATACCATGTTATTTTCAACACTTTGGGCATATCGGACCTTAGTGAAAGCATCGACTGGTTTCACTCTTTTTCAACTGGTCTATGGTTTAGAAGCAGTGTTACCTATTGAATGTGAAATTTCGTCATTACAATTAGCCATAGAATTACTCCCAGCTACTTCTGAAGAAGAGAAACGTTTTTTGTACTTGGCTTAACTAGATGAGAATCGACGCACTGCTGCAATAGCAAACGAGACTCATGCGAAATGAATAAAATCTCAGTACGACAGAAATGTTACACCTCATAATTTTTTAGAATGAGACCTAGTTTTACTATATGATCAAGAAAATGATAAGCTAGGGGCTGGAAAATTTGTACCTATGTGGCATGGTCCTTACATTGTTAAGCGAAAGCTGGCAAAAGGGGCTTATGAATTGATAGATTTTGACGGTGTCTCTTTGGGTAAACCCAGAAATGGACTTTATCTGAAAAGATATTATGCTTAAATTCTGGGTGGAAATTTTTTGTTAGATTAGTTTCTTTACAGCTAGTGTGTTTTAGATTAGAAAAGTGTGCCTAGTTTAGAGAGTGCTCTTATCATTATTCCTATTTATCTTGATTTTACTCTTGATATTGAAGATGTCGAAATCTCTTCAAACATACATTGGTTTTGTCGATGGTGCTTGTCATAGTACACAGAACATTTCTTCCGCAGCTTGGGTTATCTATTCACCCTTTGATGAGTTAGTATCTATGCATGGGGTAAGCCTTGGTCAAACGACGAATAACATTGCAGAGTCTAGTGCAGTGATTGAGTTATTATCTGAATCCATCTCATTTGGGATTCATATTTTGATTGTTAGGTTGGATTCTGAACTCGTTGTATTACAGCTTAACAGGGTTTATGCCATTAGAAATCCAGTGTTATTAAGCTTATTTTTGAGAGTTCGTCTCTTGGAACGTGAATTTGACTACATTGAATATCAGCATATTCCAAGACATTTAAATACATTAGCAGATGTAGTTGCTTCTAGTATCATAAATAGACATTTGCAATAATCAAAACAGTAAATTTAATAACATTCGATAACATGTTACACGAGATAGTTGGTAATAATGATATATCATAGCATAGAAGTGTGTTTCAAAATATACATTGTCTTTGATCATAGGTTGAAAAAACGCCTTATGATCGGCAAAAATGATAATACAAAAAGACAAAAATGTTGTGAGTCTATAAAATTGACCATCCTATCCTTGGCGATGACCACGATAAGAAACTACTACTCGGGCCACCCTACATAGGAACCTCCTAAAAGGTCTTGGGACCCCAATCACATATCTCTGTAACCTAAGTGGAATATCATCTATATCAGTCTCTGGAATATCTAGTGTCAAGCGCTCTAGATGATACTCCAAGTCAATTAGGATTTCTGTTGACTGGTCCTGTGGGGCTGGTGCTGCTACAGCTGGGTGTCTCCTCTCGAAAGGTTGGAGAGCGGCTGGTCGTCGTGGACCCACATCTACATTTAAACTTTTGATTATCAATTTTGAATGATTTAAAAAATAAAAAATAAATAAAATAAAATAAAACTTAGAGTGTTGAAAATGATTTTACCTGAATCATCCCATTGCTCTCTTGGTGGAAGAATTATGTCTGGATCACCACGATAATCCATCTTGGCATATAGAAAATCCTGAATCACAAAAAGTTGGTTGTTCAACCAACGAAAATACTCAGGCGGAAACCGAACAACCTCTGTACCCTCCTCAGGGTGACGGGCCATCAAAGCAACTCAGTGAACTATCCTAGGCTCTCGAGGAAGACCAGCATCAATGGGAATATGCTGCAGGGCTAACATGGGGATCCTCTCTAGAGCAAAGCTAACTATGATCAATCCATATCCAAAGTTCTTCAGTTGTCCATTCTTTGCTCTGGTTAGTTGGCCTATCACATTTGCCAACACAACCTCGCACTAGTTGAATATGGTGCCTCGAAAACAGTCTACAGCCATCTGCATCTGGGATCTAGTATCCACACGCAATGCTGCACTCCCGCATAGCCTCGTAACAGTGAATGTAATAACCTTAAGCTCAAGACAGCTGATAGTTTTAATATCAATATGTTTGTCCTTTGTTGATCATCGCAAAACTCCAATCGGAGACTAGCGATAGGCTAGCCACCTGGCCTAGTCCCGAAAAGAGATAATTTTTCGCCCTTCTTGGACAAGCCATTTAAGAAGTATATGTCCTCCAACTCGATTTCGAACTAGTGACCACCAATCATGAAGCACTGGTCCTGTGTGTTCCATCTGTCTACCAGCCATTGTAAGAGGTCTACTTGGACCCTCATACCCTGTATGCCCCAGAACTTTAACAATTTGCATGCTCTCAATGCCTGCAATGTAGGCATATGATTTAGTGCGGAAAAATATACATCCTCGTGCTCACGTTCTCACCAAATAAGCATTTTGAATTTCCTACAATGCATAAAAAGACATATTAGAACAAGCTAGTTCAGAAAATTTTGGGCGAAAATGGAGAAATTTGAATTTTAAAATTTGTTGCACGAGGTCTGCACCCGCTGCTTACAAACAATGTGTAGGTCCGCATAGGTTGTGAGCAATAGGTGTGGACCCACGACTTTTTTCTTTATAGAAAAAGTCGGGGTCCACAGGGGCCGCGTGTTGCACCTACGGACCCCCGCGAGCGACTTTCTAAACCTATTTTTCCTTCAAAAATAAAATTTAAAGCCTAAAATCAAAATGTAAACGGATGAAATGCAAGTTAAAGAGGACGTGGATTACCTAGAGCTGACGGTTTTCGATTCCGACGCACGGATTTTCTAGAATCTTCACAGGGACTTTCTTACCCAAAAGCTCTCACTTCTCACTCTGAACTCAAATGGTAAAAATGAAGTTAGAAAAACCGTTTTTATAAGTTTTTTCGAATAAATGAATTTTTAATTTATTTATTTTTCACTTTAAAAAGGTAAATTTTTAAAATCATTTTTATTTATCTTAAACAGGTATGTGTAATGTTTTGAGTTTTTGTTCAGAATATTGGATTTTTCGGGAAAATTTGATCATTTTTTCAACAAAGAGCATACTTTTATCACTTTTTCGAACTCTTTAAAAAATTTACGAAAAAGCGAAACATTGGAGTCCTCCTTAAGCTCTTTTCAGACTTTCGAAAATTGAAAAGATTGTTGAGCACTTGATTGTTCAAACTCGTTAAAATAAATGAATAATCGTCCCTTCAGTATAAGTTTACCCCTTTTACGGACTGAAATGGACTATTTACAAAAAAGATATACATTGGCTAATTACAGCCAATAGAGTCCTCTTTAAACCCTTTTCAAACTCGTTAAATATGAAAAGATTGTCGAGTGCTTGTCTTTTCAGCTCGTTAAAGTATTGGAAATGTCATTCCTCCTGTATTATTTTATCCTTTTTTAGACTTGAGGGATTATTTTACGAAAAAGTAACCCCATGGAATTTTCTTAAGTTTTTCTTCTGACTCCCTAAAATTGAAAAACACCAAGTTTTTCCTATACTGGACTCGTTAAAATTTAACAGTAAAGGACCTGTTCAATTTTAAACAGGAACAAACCACTCCTTTTTAGGGTTCGAATTTTAAATTAAGTTGGAATCATCCGAAGGATGAGCTTATAAACAAGCAAATGTTATCCTCCTCAAGCTTGTCAGAAATAAAGAGGTACTTGCCAGAAATGTTGGGTGAAAAAAGAGAAAAATGAACATGTTTGTTACACTTTGTTTTGTAAAAAATCCGTCAACCACTCTTGAACACGACACTTTTTGTTCACTTGGGTTTGGAAAATCCTTTGCCTAATAGTTAATCAAACCACATTGAAAGTCTTCAGCCGATTTCTGGGTATTAGCTTTGGGTCAATTGTCACCAAGCCATCTGCAGTGTTGTTATGTGTTCAAGAGAACGGTTCAAACAAACCATTCATCTGCAAGATATATGTCATCTATTTTGACCATCCCTGAGTCAGTCCTTGCCAATATATTTCTTCAAAACTTGATCTATGATTTCATGTTGTGGGCTTGCGTACGATGGATCGCTTTCTATCGACTTCAACTCATTATCTAGGAAGTTGATCTAGAAATCATCAGTAACTTGAAAACTGCATGCTTTAATGGCAGTTTTCTCACCTTCGAAGATAGGTTGCATCATTGACCTTCGATCGAATGATTCTATGACATGTTCGACTTCAGCTCATTTATTCACATTTCATGGATTTTACTGGGTACTTTGAGAGCCACTAACATTACTGGTGGTTTCTCTCACACTTGTTAACAGTTCACATCATTGACTGATAATCAAGTGGTTTCTACCATGTTTGACTTCAACACATTCATTCACATGGATAGGATCGTACTAGTTTGGGAAGCAGAAATCAAGACCCTAGATCTAGTTTCTACATCCAGGCTACGAGGAATTTTGTTATTCATTATACAATGGACTATTCATAAACAAATAGTTGCGTCCATACTGTGTCTACACATGTCTATACTCTTGATGTATTACAAAATCATTCCTGTATCAGACCAGTTTAGTTATTTTTCTAGTCAGTTTTGATTTGAGTATGGGAATGCCTACCTCAGCGATGATATGTCTACATATATATATTTTGCATTGAATGTTTTTACAAGTTCTAATTGGGGTGTCCACGGGATGATCCTTGAAATGATAAAGTACTTCACTCTTCATAAATGAGAGACTCTAGCTTCATCTATTACAGACTTCGCACTTTAGGGGGCAATCTGTTGCACTAAAAATTGTAACTTTGACATTCTGCTATCTGTGTGATTCCATTACCACTCTGTTGAGGGCCCCGAAATCGGGTCAACAACAAGGGGGATACCCACCCGGTCGGGAACCTAGTTGGCGGCTCCTTTCCCGTTTGGTGTAGCGGGTCCGACTGAGGATGATGGGACCAGCTTCCCAATCTAAAAGATGTGTGTGTGTGTGTAGATTTTGAAGATACTAATCTAAAGGTAATTTTAAACTAATTTAATTCTAGACTCTAACTGACTCTATGCTACTATAATCTAGCAAAAACAGCACATCTAATCTATACTAACCCGGGGTAAGATTCTTTCATTATGCGATCTAAAAAGATTTCATATAACAATTGGTAATAAAGATCATTCAACTATCATAAGAATATAAATCAATTAAGATGAACCATTCTGCATAAGAAGTTAGGCAAAACAGTTGTGAACAGCATATCGCATAATCAGCTATTCATATGTCAAGCACAAACAAATGATTCCACCGTACAAAAGTGCCAAATGGTAATCCAGACATTCATACATTAACATATAAATAAATCAGCTGTATATCACTCTAAGAATATGAACAGAAATTAATCAAGAGATAAAAGTACCATTTATGACTAATTTTCACTCACAAACTTCAAGCAATAACGATTTATCTCTACTTACTTCTAACATCTACTAAGAGTACAGAAGTGCAACATCAGTAGCAGATATTAAAATGCAAACATAAATAAATCCCGATCCATCCATTCACCAAAAACCACCTCCGAGGGTGCAAAAGTGCATGTTCTGAGGACAAGTTTTTTGACAAATTTCCGGACCCTTCTCCAAATTCCATCAGAAGGGTTAAATACTACTAACTAATCTTAATTACACAAATTTAGGGAACGGCTTCAAATGACCGCCTTTTTACTAAAGCAAATTTATTTCTAAAAATTGAATCTAATTTCTAACCGTTTCTGTATCTGCTCCTTAGTGCTGTAAGCAATGTGAGGTTCGCCTGGAAAGAGTCGGCTGGTTGTCTTTTCCTTTTGCTCAGGCGATGAAAGTAGAAATAACAAAAGCTGGCACCTCTTTCTGACAAACTAGAAGATATTTTTGAAAATCTTCCTCTGACTGGGTGTTTTTTGCTGTGCGTATACTTAGTATAACCCAAACTTCTTTCAAACTGATTGTGTTGTTGCTATTTCGGTTTCCGGCCGTGTGAATGACTCAATGAGTTAGGGATTTCGTTGCCTGAAAAATCTTACGTATTGAAAATTGCTTCCATTCTTTGTTCCAGGCTTTTCTGAAGCATCATCCCTTTTCAGCGTTTTTCTTTTTGCTTTATCTAATCTGAGCTTCAGGATCTTTTGCAAACATGCTGTTTTTGTGTGCCTTTGACTCTGAGTCTTGGATAGTCTATTTTCATCAGTGTCTGTGGAGTGATACTCTGGCATCCGCGGTTCTGCTGCATGCGGTATTCATTTGCGAAGGCATCTCCTCTCTGTTCTTCAAGTATTGGCGCTTTCCCCTTTTCCTTGGATGTTTCCTGCATATGGATTTATATTAGTTGATGCCTTACAGTTTACGCAAAGGAAAAGAGACATGACGAAAAGATTGACATGAAAGCTTTAAACTCTAATGAATGCATAATCATGACACTCATAATGACTTGACTCTTCAAAAAACGCAACACGATCATCTTTGGATACTCAGGCGTGCAATCATTAATTTCCCGTAAGGTGCGCGCTCGATTTTGGGTTTACAGATCATGTCGAAGAAACTTCGTGATGAGTGGTTTCTGCGATTCGTATCACAGCAATTAATAGTCTCATTCGTCGCAAATCGCAAAATCGCAATATCGCAATTTTCATTTGCTCGTCGTGTGCTGTTTAGGCGACGTTGCGATATGCGACGTCGCATATCGGCCATCGGCGATTCCTTAGGCTTTTCTTTTTAAGGGTGCTTTCAGAATATGTGATGTGATGAATGTCGCATCGCTTCATCGCAGCTCACTTACACGCATAGGAAAAACGCTTCAATTTCTCTTTGCGATGCGATATAGCTTTTAGGGAGTTAAATACAAAAATATTGATAAAAATATTTTTGAGATTTTTTGTTAAGGGTCCCCCTTTGCTTGATATTATTGCTAATACTAAGCAAAGAGGGGGGTTGTTGGTGACAACAACAATGGCGATTCACTGTGAAGAACCAATTATCTCTGCTTTTCTATTGACATTTCCACTTCCGAGACAGAAAAATTTTCATATGTCTAAATTTTGTTATGGACATATAGAGTAGATTACCCCTCATCCTGTCAATGATACTTTTGTCTCAACCCTTCTTTTATTCCAATTGTCTGCTTCCCTAGGCTTAGTTCTTGCATTTATACCAGACATTACTCGGTCCTTTTTAAAAGATAAAATAAGGTCTTCTCTGCGTACTGGCTTTAAAATATGCTCATTTGTCGTAGGTAGAGCCTCTGCTGCCCGCAAGCGTCCATAGCCTCGACAGGGTTACCACGTTATCCAGCAATGATCCTTTTTCCTGCTTGAGGTTATTTACAACATTTCAGAGAAAAATCCTTTTTGGCACTTTTTCCTTTTTTACTCTCTAAAGAACAATGTCTTGGTTTGGTGGCCAAATTATGACACAGTCATTCACTTGATTTACACTCTTGCTGAACAAGCTGGCTCGTGATGAGACCCCTTGTCTTTTGATTGCAACAATCTTGAGTCGTTGCCCTGTTTTGATAGACAGTATTGGCAAAGTCAACAAGTTATAATATCTGTGATCATGATAAGCAGCTCGTGATGAGACCTCTTATTCTTTGAGATATAGTGTTTTCTCGGATTGTTTCTCTGAATGCTGCGGTTTCCTTTTGCAGGGAGGAAGTCATTGTTTTTCCTTAAGAAAGCTCTAGACGACAATAATAGAACTTGAAAACAACAATTTTACAAAGAATATTTATTTTATTATTGATGATACCTTTCATTGTGCTGACACAAAACAATTTTTTACCAAAGGTTGCTTTCATCACAGTCTTTTGAAAGGTTGAAACTAATATCATTATTCAAGCCAAAGTTAACTCTATTTGTCAATAATAAAAATCAGATTTTTCGAAAAGCTTTGCTATTTGTACAAGTGAAATCAAAATCTGATAGAGAGTTAGTGTGCTCTTTCATGAATCCTTTTAAATGATCATTCACAACCGATTTTATTTATAAGAAAGAGAAAAACAAAATAAAAGAAATTAAAACTATCCTACAAAAATAGAAGAATGATCTTCTTATGGAAAATACATTTTAAGAATCTGTCCATGCACAGGCAAAGAATCTCTTCTTCCTGCCAAATCTTGCAACACAAACGTCGATGGGCCTATGACTTCTACAATCTGAAAAGGACCAAGCCACAGCTTCTGAAATTTCGTATGTTTGCCCTTTTCTTCATGAGCCTTATCCCATTTCAAAACTAAATCTCCCATCTGAAAGTTCTTTCTGGTTATGATGGCTGAGTCAAAAGAAGATTTTATTAGCGTTTGGTGGTGAGCATGGGTTTTCTTAGCTTGTTCTCGGCGTTCTTCTCGTTTGATTATTTCCATTTGTCTTAATTGCAAAGAGGAAGTAGATACTTCATCGATGTGTTTTACTAAAAACAAAGAGGGAATGACTAAGTGAGTTGGAAGAACCACTTCTTTCCCATAAACTAAATTAAAGGGAGAAGTGCCGATTGAAGCTTTCTTCGTAATTCTGTCTGCCCATAAAGCATTAACCAGCGCTTTGTGCCAATTCTTTTGGTTTTGGTCGACTGTTCTTTTGATAATCCTGATTAGGTTTTTGTTTGTTGATTCAGCCAACCCATTACCTTGTGGATAGTAATTAGCAGAATATTTCAATTTGAACCTTCTTTTTAATGCGAACTCAGTCATTGCATTTCCAGAAAAGTATGATGCATTATCAAACATTAAGGCCGTTGGCAATCCAAACCTAGTGATGATAAATTGATCTATGAATTCAATAATGTTTTCAGAATTAACTGTCTTGAGAGGAACTGCTTCTACCCATTTAGTAAAATAATATGTTGCCGTGAGGATATACCTATGCTGCTTAGAAGAGTGAGGAACGATCTCACCTATTATGTCCAAGCCCCATTGGCTGAATGGTTGCTCGATGTTGACCGGCTGTAGTGGCATGGACGATTTCCTTTGTTTCCCTGCAGCAGTCTGGCAGATTTGGCATTTCCTTACGTAATTGTAAGAGTCTTTGAACAGCGTGGGCCAATAATATCCTGCACGTAAGATCTTATGCGCAGTGGTCTCTCGAGCATAGTGTCCACCTGCTGGTCCATTGTGGAGTTCCTGCAAAACCTTTTCGGCTTCAGTTTTCTCAAGACACCTAAGAAGTATAGAATCGTAATTCCTTTTAAACAGAACATCATTTATAAGCTGGTATTGTTTAGCTTTCAATCTTAGAGCTCTTATCTTGATGTGATCCAAGTGCGATGGAGCATACCCGTTCTTAAGATAATAAATGGTGTCCGCATATAATGATTCTGCGTCGTTTAGGCTTACCTCATATGTATGTACCTCTTCAGATGATTTCTCAGGAATTTGCGATGCTCCAGCTAACATCTTACAGAAGCCTTGACCTCTTACGATGTTTGCCGGTTTGATCTCAAGATCGTATTCTTGTAAAGCGGTAATCCAATTCGCCCTCTTTTCGCCCACATCCTTCTGTACCAACAAGTTTCTTACCGCTGGAAACGGTACGACGACTTTGGTATGGGCTTTAAGTAAGAAAGGTCTGAAATATTTGATCGCTTTGAAAACAGCATAAGCCTGTTTCTCCACGTCTGAGTAATTGAGTTCAGCACCTTGTAAGTTCGAGCTAAAGAATGCGATTGGAGCTTCCGCCTTCTCTTGATTTACTTGAGTCAAAATCGCGGCATAAGATTTCTCTGAGGCAAAAGTGTATAAGATGAAAGATTCTGAAAAATTTGGGGTAGCTAAAGATGGAGCGTTGATGATAGCTTGTTTGATCAAGTTGAATGCTTCGTGCTCATCTATGCCCCATTTAAAATTTGAATTCTTTTTTATCATTTTTTGTAAAGGAGAAATAATACGTGAAAAATCTGGGACAAACATTTTTACAAAATTGATTTGTCCAAGGAAAGATTGCATGGCCTTTTTGTTATGGGGTATGGATATTTCGGAAATTTCTTTGATTCTGTCAGGTTCAATGTGAATACCAGATTTCGACACTATGTAGCCGAGCAATTTCCCTTCACTTAATGCGAAAAAAGATTTCTTTGGGTTAAGTGAAATTCCATACCTTAAGCATCTTTGAAAGATCTGTTTCAAATCTTTGAGATGTTCGCTTCGCTTCTTGGAGTACACTGTTATATCATCCAGGTAAATCACTACCGATTTATTGACTAAACCTTTAAATGCGATGTCCATGGCTCTCTGAAAGGTAGCACCGGCATTGATCAGACCAAATGGCATCTTCCGATATGCGTATGTGCCCCACTTGGTTCGGAATGTGGTTTTTAACTGATCATCGGGATGTACCAGCACTTGATTGTATCCTGAAAATCCATCCAGGAAAGACATTAATTCTGAGGCTGCTACTGCCTGTAGTATTTGCTCCATAGGTGGGAGGGGAAAATTATCTTTCTGACAGGCTTTGTTGAGATTCCGGAAATCAATACAGATTCTAATATCTCTGTTTTTCTTCCTAACAGGCACCATGTTGGATACCCATTTGGAGTGTCTGACTGGGAAAATTATTCTGGCTCTCAACAATTTATTTAGCTCAGTCTTTATCTGATTTTCTAAGTTGGGGTGGATTTTTCTGAGCTTCTGCTGGACAGGTTTTTCATTGTCAATCATAGGGATAGTGTGTTGAATGATAGAAGTGTTGTATGTTTTCAGCTCATCGTAATTCCATGCAAAAACGTTTTTGTATTGTCTCAGAAGACGGATATTGTCTCAGAAGACGGATATACGCTGATTTTTCTTCAGGGGCTAGGCCGTGGCCTAGATTAACGTTTTGCGGCTTCTGATCGGTTCCTAGGTTCACTAATTCATAGTTCAGAGTTGAACTGTAAAGTTTAGAATTGGCAGACCTTTTAAACCGACTCTTCAAATCATATAAATCTTCTAACTTAACCACCGATTTAGGTATAGCGTTATCAGTGCTATTTTGCTGAATTTGGTGATCATGATGGTCTTCGTCAATTATTTGATTTGAGTAGGCTCCTTCAGAAGTGAGGAAATTTACAATGTCAGGGTCATCGTTGAATACTCTCCAGTTGGTGATGTTGTCAGGGATGGATGGTTTAAAGATTAATTCTATTGAAAACCTATCGGGACTAAAATCTTCGGAGGGAATCAGTCTAGAGGCTACGTTAGCTAACAGGTCTGCGCTCGCATTTTGGAGTCTTGGGATTGACGAAATATTGAATGCTATGAAATGTGAAGTCAGATCTTGTACTAAAGATTGATAGTGCTTTAAATGACTTGACAGGCAATGTATGGTGTTACGTACCTGTTTGACGACAATTTCAGAATCTCCAAAGACTTGAAGATACTTAACATTCAAGCCGATTGCTTTGTATAGGCCTTGCACCAAGGCTTCGTATTCCGCTGTATTGTTTGTGCAATCGAACTCAAGTCTGCATGTGAGCATGGTTTTGTTTCCGTCTGGGCTAATCAGAACGCATCCTGCTCCTGCTCCCTCGTTAGATTTAGAGCCGTCAAAATATAATTTCCAAAATAAAGATGTATTTACAGAATTATCTAAAAAATTAAAACACTTTGAATCATCAGTTTGGGAAAAATTTTCAACTTGGGACACAACTGAATTTTCTAAGTAAGGTGAAGTGTGAGCATTGAAATTGCCGAGGAAAGAATCTACCGAGTAATTGCCTATGATACTGCTGTTGTATGCTATTGCTTCGTTCTCCCCTTCCAATTCTGTCACTATGTACTTTTGGTGCAATTCTCGTTCAACCTTTATTTGATTGGGTTTACCGTTGTAGGGTAACCACATGTGCGACCAGTCGGTCGAGAAATATCCGTGGAGTTTCTCGGACCAATCCCTGCTAAGAATTAAACCATAGAATTCAGGGATATCAGCTACTAGAATGTCGATAACCTGACATACTTTCGGGTTAGACGACAATCTTATGGTCACCTAGTTAAGTTCACCAATCACTTCGACTTGAGATCGATCAAGTTGAACTATGCGCACTGCGGATTTCTGAGGTTGAACATTCAATTTGGCACATATTGATCTGGGTAGAATATTCGTTAAAGCACCAGAATCAACCAAACAATTATGCACATTTTTATTGAAAATTTCATAAGTGAGGAGAAAGGGAGGAGTATGAGATCTTGATCTTCCTCCAATAAAGGCAATGTCATTCGGATCAATCTTATTGATCATGTTGGTTGAAGGTCTTCCCATGTTGTGGGAAGCTACAGCTGTAGGTAAAGATGTAGTAGGCACGGCATGTAATTCTTTCATCATTATTTTCTGTTGATGTTTCAGTTTGCTCAATTCGTAAAGAGTGATATTAGCCCTAGTCTTTTTCATGTCATCGATAATGTTATACTCCATTTCATCCGACACTATCAGTGTTCTTGATGGAGGTACTTGATCTGATTGGGCTGGGCTAAATTGGGTCACTCTAGCAGTTGTTTTCTTTGTTGCGACCTTATATTTTGTTGCGGGGCTTGCGCCCTTCTGTTTAGGGGTAATTTGGGGAGGATCAAGTTGATTTTTACTTCGTGTGCTAACCGGAAATGCTTCTTGATCCTCTTCTTGTGGGAGGATGAAATCCCACATTCCTTGTAGTTCCACAACTTCTTCATCATCGGTCTGCCCTTCAGTGGTATTCTCTTCTTCTTCTTCTTCAGATTCGACGTTTGAGACAGCATTGGGTGGTTTAACCTCCATGGGAAGATTTCTTTTAAAAGATCTGTAGGGCTTTTTTGAAGAAGTTTCTGCTACTTGCTTTCTTATGTCAATCATCTCATTGGACATGGCCTTTAACACTTTTTGTAATCCTTCCATATCGAAAGGATATTTCGTTTGCTTCTTCTTGGTGTCTTCTTTGAAAGAGATTTTCTTAGATTTGTGTTCTTCTATCGCAGATCTCTTTTCTAGGGCAACTACGCGTTTTTCTACTGCTAATGCCTCAGTCAAGTTTCCAACTAGGGTCGTCTTGCCTGCCCTATCTACGAAGATGGCCAAGTTTGATGGTAAGTTCGTGATGTACCATTCACATCTTACTTCCTCGCTGGGTTGAGAATCAGCGGGAATCTTGTTGAGGATCTTGTTGAACCGTAAATTGAAATATTTAATGGGTTCTCTTGCCTCAGCTTTAAGATTAGATAGGTCATTGATCAATGTCGTTGTTGATCTGTCATCGCCAAAATTGGTGAGGAATTGACTTTGAAAAATGTCCCAACTTGTGATGGACCCGGAAGGTAACGAAAAGTACCATGACCCGGCTGTTCCTTGCATTGTGTAAGGAAAAAGTCGGACGACAGCATCTTCGTTGGTAACTCCGTTGAGATTAACAGAAAGCATGAAATTATTGATATGCTCTTCAACTAGCATACCTGTTTCTGGATTGAATTTAGGTAGCCACTTCTCAGGATGGGCCGGTATTGGGCTCAGGGGTGGAGGCATTAAAACCGCCCCAGGATTGTTCCATGGAGACTGGGCCATCATTGAGCCGTTAGTTAATGAGAGTGCAGAAGACGGTCCCTGATGCTGAGAAGATGCAGGTATTATGATCTTTGATGATTGAAGAGGAAGTGTTGTGGAAGATGGATGAGTGATTTGGGATGAGGATGTGGGTGGTTGACTTCGCAGTGAGGGTGTTGAAATGGACGAAGTGGATGAAAGAGTCTCACGGTCAGACTCTGGTGGTGCTTTCCTTGTTCTTTTCCTAGTAGGGAGAGGGATTTCACTTGGCTGAATACCAAATCTTTCACTCTTCAATTTGGTCAGAGGATGAGCAGGATTGTACTGCGAAGTCACGCTGCTGTTAGATTTATCAGACCTATGAGAAAAAATAGAGAATCCCTGGAGTTTACGAATCAAAGTTTGAATTTCAGGGAGTTCAATAAGGAGTTGGTCTGATATATTGGAGTAGGTAGCAGCGGTGGATACTCGAGCGACTTCTAACTCCGGGTTTAACCGTAGTGGAGAAGTTGGGGGAGTTGATGAGGGTGATTTACTCTCAGAATGGCATTTAGATTTTGACTTAGTTGCCATTCATAGTTCGGGCCCTCCTTCTAGCGCCAAATATGTTGAGGGCCCCGAAATCGGGTCAACAACAAGGGGGATACCCACCCGGTCGGGAACCTGGTTGGCGGCTCCTTGCCCGTTTGGTGTAGCGGGTCCGACTGGGGATGATGGGACCAGCTTCCCAATCTAAAAGATGTGTGTGTGTGTAGATTTTGAAGATACTAATCTAAAGGTAATTTTAAACTAATTTAATTCTAGACTCTAACTGACTCTATGCTACTGTAATCTAGCAAAAATAGCACATCTAATCTATACTAACCCAGGGTAAGATTCTTTCATTATGCGATCTAAAAAGATTTCATATAACAGCTGGTAATAAAGATCATTCAGCTATCATAAGAATATAAATCAATTAAGATGAACCATTCTGCATAAGAAGTTAGGCAAAACAGTTGTGAACAACATATCGCATAATCAGTTATTCATATGTCAAGCACAAACAAATGATTCCACCGTACAAAAGTGCCAAATGGTAATCCAGACATTCATACATTAACATATAAATAAATCAGTTGTATATCACTCTAAGAATATGAGCAGAAATTAATCAAGAGATAAAAGTACCATTTATGACTGATTTTCACTCACAAACTTCAAGCAATAATGATTTATCTCTACTTACTTCTAACATCTACTAAGAGTACAGAAGTGCAACATCAGTAGCAGATATTAAAATGCAAACATAAATAAATCTCGATCCATCCATTCACCAAAAACCACCTCCGAGGGTGCAAAAGTGCATGTTCTGAGGACAAGTTTTTTGACAAATTTCCGGACCCTTCTCCAAATGCCATGAGAAGGGTTAAATACTACTAACTAATCTTAATTACACAAATTTAGGGAACGGCTTCAAATGACTGCCCTTTTACTAAAGCAAATTTATTTCTAAAAATTGAATCTAATTTCTAATCGTTTATGTATCTGCTCCTTAGTGCTGTAAGCAATGTGAGGTTCGCCTGGAAAGAGTCGGCTGGTTGTGTTTTCCTTTTGCTCGGGCGATGAAAGTAGAAATAACAAAAGCTGGCACCTCTTTCTGACAAACTAGAAGATATTTTTGAAAATCTTCCTTTGACTGGGTGTTTTTTGCTGTGCGTATACTTAGTATAACCCAGACTTCTTTCAAACTGATCGTGATGTTGCTATTTCGGTTTCCGACCGTGTGAATGACTCAATGAGTTAGGGATTTCGTTGCCTGAACAATCTTAAGTATTGAAAATTTCTTCCATTCTTTGTTCCAGGCTTTTCTGAAGCATCATCCCTTTTCAGCGTTTTTCTTTTTGCTTTATCTAATCTGAGCTTCAGGATCTTTTGCAAACATGCTGCTTTTGTGCGCCTTTGACTCTGAGTCTTGGATAGTCTATTTTCATCAGTTTCTGTGGAGTGATACTCTGGAATCCGCGGTTCTGCTGCATGCGGTATTAATTTGCGAAGGCATCTCCTCTCTGTTCTTCAAGTATTGGCGCTTTCCCCTTTTCCTTGGATGTTTCCTGCATATGGATTTATATTAGTTGCTGCCTTACAGTTTACGCAAAGGAAAAGAGACATGACGAAAAGATTGACATGAAAGCTTTAAACTCTAATGAATGCATAATCACGACACTCATAATGACTTGACTCTTCGAAAAACGCAACACGATCATCTTTGGATACTCAGGCGTGCAATCATTAATTTCCCTTAAGGTGCGCGCTCGATTTTGGGTTTACAGATCATGCCGAAGAAACTTCGCGATGAGTGGTTTCTGCGATTCGTATCGCAGCAATTAATAGTCTCATTCGTCGCAGATCGCAAATCGCAAAATCGCAATATCGCAATTTTCATTTGCTCGTCGTGTGCTGTTTAGGCGACGTTGCGATATGCGACGTCGCATATCGGCCATCAGCGATTCCTTAGGCTTTTCTTTTTAAGGGCGCTTTCAGAATATGCGATGCGATGAATGTCGCATCGCTTCATCGCAGCTCACTTACGCGCATAGGAAAAACGCTTCAATTTCTCTTTGCGATGCGATATAGCTTTTAGGAAGTTAAATACAAAAATCTTGATAAAAATATTTTTGAGATTTTTTGTTAAGGATCCCCCTTTGCTTGATATTATTGCTAATACTAAGCAAAGAGGGGGGTTTTTGGTGACCACAACACACTCATACTTTCCTCCTTTGCAAGTTTGAAACATCAGTTCCTCATATCAAGTCTTGAAAGTAAGAGGAAAGCCTTCAAAATTCTTTAAAACTCTGGTTCCGCACTTTTTCTTTGTCTTACTTGCAATCCCACACCTAATGGTCATGTCTCCTGTGCACCTGACCGCACTGTCTCTATGTTAAAGGTGCGGACCCCTGTAAAAGTTAAAAAGGCGCGAGTATATTCTGAAAAACTCACTTTCAATCATTTCTATAAGCTTCTGGAATGAATCTTAAGGTGGAAAGTTCGCTCTCTTAAAGTTCATGCATCCCATACCTTAAGGAGCTAACCCCTTGATGTGAGGAGCTTATCCCTTTGAAGGAGGATTCTATCCCTTCATAGGTGGACCTGTAACCTCCTCTGCATTATAAATGAAGCATTGGGTTGGTTACTTGGAAGGTTAGAAGCTAAATATTTTTGAGGTGAATGCTGCTGGAACTTAGTCTTCTTTAGTTGAGTTTTTATGAGGACAGATTACATACCTCTAAGATCTCATTTGGAAGAGTGCAAAGCTTGTAAAAGTAAAGGAAATTCCTGTTTTGGACCCCGGGAAGAGCTTGTTAAACATCAAGGCTGAAAAGGTTGTAAGGTTCTTCTACTTCAAAGTTAATACAAATAAATTTGTTTTTCTCAATAAGCTTTTGATTCATGGTTTATTTTATGGATTCCTTGATCACCATAATAGACATGATTTATAATATTTACTATACAAGTGTTATTTAATGTTTGCTTGTTTGCGATTACAGGTCTTTAAAGTGAACTCTTTCAAACGCTTGGAGGGTAACTCTTTCAAACGATTGAAGAATGACTACTACGAACAAGCATTGGATCTAAGGTAGGATCTTAACACCTTTGTAGTATTTATTTATAAATCACATATGTCTAGAGAATGATAGGTTTGTTTGTACGTTTGTTGCTAGACTATATTCTGATACTAGGGAGATCGGCTTGTCCACAAGATCGATTTATCTTGCCAACAGCTCTCTCAGGTGTTAAAGGACTTCTTTTAACGTTGTTCACCTGTCACTGAACAACAGCCTTTGAAGCACAATGGAAAAATTTATGGTTTTAATTGGGGGTGGTTGGTGATCAATGATAATCACTAATCATGATTAAAGGCTTCTCTCATAGGGTCCCTTCTGAAAGTGTCAGCTTCCAGCCTGACAGAATGACTTAGCTTTTTCAAGAATTATGGTAGAGGAATGTAAGGGGATTCCTAATACTTGAGTAGTCAGACTAATTACTTAACAACTAGGGAAATTTTGATGCGTGTAGAAGATTTCTACAGCCCAACAAAAACATATTCAAAGGTAAAAAAAGGCCAAAGTGAAACCGATTCCAAGAGGAGCTATTTCAGACAGATAGTCTAATAAGCTAATCTCTTTTAATGGCTATCAAAAAACATAAAGCAAAAAACTAGTCAAAGAGGAGTTATCTTGGACAAACAGTCCAATAAGCTTATCTCTTTCTAAAGGTTATGATTTTGCAGGGAATTTCAGAGAGATTAAGACTTAATCTACCTTATCCAGGCCTTCCTACAATTGCTTTGAACATATGTAGAAACAAGTTATGAAAACACTAGAAATATATACGAGAAACACAAAATTTTGTCATAACTGGAGTCGGAAGGCTTTCATTAGTATTCTACAAGAGAAGTTATTACATAGTTTAGGAGCCTTGGCATCAAAAGCAAACCTATATTACTTGAATTGATGAAGTATTTATACAATTTCCTCACAAAATATCTTGATAAAAATATCAAGAGCTATTACAAATATCTGAAAACTGTATTACAAAAATAGAACAAAAATAGAGGTAACTAAAACTATTTGAAGAGTTATTGTATTATCCTTGAGGATTTCTGTTGATAAGAAGAGAAATTCGAATTTGATTGCAACTCATATTTGATGAGGTGGCCTCCAAGTCACTAACTATCTTTGAACTTTTTCCTCCCGAATTTTGGAAAAATAGGGTCTAGTCATCATTTCGAATATCTTAATCCGAACTAGTTGTATGAAAACTGAGAGAGTTTTTTGTAGTCTAGTATCTCAGGAACAAAAGCCTCCTCCAATTTCCCAATATTCATCTCTGGTTATCCACAATAGTTTCTACAAAAAGGTGGCTTAAACATAACATTTCACAATCGGAAAATAGGTTAAACATGATGATAGTGTATCTCCAAACCCATGAAACTTGTATGGAAAGTGAGATAGGTTTTTGTATTTTTGAATCTTATGAACCAAAACCTCTTCTAGTTTCCAAATATTCATCTTTGTGTATTCACAATATCCTATGCAAAAAAGTGACTAAAACAGGGAATTTTTAGAAAACATGCCTTCAAAGATGCATTTGCATATTCCAAACCATAATAGATGTTAGAAAACTGAGAGAGGGTTTTGTACATGAGGATTTTATCAACAAAACCTCTTTCAGTTTTTGAAAATTCATCCTCAGTTGTTTGTAAACCATGTTTTAATTTACTTTATTATATCATTTAATCATGTTTAAATGCATGATTAACTAAATCAACCAGCTAATGAAACTTAAATTTACATTTTGAGGGCACATTTAACCTTGTAGACCCATTTATTATTTCTAAACTACTAAAACCTATTATATTAGCAAATTTAAATTGTCAAAACTAATCATGTTACAACATTGGATCCAATGGGGACTGCTTCCCCCTGTGGGATGCAGAGAACTAGTAAACCAGTTGCCTTTACTGTTGGCCATGGAATCATACCGTAGAATCAACAACCACTGATTTTCCATCTTATGTAGAAATATAACTAAACCCCATGGATCAGTGTTGTCATTTGAATATTCTGCTATTGCACATTGCAACCTGCAACTGTAAAATGCAACCATATGCCTGACTAATTCAGATACTCTTTCATACTGAAATCTGAAAACTGAAAATTTCTAGAGACTGAAAATATAAGTTGATCTATCATATACACTTCCAATGTAACCAAGTGCGGATTGGATTTATTAACAAACCATGTTTCCAACAGCTGAAAATCTGAAGAATATATACAATATGAACATGAAATCCCATGGAAAACTTATACTCACAGGTGTACTTTAACAGTTGCTTCCTCTATAGACATCTTAGATTTCTAACCATGGCTTGGAGGGAGAGGCGTATAATGTTGATTGCAAGTATCAATGAACCTTGCATAGTAGTAAAGACAACTGAAATTTTGAAACAGTGGGATCGGTTACCCAATAGAATCGTCATATGACAAAGTGGAGTTGCGAGGTGAAAGAAATGCAACCAATAATAAATGACTACTCCTTGTTCACGAGAAAGGAATAGATCTAATCTTTATCATTCCCCGGAGAAAGATATCTTTGTTACTTCGCTCCTCGACAATGATGCCAGATGTTGTACCTGTTTCCCATAGGCAGTCCTTGCCTGCAAGAACTATGCCAAGAAACCAACTCAACCAGCCTTTAGGTTCAAGCTAGCCCTTGAACCAGAGGGGGCTCCCTCAAGTGTTACGAGGCTTTGTTTAACGTTGTTCACCTGTCACTGAACAACAACCTTTGAAGCACAATGGCCAAATTTATGGTTTTAATTGGGGGTGGTTGGCGATCAATGATAATCCCTAATCATGATTAAAGGCCTCTCTCACAGGGTCCCTTCTAAAAGTGTCAGCTTCCAGCCTGACAGAATGACTTAGATTTTTCAAGAATTATGGTAGAAGAATGTAAGGGGATTCTTAATAATTGAGCAGTCAAACTGACTACTTAACAACTAGGGAAATTTAGATGCGTGTAGAATATTTATATAGCCCAAAAAAAACATATTCAAAGGTAACAGAAGGCCAAAGTGAAACTGATTCCAAGAGGAGCTATTTCAGGCAGATCGTCTAATAAACTAATCCCTTTTAATGGCTACCAGAAAACATAAAGCAAAGACCAGTCAAATAGGAGTTATCTTGGACAAACAGTCCAATAAGCTTATCTCTTTTTAAAGGTTATGATTTTGTAGGTAATTTCAGACAAATTAAGATTTAATCTACCTTACCGAGGCCTTCCTACAATTGATTTGAACATATGTAGAAACAAGTTATGAAAACACTAAAAATACATATGAGAAACACAAACATCTATCATAATTGGAGCCGGAAGGCTTTCATTAGAATTCTACAAGAGAAGCTATTACATAGTTTAGGAGCCTTGGCATCAAAAGCCAACTCATATTACTTCAATTGATGAAGTATTTATACAATTTCCTCACAAACTATATTGATAAAAATATCAAGAGCTATTGTGAATATCTGAAAACTGTATTACAAAAATAGAGGTAACTAAAACTATTTGAAGAGTTCTTGTACTATCCTTGAGGATTTCTGTTGATAAAGAAGAGAAATTTGAATTCGATTGCAACTCATAATTGATGAGGTGGCCTCCAAGTCACTCACTCTCTTTGAAGTTTTTCCTCCCGAATTTCTAAAAAATAGGGTCTAGTCATCCCTTCGAATATCTCAATCTGAGCTAGCTGTGTGAAAACAAAGAGAGTTTTTTGTAGTAAAGTATCTTAGGAACAAAAACCTCCTCTAGTTTCCCAAGATTCATATCTGATTATCCACAATAATTTCTGTAAAAAGGTGGCTTAAACAAGACATTGCACAGTCGGAAAAATAGGCTAAACATGATGAGATTCTATCTCCCAACCCCTGACACCTGTATGAAACATGAGATAGATTTTTGTATTTTGGAATCTTATGAACCAAAACCTCTTCCAATTTCCAAATATTCATCTTTGTTTAGTCACAATATCCTATGCAAAAAAGGTGACTAAAACAAGGAATTTCTGGAAGACATGCCTTCAAAGATGCATTTGCATCTTCCAAACCATAATAGTTGTTCGAAAAGTGAGAGAGGTTTTTGTACATGAGGAGGTTATCAACAAAAACCTCTTTTCGTTTTTGAAAATTTGTTCTCGGATTTTTTTAAACCATGTTTGAATTTACTTTGTTACATCATTCAGTCATGTTTAAATGCATGATTAACTAAATCAACCAGCTAATGAAACTTAAATTTACATTTTGAGGGCGCATTTACTCTTGCAAAACCATTTATTATTTCTAAAATACTACAACCTATTATATCAGCAAATTTTACAACAGGTTCTTTCCCTTCTGGCAGTTCAACTAAATCTCAGGTTTTTTTCTTAATTATTGACTCATATTCTTCTTTCATGGCTGCCCTCCATTGATCATATTGACTTGCTTCATTATAATTTAAGGGCTCAGTTACATTCAAAGTACTAGTTATAAGAGCATGGTCTCTATACCTTGATGGTAATTGAATCTGCCTACCTGATCTCCTCGGTAGCAGATTTGCCTCAAATCTGTCTTGCTCTCTCTTTAGTGGACTTGGATTGCTTACTTTCCCTGCATCACTTGATTCTCCCTTTTGTTTTTGTTTTTTCTCATGGTTGTCATTAATTTCGTCACTGTTGTCTTCAATTAGCAAAGGCATGTGCCACTCCTTATAGCCTTTCTCACTGTTTCCTTCATCAACCTACTCATGGAATATAACATCACTACTCACAAACACCTTGTGAGTAGATGGATTAAACAATTTTTATGCTTTAAACTCAGAACAATACCCTACAAATATGCATTTTATGGCCTTTGCATCCAATTTCTTCCCATCCTCCTTGGGAATATGTGCAAAAGATTTTGAACCAAATACTCTTAAATGACTAATTGCAGACTTAAAACCATATAAAGCCTCAAATGGAGTCTTACGATCAAGGCTCTTTGTTGGACTCCTATTTTTTAAATAGATTGCAATATTAATAAATTTTGCCCAAAAACCATTAGATAGGTTCTTACCTTTCAACATGCTGCATGCACGCTCCACTAGAGTTATGTTCTTTTTCTCTGCAACCCTGTTCTGCTGTGGAGTGTGGGGTATTGTAAATTTTTGAATTATCCCATGGTCCCTAAAATATTTGACGAAGTTTCCCAGCTTGTATTCTCTCCCTTGATCTTAGCGGAGAATTTGATGACCTTCCCTATCTTTTTTCAATCATACTTCTAAACTCGTTAAGATATTCAAATTTATCACTTTTCTTGCTTAGAAAGTATACCTAAGTATATTTTGTGCAATCATCAACAAATAATAAAAAATAATATGCTCCTCCTAATGATTTTTTCTGCATTGGTCCATCTATGTTAGTGTGCACAAGTTTGAGGATATCTCTCTTTCTTCTATTTAAACTAGAGGGAAAGTCATCCTTATGCATCTTTCCAAGTGAACAACCTTCATAGTCAACATATGCATTTTTTAAAACAGAGATTCCATTAACCATACCTTGCTTTTGTAGCAAAAATAAGTCAAGGAGATTGATGTGTCCGAATCTTTGATGCCAAAGATTCTCTGTTTTCATTGTTGTTGAAGTCAAAGCTTGGTGTGGCATGCTTGTGACATTCAACTTGTACAGACCTCGAACTCATATTCTAGATGCAACCAATTTTTTTTTATCCAAAAATTCCTTTATGACATAATAAGTTTTAAAAAACTCCACCTTCTATAGAATTTTCTCTACAAATGAGATAGCTCATTGATATCGTGTAGAAATTTCACCTGCAGATCAAACTGATATATGCAATGTACTAAAGAACAATACTATATCTACATCTACCATAAACTTTGCAGAAGCTTAATTGAACATGAGCAACATCAAGCATGAACAGATATAATTGAGAATGAGAAGTAATCAACCATAACACAGAAGATATAACCTATGGAAAGCACCAGCTTAAAGCTCCATCTATGTATTATCAGTCAAGTGGAAATCCTCAACAACATACAAAAAGAATCAGCTCAAAAGCTATCCTGCTCTCTCTGTACTTTGATGATGTAGATCATAGACTCCCTAGGCCTCAATATATAGGCCACAAGTCCTCCAATCCCCTATTTCCTTGCACAATTTTGATTGGGGTCCAGTTACATTACATGTGTGAATTAGCCCCAGTCATACCTGCTGTCAACCTCAGGTCCAACTACGCAATCCTTGAGGAAAAATATTCCTCCTGCATGCAAGGAATATTCATAGGTAATATCCTAGCATCTAATAGTACACTGTCCCTCATCTGATTTTCAATTGGGTCTCTGTCTGAACTGCCATGCATTAGTTATCCATGAGAGAATACTCAGTTATCTGAAAAAGCAGCAGTCACATGCATGCAAGCATTAACTAATTGTATCTCATTAATTTGACAATTTGTTAAATTAATCTAACTGAACTTGACTAAGTTAAACTAAGTCAACTTATCCTCTCAATATAGAACTCATCCTTAATTCCTCAATCAGTGGAGAAAATCAAGGACACATTCCCCAATCAGTGGATAAATTATTGCATGTTCTCACAAAGACTTCAAGTTTTATTTTCCTTAACTAATTAACTCAAATTGAATTAATTAATTAATATTCAAATTGCTGGTAAGACCAAATTCGAATTTACTTCCTATAGTTATACCAGGGACTGCTAAAAATAGGAATCCACACTACACTGCTAAAAATAGAACTTCTATTTTTAGCACTTCCATTTTTCATTCCCTGTTGCCCAATCTAGCACTGATGCCCAAACTGCTATTTTTAGCACTTCTATTTTTAGCAAATTCTTGTTGCCAATTTTCAACAATCCCTCTCAACAAGAAAGGATTCCTCTTGAACCCGTTCCTCTACCTCTAGAATGTTTTGCATGCAACACATCTACCAAGTGTGGTTGCTCCATCAACTCTCGGAACAAAAAAAATTCTCAACTGACCTCTCTATTGGGCTAGAAACATACTCTCATGATGAAGCTCTACCTGCTCCTGACAAGTGCTCCCTCTCTAACCTCTGCATTACTACAACATCTTCGTGCATCTCGCACCATTGCACCCTTCTTTGTGCTACCCTGCACTGTGCAACACACTTGTGCCTCTCGCATTGCTGCAGCCTGCATGCTCTGCGTTGTCTTGGGATTCCCTGCACTGTAGCTCTCTCTGTCGCTCCATCCGCATCTGTCTCTACCCAATCAGTCAGTTCTGCTACTCCTCGTCGGGGCTCCCGTAGCAAAGTCGAATCAAAGAGGTTGGGTACGTCAAGGATCCTACCCCTCCTCCTTGGGACGATCACTCTACATCGCCCCACCTCCTACCTAAAGGTATGGCTGCATGTGATCTCTCAGCCCACCTGGCTCGAAGTTCCCCCTACTGGAGGTCTCTGCATGAGTAGATGTCTCTACTCGATCTCCTCTCAGCTTCTCTAGTTGTGGCTGCTCCACAACCTCCTGAAGTTGTTGGCTGCTCCACAACCTCCTGAAGTTGCTGCACCAATCGTGGCTCCTCCACAATCGTCTGAGACTTCTTCTGGCGCTGCATGTTGAGAGGTAATATACTCTCCCTCTCAACCACCAAGTCTCCATCAGTTGCCTTGCTGCTCAAGGCTTTGCATGCATCTTGAGCCTCAAGAGCATACAGGTTCTTGACCCGTGAACCAATCTACTTCACCTGTCTAGTGATGATTTGTCTAAGGAAAACCTTTCTCTTACTGAATACTACATCATAGCCTCTGTCTTCCAGCATCGCTATTGACACCAATTTTCTCTTCAATTCTGGTACATACTTGACATCGGTCAAGGTAAGGCGATCTCCATGCTCCCTTTGAAAAATAACCGTGCCTACACCTAAGACACTATACTTTTCATCATTACCCATCGCTATGAGTATCTAGAGATCTTTCTCCTCCAAATTACTGAACAAACTCTTGTCGCCGGTCATGTGGAAAGAAGCTCCATTGTCAAGAAACCAACCACTTCCCACCATGGATGAAACCATGCATGAAAAGAGTGTGAAATCCAACTCGAACTGTGAAGCAAGTGCCTCACCTTGAGATCCTTCCCCAGATCCCTTCTTGGATTTCTTCAGTGGACAATTTGTAACAAAATGGCCCACCTCATGACAACGAAAGCATCGCACTTTCGATTTGTCAACCTTCTTCCCACCATGGAAAGAACTGAACTCGGAAAGAGAAACCTTCTCCTTCCCCTTCTTCTCCTTACTCGCTAAGGCACAATTTTCTTCATTGTCCATGGATGAAGAACCATCTCTGGTGCTCCATCTAATCTCCTCCTGCATCAAATCAGACCATAGTCGTTCCCAATCTGGCAGTTTATCCCTTCCATTCACTGAGTCCTGGTAGCTATGCCAGCTCTTAAGAAGGCCAAGGAGTACTGGACTCACCATATCATCATCAATAGTCACAACCCCTATACTTCCAAGCTCATCCCTGCATGAGGTGAGCTTGTTCAAATACATAGAGATCGTGTCATCCTTTTCACACTTGATCTTTCGAAGTTTGTCCTTCAGTGCCAGCTTCCTCTGATCACTGCTATTATGATAAAGATCTCTCAATGTCTTCCACATCGAAAACAGAGTCTCCTTGCCATGGAGGCTCGAGACAATGTGATCTCGAACTCCCTCCAGGAGGATTCTCCTAGCTCTAGCCACACAATTCTTCCATTCCTCCAGTTGAGTAGCATCAGTCGGCTTTGGGACTTCTTGATCAATGAAGTCCCTAAGGCCATTATCTTCTAATATTGCCTCCATGTGATCCTTCCAGGCTATATAATTTGAACTTCCATCAAGGGCATATTCAAGTCTCAAACCTCTCTAACGCCATCAGTGAAATAGATGTGATAAGAAGTCAATTCAATATTCAGAAACTACAAACTTCTTCCTTCCTGTATATTGTTCTTCCTTGATCACATGTGCTCTTATACCATGTAGAATTTTTTCTACAAATCAGCTAGCTCACTGATATCATGTAGAAATTTCACCTGCAGATCAAACTGATATATGAAATGCACTAAAGCATAATACTAGATCTACATCTACCATAAACTTTGCGGAAGCTTAATTGAACATGAGCAACATCAACCATGAACAAATATAATTGAGAATGAGAAGTAATCAACCATAACACAGAAGGTATAACCTAAGGAAAGAACCAACCTAAAACCCCATCTCTGTATAATCAATCAAGTGGAAATCCTCAACAACATACAAAAAGAATCAGCTCAAAATCTATCCTGCTCTCTCTGTACTTTGATGATATAGATCATAGACTCCCTAGGCCTTAATATATAGGCCACAAGTCCTCCAATCCCCTATTTCCTTGCGCAATTTTGATTGGGGTCCAATTACATAACATGTGTGAATTGGCCCCAGTCATACCTGCTGTCAACCTCAGGTCCAACTACGCAATCCTTAAGGACAAATATTCCTCCTGCATGCAAGGAATATTCACAAGGAATATCCTAGCATCTGATAGTACATTGTCCCTCATCTGATCTCAACTGGGTCTCTGTCTAAACTGCCATGCATTAGTTATCCATGAGAAAATACTCAGTTATCTGAAAAAACAGTAGTCACATGCATGCAAGCATTAACTAATTGTATCTCATTAATTTAAAAACTTTTTAAATTAATCTAACTGAACCTGAATGAGCTAAGCTAAGTCAACTGATCCTCTCAATATAGAACTCATCCTTAATTCCTCAATCAGTGGAGCAAGTCAAGGACACATTCCCCAATCAATGGAGAAATTATTGCATGTTCTCACAAAGACTTCAAGTTTGATTTTCCTTAACTAATTAACTCAAACTGAATTAATTAATTAATATTCAAAGTGTTGTAAGACCAAATTGGAATTTACTTCCTATAGTTAGACTAGGGATTGCTAAAAATAGGAATCCACACTGCACTGCTAAAAATAGAACTTATATTTTTAGCACTTCCATTTTTCATTCCCTATTGCCCAATCCAACACTGATGCCCAAACTGCTATTTTTAGCAGTGTTATTTTTAGCAATTTCTTGTTGCCAATTTTCAACACCTTCAAGTTCTGGTCTGCAATCATAGAGACATAGATCAAATTCTTTTTAATGCCCGATACATACATCACATTCTGGATGCGCCTAATATCTCCATCAGGTGGTATCACAGGAATGTCCTCATATCCTTTGATATGATAGGCTCTATCATCACCAAGGTAGATATTAGCCCCACTGCTGGTTTCTTTAAAAATTCCAAACTGGTGCTTGTTACCTATCATGTGAGTGGATGCTCCAGAATCCACAAACAAGGTTTCAGCCTCATCAATTTCAGTAGAAATAGCATAGCCAGACACAAACAATTTGAGTTCATGATTTTAGTCTTCATCGGCAAAGTTCCCTGTATGTTTCTTCTATCTGTGTTTGGTTTCATCAACCCTCTTTCTATAACAATGTTTAGCAATGTGACCAAATTTACCACAATAAAAACACCTGATTCCTGAATCTATTCTGGTCGAAGACATACGTTGAGGTGGCTTTCTCTAGGGTGTACCACCGCCTTTCTATCCTGTTCCTGGCATCCCTCTGAAATGATTTTTCTTCACCATCAATGCAAGATCTCCATTCTGAGGCTTCATATTCATCCACCTCTCTTCTTCTTGCATCAAGATCCCTGTCAATTCTTCCAAATTGGGGGCTTTTCCCTTGCATTCAAGCATGTAATGAACATTGATAATCATCAGTCATACCATTCATGGTAATCGTCACAAGATCAGTGTTCACCACTTTCTCCCCTATATCACCCAACGTGTCTCTAAGCTCTTTGATCCGAGAGACGAATGTAGTGACTCATTCATTCCCCTCCATTATGATGGAGAGAATCTTACTCTTTAGGAACAATAAGTGATTTGTACTCTTTATCTCATACAGATCCTTGAGAGTTTCCCAAATATCAATTGCAGATTTTCACTCTCCGATGTGAAGGATAATGCAGTCTTTCACTGATAATTTCAACAATACTTTCGCTTTGTTCTCCCTCTTCTTCCAATCCTGAATCGTTGCCACTATTCCACCTCCTGTTGTTGTCGACTTCATTTCATCCCCATTTGCAATCACCCATGCACTTTGCCCCTCAAGCAATGTCTATAATTTAAATTTCCAACTTGAATAAATCAACCCGTCGAGCTTATTGCTCTCATTCATGTATGCTTCTTCCATACAATTATTCATTGTGACCGGATCAGTTTATGGATCTACCTCAAGATCCTCAATTTCCAATAGTCAATCTCACCAACAAAAAAAATTACACAGACGATCACAAAAAAACAGGAAAAATGTACCAACGGAGGTAATATCTAAGGCGATCTCCAAGAATTGGATACGATCCGATCCTGAACAGGATCTTAACAATGATCTCCCAAGGGATTTTCACGATCTCGACATCTATAATGTACAAAGACTCAGATTTGAGTCGATCCACACGATCCACTATCCCCACAATTGATTTAGGCCCCAATCCACCTTGATCGACCCAACCAATTAGTGTTCCTCTATGTTAGCGTCGTTTTAGGGTATCAGGCCTACGCTTTTACCCCATGCTATGAAAAATCGCTCTAAGTGAAGGCGATTTGTGTGCTTTTCAGCCCAAAAACCTGTGTTGCTCCCTTCTTTGGCTAGCGTGGGAAATAGGGTAAAAACTCGCGCTGCTGCAACTTTACGCAGAGAAAAAATAACTTCTCTTTATCCATTAAGGCTCCATGTTGCACCCAGCCACCAGGGCTCTCGAATTAACCAACCACTAAGGCTCTCAAACCACCAAGGCTCCACTGCTGCCACTAAGGCTCTTGAATCTGCCACTAAGACACTCCAGCCACGAAGGCCCTCGTATTTGCCACTAACGCATTCTAGCCACTAAGGCCCTCAAATTTGCCACTAAGGCCCTCGAATTTTCCATTAAGGTACTCTAGCCACTAAGGCCCTTAAATTTGCCACTAAGGCTCTGGATTCTACCACTAAGGCACTCAATTCAACCACTAATGCACACCAGCCCTGATACCATGTTAAAGTATGGGAGCTAAAAATTATAATCTGAAACTAGCAACTCACAGGTGAGCAAGGTGCACTTGGAGACTACCCTAAGAAGAGAATTCTATATTCAATTAATCATAAATATATAAGTTTACATCATTTTAGGGAGATTAGAACTGACTCGTCGAAAATAGGAACTAATCCTAATCTAGGACATATGTACAACAAAGAAACAAACTCTCTCCAATAATACAATATTCTCCATTATTTCCAACATAATCTAGGTTGGTTTTACCATTTCCATTCCTAGTCTTGGCACGTTTAATATTTGGTTATGATATTGGTACTAATTTAGGGATCTTATTTCATTGCAATTGGCTAAATTGGGTAAGGGCATGTTTTGTAGTGGAGATTTACCCTGTGAAGATTTACCACGCCTAAATTCCCCTGGGTCTTAATGTTTGTTTGGAGATTTAAGCGTTTTAATGTTCATTGAAATGGAAAATGGGGCACAATGTCATTAAAAGAAAAGGCCAATATATTTGGTTATGATATTGGTACTACTTCATGGATCTTGTTTCATCACAATTGGCTAAATTGAGTAAGGGAATGTTTTATAGTGGAGATTTACCTTGTGAAGAAGATTTACCATGCCTAAATTCCCCTCGGTCTTAATGTTTGTCTGGAGATTTAAGCATATTAATGTTCATTGAAATGGAAAGTGAGGTGCAATGTCATTAAAAGAAAAGACAAGTATCTTTTATTTCCGCAGCATATTTTTTTGTAACTTTTATAGTATAATAAAAAGGTTACATAGAATATATGCATCAAAATGCATTCCATTGTTGTCTCAAAAAAGAGGATGGGCTCTTTCATTTAGCCCTGAGATCAAATTCTTTATCGAGATAAGATATACATCAATAATAATATGAGTCCATGACCATATCCATATAAGCATGCCATCATATGTATAAAAAGATATGTACACTGTATAGACTATATATATGTCATTAGAGTTGGAAAACAAAAAGTGTGTACTATTGTTGTCAAAAAATATTTCGCTACCTCCCATTGGTATGATGAAATTGAAAGTATGTCAAAAATTATAAGTTATACATCAATGAAACGTTGGTGGAGGTACTCCTAGATGTCACCATCTATATGCTTTGTGACCTACCAAGTGCCCATGTTTTGTCGAGTGCCTTCCTTAGACAAAAGGTTTGCATTGTTGTTCCTTTCCCTATAAATATGACAACAAGATATAATATTAAATGAAAGTTTTAACTAATGGACCTCCTCTAGAATAGTAGTATTGTGTGGCTGTGACATCTTTGAGTAACATTAAACCAGTTTACAACATCCATGGAGTCTGCCAAAACTTGTAGTGAATGGCAGTTATGTTCTAGAGCCCAAATGGAAAACTGAGTTTTAAAGAGAGGAGTTCTTAATAGTTGTTTGAACCCCTTCCCAAGACAAGTATCTATTTTTATTTTAAATTTGATTCCACACGTGAAAAAGTACCAAAATTAAAGGTTTATATGAGAAAGTGAAATGACAAAATAAGAAGATTATACTTTTCACTGAAAATAAATAATCCATACGCTTTTTCAAAAGTCATTTTATTAAATGCAAGGAGAAAAAGACATAGGTTGAAATAATCATTAGGGGATTTTTGAAGTCTAAAATGGGCCTCCTAAGAAAAATGTACAACTAAAATAAACTTTATAAGAACCAATAAGATTCAAGATGATGATGTCGACCATGGGGATGATTTATCATTTTTTGAGTTAAAAAGTAAAAAGGTTAAAAAATAATAAAATAATAAAACTATTTTTTCAACTCGTATTTTCGACTTATATCCCTAATTTTTTACTCAAATTTCAAGTGGGAGTACTCGTTGGATGCAAAATTTAGTTCCTCAGCCAAAGAGAACCCATTTTGCATACTTTGGATGGACCCTGCTACACGGAAAATGAGAAATACATGAAAAAACGTGATTGCAATCACATTTTTCTTATATTTCTCAATTTTCATGTAGTGGGGTCCATCAAAAGTATGCAACATTGCTACTCCTTGAATGAGGAATCAAATTTTGCATCCAAAGAGTGTTTGAGCTTGAAATTTGAGTAAACCCATAGGGAGATAAGTTGAAAATACGAGTTGAAAAAAAAAAAAAGAAAAAAAAAAAAGAAGAAAGAAAGAAAGAAAGAAAAGTTTTGTTCTTTTTCCCTCTAAAATTTGATGATGTAATCTAATCTTATTTTATTATTTCCACTATTATTTTATAATTTCCTTAGGAGGCCCATTTTAGACCTCATAATTCCCTTAATGGCTCAATATTTTATTATTGGGATCTTGTTAAAATTTATGATATGGTGGATTTTTAAAAGAGTGATCGCTGAATGGTGTACTATTGATTTCATTCACATGAGTGCATGATCTTTTGCATATATTTTAGTTGAAGTGTAATAGAGACGGTGGTGATGAGATGAGTTTATATTTTGGGCATGTGATTTCTATAAGGAGTAATGAAAAACTGTGTTGTAAAATGTTTTGAATGCTTGTTGTACCTAATTTAAAATGATGTAAATATGTGTACGGGTTGCATGATTAATTGAATATGACACCCTAGAGTTTCGTTCCAAGTAGTAGAAGTTGTTTTCCCCAAGTGTCTGTTAAGCCCTATTGAGTTAGGGTTACATGCATTAGTGTGTAGCATGTATCCATCCTTTGAGTAGAGAGGAAGTGACATAAAGTTTTGGAATTAACCATTTGGATATTGAGTCTTTGATTAAGGAAGGGGGGCAGGGGGAATGCAAGATTGGAAAATTTCAGAATGTGAGATGGACAAGGTTATGATTAAGAGAAAGTTTAATATGTTGATGAACCGTGTATATGAAAATAATTTCTAGAGAGTTGGTGACTATAGCGTAAGGCACGGATGTATATTGGTAGATGGATTTATTTTGGAATTTAATGATTAGTTGTTTGCAGAATGAAATAACAATTTTGTATGTAGGTACAAAAGGAAGAAGAAGAAATCCCATAGTGAATAAAACACAAGTGAAGAAACAAATGTGATCTTTGATGTGGCAAAAAATAATAGCTAATGATAGCAATTGTGGCAGTAATGGAGGTCGAATTATGGTGGACAATGAAGGTTAAAATTGTATGAGTATTGTGGAATAGACTCAAGATTGTATTGAAATGTAAGCAAGTCTATCGTGTCATGTTTTGAGTTTATATTTGATTATGTACTATCTATTTCCATGGATGAAGTATGAAAATTGTATGCACATGAGTCAAATGTAGGCCTTATGAGACAATGTGTAACCCCTTGTAGTTCATGTTGATCTTAAAACCACTTTGTAATACAAGATTTGTGGTCAACCAAAAACCACATGAGAGAGGAAAGTTTGTGGTTAGCTAGAAACCACTTGGTATGATGGTTTGTGGTCATCCTAAACCACTTGATGAGTTGTTCGTGGTAAGAAAAAACCACATCACGTTGCGATGAAGAAATATAAGTTTGCGAGAGACAAAGAACACATGAACAAGGATTCTTGTAGAGTTTTTTTTTTCCTTGGGAGTATGATGTTGGAGCATTAGGAGCATGGCTATGGGTAGGCCGAGAAAACCCATAGTATGGTTAAGGCTAAGCCTAGAGAACCTATGATGATGATGATGCAGAGGGAGTTAAAGAGATAGATACATGTATGGAGATATGTGAATTAAGAATAATTGAATGAACCATGTACATGAATGACATCCTAATAAGATGATGGTTGCATTCATAGATTACCCATTCATTCTGGTGGACAATTGTTCCTTTATATGGATGTCAACATTTTGGTCATGTTTGTAAATGTTAAGTCGGATCAAACATAGACAAGTTAGGTGTTGTGAAGGATATATTTTTCCAATACATTAGGGTTCCAAAGCATTCTTGTAGAAAGTCTTGTTTTCAAAGAACTACGAGTTGTAACCACGTAGGTATCATTATCATTCTAGCTTGTAGTATGCTATCCCACTACTATAAATATGGGTTTCTATTATGTGTTTGGATAGATCGATGAAATCTAATAAAATCTCTCTTTAAAGAAGTTTGGCTATCTTGTTTTGTTTGTGTTTTCTTTTTTAAATTGCTTTAAGATCTTGATCTGAGAGTGGATGAACTTTGTTTTGAGGTCCAAATCAATATTATTGGAACCCCTAGTGTGATTGAGCTCTTAACTCAATCTTACCAAGGGAGCACAAGACCAACCTTTTCTAATTTGAAACCCTAACTTTCATGAAAGACCTTCCCTATCTCAAGTGTAGATTTTGGAAATATTTTGGAATCTAACTCAGATTCCAAAATATTCTCAAAATTTACAATCGAGATAAAAATAACTTTTCCATAATAAATTTCAAATCAGAAAAAGTCAGTTCAGTGCTCCTTTAATAATATTTTTGTTTCTTTAGAAGCTGCGCCTTCACAGACAAATTTGTAGTTGGGAAGTTCCTACTTTTCACCACCAAAGCATGCAAAATGGGATAGTGAGCTTCCCTTTTCCCTTCTCCTTATCGTTATAGGGACAGAGTTGCATTACCGAACTGGGGTGCACTCAGGATAATTAACTTGTCGAGCCGAGCCACCAATCTTCAAGCCTCCGTCAATGGTAAGTTTTGTCCAGATAAACAGTTACTGCCCTTGATGGACTGTATCTTAAATACACGTAATTGTCAGAAAGTTTTGTCCAGATAAACAGTTATTGTTAGAGATTTTTTCAAACTGTAATTTTTTATTTATATGGTTTGTATTTTGATTTTGTGGAGAAAAATATACAAATTGTACCTAGCTCAATGTAGGTGTGTTGTTAGGGTGTTGTCTGTTGACACGTGAATTTCTGGGAATAATTGCAGATAATAAGGATGAAACAAAGCCGATAGTCAAAAATCGTTGCCTGCCGTGTTTTCTAATTCTAATTTGGATGACGTCAATGCCCAATATACAAACTCAGAGGACCATCTCGTGAGGCAAGAAATGTGAACAGCTATGATGAACGCTTTTCAGTTAACAACAATGTCATAATCTCTCTCGCTTCTTTGTTGAATGGTCAGAACTCTCGATTGTCAAAGATAGAGGCACGTTGAAGCCATGAATCTCAATCCCAAGTTGCTGCGGAGAATTCATTATAGATCGGTCGTGGACGGAGGTAGCCATGGCATCGGAGAATTCATCATATATTGGTCGTGGACGGAGGTAGACCTGGCATCGATATAACGATGAGTGTTGTTTGCAAATATATGAACTTTGCACTGTAGATACTTATGGGTTGCAGAAGAATAGATTAAAAGATCGTTGCGGGAGTTTATTCTTCCTGATTTGATGGCTCCATGAACATTAGTTTGTTCTTAAGATTCTTTAGAGGTTTCCCACTAGTAGCTGAAAGCGTGAACCATCCTCCTGCTTGCTGCGGAGGTGCTCGACCTTCATAGGAGTCGTGATAATGACGACATTGAACTTTCTTGTAGATAGAAGTTCGCAGAGTCGCATAAGAGGGTATTATGTGGTATTGTGAAAGCAACGAAAACGCTACAATGTCAACATTTCGTTCATCATTGCATTAAGGACTTCTTACATCAGTGTGTCACTAATCAGATTGCCAACACTGAATTTTTAATCTTTCCTATATTCTTCTTTTGTATGATTGGATTTCGATATGAATATTATAACTGAATTTAAATTTAATTAAATACAAATCATGGTCAAGCATTGAGATCGCTTGTCGGAGGCCTGATAGATTTACCAAGGGAGGAAGATGCCTATCATGATGTAACACAGGCACATCAATGAATGCGTCCTCCAAATGGCAGTCACAATACGCTGGTTTTCTGGATGATTTTTTGGTTTGCTCGTTGTATTACGGAGTTTCGTGTATTGACTATACTCGTGCCAAGGAGGGATATGGTAACTTGTTTATGCTTGGATTAGTTTTATGAATTTTCATAGTTTTTTTTTTGGTTTAGTACGCATGTAAAAAGTGGATAACTAATTAATGAATAAACGAATATAATTAAATTGGTGGTTCTCAACGTTCTTTGGTATTGAGAGAATTCATCGCTAAGTTAATTGTATGAATTTGTAAGTTAATTGTATGAATTTGTTATACGTATTTGGGTTTCACAAGTTATTTTATGAGATCCATGTGTAGAAAGATCAGATGTGTAATTCACTAAGTTAATTATATGAATTTGTTATACGTTGATGAATCTTGTTGTGATTTGGGCTTCAAGAGCATCAATTACAAGTTATTTTATGAGATCCATGTGTAAAAAGGTCATATGCGTAATTCACTACCGTATACAATGTAGTATTGAGATTGTTTTTCAGGAGTCTGAGAAACATTAATTATACAAAGTTCATCAAAGATGGTTAAAGGCAATTATCTTTTAAATGAGTTCAATGGGAAGCTCGAAGATTGTGGTGGTGAAAAGAACATTTTAATGGGAAGCTAGAAGATTGTGGTGGTGAAAAGAGCGTTGTCCACGAGACTTCAGAGTGGGGATAAGTGTCAAGGAAGACTAGTGAGACAAATGTGACATGTGAATTGTAATTTGTCATTTTTATATTAATCTTTGTAATGATGTAATGTAAGCATTAAAAGGGGGACTTGGAATAATACTTACATTAATATATAGGTAGGACTGCGTTGTTGGTTGTTGGAATTTTGTTTAGAATTTGTTGGATCTCATGAACACTATTTATGTGGCTTGTATTTTGGTTTTGTATAGAGAAATATATGAATTGTTTTGAATAAATCTGTACGCTCCACTATTTTTCTGATAATGTTTATCACTATAAATGATCAAATAATTTTAATCATTTAAATAAAATTAAATACTTAATATTTAAAAATATATGTTTTCTTCCCAAATGATGTTTTGTTCTTCCAGTGGTGATTTTGTTTTTTATTTTTCTTAGGCAGTGGGCTTTAGTGAGAGGGTAGAAGATTTATGTTGTGAGAGGAATGACATCTAAACATTTGGAAATTGAGAAATTTAATGACTATAATTTCAATTTGTGGAAGTTGAAAGATGATATATATTTTTATTGAAATAGCATGGAAGTTATCATTAATGACTTGAAGTTCAACTCTATGAAGTAGAAGTATTATAATAAGATATATGATAAAGCCATTGCATTAATAGTCTTGATTTTATGTGTTAATTATTATGTCCAGGAAAACTAAAATAAAGAAGATGACTATATGAAATTAAATCTCTTATTAATTTGATGTTTTCATTTAAGAATTTGTACAATTTAAAGATAAATGATGGTGATAGGGTCACATATCACCTTATAACTTTCAATGCCTTGCTTATTTAATTGAAGTCTATTGGTAACAAAAATAAAAGATGCCTCTTCTTCCTTCCTTTTTTCTATTTTTTTTCTGCTAATTTTCTTATAGCGAGTTAAATCAAATGCGTCCCTTTTTTTATTCAGAGTTAAACCAGAACCACGACAGCCAAATTCGGATATAATATCCAAGCTTTATCACAGAACTACCACAACCAAGCTCGAATATAATAACCAGGATTTATCACAGAAACACTGCAACCAAGCTCGGATATAATATCCAAGCTTTATCACAGAACCACCGCAGCTGAGTTGTAAGAGATCCCAGAAAAAATAGGGCTATCTTTATAAAAGGCGTGAAAATTGCAGTTTAAGTTTTAAGCCTTCGACGATTGTAATATGACCGATCATCGTAACCAGGCCCCACTCTCTCTTGTTTGCACGCATGTTACAGGGAAAAGTGTCTATACAGAACTGCTAATCCCACTAAGGCGGGTAGCTACCTTAGAAACAACCAAAGTAAAACTACTTTCGTTTTCCTTTATGAAAAATAGATGATAGAAGAATAAAGGAGACCAACCTCTGTCTTGCGCTTAGTTCCTTACTCAATTCCTCTCTCTTCTGATAGTCCTTTGCTACTCGCTTTCTTGTATACCCAGCTTCACGGAGTACTTGTAGAATCAAAGCAGCATAACACTATACGAGAACATGGATCTATTATCATAAACAATCTAGGATCAGATGTAAATTGACCATACAAATGCACAAAACATAGATTACACAAGAGTATGGAGGAAAACTTGAATAGCTTTATTAATAATCAAGAAAGAGCCAAGAGAGTTACAACCTGTTGTTCTGACCCAGCATCATCCTCTCAGCAAGTAAGCCCTTCTTCACCTCATGAAAAGCTTAGATCACCCAACACTATGATGTTGCCTCAAGAAACCAACAGCAATTCCTTACAAGATGCAAAATTCCAGCCTCCGGATCTCTGGGATGAGGGGTCCATATATAGATGCCTGTAAGGGAGATGAGTCAGCTTGTGATTTGATTAGTGTCTTCCCTCTAATAGTTCTTGCTTCCACTTCGAGATTGATGATTTCTTACTCATCCCTAGTCGAATTCAAAGAGACAAGTGTCACAGGAGAAGTTTTTGGAAGATTCCATGCTTCTCCACCTCGCGGATTGATATTGCCATTTGTCCTTTCTCGCCCATCGCACCCCATAGAAGGGATTTTTGAAATGCAAGGCACCCACTGTGTGTATTTAGGTGAGATGCAACGCACTTTGCCTATGGGAGCAGGTGAAATGATACAGTTTTGACCAGTTCTGAGTAGTTTTTCATGGAGAACTTCTGGGAGAATCTGTAATCAGTTGACCTTGTTCCTTTAGGGGTTGGAACAACACTTTTAGGGACTTAGGAGCCCTTGTTTTATGGACATTTTATGCTTGGGGTTGCAGTGCCCAAAAATGTCTATAACAGTTGCCCCCTAAAGCATGAGGTCGTTAATCTTATTTGATGTCGGGTGAAATGCTTTATCATGAGGATCCGAAGTTCTTTCAAGCTGGAAGGAGACTTGTAATAAGATACAATACAATACATTATCTTCATAATATTTTCATGATCTAGCTGAGGCGGGCATTCCCATGCTCAGCTTTATAAATTCATTTTCATGTACACAGGACAGACAATCGTCTGAGTGTAGACTGATGATTCTGGTAGAGCCATCATCCCTTTGATTGGATGATTATCTGTGCAGCAAGGATGTACATTTGATGTCTTTATTTTCCTGAATATATATCGCAGCCCGAATGGATGAAACTAGATCCGGGGTCTTCAATCTCGTTCGATCTTCACTCAAAGTACAAGTCGATCCATGTGATAAATGTTGTGAAGTCGAACATGGAAAGACATCGCCTGATTACCAGCCAATGATGTAAGCTGTTAACAGGCGCGAGAGGAATCATCGATAATGATAATGATCCTTAAGGTACTGCAGTACAATTCACGTGGTGTGAATAAAGGACTTGGCGTTGAACACAACGCAAAATCTTTCGGTCAAAGGTCATTGATGTAAACCTGTCGCCGGAAGTGAGAAACTTGCCATTGAGGCATGCAAGCTTCAAAGTACTGAAAGGGGTGTTCCTAGATCGACTTCTTGGATAATGAGCTGATGTCGACAAGAAGCGATCCGTCATAGGAGGGCCTTAATGAATCCCACATCAATGACACGGAACGGAGCAAATGATTTTAATGGAGGTGAAAACGGTCTGGTGATATAAGGTTCATGGTGGCGGTCATGAAAGAATGTAGTGTAAATGTATTGTAGTGGGTGAGACACAAGTGACTTCTCTGAGTGACTTCTCTTGAACATATTGGCGACACTGACATGATGGATTAGTAGCATTAACCCCAAATGTGGATGGTGTGATGTGACCATGGTGATGTGACCAGTGAATGAAACAACCCAACCCGACTTGGATGCGGAGTGAAAGTGTCATGTTCAAGAGCGACTTGCTACCAACAAAGTTTCTTCAAGTTTTCTTCCCAATTTTTCCCCAGTCATTGCTGACTAGTACCTCTTTATTTTTTTCAAGATTGAGGAGGATAACATATGCTTGTTCTATAATTTGCCCTTCGGGCAAACCCATCGCTATGTTTTAACGAGCCTAGCGATAGTGAAACTCGTTCTTGTCTGCTATGGACAATTTTGTCTCTATTAGGTTTTAACGAGTTTAACGACAAAGATAACTCGGCCCTTTTCAATTTTAGAGAGTCTGAAAAGGGACGTAAAGGAAACTCCAAAAATCATTTTTCGTCATCTAATACCTTAAGTCCGAAAAAGTATAAAACAATACAGAAGGGATGAATTTTCGATACTTTTAACGAGCCGAACAAAACAAGCGCTCGATCTTTTTGTGTCATAATCCCTCGGGTCCAAAAAGATTAAAATCTAAAGGAGGGATAGCACTTCCGGTCTGTTTAACGAGCTGGAGAGGCCAATAGCTCGGCAATCTTTTCTTATTTTACGAGTCAGTTGAAAAGATCTTAAAGGAGACTCGTCTTTGAGGAACGAGTGATAAATTTGGGTAGCAGCTGATTCCAGGTAAGGTTTGGAATTTTCCAATCACGGCAGTGTTACAAGGATGGCTAACAGGATCACTCTTCACAGTTGTTCCTCAAAAGGGGTAAACAATCAAATGGAGGTGAATGAGAACACGACCAAGGCTTTAAAGGCTGAAGTACTACATTCACGACGGTGATTTACTGGAAATTGGTTCATTTTTTATTGAGCTTAAATGCTGGGGGAAACATTTGTTCATTGCTTATGTTTATTTTTTAACGAGCATGAAGTCTGCGTTAAAACTGCTCGATGTGACGGTCTTTTCTTGACTTTACCATTAATAGCTTTGTTCTTTCAAGATTGTATTGCATGCTCAATTGCTTCATTAAACTAGTTAGAAATGAATAATATATTTTTGAAAAATGAGTTAGGACACTAATATTTTACTCGAATTACGTAAAAGTAATTTAAAAGTGCTTTTACCTCTCATTTTACCATTTCATTTGAACTTTGGCTTGTTGGAGCTTTGGAGGTGCTTTCCCCCTTTGATTTTTCACCAGCTGATTCCGGGAGATTTTGTGGACGATTTTCGGCACCGTCTGGACCAGGTAGGAGCTAAACCTGAGCTCTTTCATTTCATCCTTTCCATTTTGCATTCTGAGCCTGATTTTTGGTTTTTCTGAGCCTCTGGGGTTTGAAAAACTCTCCCTGGCTCCATCGCACCCTTTATGCATCGAAAGGTGCGTTGGATGTTAGCCTGTCCACTGGCCAATTGACATGCAACACACCCAAAACACTACTGTAGGTGCGATGAGCGCAAGGAAGGAAATTTATGCACAGTTTTCAATGGAAATTTTTGCTTGTTTCTCACCAAATGAGGATCTAACTCTTCTCTTGTTTGTTTTCAGAGATTTATTGGAGCAAAATGACCATTACATGGCGAGAATGTGAGCATGAAGAAGATGACATGCTTGCTTTACATGATCCGGTCACAGTAAATGCATTACGGAACTATGGTCCGCATTTCTAGCATGAGACAACAAATCAACTTGCTGCAGTATTTGCTTGATGCTTGGGATCCTACCAGCCAGATGTTCCAGATTAGGGGCAAATCCATCCCCTTGACTGTAGTGGACATCTATTTTTTGACCGGCTTATCGAGGCGGGGTGCCCCCATCTCTTTATCAGGTTCGGCCCATGGAGGTGAATCTGTGAGAGATTATGTTCGCAGGTATTGCAGAGAGGGATCTCAGCCAAGTAAAGACGGCAAGATCATCATCCAAGATGTCGCTGACAGGTCTTTGAGGACCATTTTGTTCACTTTTGGTAGGATGGCTGGTGGTGTGGCTTTTCATGTGGCCAACCGATCTTATATGCAGTACGCCTTGGAATGTCTCGAACCGAAGGTGTTCAACTGGTGTGACGTAGTACTCCTTGTGATGAAAGAACAGTTGACCAAGGTGAAAAGTAGGAGGTTGAAGAATTTTGGATACGGTTCTATTTTGACCGCCTTCGCCTTGGAAAAGATACCACTGATGCAGCCGCAGTATATTGCACTCAGTTTACCTCCACCGACTGAACCACATATGAAGAGATGGGTCGACCATATGTCTAGGCACGCTGGTCAGTCTCAGATTTCCTTTTCTGATACCTTCTTCGAGTTGTTTGATCGTCAGGAGATGGTTTATTCCAAGTATCCATATGCCGGTATGGACTTCCGGGGTGACCCAGATTTGGTACTGTCGGCTATCGAACAGTGGGGTGCCATTGGTAAATTTTTGACCATATTTCTGTTTATCGTTTTTCTTTTATAATGTCCTCGTGCTTTACTCTGTCAAGACTAATCAGAACTCATGTGTGCATGCAGATGTTGGTCCTGTTCGACCAGTAGTACGCCTGAGAGTGCCAGTTGCCGCCCCAACAGGAGAGGCTGTTGGAAGGGCTATCCTTCACGACCTTGATGTGGCTGAGACTCTTTCAGCATTACAGGATCAGGTCGAGGGCCTCACTCTCGGTATTCTAGATGCGATGACTGACGAGCTGCCTTTGAGGTTGCAGCAACATACTACTGGCGTGCCAAGTCGATGGACTAGGCTTTTATGCATGATTGCACAGGCGGTGACTTGTTATCACCAGCATCATTAGACTAGGGTGCCCCCTAGCGTTTTGAGTTTTGGGTCATTTGACCAATTTTGTCTTGGTTACAAAACATTATGTGTAAACCATAAACAGTTATATATATATTTTTTTATTTTCGGAGTTTTATTTTGGTTAAGTTATATGATCCTGATGCAAATATTGATGAGATGCTTTTTTTTATAAATGTTGCAAATGTCTATCTAACACATAATTTGCCAATGAGTTAGTTAATGTGTTTAATTTTCTGGAAATATGCTGATATTGAATAAAATCAAATTGCCTTTCCAAAATCTTGACCATTAGGAACATGCGATAGATAGTTGGATTTCGGACGGAGTAGATACCCGTGAGTTGTAGTATGACGAGCTATGAGTCTAGCCTGACGACCAGTCGGCATATGCCATGTGTGATGGAATCAGAGAGAAGTTCTATCAACGCGCTATATTCAGTGATGTTATTCGTTGATCGACCAATACATACCCCTCTGAAACTTACTAACTCGCTGCTTGGATTGAAAATGGCCCAGGCCGCCGAAGATAGGTTCCGCGAACTACGACTCGCTCCGTTGGCATATCCAACAAATGATTCCAATAGGTTCGACATTTGTGACAAATGTAAAAAGCGGATTTACTTGACCAAAACAGATACTTTAGCGAAAACAAAAATGTAACAAAAGCACATCGGTTACCACACTGAATCATGCGTAATAACGCTTAAGGTACAACCCATTACGAGGTTGTGCCAGTGGAATCCCGTCATAATCCATTAACTCGTAGGCTCCTTTTGCTAACACTCGCTTAACAATATAAGGGCCCATCCATAAAGACTTGAATTTTCCTGCTCCCAATTTATCGGATTCTTGGTCATAAAGCAAGACCAAGTCACCTTCTGAGAAGACACGGGGTTTGACATTCTTGTCGAACTGCGCCTTGACTCGTTTCTTATGGGCTTCGTTAGCCAAAGCGGCATCACAACGGGTTTCATCCAATTGGATTAGTTCCAAGAAACGAGCCTCCTCTTCTGAAGTTCCGGGGAGAAGGTCGATTGCGAGTTTGAGGGACGAGATTTCACACTGAACTGGTAAGATTGCTTCTAGGCCATACACCAGTTGGAAAGGTGTAAACCCGGTCGCATTCCTTACCGATGTTTGGTATGCCCACAAGGCTGAGTACAGGATCAGGTGCCAACTCCTTTTGTGGACTCCAATCATCCTTTGCAGCATGCACTTCAGGACCTTGTTGATTGCTTCAACTTGTCTGTTGGCCTGCGGGTAGTATGGAGTAGAGATGTCGTGGGACAACCCTAATTTGGCAGCTAATTCGACCATCATGTGATTGCGAAAATGAGATCCATGATCTGTGACTATAGCCTGTGGGACGCAGAATCTGGCGACCACATGATTGAAAAAGAAGAGGGCAGTTGTTTCACCAGTGTTATCTAATGTAGGCATCGCCTCGACCCATTTGGTAAAATAGTCAACTGCGACTATGATATACCCATGCCCCCCGATCGAGGTGGGGTTACATGTCATGAAATCGATGCCCCATTTGGCTAATGGCCCAACAACAACTATTCGCTGTAGAGATGCGGGTGGTCTTCTGGTTTTGCTATCGAAAATTTGACAGGCATGGCAACTTCTGACTGCGGTTATGCAATCTTTGAACATTGTTGACCAGAAGTATCCTACTTGTAAAAAAATTTGCGCCATAGCGTAACCGGATTGATGCCCCCCACACGCGCCTGAATGGCAATCATTCAGGACTTTTTTGGCCTCCTCATGGGTGAGGCACCTCCTCAGAACTGTATCGACACCACGACGGTAAAGTGTATCACCGACGATCATGTAGTCTTTTGATTGGTATCGAATACGTTTTTGTTCGGAGCGGGAGGTATTAGGCCTATATTTTTGGGTTTGGAGATAAATGATTATATCTCTATACCACGGATTGCTTGAAGATATCAGAAACAAAGATTCATCCACGATTGTTTCTACGGATGTTTCATCGTTGGATGACGATGGGAGATCGCATAATAATTATGCGAAAACCAGGGCTTTCTTTGACTTGGATTTTACAAATTCCAGATCAAAATCTTGTAGAATTGCTAGTCATTTTGAATATTTGCCCCCCAGCAACTGTCGCGACAATATATAAGTCATGGGGTTACAATCTGACAGAATGGTAGTTTTTCGAAAGAGGACATAGTGTCGAAATCTCTGTATCGCTTGAACAGCTCCGAGCGCTAACTTTTCAACATAACAATATTTGCTTTCTGTATCATTTAAGTTCTTACTCAAATAATAGATAGGATTTTCAATTCTGTTGTCTTCTTGAACTAAAACCATTGCGATGGTTGTATCCGCTACAGCCAGATACAGGTTAAAGTCTTTTTGATAATCAAGAGCGTACATTAATGATGCTTTCATTAGGGATTCTTTTAAAGCATCAAAGGAAGCTTGCGCAACCTGATCCCAGACGAAGGGCACTTCCTTTTTCAATAGACGTGTATAACCTTTAGCAAGTTCGGCGTAATTTGGAATGAACCTCCTCAGAAAGTTTGCTTTCCCTTGGAGTTTCTGAATCTGAAGCAAATTTGAAGGTGGAGGCAAATTAATGATTGCCTGAACCTTACATGGGTCGAGACGAATCCCATCCTTTGAGACTACAAAGCCAAGTAAACGACCAGAACTAACATAGAACACACATTTCTGTGGATTGAGTCGTATCTTGTAGTGTCGGCAACGTAGAAATATCGCTCTTAAATGTTGCGGATGATCAGTCCGCTTTCACGAATGAGCCGGAAGGTTGTCGAGATATGGTTGAACGATGTTTTTGATGTCATGTAAGGCATAATTCATTTCCCTCTGAAATGTTGCCCCCACGTTCTTTAAACCAAAGGGTAATTTTCGATATGTGAATGTGCCCCACAGACAAATAAATGCAATCTTTGACTGGTCCTGTGGGCGGATATTTATTTGATTATACCCGGAGAATCCATCCATGAATGAAATGATTTCACATCCGGCGCACTCATCAATTATCTGGTCAATGAAGGGTGTAGGGTAGTTGTCTTTTGGACAAGCTTGATTTACATCCCTATAATCGACGCACACTCTAATTGTTCCTTGGTTTTTCATAACAGGAATAATGTTTGATACCCAATCGGTTAGAGGAACCGGGTAAATGAAACCAGCATGGAGAAGTTTTTCAACTTCCGCCTTGATGGCAACAGCTTTCTTGGGGTGCACCTGCCGTAGCCGTTGTCGTATTGGTTTGACATCTGGATACATCTTAATTTCATGTTCAACGATACTCGAGTCAATGCCTGGCATTTCATTATATGACCAAGCAAATACATCTCTGAATTCACGAAAAAGAGCGTTATATATTTCCAGTTCTGAAGGAGAACAACATTTGCCAACATAAATATTCTCTACAACATCTGTTTTGGTCGAGATATTTATGGCGATAGTCTCTTCAATGTTGGACAAGTTTCGCTCAGAATCCACCGTGTTTACAGTATTTGATAGGAAATCAAAAACTGAAGGATGATGAAGGTCATCAAGAGTATCTTCTTCACAATCCGGAAGAAGGGAACGATGGTGGTAATCTTTCCATGGTGCCCCTTCAATTACCATTGATTGAACAATTCCTTCGTCGGTGTAATGCACTCGCGACCAAGGATCTGAAGGGGTGCCATATTCCTTAGACCTATCTATCCAAACGCTTGGTGAGCGTTGATTTGGGTTTGTCTCCCATGCTAGGAACATTGATTGCTACAATATTTCCATTGGGCTTGGAGGCAACACCTGTGTATGATCCATGTTTATATCGTTTTCTGAGATCTTTTCAATCGAAGATATCATATTGCAGGTTCCTACCGATGCTACTTCCGCCAGATTTATTGGAGGCGGAAGGGCAAAAGTTCCCATTAATATAGGGTCTTTTAGTAGGCCAACTCAGATGTTTTGAAGCGAATGGGGGCTTCCATGGATCATTGGAATGCTTCCCGTAACTTGAGAACCATTTGGGAGGAAAGTTTGTTGATCGACGATTGTAATCCCTCCTTGAAAGGGAAATGCAATCTTCCTAAAATAGGTCGACACAACAGCAGCCATAGCATATATCCATGGTCTTCCCAGTAGGATGTTGTAATCGAGGTTTCCGTCGATTACTTCGACATATATTTCTACTGTTTTTCCTCCTAGTTCAACCTGCAAGTTACATAGAATACCATATGGGGTATATGTTCGTCCGTCGAATGCTTTTAATGTCGTCGAAGATCTCGACAAGGTTGGAGATCCTAAAGATTTCCAGCAACTCATTGACATAATACATGTAGATGCCCCCTCATCAATAATCGTTCGATGAACAGTTTTATTGAGGTATTTCACTTGAACGAGGAAAGCTAGTTGAGCTGGTATCTGAGGATTGTATCCTTTATGATTAAAGGATACAAGATTGGAATCCTTTGGGTCTATCCCACTGATAGCTGATAATAAAGCCTGCTTTTGGGATGGGCAATTTTGAAGTACCTCAAGTGTTGACATAGTGGATGGCGATTGGGCCAGATCTTCCACTATATTATAATGTTGTGCTGCTCTAGCACGAGGATTAAACGTCGACTTGTGTACTACTCCCTTTGGTAGTTTTATTGTCAGTTCAGGAATGATGGGTGGCGCAACTTCTGTCGAAGTTGTTGTCGAACTACTAGGTTGATCTTTATCCTTGTTTTTCGACAGCTGTGGATTCCCATAATCTTTGTTCCTTGTCGATATCAAAGCATCATTTTGTTGTTTGGAAACCAACAACATCAGCACTTGAGACGGGGAAGCATTTCCACTGTCAACCAGATTTGTTCCTGGATTCGGAAACGGATCAGTTAATACTGCCGAGGTTTTTGAATTCTTGAAGAATTTTTTAAGCTCAGCGCTATGTGGACAATCTGTTGTCCAATGATCCTCATCGCATATAAAGCATGGATTTTTTGGTTTCCTATTTCCAGAAGGGTTTGTAGAAGATTTTTTAGGTGATGATTCTTCTTGTTTCTTCTTCTTCCCTTTGTTTTTCTTCTTGCCTCCTGGTTGCTTGGTTTCTTTGCCTTTATCTGTCGAGACGACATTTACTTCCGAGGTGAGAAGTTCTTCTTTTGCATTTTGACCGGAAATCTTACGGGCCTTTTTAGATGTAGCCTTTGTCGATTTCGTGTCTGTCGTACCAATCACGCCATCGCTGGCATGAGAGTCATTGTTTGATTTAGGAGGAGGAGGGACTGAGAATTCCGGTCTGGGAGCGTCAGGTATTTTATCGTAGAGCGTGCTAGACTAAGTGTAAATCAAGTCTAAATATTGCGCATGAGCGATAACTTGCTCTTCGGTGACAACTCCCCCTTTTGCCACATCTTCCGTGATGGAAGGCAATAATGAATTAATAAACCATTCAGCTAGAAGTTGATCAGGAACATACATTTTTACCATTCTGCGATGAGGTCGCCACTCATGTATATGATCATATATGTGAGTGGTCGTTGTTTGTTTGAAATTGGTAAGAAGTTCTGTTCCTGTTTCGTACCTTATCGGTAACTGAAAATGGGTTAAAAAGGTTGTGGCTAGGGTACTAAAGTTGTCAAACGAAGCTCTGGGCAATTCGATATACCATTTGGCTGCCGGACCAGTTAACGTCCTCTGAAAAAGGCAAAGCCTAATCGAATCATCATTTAGGGTGTTTGATGAACACCACAGATGAAAGGTCATCACATGATTCGACGGATCTTCACCCGGATTTCCATTAAATTTAGGAATATCTGACGGAAGTTTATGCGGAATCGTTGGCCACCAAGGAGCGTAAGTGATTGGATCGTTTGTTAATCGATTTAGGTCCGGTAACTCTAAAGTCGCCACGAAGGGTAACTGTTGATTCAGGTTAGGTGAAGCATACCCAGGATAAGATGGAATCGCCTGAGCAGTTGGTCTTTGCATACCAGCATAATGCATTTGATGTTGGTAACTTTGGTAAGGTTGGTGGGCATAACCATTGTAGAATGGTTGATTTTGACTGTTTTGAATATACGGCTGCCCACTATTTGCAAATATTTGTTTCTCATATCCTTGGTATACTTGTTGGAATTGCGGTTGTTGGTATTGCACCAGCTATGGTTGTGAAGCCATGTGTTGTTGCCCGATACTAACTGTTTGACCAAGATGAGGGGTAATTGTACCCGTTTGGGCCTGTTTCATTCCACCTGTCGGCGATTGTGGTTGAATCGCAGGGTCAAGAGGCTGTTGCATTACAACCTGAGAAACCTGAGGTTGGCATACAACAGGCAGTGCTTGTACTTGCGACATCGTCACAATAGCTGGCGTAGTTGGTATATTTGACATAGGTAAACATTGTTGCATCGAATATACAACTCTTCGTTGTTGAGGTAGTATCGGTACCCAACCGCTAGATGTAATTCCACCATAACCTGAATTTTGTTGTGAATTCCCGTATGGCTGTCCTTCCGGAGGAGACAATGAAAAGGTATACTGCCCCCCATATGGCGGTAATCCGGTACTTAAAGGAATGGTTTTCCCTTGAGGACCGGACTGCCCAAATTGACATCCTAAAGGATCAATTTGTTGAGACTCAACATAAGAGTTTCCGGATACTATTCCGGATGAACAAACAGGAACGGACCATACTGTCGAAATAGCCCCTGAGTGGGCCCCTTCTAGCGATTGAGAGCTAGTTGGGACAGATGGTATACCGGCGAACATTGTTGGAGTGATAGCAGGAAGTTCTGTCGTTGCTGTGTCGGACGACACAGTCCTAGATGTCGATGGTTGTTCAGACATTTCTAGTCTATCCAAAATATTACCTAGCGATTCTACAGGAGCTTCTGCTAGCGGTAGACTAATTTCTGATGAAGAAGGATACAAAGTGATCCCGACTACAAATTGCGATGGAGTACTAGATGGAGGATCTTCCTCAATCTCTTCTATAGCAATCAGACCAGGTGGAAGAGGTAGACCGTCAGGTCCGTAAAATATTTCTAGTGCCGAAGAAGGTATGGAATCTGCAGCGACAGATGTTTGGGGAATAACACTCTCTGAACCAGTTGTAAATGAAACTGGTTCAGTCACACAAGTGTTTACCTTCAAACTAGGATCAGAGCTACTGTCCTTCGGTGGCTGCTGAATTTCTTCTGTAAAGGCAGGGATACCAGAAATGTTTGGAGTAGCCGGAGCATCTTATGGTGTTGGAACACTTGTTCTAACTTTACCAAGAGATTTGGAACCGGTTAAACGAGTTCGCTTTGTCTGTAATAGTTTCGATTCCGGAGACAAAGACGGTTGACTCGTAAGCCTCCGCGAACGACAGGGTTTCAATTGACTTTCTTCCATGATTGCAGATTACTCGATCAACTAAAAATCAAGGGGAAGTATGTTTCCGAATTAGATGAATTTTAGACACTTTGACACAACTCGATTTTTCAATTTTTAAGAGTCGAGAAAAAACAAAAGATGACTCTAGTCGCCTTCGATTTTTAATGAGCCTGAAGTGACAAGTGCTCAGATGGACCTTTTCCGTTAAGGAGTCTGAAAAGGAACGAAAGGGATTACTCTGGAAATCTAGGCAGAGGGATTACCAAACCAATCGCAAAACTGCAGAATACTTTTTACGGTACGGCAGTCAATCTTCCTGAATGCTGTGTTCATTGCATTGCGATCGATAGGGCAGTAGACACGACTTCCTATGGATAAAGGATTAAGCCTATTGTGGTCTCCCAAAATATACTCGACGGTACGTGTGAGCACAAGTCCGTACTGGCACTTATCGTCTCAATGTGGAGGAATCACCCAACCAACAGTGAGGACAACAGTTACCAGGCTTTACGACACTGGAATATGTCTCTAGCCTAGACTTCTAGATGTTGTGTGTTAGGTTCGCATTGTTAGATTCATTAAATTTATTTTATAGTTGTTCTTGCTTAAGAAATTTGCCTTTTAGGTTCACCACGTGATGTAGATGTACAATTCCTAAAATGCAATCTAAAATGATAAACAGTCGTTTTATCTTCTTTGTGCAATGAAAATCCTAGCTACTAAGGAAAGAAAGACAGAATTCTTTCAACAAAGAGCAAAGAGCACACACTATATGCACTGTCCTAAATCAAACCAATCAAACAGTCTAAATGCAAATGCACATGCGTGTATTTGTTTTCAGCCTTCTTAATATGTGAATGATAAAAAGAAAGCTAATGCGCAAATCTGAATTATTTTTCAAAGCGACAATTACTAACAAGTTTCTTTTCAAAATCAAAATGGAGACAATGACAACACTTTGCAATTCGGAAATGAAAACTTTCTTTCGACACTAGAAAAACTACTAATTTAGATCAAATACAATAGTAACAGGGTAATAAACTATCAAGAGCAATCAGACTCTCTTCTATGACTGAAAACGACACTTGCGACACCTTCAAATCAAGAAACGATAGTACAATTACGTTACTTCTTTGCAAAGGAGAACTGAAAATGACTCAACAAATACACAAAAACATTTACAGTTCTTTGCACAATGGAGGCGGAATAATCAACAAGGAAAGGGGTTTCAAACAAAGGTATACTAACTACAGGCATCAAAATTCTTGAATAGATCTGAAAAGAGTGAAAACAGAAACCAAAATTTAGGAACAATGCCTAGTCTGATCAGCGCACCTGTAACACAATGAATTTGAAATGAAACGCACCTTCTACACTCAGGAAGTGCACTGAATTTGAGATTCACAGAACAGACAGTGCGCTGGACCAGGGACAAGACTTTGCTTGGGTTCCAGGTCACAGTTTGCAGTTCAGTTCAGGGATTTTGGCCGAACAAGTGGTAATCAGTAAATCAATCACAAGGGTAGATCCAAGGAGGTTACTAGAGCCAGCACAAGGGAAATTAGAAAGTTTGTAAATCAGTTGTTTAATTCATAAACAAAACTCGGAGATTGACTGAAGCGGCATTTATCTACTTTGCATTTTCATAGCAAATGCAGTTCGAAGGCTACCTGACTCAACTTCAGGCTCCATCTGTAAGTTTATAAAGTAAACAAATGTAGATAAACAAACAACCTAGTCGCTCCCCAGTGGAGTCGCCATTTTGTTACAGGGAAAAGTGTCTATACAGAACTGCTAATCCCACTAAGGCGGGTAGCTACCTTAGAAACAAACAAAGTAAAATTACTTTCGTTTTCCTTTATGAAAAATAGATGAGAGAAGAATAAAGGAGACCAACCTCTATCTTGCGCTTAGTTCCTTACTCGATTCCTCTCTCTTCTGATAGTCCTTTGCTACTCGCTTTCTTGTATACCCAGCTTCACGGAGTACCTGTAGAATCAAAGCAGCATAACACTATACGAGAACATGGATCTATTATCATAAACAATCTAGGATCAGATGTAAATTGACCATACAAATGCACAAAACATAGATTACACAAGAGTATGGAGGAAAACCTGAATAGCTTTATTGATAATCAAGAAAGAGCCAAGAGAGTTACAACCAATTGTTCTGACCCAACATCATCCTCTCAGCAAGTAAGCCCTCCTTCACCTCATGCAAAGCTTAGATCACCCAACACTATGATGTTGCCTCAAGAAACCAACAGCAATTCCTTACAAGATGCAAAATTCCAGCCTCTGGATCTCTGGGATGAGGGATCCATATATAGATGCCTGTAAGGGAGATGAGTCAGCTTGTGTTTTGATTAGTGTCTTCCCTCTGATAGTTCTTGCTTCCACTTGGAGATTGATGATCTCTTACTCATCCCTGGTCGAATTCAGAAAGGCAAGTGTCACATGAGAAGTTTCTGGAAGATTCCATGCTTCTCCACCTCGCGGATTGACACTGCCATTTGTCCTTTCTCGCCCATCGCACCCCATAGAAGGGATTTTTGAAATGCAACGCACCCACTGTGTGTATTTAGGTGAGATGCAACGCACTTTGCCTATGGAGCAGGTGAAATGATCCAGTTTTGACCAGTTCTGAGTAGTTTTTCATGGAGAACTTCTAGGAGAAGCTGTAATCAGTTGACCTTGTTCCTTTAGGGGTTGGAACAACACTTTTAGGGACTTAGGAGCCCTTGGTTTATGGACATTTTATGCTTGGGGTTGCAGTGCCCAAAAATGTCTATAACAACGCGCGAATAAAAAAAGGCTACATCATTCTGGCTCACATCACACCCATTGTCCATAATGTTCAAAAAGGCAACAAATATCCAGCATGCTATAGGGCACTTACTGTACCCCATAGCAGCTTCACCCACACCCTTATCCATACATTTTCGAGCTTCCAACACCTTTATGGCTCTCCCCTATATCCCCACAGTTCCACAACTCTGACTCCCGCATTAATGCACATCGCCTGGATATTTGTTGCCTTACCTTCGAGATGCGACAACAATCCCTCTATTTCAAATTTCAAATTTGAGATTTGAGCATAGAGCAAAGCACTACGTGAATGCCCAAGCCCCATAGGTTGGCTTAGTGATGTGTTTCTGCCTTTTTCTTTAGAGCTTGGTGTTGTTGGACGACCTACTGAGTTCACGACAGAGAGAAATATCAGAACAAAGTGATTTATTCATTCTGCCCTTCTTTGTTTTGGTGTGTACTGCATTCTTCGTAGATCACTGAGCACGATGAGCGATTAGGCGTAATTTCATTGATTTTTTACCAAATGGTAAAATAGTCAAAACTGCGTAGAAAGGCCGGCAAAAGAATCTTCAACGTTGAGGCTAGAGATAAAGAAATGAAATGAATATGCGATTCAATCCCATTATGTGGATTTTTGAGGTATTGGTGAGAGTTTGATTTTGTGTTTTAAGGGGTTTTTGAAATGTTTGAGTACCTGACAGTGATGTCGAGCTCTCAGGGAATTGGGTTTATAAATGTCATAGCACTCTCTGGCTACAATGTTATGTTGCTAGTGTTAGGTCACCATAAAATGTTGAAGTTGAAGAAGGAACTAGGAGGGCGCTCTCAGAAAATGAATTCTCGTGAGCATCATCAACAACAGCATGTAGAGGGAGGAGCATCGGTCTCATGGAGGATGAGTTGCTCTCAGTATTCTCCAATTATGGTGTGGTTCCCCTGATAATTGTGTTTACAATTATTGATTTGGTAGAGATCATGTGTAAGTAATTAAAATGTTGTGTGATAAACAGATTAAAAACGGAATCTCATAAAAAACGTGTTTTTTCTGTAGATGTGGTGGAACCCTCTGGCGAAAATGTAGCATGCAGGAAGAGCCACTCTGTTAATTTTAGGTATGTTCTATGCTAAAGAAATTTATTTAAATTTTCACAGTTAGCTCAATATCTTTTCCAGATTATCAATCACATTAGCATTAAAATAAACTGCAGATAGAACATAAACATAAATCGCAGAAGACAAGCCAAGACAAGAGGACACAAGATGTGGTGCTAGCTAGGGACAAACCCCAATGTGGAGAAACCCTTGATCAATTCTTCTTTTATGTTCTTCAAAGTTCAGCAGAGAAAGTGAGAGAGATAGTACATTTACAATAGAAGTCAATATTTTGACTTTTGATATCGCATGAGATCAGTTGAAGACATATTGCTTCAACTGATTCTCTAAGGTGACTCCTTCACCTATCATAATGATGCCTTTCATCCATTTGCTACACATAACTGTGTGACACCATGTTGTACTGTCACAGTGTTGAACCTTTATTACTGAGCTGCTCTCATCATCATGCAGCTCATTATTTATCATGCCCATTGTGTTGCCTCTAACATCATCATGTTATTTCATTCATCACTGCTTTGATGAGAAGATTATACACCATGACTGTTCCTAGAGGCTGAGATGATCTTTGTACCTTAAGATCATAATTGCACCTTACTGTATTGTAAGATTATGATCCTTGTCTCTTACCTTTGATGAGACTGACAATCTTTGCGGAGGTGATCACTATTTCTTTCATCACTTCATATCTAATACTTCAAGTCACTATTGTATAAGATGTACGTCACCGATATCTATATACTGAGATCTTCTTCATCCAACTGAAACCGAGATCATTAATCTACAAAATCAACGTTTATAGTTGTTGTGATCATAGCATATGAAGACTACTGCAAGTATGCTGAGGGTTTATCATATCATGTAGACTTACTAAATTAGCATAGATCTACATTACTATAATGATGCTACCAACGTGATCTTTATTGACTTAACAAGCTGAGGATGATTCATTCACTGTGTCCTTATCCGAAGTTATTTATGCCTCATCTATCCGAGATAGATGTGCCCAGATCACATACATCCTTCTCTGCTTTCTTCATCCGAGGATACTTCCATTAGAACACAGGTATGCTGAGTCTGCGACTCCTTCATGTATGATCTGCGGCTACCTCACTTGATAGCAATTATGACTGTGGCTTCTTCCATGCTTGACTGCGGTTATGACTGCGGCTGTTCCATATGACAATGGATTAGGGTAGCAGATTAGGGCATCACGTTGACTGTGTATGAATGTCTTCATGAACTGCGTGTAAGGAGTCTCTCTACCCTGCGTATAAATGTCTTCAAGAACAACGTATAAGAACAGCGTATAAGGTCTCCATGTACAATGTATAAGGTATCCTCATGAACAGTATAAGTAATTGACTGCGTTGGATCAGCTAGGGCATCATCTGTGGTTAAGACTTCATGCTTGAGCAACGTATACTCTTTTGTGTCTCTCCTTTACCAAAAACCCAAGACGTGGAGAGGAGGAGATCACATGAAGAGGATGTATCCAAATGACTTCAAGTCCTCTTCTATTTATACTAAACGTAGATGATGAATAGACATGACTATTGGGCTTCTGAGCCTACACAAGTTGCTTATCGACTTGACAAGTTGTCTTATAACACAAATAAATTCATAACTCCATGAATACTTATCAGAATTGGATGATATTTAGATCAATCCTACACCTCTCAATGAGAGGGATCCAATAAAAATATTAGCTGCCATAAATAAGATGACCCACATGGAGTTTGGCCCTAGTTTCCAATTTTAACACACTCTTTGGCCTTGAAACCAGGGTAGCCAAGATCCCAAAAGCCTCACAACATTTGTTGTCAAAATAAAAGGATTGATATTTTAAAGAGACACGAAAATCAACATAGTCCCGATGAATATACCGACTAAGAGAATCGCTATGTATATTGAGATTTGTAACGACAGGGCACGGAGGAGGCCTCTCCATTGATATCCCCTTCTTCGTTCCCTAATTTTGTCATTTTTCAGAGATTTGGTAGTTCTGAATCAAGATATTTTATTTTGTCTAGGATGTACTATTACATATTGTTCCAAATGGATATAAATATTGACGTTTAAAGAGAAAAACATTTTGGTCAAGTTTTGAAAGTGAGTAAAGTAATTTAATAAAATATAATAATTAACAATGTTATTTATGTGAATTTGAAGAAGAAAATATGTCCATCAAAAATGTGTATATTTGATGGTCTGTGCTCCTGTGAATCAAATGGTCTATGATGGGGATGGGCTCCTCCAGCCACAAGCACCCATCATGCACCAAGCAGAGCAACTGCCTGATGACAAAAATGATCACTGGGGTGCAGTGGTAATGCGGCACCCAAAGAAGGTTTAGCGATCCTACCTTCTCTACACCTCTCAGCCATTTGCGCGGCTCCAACGCTATTATTCTAGTCGGAACGTCTTTCTTCTGGTGCATTAGTTGTGTGGTCGCTAGATGCAGGAACTTCTCATGGTCTGCGAGGTCCTAATCTTCAAATTTCAGCACGGGCACCTGTCCCAAGTGTGCTCCTTCAAAAATAATGCCATCATGGAGCAACAGAGTTTGCAGAGAACTCTTGCTCTCATATATATCTTTTGGTTCCTTTGCTTTACCCTTCCGCGGAGGAACATACGTAGATAGCCTAGTGAGAGGGTCCGCACCCTTGGTTTCAACCTCCATCTCTACATCCTCCTCCTCAACTAAGATTTCTTCGAACTCTTCTTCCTCATCAGCCTCCAAATTGATAACCTTCCCCTTTTCTTCCATGGTGAGCTTAGTCCTCAACGGATTTCTAGGTGATACATGCACCGGTACCATGGTCTGCTTGTCTTTCTTGGGTCTCAGCATGCGTGGTGATTTAGGGATTTCAGCGACTATCCTAGCGCTTTATGGGGATTCTACTTTTGTAATTGCTTGCACGGATTCCTCGACGGTCATTGCTCCGGTATCCATGGCTTTTTCGGGTGATTCTATAGTGCGATATCACTATTCTCTCAGTGTCTTTGGCAATTGCTCAAGCAACGAATTCCTTTTCAGAAGATCGAACAAATCTCGGTTCATGAATATCTGAGTGCGCAACAACTCAGTTCTCAATTTTCCAAGTGTTGTTTGCTGGACAACCCTTTATAATTTATAATGCCTTTTGAATTTGAATTCGATCGCTCCCCCCACATTTGGTCTATTAATGCTCAATTATCAGCATATTTTTAAGAATCTAACCCATAAAGTTCGACTTAAATGGCTACCGCCCGCTCCATTTGGTCTCAAACCAAGCATCACATCGTGAATAGTGACTATAATAGTCACTTTCCAGCTGACCCATGCGACAGCACAACTACCCTCGTGCTGCCGAGGACCCTATGACACTTCGCTACTGCACGCAATCCTGACATTGCGCAGTCCTCGGGAAGAGTGGTTTATAGTCCCGTGCCTCCTTTTAGTTGCCTGGAGCACTAAGACTGTGCTTCTGTCGGCTAGTCAGATGGACTGGCCACCTGTGTATGGCTTCAAAAGATTGACATTCACTTTTCCTGGGAAAGGTTCTCCATTTAACTTTACCAACTGCACCGTGCCTCCATCTGTGATCTCCTTAATAACATACAATCCCAGCCAATGCATCCTGAGCTTTCCAGGGAATTTATCAAACTTACTATCATACAATAACACCAAATCATTCTCCTTAAAGGTGTGCAACTTAGTATGTTGATCGTGCCATACCTTTTCGCGTTGATTTTGGATCTACTAGTGAAATCCAGCCAAAATTCGTTCTTCTTCGAGCTCCTCCAACTGCACGAACCTCTCCTCTAGGGATCCGCGATCCGTCATACCTGTGAGTGTTGTTATGCGCAAATTAGGCACGATGTATTCCATAGGCATTACGGCTTCCACTCCATAGACAAGCCTAAAAGGTGTATGTCCCGTCAGTTCCTTGCACGTTGTTCAATAAGCCCATAACATTGTAGGTATGCGCAAGTCCCAATCACTTCGCTACGCATTGCATACCTTGGTCAGTGCAGTTTCCAGTACTTTGTTGAACATTTCTACTGTCCTGTTAGCTTGTGGTTGATACGGTGTGATTTTCTAATGATACACTTGAAACTCTTCCGTCATTGCCTTGATCGTTTCGTTCAGGAAGTGCATACCGTGATCGCTCATCAAGATCTTCGAACATCCAAATCGTGTCAATACGTGTTCAAACAAAAACTTCGCGGTAGTCGCGACTGTGCAATCCTTCACCAGCTGCTCTTCTTCCCAACGAGTCAGATACTTCGTCGCAGTGATAATATACCTCGCGCATGTCTTTCCTTGAGGTTTGATAGGTCCTACAAAGTCTATTGCCCAATTTGCGAAAGGTTGCAACGTCATTTGTGGATTCAAAGGCATCTCGTCCATCCGTGATGGCTTACCTGTTCTTTGACATACATGCATGCCTTGCAAATTTTTGCTTTTGAATCTTGATGAAGGGTTGGCCACCACAACCCTGCATGGAGAATCTTCTATGCGGTTTCTCTTCCTACACCACCCCCATGAGTGTCCGCGAGGATTCTTCTTCATTCAAACTTAGGTACATATCTTCGCAATATCTCATCATTCCCCATCTTGTATAGATGCCCCGTAATGACAGAGAAATCTGCCTCGCGCACCACTAATTCCTTCTTCTGCTGGACAAAGTATCCTTCCGGCATAGTTCTAGTTCTTAAAAAGTGAATTATATCTTCAAAATGTCCATCCACTACGCGCGCAACAAAAATGTTGCTCGTCGGGTAATCCTTCCTCCAAACTAGTAGGTTCCTCCCCTGTCTCAATGCGTGATAGGTGATCTGGTCCCGCTTTCAATCGTCCAGGCTTCACAACAACTTCAAAATCATATTATTGGAACAATAAAATCCATCTACATATGCGCCCCCCCAACACAGGTTTATTGACCAAGTACTTCAGCGCGGAATGATCTGTATACATCTTAAAGTGACCTCCTAGCAAGTATTGTCGATACTTTTGGAGCACATACACCATAGACAGTCCCTCGCGTTTAGTGGTGGAATAGTTGTCCTATGCTTTAGATAATCTACGACTTGCGAACGCAATAGGGTGATCCAAGTCTTCTCCACCATCCTATGTTAGTATTTCCCCCAACGTTATACACAACACGTCAACATGGATATTAAACTCTTTCTTCCAGTTTGTGAAGACAAGAATCGACGCAGTAACCATATTTTCCTTCAATATATCTAGGCTTTTATTGCAATCATCTTTCCAACAGAACGTGACATCCTTCTTCAACAGTTTTTACATCGGCGCGGTGATCTAGGCATAAACTTTGATAAACTTTCTGTAGTACCCCATATGTCCCAGAGTAGCGTACAGATGTTTTACACTTCACAACGCTTCCAAATTCAGAATCACCATGATCTTTGCAGGATATACCATCAACCCTTGTCTACAAACCACGTGCCCCAATAGTTTCCCAAGAGGAACAAGAAACACACACTTCTTGAGGTTGAGTGCGATTTGGTATCTTCAGCAGGTATCCAGCATCAGGTGTAAGCTTGCTACATGGTGCTTCACCAGCCCAAATATAGTCCAGTCATCAAAATAGACCTCCAAGAACTTATGAATATATTCCTTGAATGTCGCAACAACCACACGCGAAAAGATGGCTAGCGCGTTCTTCAATCCAAACGGCATGAGAGTATAGTGAAAGCAACCCCACTCAGTCATGAAGGTTATATTTATCATATCCTCCAGTATTTTGATCTAGTGGTACCCTGAGAACCCATCAGTGAAAGAATATGCCTCCTGACCCCCTACATTGTCCAACACCTCATCCGTGAACGAAGTTGGGAATGGATTATGCACACAAGCATCATTTAATTTTCTGAGATCCATGCATATTCTTATCTCGTCCTTCTACTTCTTCTCTTGCACCACCATTGGTCTTACCCAATTGGATTCCTCCACAGGCTCAATGATGCCTTATGCAAGCATTTTGTCTAGTTCTACGCGGATCTTCTCCTTGTATTTCGGATTTAAGCGGTACGACCTCTGCTTGACTGGCTTTGTGTCAGTTTTTAATGTGATCTTCATTACCCCTAAATCTCCAATTATTCAGATTTTCAAATCCGTAAACTTGGTTGGAAATAAGTCCTGATACTTGCGGAGCAATTCAGCAACCTTATCCATCGTCACGTCATCCCAGTAGTCTCCAATATTCGCGAATTTGGGTTCTGCCTCCGTACCAATATTCACCTGCTTAGCTTTCACCGACACGATTATGTCAAGGTTCTCAATCCGTGGTCCTTGAACCTCGCGGTGGCCTTCCGTCTCTGAAATGTTAAGTTTCTGTGGATCTTCATCCTCTTCTTCAACAGTTACATTATAACATTCCACCGCGCGACTTAGCTGAGTAGCCCATTCAGGCTGAATCAATTCTACTGGCTCCTGTGGTATCCTAAAGATGGTTGCTTTTACCTCTTGTAGCACTTCATCAATACTGCCCCACCCATCCTCAAAACTGAAGGTCATCACGAACCCTTCGCGCAGGATATCTCATTCACCTGTCCCATGGCGGAGCTCTGTTTCTATATACCAATTCATTGGTATAACATCTAGGGTATGACAGAACAGGTGCACCCACTCAAGTTGTGGCTTTTCTCCATAGGCCTACGTCCACTTGGCCAGATGCACGCGCAGATCATCCTACCCATCATACTTATCTGTCAGAAGCATTGCTTTTTTGGCACCTCCCTTTCAAATGCATCCAAGAAGGTAACTACCTCATTTAGACCACCATAAGTAGGCATATCTCTTACTTCTGTCGACACGTAGCACAACGATCTTGTCATCGTATTTCAATTCAGTGTAGTTACCTCATGTAACCGATTATGCCATTGTTCGATCTCTTCATCAGAATTCGAGGTACAGGAGCTCTCACGCTCCCATGAAATCCACCCATCTGCGATGGGTTTTACCCAATCTTGGTCTTGCGTTGTTATCTTATAGATGTAGTCCAAATCATCATCACTTTCATAGTCGTGCACCGGCTCCGTATAGCGCAATCCTTCAGCCGAGTCCAGGGGTATAATTACGCGTAATGACTTCATCTAAAAAATCATCTTCCTCTTCTTCAGAATGACCCTGTTCATGTCAGTGGCCCAGTCAATTTCCAAGAGCGCGGGGTACCGATTGCGATTATCAACAATATCTATCACTTCAAAATCAGCCAGCATGCTCGCTCCCTCAATATCCACAGTTATTCCCTGCAATCGCCCCATGGGTATTATTTTCTGCTAGTTTGCCATCCTCAGCTGAATTGGAGACCACTGTAGCATAGGTCTTCCCATTCGCTCCCATGTCTGTTTCAGAAGGACATTCACATCTGATCCCAAATCCAGGATGACTTGATCCATTTCATATTCTTCGATCTATGCAGTTAGTCTCATTTCTCGTCCTGTCCTTGTTTTCTATTTTCCGATCTTTCGGACTATGCGCGGTTCACTTGGCACAATCCCAATGCATGTGTTGATGAGTTCCTGTAACCGTTTCACAGCCTTGTTGTCGCGCAGTAACTTCATACAGGTTTCCAGGAACGTTGTGAGCATAGATGGGTCAATTTTCCGCTCCGGTTTATCTTTGCTTCCTGAAGTGGAGGCATCAACAAAGCTCTTCTTAGCTTCTATGAAGGTTTCTCGAGTGCTCTCCAAATCAAACTCAGCTTCCTTCATCGGAGTTTTGCGAACCCAAGTACTATCTTATGGTTGTTTGCCTTTGTCATCTCTCATCGTGATTCCACTTCGCAGCACAATGTTCATGTTCGGATCTTCCTCGCGCGGCTCAGACCTCATCACCTGCAGGTTCTGAGTCGGGGGAGGCGGTAGCGCTCCCTTGTTGCGTATCCTAACTATCAGTGTAGGACAATATTCTGTCTCATAATCAAACATCGTGCAATACAAACACGACAGGCACATTGGATTAGTGCAATCACAGGCATAGTGTCCTGGACCTCTGCAATTGTAGCAAATCAACTGTCCGCGACCTCTACCAGGTCCTCCTCCGTGCCCCTGAAATCTTGTTCACGACATTCCTATATTCTGGTCAAGGGGCCACGTTTCGACCTGAACTCTATAGGTGGGAGTTCTATTCATCATCAACTCATAACTTCTACAAGTGCGCTCATCATGTCCCACCGAACTCCAAAAGTTGCAGAACAACTGTTGCGAATTCTGCGTATACTTCGGTAATAAGTGGTAGTTGTTCATGGCATGTTTTCTAGCTATTTGACAGATTGCACACCACAAAGTAGGTGTCGTGCTAGGTCCTGCTTAATCTTCCAACCTTAAAGGCATCGGTCCTCCTCCTGCAAGGTAATTCGTAATGACCGGGTAGTGGTCTTTATCATGACCTTGACCCTTGCATTTTACCCACCATACTTCTTTGCGCACTTCTGGTCGAACCATCCTGTCCTGTTTCAGACTCTACATCTCAAAGCACAAATTCTTCAGTTGCGCATGGATCTGTTGAACTCCTAGGTTAGGATCCTACATCAGGGTCTCATGTAACCTCATAGTAATCTCCAGGGCCTCTGCCTGAGTTGTTATCTTTTGCTGCGATAGCACGCTCCTCAAATGTGGTAGTAGAAAAGACAAAACACTCGCGATGCTGTCCATCTGTCAAATTCATATTAGCTTCGTGAATCATACATTTGAGCCTCTGATCTAGCTCCCAAGGAGTCTCGCCTGGTAGCATCATGATCTCTTTGAATCCAATGATCGACTGCGCTTCAGACTTAGGCCTACTAAATTCTCTATTTGGCGTTGTTTGGATATCCGTGATTCCCGCATTTGGATTATCATTGGAGTACTTAATATACCAGGTCAGAACGCGATCCTGTAGGGCGCTAACCAGTGTCGCTTTCTTTATATGGTCATCTGTAACTCCTTGCACTTCCTATACAACCCTTACAACAAACTAAAATTGGTCCGGATCCTCATTTCCCAAACCTTTGAACATAAACAACTTCACCGTGCTTGCCATATTGAATCGCAGTAGTGGTGGAGTTGGTACGGGTGAAGATGGAGGTGATGGTGGTGAAGCCGACGGTGGTGTGAGTGGAGGTGGTATTTGCGGAATTCTTTGCCTTATCAAATGGATGGCACTTCGCGGTGAGACCTTCGCGAGCTCTTCCTCATCCCCTCACGAAGGTGAAATCAAGGGGCTATTTTCTGGTCCCTTATTTCCTTCGTTCTTGTAAGCTTTTCCACTTCGCGTAACCCTGAACATCGAGGTAACTGTATAGCCCTATTTTCACACAATAACATTTTAATCCAAGTATTCAAAGACTTTACGTACTTACCTTGTTGTCCCTTGAGAAAACGTCACTCTGCCTTGCTATAGTTGACTGAGGTGTCGACCGTGAACTCAGTAACGAATCCTCCTATAATGTGATCGAGCCAATGATCAATGATGCGTGTGATCTTATCCTCTAATGCTTCCAATCTCCTCACCAGCTTTGGGGTCTACACAATAGGACCGTCAAACTTCCACCTCCCTTGGCTATCTACTAGTTTCGTGATCCATACGTATAGCTCAGTAGGGAAGGACACGAAAAAGATTTCGTGGATTTCTGTGTACAGGTAGTTGTCTAACCACTCTTCTTTTTACAGTCACAGGTTTCTATTTTCTTGCGTTGCGAACTCGTAAATTCTCATGTCCAACCAGCCTTCAATTTCTTTCTTGGTTGGATTCTAATGATACGACATCAGACATCTCTATGCAGATTCCGGTCCCGGCAACGAAACCATTTGTTGGCTTATGGAGGCCTGAACCAGGTTCGAAGTTATTTAGCCAAACAAATCCCTACACCACTGGCCCTTTTGGCATCAACCCGTTGGGCGTGGACTGAAGTCTCATTCAAAGCAGTATCGGGGGATGCTGGAACCAAGTTTCCGCACCCTTGAGATGTTTGTGTTGTCGATTTAGTCCAACTAGGCTTGCCTTCGCGCAGGTCGCTTCGCTCACTATTCCAACCTTCAGTACCTTCACGAAGTGTTACAATCGTCTTTTGCGCAGCCCTAACCAGGGGCTGAGATGCTTTCGCACTACTAGGGCAGCGATCTGTGCTATTTCCCAACCTAGACTAAATATCTTACTTACCTTAGTGACATATCTTAGTTATCTTCATGAAAACAGATATTCTTCGTTCCGTTCACTTAATCAATACAGTTATACACTTTTGCGCATCATATAAGCATCAAAAGTGAAATTCATGCCCAATGTAATAGATGCATAAAACAGGAAATAAATACGCAGAAATGACAAGAAACTTCTCTTTATTAATACTTCCAACTATTACAGACTCAACTCGCCCTGTGCACTTAGTTGCAGGGGTCCACGCACTCAATTGCAGACTACTAGGCCTCTGTGCACTCAGTTGCAGACTACTAGGCCTCTGTGCACTCAGTTGCAAACTACTAGGCCTCTGTGCATCAGCTGCAGAGCCTTCTTCTACTCTACGACCAAAAACTAGACTTTACTCCATAGATATGGCTCAATTCTTCATCATTGCTTCTTCGACTATGCTATCAAACTACTTAGAGCATCGCTCTATTTATAAAATCCCATGGTTCGTGGACCATGGGTAGATATCTACAACCGACATTACATTAACAAAATAAGGGCATACAAACCTATGACTCTTTAATAAACTACACACTCTCCGTCCATAAAATGTGGTGCCTTTATATTGGAATTACAAAATTGACCAAACTCTAGGCTCTAAACCCCAAAACTTCCCTTGGGGATCCCGCGCCCAACACATTTGCATACAGATGTGAAGCCTGTTGTTACTAAAACTTTTATAAGACCATGGGAAGAGATTAGACACAATAAACACATAACTGGTTTGGGTTACAACAATGATATTATGGATGTATACGTTTTCACGTTCCATATTTTTCTAAACCTATACAATTTCGAAGTGTTGGATTTCTGGACGGTGTTGTTACATAACAAGTTGGTAGATGTCAACAGTTTAACAGAGTTGGACATGTGAAGGATCAATGGTTTGATATTCTCTCGTGTGAGCATTGTGGAAAGCGAAATCATCATACAAATAGATATTCCAGAAAGAAGACTACTACAAGAGAGAAGGTAAATTTCAGATGGATTGCTTCCTAGGATTGGATGAAAATAGGCAAGAAGATTTACATGTCATATCAAAGAATATGTTCGAGAATGATGAGCAACTTTACTGCGATGAAGAATACTTCTCACTATGTATCCAATAAGGGGGGAATTGTTGATGGTCTGCTACAGGTTCGAGTTCGAAATGTCAAGTGATCTAGAGTCAAAGTTGAATTGATTGAGTTGATTGAGCACTTCCATATTTGGAATTGTTCGAGGAACTACCGTGACAGTTCCAAAGTTTGTGGTCACCTTACAACCACATTTTTTGTTGTTGTTCTGAGAACTGTTATGAAGCTTCCATAATTGGTGTTGGTTGAGACCTTGAGTTCTCCCATATTGGTTTGTGGTCATTCTTAAAAACCATTTTTTGGGAGACATTCAACTCTTGGTTGAGATGCATTTTTGCATTTTCAGCTCTCATTCTTGGACTTTGGTACATCCTTTCAGATTAAGGGGGGAATGTTAGACAACTAATCCCTAGGGTTAGTTTGGATAGTTATTGGAGTCCAAGAAGACCCGGGAACTAATTCAACTATTTCATATATGTATTTATATGTACATCATGTACATAATTCTTTGATGTCGATTAATATACATTTGATTTGGTTTCCAATTTATTGTGTTCTACATTTATTAGCTATAATTTCTATTGCATTTTTATCTATTAATTATTAAATATAAATATAAATAGAAAAAAATCAAATCAATAGAGGACAAAACTCCTTTGGTTTTTTTTACCAATTGCTATGAGTGGCTTAAGGATTTTAGTAAAATTAAATCCTTGTAATGTTGAAATTGATGGCAAGATTTTTAAGAGTAGAGATATGTTTTTATTTTTAATTCTTTAAATTTTTTATTTAATTCTGAAACTTTTAAAGAGCCAATTGATCTAGAGATTTAAGGATTTAACAAAATCTACCTAAAGAGTACAACCACCTCCTTGATAATTCAATTCTTTTATTTAAAATTTTGAAACCTTTTGGAGAGCCTATTGACATCTTTAACAAACTCACATAAATAAATAGAAAGTACAACCAAATTACATAAATTAGCTTAAATACATAATTCCGTATTTAGCAAGTTATTAGAAAAATCAAATCTCTCAAAATACAAATTTATTTTTTGAATACAAAATTAAAAAAAAAAAAATTATACTTCGAGAGATCTAATCCTCTTAATAAATCTAAAATTAAAATGATCTAAACCAGTGATAATACACTTAATGTTACTTCGGTACATTACCTTACCTAAAAAAATGAATAACACTCATTCATAAAAACACCCTAAAATGAATTTAATAAATTAGTATATTGCAATATTTTTTCCCTTCAGCTGCCTTTAAATTCCAGAACTTATGATTTGCCACCCTCTTGATAAACATTACTAAACTTTTCACGACCTTATTAAAGCGACAAAGATGAGAGTTGCGCGGAAGTAACTCGCAAATCCATTGCTACGCAGTTAATAAATGGAATCACGCCACCTAAACACGACAAACATTTACCTCCGACAGAACATCACAAACACATAAGAATCCTAAAGTCTGTATTTTTTAAATTATTTTAGTACTCCTTAATAATCCAGATAGTATTTTCAAGTTATTTGATCCGATATAAAGCAAGTGCATAATTTTAAAAAATATATAATTTAAATCTAATCTTCACGCATCTTTACGCACACTGAATACATTATTGACACTTGCGAATAAAAAAGGTGAAGACAATCAGCTTCATCCATAAAGAGGGACTATAAAAAATTGCACCATGCCACCAAATCGGAGACTTCTGAGACATTTTATAAGGGCGAGTTCCAGGTTTTGGTACATTGATTTGGATTATTATTCACTCCCCAACAAAGTCATTGCTTTGTAAAATATAAAAAATGAGGTTTATTAATTAAAAATGTTCAGTGAGGGCCATTAGTACTCACTCCCCAACAAGTCGGTACTCTGTAAAATATAAAAATGAAGTTTATTAATCAAAAAAATTCAGAGAGGACCAGAAATACATCGACTGGTGTGAGATCAGCTCGCTTAGTTCTTATTCATACAGAATACCGCGTGCAATATCAAACCCATAAAACCGCTGCTGCCGGATTCTGGTTTTACCACCATGAACTAAAACCACGGAAGTCCAATTTATGACGCCTATTAAATGACACAGCAGTAAGCAAATTAGGATCATCGAAGTGAAAATTTGATAGTTATCCGAATTCCTGGTTATCTTTCGGAGAGGATCTTGCGCGCAAAGAGGGCCACAGGCCAAAAGTTTTGAGAGTTTGGACTGAATAGTTGATTTATTACAGATGGATACGAAAATAGGTGATGTGAACTCGGAATGGCCTGCAAACAATAACTTGGGGTGCTCGCCCTCCAACAAATCAGTGGCCTGCCCATCGCCGAATGGTCACGCTGGAGCAGTAGCTCCGACGAATTCCTCCTCCACTTTGGGCGGCCACCTGGCGCGGAGGCTCGTTGAAATTGGCGTCACGGACGTATTCTCTGTTCCTGGGGACTTCAATCTCACCTTGCTGGACCATCTGCTAGCAGAGCCTGGTCTCAATCTCGTGGGCTGTTGCAATGAGCTCAACGCTGGCTACGCGGCCGATGGGTACGCGCGATCCAGAGGCGTGGGGGCTTGTGTGGTTACATTCACAGTCGGAGGGCTCAGCATCATCAATGCGATCGCGGGGGCTTACAGCGAGAATCTACCCGTCATCTGTATTGTTGGAGGGCCTAATTCTAATGACTATGGTACCCACCGCATTCTGCATCACACCATTGGCCTGCCAGACTTTAGCCAGGAGTATCGCTGCTTCCAGACGATCACATGCGCTCAGGTCTCCGAATTCTGTACAATGTGGTGTTATACTGGTATTAGATTGCATGCTGATTTCTGATTTCCTTGCTTGAGTAGACCTAAGGGTGTTAAAATTCAAAAATTGTGCAGGTTATTGTGAATCACTTGGATGATGCCCACGAGCTCATTGACTATGCGATTTCCACGGCACTTCTGGAGAGCAAGCCTGTGTATATTAGTGTCGGTTGTAATCTTGCTGCAATTCAACACCCTTCTTTCAGCCGGGAACCTGTTCCATATAGTCTATCACCCAGGTAACAAATTCTCAGAATTTAATTAATTTATCTGCTCTGCCCTCTGGCATTCTAGAATTTCAGTTTTGAGATGTATTGTTCTGGGGTTTTTCCCTATTGGGTAAACGGAGAATAACAGTGGCGAGCATCCACCAGACGCTTGTTACTCTGTACTAGCTCGTTGGCCACCTCTTGTGAGGATCGAATCCTGGTGGCCACCTACTCTGTACTAGCTCGTTGGCCACTTGTGAGGATCGACCTCTGTTGTCCGCCATAGAAGCACCCTGCTTTCACTGACCTGGCTGGTCTACCGATTCTTAATTTATTTATTTTTAATAGATTTTCTCTGGCTTGTTTTGCATCTATGTGATTTGCATACTATCCTCCAACTTGGGATTGCCCATACTCGTATAAATCCACATAAATAACAATTGTGAAGTAGATATGGTTTATTTGAAATTTGCTCACATAAAGTTTTTTGACGAAGCATCTTTTTATTCCCCTAGTAATCTCTGATGAATTCTTTGTTGTTTTGTTGTTTCTTATAATGATCAGAACCTGGTGCACCTTACTTTTTCACGGACCTGGCAGGCTTATGATTAGGGTTATTATAAAAAAAGTTAGCAAGGTTAAATGTCTTCTGTGGGTAATATTTTAGTGAGGTTAAATGTCTTCTGTGGGTAATACTTTAGTAAGGTTAAGTGACTTCTGTGGTTATTCTTTTGTTTGTAGTTTATGTGTATTTAATTTATATGCTATCTTGCTGCATAACTCTATATTGGATTCGCTCCACATTAATATTCTTCTTCATATTTGAGTGACTCTGGCAAAAGGTTTCACATACGTTAGAATTATAAATTGGAGATAGATTTGGTTTACATTGACGTTATTACATTCTCCTATTTTGGTACTTTCATTGTTGACAATTGCATTTGATGTTATGATATGTTCTTATTAGAGTATTAATATTATTGGCAGTTTGATTTTAACATTATAGCGCTGTGAAATACTAAACACCATGTAGTAAGCCCATCTTTAGTTTACTGCTTTTCCATCTTCTTTATTGAAGGAAAATAATGTGGCATTCAATGTTCAAGATGAAAAGACAATAATCCAATGATCATTGGATTATTTCATAGTGCATAATATTTGCCTCATAACTTCCTCCTCCTCCTGAAATACTCACATCATTGACAGCTTTTTTTGGTTAGTTGGGTTTTAATACTCCCTTGACATGACATGATCTGCATTCATATCCCAGAAAAGTCGAATGTTGTGGCCTCTAGAAGTATTAATATGAAATATATTGTATTGATCTTGAGATTACCTTAAGTTATTTTGATGTGCTGCAATATGGGTTTTACTCGTTAAACAATACTGTGGAGATTTTGCATTTTCTTTTCCATTGGTGTTCTACTGCCTTAGACAGTACTTGAACTGGACCATTCTATGTACAAGCATCTGGTACAAGCATTTTATTTGACGAGGATGATATTATACTGTTAGTCTGTCTTCAATATCTTAAATCTATTGTCTGGACTTTGTGAGCTTCATTGCCTAGTTTTAAAATATATCGAGGGATTCCATGAGCTTCATTGCGTAGTTTTAAAATATATAGAGGTTCTCAGTTGATACGAGTTCTTGGATTGTGATACTTTTGATAAATTCCAATAGGCAGGGAAGAAACAGGATATTTTACCCCTCTTAACTTTGTATGTCTGGTATTTCTGACGTGATTTTCAATTAATGCATCTCCCAATTTTAACATGAAGTTTATGTTGAAGCTAACTTTATTTTGTTAATTTTCAAATTTTTTTTGTAAGTTGATACGGGGTTTCCAAATCTAATTATGGCACTAGGTTTGAAATAAAGAAGTTCTGGTATTAGTGATTGATCTTGAGTTTGTTCCGACTTCTTTGTGACATGGTTTTCTTTGTTTCATATCAATTATGTAGGCTAAGCAATCCCCAAAGTTTGGAAGCCGCGGTGAGCATGACAGCAGAATTTCTAAATGCAGCAGTGAAGCCTGTGATGGTAGGTGGGCCAAAGATGAGGGTTGCTAAGGCAAAAAGTGCATTTGTGGAATTCGCAGATGCATCGGGTTATGCTGTGGCTGTAATGCCGTCTGCTAAGGGACAGGTTCCCGAGACTCATCCTCATTTCATAGGGACTTACTGGGGTGCAGTAAGTACTGCATTCTGTTCTGAGATAGTTGAGTCTGCAGATGCATATTTATTTGCAGGGCCTATTTTTAATGACTATAGTTCGGTGGGATATTCACTGCTTTTGAAGAAGGAGAAAGCCGTAATTGTGCAGCCTAACAGGGTGACTGTGGGAAATGGGCCTACTTTTGGGTGTGTATTGATGAAAGATTTCTTAGAAGCCCTTGCCAAGAAAGTGAAGCACAACCCAACATGTTTGGAAAATTATCGGCGTATTTTTGTACCTGAAGGTGTTCCCTTGAAAAGTGAACAATATGATCCCTTAAGGGTCAATGTGCTATTCAAACACATTCAGGCAAGGCCTCGAAGAAGAATCTAACTAAATTCTGAAGTAACAGTAGTCAGACGATTGTCTTTTGGTTGGCTTTGTTCTGATAGGATATATTTGCAGTGGGTTTATTGTTGATATTCACTGGTAAAAATTGGTTTGTTGCAGAGCATGCTATCAAATGAAACTGCTGTAATCGCTGAAACCGGTGATTCTTGGTTCAATTGCCAGAAGCTTAAATTGCCAGAAAAGTGTGGGTAAGTTGAATATCGTTTCTCTGGAAAGGACACTTCTTTGTAATTTAGCAGTCTGCTTCTTGTTGCCGACAGGTGGGGAAACCTATTGGTTGTTAAGTTTCAATTTTGTTGAATTTTTACAATTGATTACATAGCATTTCTGACTGCAACGTTTTGTTATGAGGCAAAAGCACTCTTTATTCTTTTTTGCAGAATATGAATCAGATAAGGGAATGTTTAAGGTTTAGAGTGTGTTTAGTATGGTATGGGCAGGGACGAAGGTTTTTCTGCTCCTGTCCATTACTTTCATAACTCGTGCTTAGGAAATTTCGAAAGGACTAAATGCATAGATATGCCTAATTTTCAAGCAAACCTTTTTTTCCCAATATGTTGCTGTTAAGCAATAACAAAAGAACACCAACACCAAAGATTCAATCTAAATGATGAAAAGAGAAATAATTGTTCTCTGACAAGGGATTTCCTGTGATGGTGTTCTCTTTGCACGTATAATTTACTGTATATTTGCAAACTGTGTGTTCGCTGTGCTAAATGTGTGTTTGGCAGGTATGAGTTCCAAATGCAGTATGGATCAATTGGCTGGTCTGTGGGAGCAACACTGGGATATGCGCAAGCAACACCAAACAAGCGTGTGATTGCATGCATTGGTGATGGAAGCTTCCAGGTGCAGATGCAAGGATTTTTCTTTCAAATTATGTAATAATGTTTTAATTAATAACCATCACTGAATATCGATATCTATCAGATTTTGAAATATTTAATTCCTTGGAATTATTTATTTTGTCCAAAAATTAGTGATTTTTAATCCCTAAATTTGTCCGTCGTTCTTTGAACAGGTCACAGCCCAGGATGTGTCTACCATGATTAGACAAGGGCAGAATGCTATCATTTTTCTGATTAATAATGGAGGATACACAATAGAGGTCGAAATTCATGACGGGCCATACAATGTCATTAAGAATTGGAACTACACCGGTTTAGTAGATGCCATTCATAACGGGGAAGGGAAATGCTGGACTGTCAAGGTATTTTCTCCATGTTCGTAGCATGGCCAACTCTTTTACAAAGACTTCTTGTTTCTTTTCTATATGGAAGTGTTTGTGCATAAGGTACTGTGTTAATACGGTTGCTTGTCCTTTTCGCCATTTGCCGAGGCTTAATTTTAAACCAACTCCTTTTACTGTAGACTTGAGGGGACTTCCCTTTTAATTGGTCAGGACTCAGTACCATATAGGTGGACTGTTTTTCTAGTTTTACCCCTCTTGAGGTATCTTTTCCACTGTTGACATACAAAACAGTTTGTCAACTGAGGGACAACTGTATTTCTCGTTAGGAACCTTTTTAGTTGTTACTTTCATTAGAAGATTCTGTGTTGCTTAGCCAATTGAGGGACAAGTGAAGCATGAACGCCACTTTGTGCCCTGTTAGTCTATTTTGCTGAAATGTCTCAAGCAAATTAGAATGATCTGAACCTGCTGGTTTCTTTTGTTGTTTCTTGTCATGGGTGTTTTCTGTTCTCGTCAGGCCTGAATGGTTTAATATGATGGCAATGTCTCAGAAAATGTGGACTTTTTCCAGGATGTACCTATTAATCTGTTTTTGCTGAAATATCTCAAATCTGATTTTAATCTGCTAGGGTTTTTTATTGATTTATCATGGGAGTTTTCTGTCCTTGTCAGTTTTGCATGGTAGTGTATCATGTCAATGCCTTAGAAAATGCAGGATGTCCCAATTAATCCGTTTCACGGAAATATCTCAAGAATGATCTTAATCTGTTGGATCGTCTTTTTGATTCTAATTATGGGAGTATTTTGTTCTTGTCATCTCTGCATAATTTTGTTTCATGATACCAACGCCATAGGAAATGTAGACCTTTTTCAATGATATCGGTGGCCATTTAACTTCAATTTTTGTTTGGCATCTCACAACACTTCTTTCTGTGCAGGTTAAAACGGAAGAAGGGCTTGTAGAGGCTATTAAAACTGCCCTAGGACCCAAAAAGGATTGTTTATGCTTTATTGAAGTTATTGCACACAAGGATGACACAAGCAAAGAGTTGCTTGAGTGGGGGTCCAGAGTCTCGGCAGCAAACAGCAGGCCGCCAAATCCTCAGTAGGGAGGTTTTGTAAAGATGAGCAATTGGAAATAGTTTCTGTGCCTCATGTTTGGGATTTCATTGCTTTTCTGGTCATCTTGAAGGATCATATGTTCTGATCACCCAGATATCTGAATTTGATATTCCCTAGATATGAGGTCGTACTGTGCCTCTCACCGAGGTGCATGGTGTACTGCTACTGCTACTTTATTGTGTGTGGGTAGCATGTTTAGTGTCAAACGTTGCATGAGCAGTCTGTCGGCCTTTTTTTTTTGGGAGTGTGAATAAAATAAAAAATATACCTGGCTACGGTTTCCGGTGAGATATTGCCAGTCACGTAATTTGCATAACTAGCCGTGTCCGTTTGTACATGGAATGTCTAAAGAAATATCTAGATTATATTGTTGTGTTTTAAATACGGAACTTTTTCCCAATTGCATTTCCCAAAAACAATTGGGGGCACTGCTGTTTCTATGTTTGTAGATTCTTTATAAAAGAGAAAAAGCCGTGGTGGTGGACAATCATTTGCCCCTACTGAGAAAAATGAAAAACGTCTTTGTTGTTGTGTATGTTTCTTTCTTATGGTTGTTCAATTTTTCTGAACTTCCTGTTTATATTGAACATCTTTGTGTTGTAAGTTCTCTTCCATTAGCTGCATGTTGCTCTGGAGGGTTAACAACTGTTAGCAGAGCATTTGTTTGTTTCAAAGTGTTGTTTTTGCCAACCCATCAAAGAAACTCAGTTTGTGGAAATCTTGGTTGGCTGAGACCTTGTTTTTTTGTTTTTTTTTTAAATTAATGGGATAAATGTATTGTTCCATTGCATTTTTTTATTTTTTTTAAAAGTCTTGTTTTCGAAAAAGGTGTATTGTAACCATGTAAGTATTATTATCATTCCAGCTTATAGTAAGTTATCCCATTATACCATTACTATAAATTTAAGACTCTATTGTGTGTTTTGATAGAGAGATCAGACCTAATAACTGTTGACTATATTTTATTTTCATTTTTTCTATTTTCTGATTGGTATCAAAGCAAGTCTCTCGGATTGACTTCCTAGGGGGAGGGCCCAAAGAAATAAGATCTTATGGAAGCACCGCATATTAGTGTATGAGACTAAAATAAACTATTGGTTACTAAGTGCTATGTGTTGGCAATATAGAGTTTGTCCATCAAACCGTTGTGTTCTCTGTTGTAAGGTGATTTATTTAAGTGAATTGTGTGTGAGAGGTTTTTGGATTTAGATCCGTGTTCGGCTAAGAAGGGGAGCCACATGGTGTAGAAGAAAAACCAGTGTTTCAGATTGCAGATCAAGTTGCACATGCAGAGTTGCGTTGTGGGGTGAGAAGGATATTCAATTCCTGGTAAGTGTTTGTTTTTTGTTGTGTTGTGTGGTGAGGACATTCAATTCTTTGTAAGTGTTTCTTTTTCATTTGACAAGATGTGTTGTGAGTGTTTATTTTTCTGTGTTGTGTGGTAAGAGGGACATTCAATTCCTTGTAAGTGTTTGTTTTTTATTTGACAAGATCTGTTGTGAGAACAAATCTTTGTGAGGGTTTGGAGAGATCTATGTGAAGGCAGAAGATAAGATTGTTGGTGTGGAAGTGGAAAAGTATAAAGAAGTTATAGCCAAAATAAAATGATTTGGTTTCATGTGCATGTTCATTGCTACTAATATATTTAGAAGGACGGACCGTAACCTAGCCTAGTATAGAAGAGATGTTCTAATCTCTTAGTATAGAAAAGATGTTATAATGCCTATATATTATTTAAACATTTTGACTTAGTCAAATTACATTAAAATGAAAATAAAAATAGAAGTGATTTGAGACTTCCATAGTTATTCATACAATAAAAATAGAATAAAAAAAAAAAAAAAGAACAAAAAAAGGAGTAAATAGAATTAATAATCAAAATATAATTGAGATAAAATAGTCAATTTATTGTTGGTGGTTCTTGGGCTCGGGCTTTAGAAACCAATGGTTTTTCCAATATATATATATAACTATTTTAAATTCATCTTAACTGTGGATATTTAGAGTCTAGAGAGAGATCAAATTTATTGAGGTGCAAACTTCTTTTAGAATAAAAAGAAATTTGATCGATGGACACGGTACATAGGAGTAAAAATGGATCTAACCTAGTATGAAAGAGATGTTGTTATGTTTGACTTTGTCAAATTATATAAAAATAAAAATATAATATGGTTTAAAAAATAAAATAATAATTTTAATTATTAATTAAAATATTTTGATATAATCAAATGACATAAAAATAAAAATTAAATTAAATTAAAAATAATAAAAAAATAAAAAAAAACAAATTTAAAAAATAAAAATAAAAATAAAAATTATATTAAATTTTAAAAAAAAATATTATTAATAATTAGATTATCTTGGATCCATTGTAATTTTGGATCTATCAAACGTCTAGAGGAATCAAATCTTTTGAGGTGCAAACCTTTCCTCAAGTTTTGATCCCTCTTTACGCTTGATAAATCCAAAGTTTGAATAGTTAAGATGAATCTCTTAAAATATGGGCGCTGAAACTTATAATCTGAAACAAGCAGCTCACAGGTGAGCAAGTTGCACTTGGAGAGACTTCCCAAATAACGCTCTATTCAATTAATCATAAAATTGAAAATATATAAGTTTACATCATTTTAGGGAGATTAGAACTTACTCCTAGAAAATAGAAACTAATTCTAATCTAGGACATACGTACAACAGAGAAACAAACCCTCTCCAATAATACTATATTCTCCATTATTTCCAACATTCCTTAATGGAGAAATGGTTCACCTGTACTTCTAACATCTCCTTAAACATGTAAAATTTAATCTTCCAAAGGGGCTTGGTAAAAATATTTGTTGCATTATCACAAGTATTACAATATTCAATAATAATTTCTTTATACTGAACCTTCTGTTTAACAAAGTGAAATTGAGTATCAATAAGTTTTGAGTTTTTGTGAAACAGAGGATTGTTCGCCTGCTTGATTCATCGTTGGTTGTCACATTTGATCACTGTAGCATCTTTTTTTTCTTCTCCAGCATCATGGAGAAGTCTTCTCAACCAAATTGCCTCACATGTGGCTGCACACATTGCTTGATACTCTACTTCTGAAGAAGATAAGAATATAGTACTTTGCTTCTTAATGCTCCATGCAATTACCCCGAACCCGATATTGAAAGCATAACTTGTTATGGATACATGGTCATCCAGGTTTCCTGCCCAGTCTGAATTTGAAAAACCTGTCAAATTAACATCAGAAAGAACAGTGTACTTAATAACAAAATCAATGGTTCCTTGAAGGTATCTCAAGACACTTTTTGCTGCCATCTAGTGATTTTCAAGAGGTTTTGACATGAATTGACTTAACATACTGAAAATGCTAAGTTAGGTCTAGTTGTAGTCAAATAAATCAGAATCCCAACTAGTTGTCTATACAATGTGGTCTTGGAATCATCCTCCATCTGAAGTTTAAGATTTCGCTATAAAGGCATTGAGGCAGCATTGCACTGTTCCATTTTGAACTTTTTCAGTGAACCTCTGACATACTTTCCTTGAGTGAGAAAATTCTATCCAAAGTCCCTCCAAACTTCTAGATCCAAACAATAATGTAATTCTTAGAGATCTTTCATTTTAAACACTTGCAATCTGCACTTTGATTTCTTTAATCAATTCATCGTTATTTCTAGTGATAATTAGATCATCTAAGTATAAAGAAATCAAAACTATTTTCCCCTTTTCATCATACACAAAATACAGATTTGGGTCTTTTTTTCTCTTATAATCACGCTGCAAGAAAAAAGAGAGTCAAATTTTTCATACCATGACTTCGGTGTCTGTTTTAATCCATATAATGTCTTTTTTAATTTGCAGACTAAATGTTCTTGCCGCTGTTTGATAAAACCTTCAGGTTGTTTTAAGTATACCTTTTCCTTCAATTCTCCATTTAAAAAAGCAGACTTCAGACCTAGTTGGTGTAGACTCCAATGATTCTTTGTAGGTAAAGCTATCAACATTCTAATAGTGCTTAACTTAGCTACATGAGCCAATATCTCCTCATAATCAATTCCTTCTTTCTGTGAGTAACCTTTAGCTACCAATCTAGCTTTATATTTGTCAACACTACCATCTTCTTTAAATTTAGGTTTATATAACCATTTACAACCTATAGGCTCTGTTGTACTTGTTTCCCGTAGGCAGTCCTTGGTTGCAAAAACTACGCCAGGAAACCAACTTAACTAGCCTTTAGGTTCAATCTAACCCTTGAACCAGAGGGGGCTCTCTCAGGTGTTATGAGACTTTGTTTAATGTTGTTCACCTGTCACTGAGCAACAACCTTTGAAGCACAATGGCCAGATTTATGGTTTTAATTGGGGGTGGTTGGCGATCAATGATAATCCCTAATCATGATTAAAGGCCTCTCTTACAGGGTCCCTTCTGAAAGTATCAGCTTCTAGCCTGACAGAGTGACTTAGTTTTTTCAAGAATTATGGTAGAAGAACGTAAGGAGATTCCTAATAATTGAACAATCAAACTGACTACTTAACAACTTAAGAAATTTAGATGCGTGTCGCAGATGTCTACAGCTCAACAAAAACATATTCAAAGGTAACAAAAGGCCAAAGTGAAACTGATTCCAAGAGGAGCTATTTCAGACATCTAATAAGCTAATCTCTTTTAATGGTTATCAGAAAACATAAAGCAAAAACCAGTCAAAGAGGAGTTATGTTGGACAAACAGTCCAATAAGCTTATCTCTTTCTAAAGGTTATAATTTTGCAGGGAATTTCAGAGAGATTAAAACTTAATCTACTTTACCCAGGTCTTCGTACAATTGCTTTGAACATATGTAGAAACAAGTTATGAAAACACTAGAAATACACACGAGAAACACAAAATTTTGTCATAACTGAAGTCGAAAGGCTTTCATTATAATTCTACAAGAGAAGCTATTACATAGTTTAGGAGCCTTGGCATTATAGCCAACCTATATTACTTCAATTGATTAAGTATTTATACAATTTCCCCACAAAATATCTTGATAAAAATATCAAGAGCTATTACAACTATCTGAAAATTGTATTACAAAAGTAGAAAAAAATAGAGGTAATTAAAACTATTTGAAGAGTTCTTGTACTATCCTTGAGGATTGCTGTTGATAAAGAAGAGAAATTTGAATTTGATTGCAACTCATATTTGATGAGGTGGCCTCCAAGTCACTAACTGTCTTTGAACTTTTCCTCTCGAATTTCAGGAAAATAGGGTCTACTCATCCTTTCAAATATCTCAATCCGAGCTAGTTGTATGAAAACTGAGAGAAATTTTTGTAGTCTAGTATCTCAGGAACAAAAACCTCCTCCAGTTTCCAAATATTCATCTTTGTTTAGTCACAATATTCTCTACAAAAAAGTGACTAAAACAAGGAATTTCTAGAAAACATGCCTTCAAAGATGCATTTGCATTTTCCAAACCATAATAGATGTTAGAAAACTAAGAGAGGGTTGTGTACATGAGGATTTTATCAACAAAAACCTCTTTCCGTTTTTGAAAATTCGTTCTTAGCTATTTTTAAACCATGTTTGAATTTACTTTATTATATCATTTAATCATGTTTGAATGCATGATTAACTAAATCAACCAGCTAATGAAACTTAAATTTACATTTTAAGGGCACATTTAACCTTGCAGACCCATTTATTATTTATAAACCACTAAAACCTATTATATTAGCAAATTTAAACTATCAAAAATAATCATGTTACAACATCAGCTCCAATGGGGATTGCTTCCCCTTGCGGGATGCAGAGAACTAGTAGACCAATTGCATTTAGTGTTGGGCATGGAGTCATACCGTAGAACCAACAACCACTGTTTTTCCATCTTATGTAGAAATATAACTAATCCCCATGGATCAGTGTTGTCATTTGAATATTCTGTTAATGCACACTGCAACCTACAACTGTGAATGCAACCATATGCCTGCACAAATTCAGATACTCTTTCATACGGAAATCTGAAAACTGAAAATTTCTAGAGACTGAAAATATACGTTGATCTATCATATACTCTTCCAAGGTAACCAAGTGGGGAGTGGCTTTATTGACAAACCACGCTTCCAGCAACTAAAAATATGAAGAATATATACAATATGAACATGAAATCCCAAGGAAAACTTATACTCACAGGTGTACTTTAACAACTGCTTCCTCTGTAGACATCTTAGATTTCTAACCATGGCTGAGAGGGAGAGGCATATACTGTTGATTGCAAGTATCAATGAACCTTGCATAGTAGTAAAGGCAGCGGAAATTTTGAAACAGTGGGATTGGTTACCTAGTGGAATCGCCATATGACAAAGTGGAGTTGCGAGGTGAAAGAAATGCAACCAATAATAAATGCCTACTTCTTATTCACCAGCAAGGAGTAGATCTAATCTTTATCATTCCTCGGAGAAAGATATCTTCGTTACTTCACTCCCGGACAACAGCGCCAAATATTGTTCCTGTTTCCCGTAGGCAGTCCTTGCCTGCAAAAACTAGGCCAAGAAACCAAATCAACTAGCCTTTAGGTTCAAGTTGGCCATTGAACTAGAGGGGGCTCTCTGAGGTGTTACGAGGCTTTGTTTGACGTTTTTCCCTTGTCATTGAACAACAACTTTTGAAGCACAGTGGCCAGATTTGTGGTTTTAATTGGGGGTGGTTGGCGATCAATGATAATCCCTAATTATGATTAAAGGCCTCTCTCACAGGGACCCTTCTAAAAGTGTCAGCTTCCAGCCTGACAGAATGACTTAGCTTTTTCAAGAATTATGGTAGAAAAATGTAAGGGGATTCCTAATAATTGAGCAGTCAGACTGACTACTTAACAACTAGGTAAATTTAGATGCGTGTAGAAGATTTCTATAGCCCAACAAAAACATATTCAAAGGTAACAAAAGGCCAAAGTGAAATCGATTCCAAGAGGAGCTATTTCAGATAGATCGTCTAATAAGCTAATCTTTTCTAATGGCTATCAAAAAACATAAAGCAAAAACCAGTCAAAGAGGAGTTATCTTGGACAAACAGTCCAATAAGATTATCTCTTTCTAAATGTTATGGTTTTGTAGGAAATTTCAGAGAGATTAAGACTTAATCTACCTTACCCAGACCTTCCTACAATTGCTTTGAACATATGTAGAAACAAGTTATGATAACACTAGAAATACATACGAGAAACACAAAATTTTGTCATAACTGGAGCTGGAAGGATTTCATTAGAATTCTACAAGAGAAGCTATTACATTGTTTAGGAGCCTTGGCATCAAAAGCCAACCCATATTACTTCAATTGATGAAGTATTTATACAATTTCCTTACAAAATATCTTGATAAAAATATAAAGAGCTATTACAAATATTTGAAAACTGTATTACAAAAATAGAACAAAATTAGAGGTAACTAAAACTATTTGAAAATTTCTTGTACTATCCTTGAGGATTCCTATTGATAAAGAAGACAAATTCGAATTTGATTGCAACTCATATTTGATGAGGTGGCCTCCAAGTCACTAACTGTCTTTGAACTTTTTCCTCCCAAATTTTTGAAAATAGGGTCTAGTCATCCTTTCGAATATCTCAATCCGAGCTAGTTGTGTGAAAACTGAGAGAGGTTTTTGTATTCTAATATCGTAGGAACAAAAGCCTCCTCTAGTTTCCCAAGATTCATCTCTAATTATTCACAATTATTTCTGAAAAAAGGTGGCTTAAACAGGACATTGTGCAGTCGGAAAAATAGGCTAAACATGATGAGAGTGTATCTTCCAACCCTTAACACCTGTATGAAACGTGAGATAGGTTTTCATATTTTGGAATATTATGAACCAATACCTTTTCCAGTTTCCTAATATTGATCTTTGTTTAGTCACAATATCTTATGCAAAAAGGTGACTAAAACAGGGAATTTATGGAAGACATGCCTTCAAAGATGCATTTGCATCTTCCAAACCATAATAGCTGTTAGAAAACTGAGAGAGGTTTTTGTACATGAGGAGGTTATCAACAAAAATCTCTTTCCATTTTTGAAAATTCGTTCTCAGCTATTTGTAAACCATGTTTGAATTTATTTTATTGCATCATTTAATCATATTTAAATGCATGATTAATTAAATCAACCAGCTAATGAAACTTAAATTTACATTTTGAGGGCCCATTTACTCTTGCAGACCCATTTATTATTTCTAAACTACTAAAACCTATTATATAAACAAATTTAAATTATCAAAACTAATCATGTTACAACAGGTTCTTTCCCTTCTAGCAGTTCAACTAAATCTCAGGTTTTGTTCTTAATTATTGACTCATATTCTTCTTTCATGGCTACCCTCCATTGATCATATTGACTTGCTTCATTATAATTTAAGGGCTCAGTAACATTCAAAGCACTAGTTATAAGAGCATGGTCTCTATACTTTGATGGTAATTGAGTCCGCCTATCTAATCTCCTCGGTAGCGGACTTGCCTCAAATTTTTCTTGTTGTCTCTTTAGTGGACTTGGACTGCTTACTATCCTTGCATCACTTGATTCTCCCTTCTGTTTTTGTTGCTACTCATGGTTGTCTTTAATTTCCTCACTGTTGTCTTCAATTAGCAAAGGCATGCACCACTCCTCATACCCTTTGTCACTATTTCCTTCATCAACCTACTCATGGAATATAACATCACTACTCACAAACACCTTGTGAGTAGATGGATTAAAAAGTTTGTATGCTTTAAACTCAGAACAATACCCTACAAATATGCATTTTATGGTCTTTGCATCCAATTTCTTCCCATCCTCCTTGGGAATATGTGCAAAATATTTTGAACCAAATACTCTTAAATAATTAATTGCATGCTTAAAACCATATAAAGCCTCAAATGGAGTCTTATGATTAAGGTTCTTTGTTGGACTCCTATTTTTTAAATAGATTGCAATATTAATAACTTTTTCCAAAAAACCATTAGATAGGTTCTTACCTTTCAACATGCTACGTGCACACTCCACTAGAGTTCTGTTTTTCCTCTCTGCAACCCTGTTCTGCTGTGAAGTGTGGGGTACTGTAAATTGCTGAATTATCCCATGGTCCCTGAAATATTTGACGAAGTTTCCCAACTTGTATTCTCCCCCTTGATCTGAGTAGAGAATTTTGATGACCTTCCCTATCTGTTTTTCAATCATACTTCTAAACTCTTTAAAATATTCAAATGTATGAATTTTCTTGCTTAGAAAGTATACCTAAGTATATCTTGTGCAATCATCAACAAATAATAAAAAATAATATTCTCCTCCTAATGATTTTGTCTGCATTGATACACATATGTCAATATGCACAAGTTCGAGGATATCTCTCTTTCTTCTATTTAAACTAGAGGGAAATTCATCCTTGTGCATCTTTCCAAGTGCACATCCTTCACAGTCAACATATGCATTTTTTAAAACAAAGATTCCATTAACCATACATTGTTTTTGTAACAACAATAAGTCAGGAAGATTGATGTGTCCGAATCTTTGATGCCAAAGATTCTCTGTTGTCATCGTTGTTGAAGTCAAATCTTGGTGTGGCACGCTTGTGACATTCAACTTGTACAGACCTCGAACTCGTATTCTAGATGCATTCGATTTCTATTTATCCAACAAATCCTTTATGACATAATAAGTTTTAAAAAAACTCCACCTTCAAGTTCTGGTATGCAATCATAGAGACAGAGATAAAATTCTTTTTAATGCCCGATACATACATCACATTCTGGTTGCGCTTGATATTGCCATCAGGAAGTATCACAGGGATGTACCCATATCCTTTGATATGATAGGCTCTATCATCACCAAGGTAGATATTAGTCCCACTGTTGGTTTCTTTAAAACTTCCAAACTAGTGCTTGTTCCCTGTCATGTGAGTGGATGCTCCAGAATCCACAAACAAGGTTTCAGCCTCATCAATTTCATTAGAAAGAGCAGAACCAGACACAAACAATTTGAGTTCATGATTTTAGTCTTTGTCAGCAAAGTGCCTTGTATGTTTCTTCTATCTGTGTTTGGCTTCATCAACCCTCTTTTTATAGCAATGTTTAGCAATGTGACCAAATTTACCACAATAAAAGCACTTGATCCTTGAATCTATTCTGACCGGAGACATACCTTGAGGTGGCTTTCTTTAGGGTGTACCACCGCCTTTCTATCATGTTCCTAGCTTCCCTTTGAAATGATTTTTCTTCGCCATCAATGCAAGATCTGCATTTTGATGCTTCATATTCATCCACCTCTCTTCTTCTTGCATCAAGATCCCTGTCAATTCTTCGAAATTGGGGGCTTTTTCCCTTACGTTCAAGCATGTAATGAACATTTGATAATCATCAGTCATACCATTCATGGTAATCGTCACAAGATCAGTGTTCGCCACTTTCTCCCCTATATCACCCAACTTATCTCTAAGCTCTTTGATCTGAGAGATGAATGTAGCGACTAATTCATTCTCCTCCATTTTGATGGAGAGAATCTTCCTCTTCAGGAACAATAAGCAATTTGTACTCTTTATCTCATACAGAGCCTTGAGAGTTGCCCAAATATCATTTTCAGATTTTCACTCTCTGTTGTGAGGAATAATGCAATCTTTCACTGATAATTTCAACAATACTTTCGCTTTGTTCTCCCTCTTCTCCCAATCCTGAATCGTTGCCGCTATTCCACCTCCTGTTGTTGTCGACTTCATTTCATCCCCATTTGCAATCGCCCATACACTTTACCCCTCAAGCAATGTCTGTAATTTGAATTTCCAACTTGAATAATTCGACCCGTCGATCTTATTGCTCTCATTCATGTATGCTTCTTCCATATGATTATTCATTGTGACCGGATCGGTCTATGGATCTACCTCAAGATCCTCAATTTCCAACAGTCGATCTCACCATAAAAAAAATTTACACAGACGATCACAAAAAAACAGGAAAAATGTACCAACGGAGGTAATATCTAAGGTGATCTCCAAGAATTGGATCCGATCCGATCCTCAACAGGATCTTAACAATGATCTCCCAAGCGATTTGCACGATTTCGGAATCTATGATGTACAAAGACTCAAATCTAAGTCGATCCACATGATCCACGATCCCCACTATTGATTTAGGCCCCGATCCACCTTGACCGAGCCAACCAATCAGTTTTCCTCTGTGCCAGCACCGGTTTAGGGTATCAAGTCTGCGCTTTTACCCCATGCTATGAAAAATCACTCTAAGTGAAGGCGATAAGTGTGCTTTTCAGCCCAAAAACTTGCGTTTCTCCCTTCTTTGGCTAGCGCAGGAAATAGGGTAAAAACTCGCACTGCTGCAACTTTACACAAAGAAAAAATAACTTCTTTTCATTCACTAAGGCTCCATGTTGCACCCAGCCACCAAGGCTCTCGAATTAACCAGCCACTAAGGCTCTCAAACCACCAAGGCTCCACTGGTGCCACTAAGGCTCTCGAATCTGCCACTAAGGCCCTCGAATTTGCCACTAAGGCCCTCAAGTTTACCACTAAGGCACTCGACCCTCAAATTTGCCACTAAGGCACTCCAGCCACTAAGGCCCTCAATTTTTCCTCTAAGGCATGCCAGCCACTAAGGCCCTCTAATATGCCACTAAGGCATTCCAACCACTAAGGCTTTGGATTCTGCCACTAAGGCACTCAATTCAGCCACTAATGCACACTAGCTTTGATACCATGTTAAAGTATGGGAGCTGAAAATTATAATCTGAAACTAGCAACTCTCGGGTGAGCAAGCTGCACTTGGAGCCCAAAGAAGATATCACTATATTCAATTAATCATAAATATATAAGTTTACATCATTTTAGGGAGATTAGAACTGACTCGTCGAAAATAGGAACTAATCCTAATCTAGGACATATGTACAACAAAGAAACAAACTCTCTCCAATAATACAATATTCTCCATTATTTCTAACATAATCTAAGTTGGTTTTACCATTTCCATTCCTAATCTTGGCATGTTTAATATTTGGTTATGATATTGGTACTACTTTAGGGATCTTGTTTCATTACAATTGGCTAAATTGAGTAAGGGGATGTTTTATAGTGGAGATTTACCCTGTGAAGATTTACCACACCTAAATTCCCATGGGTCTTAATGTTTGTTTGGAGATTTAAGCATTTTTAATGTTCATTGAAATGGAAAATGGGGCACAATATCATTAAAATAAAAGGACAATATATTTGGTTATGATATTGGTAATACTTCATGGATCTTGTTTCATCACAATTGGCTAAATTGAGTAAGGGAAGGTTTTATAGTGGAAATTTACCCTACGAAGAAGATTTACCATGCCTAAATTCCCCTCAGTCTTAATGTTTGTTTGTAGATTTAAGCATTTTGATGTTCATTGAAATGGAAAGTTGGGCGCAATGTCATTAAAAGAAAACACAAGTATCTTCTTCTTTTCGCAGAATTTTTTTTGTAACTTTTATAGTATAATAAAAAAGTTACATAAAATATATGCATCAAAATGCATTCCATCGTTGTCTGAAAAAAAAGGATGAATCAAAATTGGGCTCTTTCATTTAGCCCTAAGATCAAATTGTTTATCGAGATAAGATATACATCAATAATAATATGAGTCCATGACCATATCCATATAAGCATGCCATCATATGTATAAAAATATATGTACATTGTATAGACTATATGTGTCATTAGAGTTGGAAAACAAAAAGTGTGTACTATTGTTGCCAAAAAATATTTGTCTGCCTCCCATTGGTATGATGAAATTGAAATTATGTCAAAAAGTATAAGTTATACATCAATGAAACGTTGGTCGAGGTACTCCTGGACGTCACCATCTATATGCTTTGTGACCTACCAAGTCCCATATTTTGTCGAGTGCCTTCCTTAGACAAAAGGTTTGCATTGTTGTTCCTTTCCCTATAAATATGACAACAAGATATAATATTAAATGAAAGTTTTAATTGATGGACCTCCTCCAGAATAGTAGTAGTGTGTGGTTGTGACATCTTTGAGTAGCATTAAACCAATTTACAACATCCATGGAGTCTCCCAAAACTTGTACTGAATGACAGTTATGTTCTAAAGCCCAAATGAAAGATTGAGTTTTAAAGAGAGGAGTTCTACATAGTTGTTTGAACCCCTTCCCAATACAAGTATCTATTTTTATTTTAAATTTGATTCCACACGTGGAAAAGTACCAAAATTAAAGGTTTATATGAGAAAGTGAAATGACAAAATAAGAAGATTATACTTCTCACTAAAAATAAATAATCCATATGCTTTTTTAAAAGTCATTTTATTAAATGCAAGGAGAAAAAGACAAAGGTTGAAATAATCATTAGGGGATTTTTGAGGTCTAAAATGGGCCTCCTAAGAAAAATGTACAACTAAAATAAACTCTATAAGAACCAATAAGATTCAAAATGATGATGTCAACCATGGGGGATGATTTACCATTTTTGGAGTAAAAAGGTAAAAAGATTAAAAAATAATAAAACTATTTTTTCAACTTGTATTTTCGACTTATCTCCCTCAGTGTTTACTCAAATTTCAAGTGGAAGTACTCATTGGATGCAAAATTTAATTCCTCAGCTAAGGATTACTCATGTTGCATACTTTCGATGGACCCCGCTACACGAAAAATGAGAAATACATGAAAAAACGTGATTGCAATCACGTTTTTCTTGTATTTCTCAATTTTCGTGTAGTGGGATCCATCGAAAGTATGCAACATTGCTACTCCTTGAATGAGAAATCAAATTTTGCATCCAAAGAGTGTTTGAGCTCGAAATTTGAGTAAACCCATAGGGAGATAAGTTGAAAATACGAGTTGGAAAAAATAGTTTTTCTTTTTTCCCTTTAAAATTTGATGATGTAATCTAATCTTATTTTATTATTTCCACTATTATTTTATAATTTCCTTAGGAGACCCATTTTAGACCTCACAATTCCCCTAATGGCTCAATATTTTATTATTGGGATCTTGTTAAAATTTATGATATGGTGGATTTTTAAAAGAGTGATGGGTGAATGGTGTACTATTGATTTCATTCACATGAGTGCATGATCTTTTGCATATACTTTAGTTGAAGTGTAATAGAGACGATGGTGATGAGATGAGTTTATATTTTGAGCATGTGATTGCTATAAGGAGTAATGACAAACTTTGTGTTGTAAAATGTTTTGAATGCTTGTTGTACCTAATTTAAAATGATGTAAATATGTGTAGGGGTTGCATGATCAATTGTATATGACACCCTAGAGTTTTGTTCCAAGTAGTAGAAGTTGTTTTCCCCAAGTGTTTGGTAAGCCCTATTGAGTTAGGGTTACATGCATTAGTGTTTAGCGAGTATCCCTCCTTTGAGTAGAGAGGAAGAGACATAAAGCTGTGGAATTAACCATTTGGATATTGAGTCTTTGATTAAGGAAGGGGGGTAGGGGGAATGCGAGATTGGAAAGTTTCAGAATGTGAGATGGACAAGGTTATGATTAAGATAAAGTTTAATATGTTGATGAACCGTGTACGTGAAAATAATTTCTACAGAGTTGGTGACTATAGCGTAAGGCGCCGATGTATATTGGTAGATGGATTTCTTTTGGAATTCAATGATTAGTTGTTTGCATAAAGAAATAACAATTTTGTATGTAGGTACAAAAGGAAGAAGAAGAAATACCATATTGAATAAAACACAAGTGAAGAAACAAATGTGATCTTTGATGTGGCAAAAAATAATAGCTAATGATAGCACTTGTGACAACAATGGAGGTCGAATGATGGTAAAAATTGTGTGAGTATTGTGGAATAGACTCAAGATCATATTGTAATGCGAGCAAATCTATGGTGTCATGTGTTGAGTTTATATTTGATTATGCACTATCTATTTCCATGGATGAAGTATGAAAATTGTATGTACATGAGTCAAATGTAGGCCTTATGAGACAATGTGTAACCCCTTGTAGTTCATGTTGATCTTAAAACCACTTTGTAATACAAGGTTTGTGGTCAACCAAAAACCACATGAGAGAGGAAAGTTTGTGGTTAGCTAGAAACCACTTGGTGTGATGGTTTGTGGTCATCAAAAACCACTTGATGAGTTGTTCGTGGTAAGCAAAAACCACATCACAATGCGATGAAGAAATACAAGTTTGTGAGAGACAAAGAACACATGAACAAGGATTCTTGTTGAGTTTTTTTTTTCCCTTGGGAGTATGATGCTAGAGTATTAGGAGCATGGCTATGAGTAAGCCGAGAAAACCCATAGTATGGTTAAGGCTAAGCCTAGAGAACCTATGATGATGATGATGAAGAGGGAGTTAAAGGTATAGATACATGTATAGAGATATGTGAATCAAGAATAATTGAATGAACCATGTACATGAAGGACATCACAATAAGATGATGGTTGCATTCATACATTAACCATTCATTCTAGTGGAAAATTGTTCCTTTATATGGATGTCAACATTTTGGTAATGTTTGTAAATGCTAGGTTGGATCAAACATAGACAAGTTAGGTGTTGTGAAGGATATATTTTTCCAACACATTAGCATTCCAATGCATTCTTGTAGAAAGTCTTGTTTTCAAATAACTATGAGTTGTAACCACGTAGGTATCATTATCATTCTAGCTTGTAGTATGCTATCCCATTACTATAAATATGGGTTTCTATTATGTGTTTGGATAGATCAATGAGATCTAATAAAATCTCTCATTAAATAAGTTTGGCTATCTTGTTTTGTTTGTGTTTTCTTTTCTAAATTGCTTTAAGGTCTTGATCTGAGAGTGAGACGAAATTTGTTTTGAGGTCCAAGTCAATGTTATTGGAAGCCTGGTGTGATTGAGCTGAACTTTAACTCAATCTTACCAAGAGAGCACAAAACCAAAATTTTCTAATTTGAAACCCTAACTTTCATGGAAGGCTCTCTGTATCTCAGTTGTAGATTTTCAGAATATTTTGGAATCTAACTCAGATTCCAAAATATTCTCAAAATCTACAATCGAGATAAAAATAACTTTTCCATGATAAATTTCAAATCAGAAAAACTCAGTTTAGTGCTCCTTTAATAAAAAAATTTTGTTCCTTTAGAAGCTGCGCCTTCACAGACAAATTTGTAGTTGGGGGAGTTCCCACTTTTCACCACCAAAGCATGCAAAATGGGATAGTGAGCTTCCCTTTTCCCTTCTCCTTATCGTTATAGGGATAGAGTTACCTTACCAAACTGGGGTACACTTAGGATAATTAACTTGTCGAGCCGAGCCACCAATGTTCAAGCCTTCGTCAATGGTAAGTTTTGTCCAGACAAACAGTTATTGCCCTTGATAGACTGTATCGTAAATACATGTGTCCTATTCAAAATGGATGTTGGAATGCTTGCGTTCGCCCAAATGCTAGACGTGGGGTGGACAATAGTGTGTCGCTTATACAATACTTTATCATCTAAATTCTCACTGGCCTTACCCTACGAGCCAGTTTTCCACTGTGAGCCAGTTTCTTATATTCCACTTGAAGACGTTCTCCGTTATACTATCCATGTATTTTCCTCGGGAAATTTTCGTATTGTTTTGTGTAGTAGGTTATAATTTTGAATTAACTTGTAAATATATTTGGAATAATGCTCATATTAATATATAAGTACGATTGGGTTGTTTGTTATTGAAGTTTTGAGTTTTGTTGAGAAATTCTTTTAAATAATAATTTTTTATTTCCAATTTATTGAATCTCATGAACACTATTTATATGGTTTGTATTTTGATTTTATGCAAAAAAAATAAAAATAAAATAAATAATTATACAAATTATACATTGACTCGTGAGTTTGTATTTTTTTTTATGCAGAAAAATATACAAATTGTACATAGCTCAATGTTAGGGTGTTTTCAAAGCGGAGGGTCAAAAATCATCGCCTGCCATGTTTTCAAAAATTGAATTAGGGCATCATCCATCTTGCAAAGTTTGTAGATGAGGCAAATTGTAATTTGGATGGCGTCAATGCCCAATATACTGTTAGGCCAGGCAGTAACTCTCCAAAGGCAGTAAAACTGATTCCCTTTATTTCATTAGGTATGCTATTGTTATATACAAAGGGTGTGACTGCTCAGTTCATCTCCTGATGACTATTCACATTCCTAATTTAACTATTTACATAAATTCACCCAATCGTGAGGATTAGGTGTCCCCACCTTAATATGAAGGGATGTTGGTGAGTCCAAGCATTGTTCTGAATCTTTCAAGCTTTTCTCTTCCAAGCGCTTTGGTGAAGATGTCTGCAATTTGCTCATTTGTGGAACAATGATGGAGATGGATTGTTTTGGCCTCAACATGATGTCAGATCAAATGATATTTAGTATTGATGTGCTTTGTTCGATCATGGAACTTTGGGTTCTTGGCCAACTTTATTGCAGAGGTGTTGTCAATCATGAGTGGAGTTGATTGTACTTGTTTTACCTGCAAATCTTCAAGAATTTTCCTGAGCCACACAATTTCTTTTGTTGCTTCAGCTGCTGCCACGTATTCTGCTTCTGTTGTGGAATCTGCTGGAACTGATTGTTTGCGTGATCTCCAGGAGACAGCTCCTGATCCAAGACTCATAGCATATCCTAAAGTAGATACCCCAGTTTCTTTGTCTCCATCGAAGTCTGAATCAGAGTATCCGATCAAACTGAAGTCATCCACCTGTGTGTACTTGATTCCAAAGTCTTGAGTTCCCTTCAAGTACTTTAGAACTCTTTTTGTAGCAGACCAATGTCCCTCACAAGGCTTTTGCATAAACCTGGAGAGGATTCCAACAGCAAATGAAATGTCTGGTCTGGTAGTAGTAAGGTAGTTGAGACTTCCTACAAGCTGTCTATACTTTGTTGCATCCTCAAATTCCTTTCCTTCAATAGATGTGAGCTTTAAGTTTTGTTCCATTGGAGTAGTAAGAGGATTGCACTCTGTCATGCCAAATCTGTTTAACAAATCTCCAATGTATTTCTTTTGAGAAAGAAATATGGACTTTGGATGTTGGGTTACTTCAATGCCAAGATAGTAATGAACATAGCCCAAATCAGTCATTTCAAAACTTTTCCCCAATTCCTTCTTTATGGATGCAATATAGCTTTCATTGTTCCCTGTCATTAAAAGATCATCTACATATACCACAAGATATACAACTGGTTTGCCAACTTTCTTGAAAAATAAAGTTGCATCATCAAGATCAAAATGATTGAAGTTGAGTTTCAAAAGATGCTCAGTTAGTTTTTCATACCAGGCTTGCGGTGCTTGTTTGAGGCCATACAAGGACTTCACAAGTTTGCATACTTTATGTTCATGTCCTTTCACAACAAATCCTTCTGGCTGGGACATAAAAACATTCTCTTTTAGATCTCCATTCAAGAAAGCAGTTTTTACATCCATTTGATGGACTTTCCAACCGTTCTGATCTGCTAGTGCAAAGAGTGTCCGGATGGTGGCCCATTTTGCTGTGGGGGAAAAAGTCTCCTCATAATCGACCCCTTCTTTCTGTGCGAAACCTTTTGCCACAAGCCTAGCTTTGTGCTTGTCAAGTGAGCCATCAGCTTTGTACTTGTTCTTGTAGACCCACTTGCAGCCAATTGGTTTGGTTCCAAATGGAGGATCAACCAGCTTCCAAGTGTCGTTATTTATGAGGGCATCATACTCCTTTTGCATCGCTTCTTTCCATTCATCATGAGAAGCAGCTTCTTTAAATAAAGTTGGTTCAAAGTCTGTATACAAGTTCAATTCACAATCATAAGAAACATCCATATCAACAGGTGAATTAGAGTCATCTACATCACCTCCATTTTGCTGGTTTGAATTTCTGGTTCCTGTTTTTCCAATTTCATCAGGATGAACACTTTCAAGTGTCTTTGTCAGCCACTTTGGGGGACCTTTCTGAGATGGTCCAGGCTGCTCTGTTGATTGAGTTGGGACTGAATCAAGATTGAGTCTCCCAATTCTATCAATTACATCACTTAAAGCATCATCCGTTGTTGAAGTTTCATTCGGGGGAGAGTGTTCTTCAGAAGAAGATTCCACATGTTGATCTAGAATAGGAATCCCCCCTTCAAGATGTGGAATCTGATTATCAAATTCTTGAAATGATTTTGTTTTTGTGAATCTATCCAAGTGATCAAGTTGCCGCTCAACAACATTGTGAGATTTGGATGATTCAAGAAAAATTACATCTCTAGATACAACAAACTTTTTATTTACTTCATCATAGAAGCGGTATGCTTTGGAGGTGTTTGAATACCCCAGGAAGATACACTTACAACTTCTAGCACCAAGTTTGTTTCTATGTACCTTTGGTATCAAAGCATAACAGGTGGAACCAAAGACCCTGAGATGTTTTACCGAAGGAACATGTCCATACCACAATTCATAAGGAGTCTTGTTTCTTATAGCATTAGATGGACATCTATTCTTTATATATGCAACACATAGAACAACATCAGCCCAAAACATTATCTTCACATTTTTGAAGAAAAGCATGGATCGTACCATATTCAAGATTGTTCTATTCATTCTTTCAGCTACACCATTCTGTTGGGGATTATAAGGCACAGTTGTTTGATGTTTGATCCCATGTTGGCGAAGATAGTTTTCAAATTCATTTGATGTATATTCTTTTCCATTATCAGTGTGAATATACCCAATATGAGATTGTGCATCATTTTCAATCCATTTATGAAAATTCTTGAATGTTTGAAAAGCATCATATTTGTTCTTCAATAAATAAACCCAGCACATTTTGGTGTAGTCATCAATAAATGTCATGATATATTTATTTCCATTTGCAGAAGGAACAGGCATTGGACCACATAAATCTGAATGAATGAGTTCAAGCTTCCTATGTGCTCTTGAATGTGAATCATGAAAAGACTGTTTGCTATGCTTTCCTAGAATGCAAGCATCACATTGCTTATGTTTCCTAGGAATTGTAGGCAAACCAGCAACACCATTTTTCTTCAATAAGCGGAGACTGTCATAGTTTAAATGTCCAAATCTAGCATGCCATAATAAACTTGATGGAAGTGTACCTTCTTCATGATGAGAAATATATGAGAAATGTTGTGCATGAGCAGAGGTTCCTTGCAGTTTGAGAAGCCTTTCTTCTTCTATTCCCCTCATGACAAGTAAGTGGTTAGATGCTTTTCTTGCCTCAAGCTTTCCATCAAACATATGAATGGAGTGACCTTGCTGGCGGATGTGGACCAATGACAACAAGTTTCTCTTGAGCTGTGAGAGATATAGAACATGATCCAGAAGAAAGTCTGGAAGACCAGGCAGTTTAAGCCTGATTGTGCCAAGCCCTGATGGCTTGATTTTTGATTGATCTGCAAAGTATACTGCTCCATCAACATTGTCAGTGAAATCGTCAAAAAAGTATTTTCTATGAGTCATGTGACAGGTTGCTCCTGAATCAAGCAACCAATCATTTTTCCATGAAGCAAGTGAAGCATTAAACAAATCTTCATTCACTCCAATGTTACATTGTGCCTCAACATAGTGAGTGGATTCAGGTGCTTTACCTTTGTCTGTATCATCAATTTTACCTTTCTGTTGGTTTCTTTTCTGCTCAATTTTGTCCCATGGTAGCTTGCATGTAGAGGCATCATGTGATCCATTTCTTTTGCAGCGAATACAGTGTAAATCTGCCTTTTCTCCTTGAGAATGTCTGCCCCCCTGCCTCTGAAATATCTTCCTCTTCCTCTTCGTCCACCTCTTCCTCTTGTAGAATCTTGAGCAGGATGCTTTTCTTTATGAGCAAGGCGCACAGTCTCTTCAGAAGATTCAGGGGTTGTTTTCTTTCCGAAAGCTTTCTCTCTTTCAGCAAACGTTTTCACAAGAGAGTCAAAGGTTATATCTTTAAGATTTCCATTTGCTTGCAATGACTCAAGATAATTGGAGTAAGTAGGATAAAGTGCCTTGAGAAAAGCAATAGGAGGAATATCCAATTCAACCTTAGTGGATTTGATATCATGCATTATAGACTTTACTTCAGATGCAAGAGCAAGAGGATCATTATTTTGCAGTTCAAGAGTGAAGAGTTTAATCATGAGTTGGACAACTTCACGTGCAGAATGTGAGTCACAGAGCTCTTTCAGCTTTTGTAGGGCTTCAAAGGCAGTTGAATATGACGAAATATGGCGACTCACCTTTTCATTTACAAATGCTGCGATTAATGCATAAGATTTGTTGTTCTTGTTTTCCCAAATGACGAGCCCTTTGTCTGAGGTAGGTTGTACTGGGTCATTGTCTCCTTCTCCGACACACACTCCTTTCCACAACTCATTGAAGATGAGGGTGTGTTTTATCATCTGGGACCATTCAGGATAGTTCTCCTTGCCAGTGAGAACTATTCCTACCATGGAGATGATTGAATGCATTCTGTAAGAAAAAAAATTACTTCTGCTGATAGAAAACAGTATATATGTTATACCTTCCACTTCATTCAAAATAATATATTATCACTCCATATAATATATTATTATTCTTACAGACATGAACATATGTTGGTCACCGCACCAAACTGAACTGAGCAGTAATTTAAAAAATTGTGATACCATTCAAATGATTTAAAAACTGCGCATTTGAAATGTTACCATTCAACACTCCATACCATTCAAATGTTACGCTTCCGCTGCGCCAACATTATACTCGTTCAATGAAACAATATTCATGATATGCGCCACCCAATAAGAAGGTATAAGCACTAACAAAACTTTGATACAGAAATAGATATTTATAAATGTACATAGGGCGCCATACCATTCAACGCTGGTCCGAATTCCAGAAAGAGAAACAAAATATTCGGGTTACCCAAAAAGGATTCAAGTTCTTCCAACTTAACAGCATGTGATTTCTGGGGATAGAACACTGCACAAACCGATTTCAGATTGGATGGCGGACGACATATATAGTATTGTTACCGTGTGGGTCACGGGTTTGAATCACGCACGAACCGATTTCAGACCTCACGAGCATACTAACACGTTCTGATCCGCATTCGAACTTATTTGAAATGACATTATTCAAAGCGTATTTGAAATAAACAGCAACATTCGAACTTATCAAAATGTATTTGAAACCATTCGAACTTATTTAAAAACAACAGCTTCAAAACCATGTCAGGCAGCATTTATTTGAAAACAGCAGCATTCATTGAAAGCACCACGAACAAGGGAAGAGACCTGGGCTCATCAACGCTTCCGCTGCGCTCACAATCACGCTTCCGCCGCTGGGCTCATCACGCATTCAGGCAGCATTAATGGTGGTATGTCGATTCAACAGAGTTTAGTCCGTGGAGGGTAGTATAACAGTTCACCGAAAAGCAGCAAACACATTTGAAACAACAACAAACGTATATGAAACAGCGTTCAATTCAAGCGTTCAATGTAACACAGTCAATTCAAGCGTTAACCAAGCAACAAGGAGGAGCGGTCAGGCGTTGAGGCAATGAATCACAATGCAGAGGACAGAGGCGTTGAGGACAGTGCTCAGGTCAGAACGACAGAGGACAGCGCTCAATGGACAGTGCTCAGACCAGCGTACAGCCCACAATAGCAAAAAATGAGGGGAGTTACAACTTATTTTGAGAACTGGCTCTGATACCATGTCAGGCCAGGCAGTAACTTTCCAAAGGCTGTAAAACTGATTCCCTTTATTTCATTAGGTATGCTATTGTTATATACAAAGGGTGTGACTGCTCAGTTCATCTCCTGATGACTGTTCACATTCCTAATTTAACTATTTACATAAATTCACCCAATCGTGAAGATTAGGTGTCAACATATACAAACTCAGAGGACCATCTCGTGAGGCAAGAAAATGTGAACAGCTATGATGAACGCTTTTCAGTTAACAACAATGTCATCGAGACTTAATCTCTCTCGCTTCTTTGTTGAATAGTCAGAACTCTCGATTGTCAAAGATAGAGGCACGTTGAAGCCATGAATCTCAATCGAAAGTTGCTGTGGAGAATTCATCATAGATTGGTCATGGACGGAGGTAGCCATGGCATCGATATAACGATGAGTGTTGTTTGCAAATATATGAACTTTGCACTGTAGATACTTATGGGTTGCAGAAGAATAGATTAAAAGATCGTTGCAGGAGTTTATTCTTCCCGATTTGATGGCTCCATGAACATTATTTTGTTCTTAAGATTCTTTAGAGGCTTCCCACTAGTAGCTTAACGCGTGAACCATCCTCCTGCTTGCTGCGAAGGTGCTCGACATTCATAGGAGTCGTGATAATGACGACAATGAACTTTCTGGTAGATAGAAGTTCGCAGAGTCGCATAAGAGGGTATTATGTGGTATTGTGAAAGCAACGAAAACGCTACAATGTCAACATTTCGTTCATCATTGCATTAAGGACTTCTTACATCAGTGTGTCACCAATCAAATTGCCAACACTGAATTTTTAATCTTTTCTGTATTCTTCATTTGTATGATTGGATTTCGATATGAATATTATCACTGAGTTTAAATTTAATTAAATACAAATCATGTTCAAGCATTGAGATCGCCGGCCTGATAGATTTACCAAGGGAGGAAGATGCCTATCATGATGTAACACAGGCACATCAATGAATGCGTCCTCCATATGGCAGTCACAATACGCTGGTTTTCTGGATGATTTTTTGGTTTGCTCGTTGTATTACGGAGTTTCGTGTATTGAATATACTCGTGCCAAGGAGGCATTTGGTAACTTGTTTATGCTTGGATTAGTTTTATGAACATTCTCAGTTTTTTTGGTTTAGTAGGGATGTAAAAAGTGAAGAACTAATTAATGAATAAATGAATATAATTAAATTATTGGTTCTCAACGTTTTTTTGGTACTTAGATAACTCATCGTTAAGTTAATTGTATGAATTTGTTATAAGTTATGAATTTTGTTGTGATTTGGGCTTCAAGAGCATTAGTTACAAGTGATTTTATGAGATCCATGTGTGTTGAAAGGTCATATGCGTATTTCACTAAGTTAATTGTATAAATTTGTTATACGCTGATGAATCTTGTTGTGATTTGGGCTTCAAGAGCATCAATTACAAGTTATTTTATGAGATCCATGTGTAGAAAGGTCATATGCATAATTCACAACTGGATATAGTCTAGTATCGAGATTGTTCTTCGGGAGTTTGAGGTCAATTATACAAAGTTCATCAAAGATGGTTAAATTCCATTATGTTTTAAATGAGTTCAATGGGAAGCTAGAAGATTGTGGTGGTGAAAAGAACATTTTAATGGGAAGCTAGAAGATTGTGGTGGTGAAAAGAGCACTGTCCGGGAGACTTCAGAGTGGGGATAAGTGTCAAAGAAGACTAGCGAGACAAATGTGACATGTGAATTGTAATTTAATTTTTGTAATGATATAATTTAAGCATTAAAAGGGGGACTTGGAATAATACTTACATTAGTATATAGGTAGGATTGGGTTGTTGATTGTTGGAATTTTGTTTAGAATTTGTTGGATGTCATGAACACTATTTATGTGGCTTATATTTTGGTTTTACATAGAGAAATATATGAATTGTTTTGAATAACTCTGTAGGCTCCACTATTTTTATGATAATATTTATCATTATAAATGATCAAATAATTTTAATCATTTAAATTAAATTAAATACTTAATATTTAAAAATATATGTTTTCTTCCCAGTGAAATGATGTTTTGTTGTTCTAGTGGTGATTTTGTTTTTTATTTTTCTTAGGCAGTGGGCTATACTGGGTGGGTAGAAGATTTATGTTGCGGGAGGAATGACATCTAAACATTTGGAAATTGAGAAATTTAATGACTATAATTTCAATTTGTGGAAGTTGAAAGATGATATATATTTTTATTGAAATAGCGTGGAAGTTATCATTAATGACTTGAAGCTCAACTCTATGAAGTAGAAGTATTATAATAAGATAAATGATAAAGCCATTGCATTAATATTCTTGATTTTATGTGTTAATTATTATGTCTAGGAAAACTAAAGTAAAGAAGATGACTATATGAAATTAAACCTCTTATTAATTTGATGTTTTCATTTAAGAATTTGTACAATTTAAAGATAAATGATGGTGATAGGTCACATATCACCTTACAACTTTCAATTCCTTGCTTATTCAATTGAAGTCTATTGGTAACAAATAAAGGATGTCTATTCTTCCTTCCTTCTCTCTATCTATTTTATTTTATTTATTTATTTTTCTGCTAATTTTCTTATAGCGAGTTAAATCGAATGCGTCCCTTTTTTATTCAGAGTCGAACCAGAACCACGACAGCCAAATTCGAATATAATATCCAAGATTTCTCACAGAACCAACACAGCCAAGCTCAGATATAATAACCAAGATTTATCACAGAAACATTGCAACCAAGCTCGGATATAATATCCAAGCTTTATCACAGAACCACCGCAGCTGAGTTGTAAGAGCTCCCAAAAAAAATAGGGCTATCTTTATAAAAGGTGATGCAGGAGCATCCAGCTAAGGGCACCATGACCAAGTGTTGGTCTCAACTGAGGAGGAGAGGTCATCAACAATTTGAATTTCATTTGTGTTTGTTAATTAAAGACAGTATTAGGAGCCTGTTTTATGTTTTGTTTTTGTCTGTTAATGAGTAGTTAAGGATAATACAGTTAGGTAGAAGTAGTTGCAGACACCTGGTTGTCTGGTCTCTTGTGTAGTTTAACTTTCTAGTTGTTTACTTAAAAAAAAAAACAACAAAGTAACAGGAAAGAAAATATTATCATTGTATTTTACAGAATGAAAGAATCAAATAGCAAGATAGTTGATAACTGCATAACTAAACAAGCAACTGCCAACAGTTTGCTTAACTGTATTGCAAGGAATTATAAAACAATTGTACACAGCATGGATGGGGTTCGCTCTTTTCTAGACAGAGAATAATAATACGAAATAGAGATATTTTCTTTTCATTATTTATTTTCCTGAATCCATCTGAATGACTACTGTATCTCCTATAATCTAATTCTTGTTACATACAATATAAGAACAGACAAACAATTTGTCAAATTCCTTCCTGAACAGAAGCAAGTTCCCAAATACAAAGTCAAGCAGAAGCATAACTATAGCCGAGACACAAATATACAAAATGAAGACAAGCACATAGTTCCTGTGCACGCTAAGAGGCTACAGAGGTCTCAAGATACGCTACAGTAAATCATTATCGACAAATATAGTTCCAGCATCGAATAAAAGCAAGAGGTAACCTTGTGCACATTGGAGTTTCAAATACGTAATTACAAGTTTAAGCCAACGGTTTCGAAGGTAAGGAAACACTCCTTCAGAAATAGAGAGATAGGACAAGGGTTAGGGTTTCAAACCCTTAAAACAAATTTCTTTACAGCCCACGGCCGAATCCACATTATAGAGTTAACGAACCAGAAAACTAGATTTGTCCACAATCAAACGTATTGCAACCGAACTAGGTCGAGCACAATACAAACACAACTAGAAACCCTTCGACCAACCAGAGACAACAAGGAAATATCCTACCGGGTCTATTCGAAGAAGGAGCCAAGGGTTACTCCAACTGAAGACCGGAGACCTGCAAGGAGAGCACGACAATGTGTTAGCTTCGAGGGTTTGGAAACCAGACAACAAATGTGAAAACTGATAAGAAGGGGAACTGACCAAGTAGAATTACCATTGACCGCGGCCATCATTGAACAAGAACCCTACCCGCAAGGAGCCGAGACTATTAGTGTAAATAAAAATTGGGAATATAACCTTTAGCAGAGAGAGACATCTTACCTTTCCAGAGGAAACAGTCACCGGATGGAAGGGTCCCGTTGAGCCCGCGTCCTGAGCACAAGTAAATGCATACCCAACAACAAATTATGTAACCATACAAGTGGCAGCAGAACTGTAAGATAAAATCAAGGACCAAAGAGCAACCACAATGAAACAGTGAACGTCGAGCTGTCCAAAGAGTAAGGAAACCTCACACAGTTCGACCAGAGACTAGCAGAACCAAACCAACAAGTGGACAGACCAGAGGAAAAAAAATATTAATGTACAGCTATAACTTACCAACAAAATCCACAGTCGACGCAGGAAAACATAGTTGCAGAATAGTGCCAAACCCTCACAGAGTCGTAGAGCTCACAAACAACAACGCATAGTGAAAATGACCGGGAGAACCCAATACCCTAGGGTTTAGCCAAACGCGGGACAGAAGCCCGAGGTCTGGACACTTGTCCTCTCGGCGTACAAACACATTAATACAACAATCAATTTCCAACCTAAATATCTGTGCTAAACCCTGATTAACAATATAATTATTCATAAATCATTGTAATCAATAGTTGCTTGATTAATTAAGGTTTGTAACACGGGTTGGTCCCATCATAGTGGTATCAGAGTAAGATTTGGAATTGGCTTGAGAAATGGAGGTAGGAAGACGAGGTCGTGGAAGAGGTGTTCGAAGGATAGCTGAGGAAGGATTGAGAGAGGAGATTAGGATCCTTACTGCCCGTTTGGAGGCAGTTGAAGTAGGGAGAAGAAGGGATCCAGAGGTAGGAGATGATAGTGAAGAAGAAGCTGTAGTGACAACAGATGGATCGGATGAAGAAGGACCATAAATGAGGTTGTTGAGGTCGATCCTAATGGCGAGCAGCAAACCCAAACCAGAACTCCCAAATTATGATGGCAACTTGTCCATAGAAGTTCTGTTGGACTGGATCAGCGAGCTGGATAAGTATTTCGAGTGTGAAGAGGTCAGTGAGGACCGTAGAGTTAAGTTCGTTGCGACAAAGTTGAAGGGACACGTAGCCCTGTGGTGGGACAGTGTCCAAATAGAGAGAAGGAGGTTGAACAAGTTGTCGATCAAGAAGTGGTCAAGGATGGTGACCAAGTTGAAAGGCAAATTTCTGCCTAAGGATTACCAGATTGCACTACACAGGCAAGTGCAGAATCTGAAACAGAAAGGGATGACAGTAAGGGAGTACACTGAAGAGTTTTACCGAGTGAATTTAAGGGTTGGCTATACAGAGGACACCCCAGAGAAAACAGCCAGGTATGTAAATGGCTTAAGGTTAGAAATATTGGATGAAATTAGTATTCTTTCTCCAAAAAACATTGAAGAAGCATATCAGAGTGCTATGAAAGCAGAGGAGAAAATTGCCAGAAAACAAAATGCCAGGAGAGGACAGGGAACCGACAGAGGAAGAGGACAGACTTATGGCAGAGGGCGAACTGCTAGCAGTAATGAGGAAGGCAGCAGTTCTAAAGCTTCCGGAACAACAGAAAAAGGTGACAGCACGAGAGGTGGTAGGCCATATCAACGAGGCAGGGGAAATGGCCGAGGCAGAGGAGCTGGTTATCAGTGTTACAGGTGTCACAAGTGGGGACACAAATCTTTTGAGTGTCCTGAGGCAGAACAAGCTGGATAGAGGGGTGCATATGTTGCACAGCCAGAAGAAGCAGAGGCCCTTCCCCAAGAGGCAGAAAATGTGCTAGAAACAGGGGAAGCCTTAGTTTTGAACAAGGTGTTGCTGAAACCAGCCAAGGAAATAGCTGAACAAACTCAGTAGAAAGCTTTGTTTTGGACGGTTTGTAAGTCACACGGTAAGTGTTGTAAGCTGATTATTGATAGTGGAAGTACAGATAACCTGGTAGCCATGGAGATGGTGGAAAAGTTGGGGTTGAAGCGTTTGAAACACCCCACTCCTTATAAGGTCTCATGGCTGCAAAAATGCCATCAGTTGCTGGTAGATGAGCAATGCGAAGTGGAGTTTCATTTCAACGGATATAAGGAATAAGTCATTTGTGACATAATGCCAATGGATGTATGTCACATACTGCTAAGCAGGCCATGGCAGTATGACAGGAAAGTGGTACATGACGGAAAGACAAACTGTTATAAGTTTGTCAAAGATGGGATCAAGCACATGCTTGTGCCCATCAAGGAGGAAGAAACAGCGGGGACAAGTGAGACGAGAGTGTTGTTAATGAGTGGAAAACAGTTTTTGAAACAAGTTGAGGACAACGAAGTAAGCTATGCTATTGTAAGAAGAGCAAGGACGGTGTTTCTACACACAGAGGTGTCAGATTTGCCCACAGAAATTCAGCAGATGTTGCAGGAGTTTAACGATATAGTGGTGGATGACTTGCCAGATAAACTGCCCCCTAAAAGAAGCATAAGTCATCATATTGACTTTATACCCGGAGCAAGTTTGCCAAATAAGGCAGCATATCGAATGAGCCCCAAAGACAATGAGGAGATTAGAAAACAGGTGCAGGAATTGCTAGACAAAGGGTTGATAAGGGAGAGTTTGAGCCCTTGCGCAATTCCAACAGTGCTCGCTCCCAAGAAAGGAGGAGAATGGCGGATGTGCACAGACTCGAGGGCCATCAATAAGATCACCATCCAGTACAGATTTCCACTGCCACGGACGGACGACATGACGGATTGTTTGAGCGGGGCAACATATTTTTCCAATATTGATTTAAAGAGTGGGTATCATCATATTCAAATCCGAGAAGGGGATGAGTGGAAGACAACCTTTAATACTACGAGGGACTGTATGAGTGGCTGGTAATGCCATTCGGACTGAGCAATGCGCCCAGTACCTTTATGCGATTAATGAATGAAATGCTGAAAGAATACATCAGGAAGTTTGTGATAGTGTACCTGGACGACATATTAATTTTTAGCAAGACGAAAGAGGAACACTTTCGACATGTTCGGAAAGTGCTGGAAAAATTGCAGCAGAATAAGTCGCTAACAAATTTGAAAAAGTGTACTTTTCTACAAAAAGAATTAGTTTATCTGGGTTTTGTAATTGCATAAAATGAGTTGAAGATGGACCCAGAGAAGATTGCAGCGATACTCAACTGGCCATCCCAAAAAGCTTATTTGAGGTACGTAGTTTTCATGGGCTGGCGAGTTTTTACCGAAAATTTATAATAAATTTCGGTGAAATATGTGCACCTATGTTGGACACTATTAAAAAGGCAAGTCAACCTTTTCGATGGACTGAGGCAGCAGAAAGGATTTTTCAGCTACTAAAGAAGAAGATCACAGAGAGACCGATCTTGAGATTGCCAGATTTTAAAAAGCTTTTTCAGGTTCGTTGTGATGCAAGCGGTACGACTATTGGAGCTGTACTTAGCCAGGAGGATAAACCTGTTGCATTTTTCAGCGAGAAATTGAATGAAAGCAGGCAAAAGTATTCATCCTATGACAAGGAGTTCTATGCTATCGTCCAAGCGCTGAAGCATTGGAGACACTATTTGCTGGGGAATGAATTCGTTTTGTTCTCAGATAATTCTGCACTGCAGTATGTGATGCAACAACACAAGCTGAATCACAAACATGCTAAGTGGGTTGAATATTTGCAGAGTTTCACCTTTGTGTTGAAACACATCAGTGGGCAGGCCAACAAGGTGGCGGATGCATTGAGTAGAAGAGCCTTACTCTTGCAGGAGAGTACTATACAAGTGCTGGGTTTTGAGCACTTGAAAGATTTGTACCAGACTGACACAGATTTTAAGGAGGCCTACGAGGCATGTCAGAACCCTTTGGTGAGAGATAATAGTCCATGGTTGGACTATAACTTGCAGGAGAAACTGTTGTTTAGAGGAGGACAGTTATGCATTCCTGACTGCTCAATGAGGGAGAATATTATTCGGGAGAAGCACAGTGGAGGTCTAGCCGGACATTTTAGCATAGACAAGACATTAGAGCAGCTCAACCATTTTTACTTTTGGCCAAAAATGCGAAGGGATGTACAGAGATTTGTGACCAGATGTAAAGTGTGTCAGTTGGCAAAAGGACACAGTCAAAACATGGGACTTTACACACCATTGCCCATTCCAAGTAGACCGTGGGACTCAGTCAGCTTGGACTTCGTCTTGGGTCTACCAAGGACATAGTGGGGTTATTACTTGGTAATGGTAGTAGTGGACTGGTTTTCAAAGATGGCGCATTTCATCCCTTGCAGAAAAACCAGCGATGCCACTCACGTGGCCCACTTGTTCTTTACAGAGATTGTTAGGCTACATGGTTTGCCTAAGTCTATTCTCTCTGACAGGGACGTGAAGTTCACAGGGCACTTTTGGCGCACCTTGTGGAAGAAGATGGACACGTAGTTGAGTTACAGCTCTGCTTATCACTCGCAGACCGATGGGAAAACAAAGGTGGTAAACAGAAGTCTAGGGAACTTGCTACGAAGCTTGATTGGTGAGAATTCGCGGATGTGGGATCGAGTACTTTCCCAGGCAGAGTTCGCTTATAACGACTCACCCAATCGCAACACGGGTTGCAGTCCTTTTCAGATCTTGTATGGCATGCATCCTCGCGGAGTGCATGAGTTGCGAGATCTAGGACAGTAGGAAAGGCGAAGTGCAGATGGGGAAGATTTCGCTAACGCAATGAAATATTTTCATGAGCAGGTGAAGACTAAATTGCAGGACAACAATAAAAAATACAAGCAGCAAGCAGATTTGAAACAGAGAGAAGTGCAGTTTAATGTAGGGGATGAAGTCCTCGTGCATCTGCGCAAGGAACATTTCCCTAGAGGTGCATACAACAAGCTGAAGTACAAGAAGATAGGTCCCTGCAAAGTCCTCCGGAAATTTTCAGCGAATGCCTACGAAATACAACTGCCACCAGGAATAGGCATTTCGCCCATCTTTAATGTAGCAGACCTATTTCCATACACTGTTGGTTCAGAGGAAGACAGTACCACATGGCTTACACGGGACACCCAAGATGGAAGTGAGACTTGGATGAGACAAATGCCTTACGTTCAGCCTCCCGAGATCGAGAGGATCCTCGACACTCAGGTGGCTAAGCGAACTCGGCAGAAGGAGTATCTACAATACCTGGTCAAGTGGAAGAACCGTCCTATTGAGGACAGTTCATGGCTTGATGCCAGGCAGATAGAGCATGCGGGTTATTCAGTCGAGCAGCTCATGGACCGGAGTCATGAATTTTTCTTACCTCGGGAGCCTGATGCAGGAGCATCCAGCTAAGGGCGCCATGACCAGGTGTTGGTCTCAGCTGAGGAGGAGAGGTCATCAACAATTTGAATTTCATTTGTGTTTGTTAATTAAAGACAGTATTAGGAGCCTATTTTATGTTTTGTTTTTGTCTGTTAATGAGTAGTTAAGGATAGTATAGTTAGGGACAGTACAGTTAGGTAGAAGCAGTTGCAGACACCTGGTTGTCTGGTCTCTTGTGTAGTTTAACTTTCTAGTTGTTTACTTTAAAAAAACAACAACAAAGTAACAAGAAAGAAAATATTATCATTGTATTTTACAGAACGAAAAAATCAAATAGCAAGATAGTTGATAACTGCATAACTAAACAAGCAACTGCCAACAGTTTGCTTAACTGTATTGCAAGGAATTATAAAACAATTGTACATAGCATGGACGGGGTTCGTTCTTTTCTTGACAGAGAATAATAATACGAAACAGAGATATTTTCTTTTCATTATTTATTTTCCTGAATCCATCTGAATGACTACTATATCTCCTATAATCTAATTCTTGTTACATACAATATAAGAACAGAAAAACAATTTGTCAGTTTCCTTCCTGAATAGAAGCAAGTTCCCGAATACAAAGTCAAGCAGAAGCACGACTATAGCCGAGACACAAAAATACAAAATGAAGACAAGCACATAGTTCCTGTGCATGCTAAGAGGCTATAGAGGCGCGAAGATATGCTACAATAAATCATTATCGACAAATACAGTTCCAGCATCAAATACAAGCAAGAGGTAACCCTGTGCACGGTAATACAAAATTTATTTTTTTTCATTAATCTTTCACAAATATCACAACAGTCCACATTGGGGTTTCAAATACATAATTACAAGTTTAAGCCAACGGTTTCGAAGGCGAGGAAACCCTCCTTCAGAAACAGAGTGATAGGACGAGGGTTAGGGTTTCAAACCCTTAAAACAAAGTTCTTTACAGCCCACGGCCGAATCCACATTATACAGTCAACGAACCAGAAAACTAGATTTGTTCACAATCGAACGCATTGCAACCGAACCAGGTCGAGCACAATAGAAACACAACCAGAAACCCTTCGACCAAACAGAGACAACAAGGAAAGATCCTACCGGGTCTATTCGAAGAAGGAGCCGAGGGTTACTCCAACTGAAGACCGGAGACCTGCAAGGAGAGCACGACAATGTGTTAGCTTCGAGGGTTTGGAAACCAGACAGCAAATGTGAAAACTGATAAGAAGGGGAACATGCATGCCAGACGAACTCACCCTCTCGACAGTAGAACTGACCAAGTAGAATTACCATTGACCGCGGCCATCATTGAACAAGAACCCTGCTCGCAAGGAGCCGAGACTGTTAGTGTAAATAAAAATTGGGAATATAACCTTCAGCAGAGAGAGACATCTTACCTTGCCAGAGGAAACAGTTGCCGGATGGAAGGGTCCTGTTAAGGCCGCGTCCTGAGCACAAGTAAATGCATACCCAACAACAAATTATGTAACCATACAAGTGGCAGTGGAACTGTAAGATAAAATCAAGGACCAAAGAGCAACCAGAATGAAGCAGTGAACGTCGAGCCATCCAAAGAGTAAGGAAACCTCACACAGTTCGACCAGAGACTAGCAGAACCAAACCAACAAGGGCATAGACCAGAGGAAAAATAATATTAATGTACAATTGTAACTTACCAACAAAATCCACAGTCGGCGCAGGCAAACATAGTTGCAGAACAGTGCCAAACCCTCACGGAGTCGCAGAGCTCACAAACAACAACGCATAGTGAAAATGACCGGTAGAACCCAATACCCTAGGGTTTAGCCAAACGTGGGATGAAAGCCTGAGGTTTGGACACTTGTCCTCTCGGCGTACAAACACATTAATACAGCAATAAATTTCCAACCTAAATATATGTGCTAAACCCTGATAACAATATAATTATTCATAAATCATTGTAATCAATAGTTGCTTGATTAATTAAGGTTTGTAACACAGGTTGGTCCCATCAAAAGGCCTGAAAATTGCAATTTAAGTTTTAAGTGCCTTCGACGATTGCAATATGACGGATCCTCATAACGAGGCCCCACTCTATCTTGTTTGCACGCGCAGATAACAAAAAGGCTACATTATTCTGGGCTCACGTCACACCCACTGTCGACAATGTTCGAAAAGGCAACAAATATCCAGCCTGTTATAGGGCACTTAATGTACCTCATAGCAGCTTCACCCGCACCCTTATCCATACATTTTCCGGCTTCCAACACCTTCACGGCTCTCCCCTATTACCCACAGCTCCACAGCTTTGACTCCCGCATTAATGCACATCACTTGGATATTTGTTGCTTACCTTCGAGACACGGCAACAGTCCCTCTATTTCAAATTTCAAATTTGAGATTTGAGTAGGGAGCAAAGCGCTATGTGAATGCCCAAGCCCTGGAGGTTGGCTTAGTGATGTGTTTCTTCCTTTTTCTTTAGAGATGGGTGTTGTTGGACGACCTACTGAATTCAAGACAGAGAGAAATATCGAAACAGAGTGATTTATTCATTCTGCCCTTATTTGTTTTGGTACGGGCTGCATTCTTTGCAGACCACTGAGCACAATGATCGACTAGGCATAATTTCCTTGATTTTTTACCAAATGGTAAAATAGTCAAAACTGTGTAGAAAGGCCGGTGGCAAAATATTCAACGTAGAGGCCGGAGATAAAGAAATGAAATGAATATGCGATTCAATCCCATTATGTGTTTTTTTGAGGTATTGGTGAGAGTTTGATTTTGTGTTTTAAGGGGTTTTTGAAATGTTGGAGTACCCAGAAATGACAGTGATGCCGAGCTCTCAGGGAATTGGGTTTATAAATGTCATAGCACTCTCTGGATACAGTGTTAAGTTGCTCATGTTAGGTTAGAAAAAAATGTTGGAGTTGAAGAAGGAACCAGGAGGGTGCTCCCTGAAAATGAATTCTCGTGAGCATCATCAACAACAGCACGTAGAGGGAGGAGCATCAGTCTCAAGGAGAATGAGTTGCTCTCAGTCTTCTCCAGGTATGGTGCGTTCCCCTGATAATTGTGTTTACAATTATTGATTTGGTGGAGATAATGTGTAAGTAATTAAAATGTGTGTTCCCTTGATAATTATGTTTACAATTATTGATTTGGTATAATGTGTAAGTAATTACAATGTTATGTGATAAACAGATTAAAAACGGAATCTCGTCAAAAAAGTGTTTTTTTCTGAAGATGTGGTGGAACCCTTTGGCGAAAATGTAGCATGCAGGAAAAGCCACTCTTTGGCCTTGAAACCGGGGTATCCAAGATCCCAAAAGCCTCACAACATTTGTTGTCAAAATAAAAGTATTGATATTTCAAAGAGCCACGCAAATCAACATAGTCCTGACGAATATATCGGCTAAGAGAATCGCTATGTATATTGATATTTGTAACGACAGGGCATGGAGGAGGCCTCTCCATTGACATCAACACCCTCCTTCGTTCCCTAATTTTGCTCATTTTTCAAAGATCTGGTTGTTCTAGATCAGGATATTTTATTTTGTATAGGATGCACTTTTACATATGGTTCCGAATGGATATAAAGATTGATGCTTAAAAAGAAAAACATTTTGGTGAAGTTTTGAAAGTGAGTAAAGTAATTTAATAAAATATAATAATTAATAGTTTTCTTTATGTGAATTTGAAGAATAAATATGTCCATCAAAAATGTGTATATTTTTAATTATTTAACATAATTTTTTATATATATTTTAATAATCTAATTTCTAAAATTAATATATATTTTTAAAAGGTTATTTATCAAATATTAAATAATTGTCTATTTTAATTTATATATAAAATTTTGATTTTTTATATTTTATTATTTATTTTTAAATATTTTAATTGATGCATCTAGACAAATATAATATTATTGGAGAAACTTAAATTGGAAATCTCTATGAAGAATGAAATAGATACCAAGTTGCTTTGCACCCATTAGAGTGAATGATCATGCAAAGCATAGGGTAGTCTATGTTACATTCAAGTAAAATAAGTCAATGTTTATATTCAAGTAGAATAAGTCAATATTTACATTCAATTTTGTGACTTATCTTAAGAAGGGATTTTGCTCAAAGATGTTGATATAGATGATCATTATAATAATATTGGATATCAAATAAATAGATTACAAAAAAGGAAGAACATTGCAAGAAAACTATCCATATAAATAAATGTGATGTAAAAGATGATGTACTTAATTTACTTGATCAAATTAATTTTTATCGTTTTAAAAATCTGTTAATATATATGCAAAAGAAATTTTCAATATTTTTTCTATATTAAATATTCTTTAGTAGTTTTGTATATATATATATATATATATATATATATATATAAAACTTAAACCTATTGATTAAAAATGCATCATGCAAATTATATGACACTATTAAATTAACATAATTTGTCACTATACTAAATGTGCATAATCAAATTTAATAAGCACTTAAAATCAATATTTTCTAGTCTTGGTTTATTAAAATTATATTGAAGTAGTTACGTATACTTTTCAAGGGTTTCCAAATTCTTGTTGTTAAACTTTGAGACTATATAATAATCATTTTGTGGAGAGGCTTTAAACGTAGGTTGGCTTATTCAAACTCCTTGGATTCTTTCTAGTTTGATTTTATTTCGACCCTAAGTGTTTGGTGTTTGATTTACTCTGGCTTTGAGTCCTTTTTGTGTGTATCCCTCTCTCTCTCCCACACACACATACATTCCTTGGCATCTTGTAAGATGCAACACTTAACAAGTCCTTGAGCTTTGGTACGAAAATTGGTTATAATGGTCTCTAGTTTTGGTGCTTTGCTACTCCATGGGATAATTTTGGTTTTTAATAGCCTTTTTTCGCTTGTTTTTCAAGTTTCTTTATCTTAGAGTTTGTTTGATTTCATAGTTGAAGTTATTGAATATCAAGATCAACAATAAATATACAAAAAATTGCAAGCACATGTGAAGATTATCAATAATAACAAGTCTACTATTTGCACTTTTTAAGTGAAGGTCCAGGACACGTAACCTAGAGACAAAATGCACCATGTTAAGGAATTTGGTTGTTCCTCTAAGGAAGAATGTCAACTCCAGGATCTCAAATCAAATAACTCTAGACAATTTAGTACAAGGAGAACTCAAGGAGGAAGATATTATGGATATCTCTTTGAAGTTATAAATCAATGAGTAAGAGCTAGAGCTCCTTAATCAAAAACCTAATGAAGCTATGAGCTACAACATGTTATAATTAGAGCATTTTTGCTAGAGTTGTGTGTGTGTGTGTGTGAAAGTTTCTACAAAATCTAAAATGGGAGTAGAGACTAGGGGTTTTTGTTAAGAGACATTTGTAAGCTTGTTATTTTTTTTTTGGATCTATTATACTCATTCGAGTACAAAATCCACTCCGAAGTACTTGGCATTGGATTTATCCAAGATGTCATGAACTTACTGGTGGATGTGCTAGATACGTTCAATAAACCTGGCTACTTTATCATCCTTGGACTATTGATATGTGGATTCAGCCTATGTAGTCGTATGAGGCATGGAAACATCAATCAAACATAATGGTTGAAATCCCAAACCCACTTGAAAGGGGTTGCGACCCATTGAGCTATGAAGATCTTTGTTATCTCTGTGTTACACATAAGGAAGGCTCTCATCCCATGTTTGTGGATGCTTGGAGTTTTACATGCACAAGATGTGCACAATCATCCAGTTGACAATCTCTGTTTCGCTATCAGTATGGGTATAAAAATTTGCAAGGCTTAAAAAATTGTGAAGCATTGTTAAATTAGTCAGGGATGGCCAATCCCGAATGACTTGGATCTTATCCAAATCCACATACACACCTTGCTCATTAATGATGTAACCCATATATTAGACTTGGCTCATGCCAAAGGTGAATTTCTCCAAGTTGGAGCATAGTTTGTGTTGTTGCAGGGTTTGAAGGACTTATTGAATGTGTTGCAAGTGTTCTTCCCAATTCTTATAGAAGATGATAATGTCATCCATAGTTATAATCACGAACGATTATGTAAAAGGCTGCAAGATGTCATCCATCAACCTCATAAAAGTTGCATGGGAATTTATCGACCCGAAAGGCATGTGCAACCACTCAAAAAGACCCTCCTTGGATTTGAACGCAGTCTTCCATACATATGTGGGATCTATTGGAAACTAGTGATAGTCAGACTTTAAATCGATCTTGCTGAAGTACTTAGCCCCCTTGAGTTGTTCAAGAAGGTAATCAATCTATGGGAATGGATATATGTTCTTGATAATGATTTTATTTAGTGCTCGATAATCAATGCAGAGTCTCCAGGTCCCATCCTTCTTCTGTACAAGTACACTCATGCTCCTATAAGGTGAGGAACTTGGTCGAATGTGCCCTTTTTACATCAACTCCTGGATCTTTTTCTTGATTTCTTCATTTTCTAGAATAGAGTGGTGGTATATATTGGGAGTCATATTGATTGAATGTTTAATCTGAGAGTGTAAGGTACCCCTGTGGGTGAGAAAAAGATGTCCCTGTATTCTTCTGCGACCTTATCCACCATACGTCTTTGTGCGAACACAAGCAACATCGTACAAGCATACACAACCTGGAATACGCTCTACACGTTGTATGCATAACATGAAACTACATGCTATACATTGTTAACCTGCCAAAATCTCAACTAATACACATCCCAGACTTACGCAGACAGCCATGCTCCAACGAGCGTTCAACAATTGTAATAATTAGTGATATCGTTAACAGGTGAGAATACACTTCTTGAACTAGGTCAAGCAATGGATTATGGACAGAACTCACCTCCTAACGATAGAATAACTGCAATCAATTTCCTTAGTCAGTTGTTGTCGTTGAGCTCTATTCCAGAGCTGGTGAAAGTTTCTCTAGGGATTGAACAACGCTTTCCCTTTTCTCTCATCTAAGATATCGTTGTGGTTAGTTAAATCTCAACCTAGCCTGGCCTAGTCCCTCTTGACCAGCCAAAAATGTTCCCTAGTCCGTATTGACCAACCAAAAATGTTCCACTAATCCTTGATATTCAGATTCTTATTGTGGTGGTTGGCCTAGTCATCATCGGTCAGCCTTACATGTCCACTTCAGCCCTGAATCAATTATCTCTTTGACTCAACCCAAATTTTCTCATATCAACTTCTCTCATATTAACATTTTAATATTTAAAAATATTAGATATTTAATCATCTCTTTGACTTAACCCAAATTTTCTCATATCAGCTTCTCTCATATTAACATTTTAATATTTTAAAAATAATAAATATTTACATCAAATTAAATGCAAAGTAATTTTTGTGCAGAGTCCCAAGGATTATTTCAGGGTCATTCAGAGTATCTTAATGATTTCATTTATCAAACTTAAGAATGGAGAAATCTGTGTCAAATACATTTTTCTCTAATTTATGAATTTGTTAGGCTTCAAAATTATTATGTTCTTTAGGTTTTGTATATTTATTTGTGATTTCTTTTTTTATTGCTTTCATATGAAACTTACACTTTTCTAAGTTCTTCATATAATTATCAACATGTAAATGAACAGATTTTATGTAGCGAAAAAGACAATTAGGGTTGGGGCATGATTTGTCTATGTATTGGAGAATGATGATAGACTCATAGGTATCTTTGGATGGAGTCCAAATTATTTAACAATTTCTCTTATCCTTCAATGAAGTATTGAGTTATACATAACAAATCAACAAAGTGTAGATAATTTAGTTTTACACATAATAGTAATTTAACATGTTGGTGTTCGATTCTCCCTAGTTTTATGTTTAGGCTATTTGGCATGAGTTTGTGAAATTATGGCGTTTCTTGTAGGAAAAAAAGGCTTTGAGACAATAGAATTAAATCAAGAGGAAAAATATATGGTTATATTTGTAATCAAGGTGGTAAAGAAACCAATGGATATTGATTCTCCTTAGTTTTATGTTTAGGCTATTTAGCTTTAGTTTGTGAAATTACGACGTTTCTTGTAAGAAAATAAGGTTTTGAAGTTACAATATAATTAAATCAAGAGGAAAAATTCATGGACATATTTGTCATGGAGGTCATAAAGAAACCAATGGACATTGATTATCCAAACATAATAATATGGAATCTAGGGACTAAACCAGGTTTATATTCTTTCTTGCTTACCCGACCAATTATCATTCTATACTAGGATAGGGAGAGACCACCAATGCCTCGTTTTCTATGTTTTGAATAATATAATTATGTACATAATAGTAGAAGGCATTGCCAAAAACATCTTAAAAATTAACATTTAAATTTGTAATCAATAATTTATTGTAAAATTGTCGCAAGTAAAAATTGCTTATAAAATACTATATTTTTATAATGTCTCTTCTTCTAATATATAAAAAATTAGGGAAAAAAACACAAAGTACAAAAAAATATTAAAATAAATTAAAAATCATAAATAATATGAATATCCATAAAACATCCAAACTTCCAATAGTGTGGAATTAGAACAATTAATGAAACATGACATGCCATACCATACTTTTCAAAAATATTCTACTTACCTTTTATAACATATTCACTTTATATTCTCTTAAATATAATAATTTATGGAATGTTTTTACTTTTGGATTCAAATTTAAGCTTTTTAATATCATCTTAAATATAATAATTTATGGAATGTTTTTACTTTTGGATTCAAATTTAAGCTTTTTAATATCAGACCATACATTATTTCTATATACTTTTAAGGTCCACACATTTGGACAAAGATAAATTATATTTCATTTACAATTTCTTAACATAGAATTAATGCATACAATGCCATACCAATCATGTCATGATGTCCACATAAAGTCGTGAATCATTCTTTACCGTATGAAGGAGTTGTGAAGATGGAGCCGTCAAACATGACTCAATAGGGTTTTAAATAGAGCACGACATGAAATAACATGGTAGTGGAGTCTCTCTTGTGATAATGGTGAGAAAGGGCAGTCCAAGGTTGTTAGTTGTATGATTGAGGAAGTGATTATAGGTGGATGGTATTTAAGATATTTGGGAAAAGAGAATTTGGATATTCTGCAATAAGGATAGGTTGGTGAAAGAATAACACTTTGTTATGGAAGGTGCAATTTATGAGGATATCTACATTTAGTATGGATATTTACATTCAATATGAAATTAGTTTAAAGATTAAAAACATGCACCATTTACTTGGAAAAAATAAAATCACCCAATAAAAAATAAAAATATAAAGATGACTTAGGGACCTTGGGATGTGAAATTCATTAAAATCAATCAATTAATCTATCTTCATTTCAAGAATTAGGACGTTGAGCGTGGATGGGATGTGGAAGGGGGATCTTGGTATTGAAGAACGTTGTTCCGTTGAGGTCTCAGGTCCCATAGTTTTCCAATGTCCGTTGTTTCACACCCATCCACCATCATCCATGCCATGGATCCATTGAATTCAATTTGAAATTTGAAATAGTGGCTGGATTTTAATTTTGAATCTCGTCATTCCCGCTACACCATCTCGTATGTTCCGTGTCAAGGTTGTGGGTGCGGGTGTTCTGTTGCAGGCAGGCGAGGATACAACGTTGTAGCAACAAAGCGGTCTCATATGAAGAGAAAATGCAGCATAAGAGGACGGTCTCATATCAATAGAAAATGCAGCATGAGAGGACGGCCCTTCCTTCCGCAGAATTCAAACTGGGATCCCCGTGTTACAGGTAACCCCTACCATGGAAGACCTTTAACACACAAATATTCAAATCATCCTGTTGACTTTTAGTACTCTTTCGGGCGTGAGGAAAGACCAGAGGAGACCCAAAACAAATGGATGATAAAGCTACTGCAGGTTATACATAGACGTCTTGTATGCCAGATCCTCTAATCCGTTACTATATGCCCAAAGGTTATTTTGGTGAACTCAAGTTGGGGAACACAGATTGAATATTAAGGCCCATTCAACTACTCAACGGGACGCATATTAATGATGCTCAAATCATATGAATAGATATAATTTCCTCATTCTAATTAAATATTAATTTCCTCACTCATGAATTAAATAGAATTGAGTTCTAATTTGTATACGGTGAGGTAAGGTTGTGGGGTTTGTTTTTTAATCAATGGGTTTGTTTGGGTTTTTATACATTAAATAGTTAGGTATATTGTCACCTAAACCGTGTTCAATAAAAAAAAAATTAACTAGACTTTTTCTCTAACAAAGTGAAATTGAGTATTTACGTTTTTCGTGTTCTTATGAAACAGTAGGTTGTTCGCTAGCTTAATGGAACTCTAGTTGTCATATTTGATGACAGTCACTTCTTTCTACTCTTCTCCTGCATCATGGAGAAGCCTCCTCAACTAGATAGCTTCACATGTCGTTGTGCATAATGCTTGGTACTCGGCTTCAGCTGAAGATAAAGACATATTGCTCTGCTTTCTATTGCTCCATGCTATGACCCCAGATCCAACACTGAATCCATAACCCGTGATAGATCGTTGATCATCCAGATTACTTGCCCAATCAGAGTCTGAAAAACCTCTTAAAGTAACATCAGATGTATCGGTATATAAAATACCATAATCACTATTACCATGAAGGTACCTCAGTACACTTTTTGTTGCCACCCAATGACTTTCAAGAGGTTTAGACATGAACTGGCTCAGCACACTAACATAGTATGCTAAGTCTGGTCTAGTTGTAGTAAGATATATCAGACTACCAACTAGCTACCTGTAAAAAGTAGCATCCACCTCCTTAGAGCCATTGTCACTGCACAATTTCAGGTTTTGCTGCAAAGGTACTGATGTTGTCTTAAACTATTCCATTTTGAATTTTTTGAGCAGTTCTATGACATACTTACCTTGAGAAATGAAAGTATGCCCAGAGTCTCTCCACACTTCCATACCTAGAGAGTAATGTAAACTTCAGAGGTCTTTCATTTCAAAACCCTATGACATTTGCAATTTGATTTCTTTGATTAGTGCACCTGCATTACCTGTTATAATCATGTCATCCACATACAAGGAAAGCAAAATTATCTACCTCATGTTCATCATACATGGTATATAGATTTGGATCATTTTTACTCCTATGAAAACCATGTTGTAAGAAAAATGAATCAATCTTCTCGTACCAAGACTTGGGTGCTTGTTTTAAGATATAAAGGGCCCTTTTCAATCTACAAACTAAATTCTCCTGCCCTTGTTTAACAAACCCTTCAGGCCGCATTAAATAAACCTATTCCTTTAAATCACCTTTTATAAATGCAAACTTAACATCTAACTGGTGTAGCTTCCACTAATGTTTTGTAGCGACAACAATTAACATTGTAATAGTATTCAGTTTGGCTACAGGAGCAAAGGTTTCTTCATAGTCAACTCCCTCTTTCTGTGAATAACCCTTTGCTACCAGTCTAGCTTTAAACTTTTCTATACTCACATTTGCATTAAATTTAGGTTTGTAAAGCCACTTGCAACTTATGGGTATTTTTCCTTTTGGAAATTCAACTAGTTCCCAAGTATTATTTCTAATAATAGATTCAAATGCTTCATTCATTGCGGCCCTCCACTCATGAGATTGAATAGCTTCTTTATAATTTGTTGGCTCTATGACATTTAAAATGTTTGAGATTAAAGCATAGTCTTTCAATCTAGTTGGTAGTTGAGTCTGCCTACCTGATCTTCTCAGTAAGGGACTCATGTCAAATATGTCTGCTTTAGACCTTAGCGAGCTTGAATTACTGATTACATCACCTGCCTTTTCCTCTTTTTGCTGATGTTGTTGTTGTTGCTGTTACCGATTGTCCTCACGGCTCTCTTCCATCAACGATGGATTGTGCCACTCTTCAAGGTTATTCTTCTTATTTCCTTCCTTAACCTGCTCATGAAATAGCACATCTCGACTCACAAAAACTTTATGAGTCAAAGGATTAAACAACTTATAAGCTTTAAACTCAGTGTAGTATCCTACAAAGATGCATTTCATGGCCTTAGGGTCTAACTTCTTCTTATCATCCTTGGGAATATGGGAAAAATATTTTGACCCAAAAACCCTTAAATGATTCACTGCAGGCTTATATCCATAAAATGCTTCAAAAGGAGTTTTAAAGTTGAGACATTTAGTTGGACTCCTATTTTTCAAGTATATTGTAGTGTTGATGGATTTAGCCCAAAAACCATTGGATAGACCCTTACCTTGAAGCATACTTCATGCGCACTCCACTAGGGTTCCGTTCTTTCGTTTTGCAACTCCATTCTACGACAAAGTGTGAGATACTGTGAACTGTTGAATAATCCCATGATTCCTGCAAAATTTCATGAAATCTCCCAACTTGTATTCACCCCCTTGATTAGAGCGGAGAATCTTAATGAATTTCCTTGTCTACTTCTCCACCATATTCTTAAATTCTTTAAAGCATTGAAATGTCTGGCTCTTTTTTTTGATAAAGTATACCTAGGAGAATCTAGTGCAATCATCAATAAAGAGTAAAAAATAATATGCACCACCTAGCGACCTAGTCTACATAGGTCCGCATATATCTGTATGCACAAGCTCCAGAATATCTCTTTTCTTCCTATCAGCATTCAAAGGAAACTCTTCCCTATGCATTTTCCCTAATACACATTCATGACAATCTAAATGAACATTATGAAAAGCAGGAAGTCCATCAACCATACCTTTTCTTTGCAGCAGCATGAGATCTTGTAGGTTAATATGACTGAATATCTGATGCCAAAGATTCTCAACTGTCAATCCTGTTGAAGACAGAACTTGGTCTGGCATGCTCTTGATGTTCAACCTATATGGGCCTCCCACACGCACTCCAGATGCAATTGGATCCTTCTTGTTGTCCTTTATGACACAGTGTGTTCTGAAGAATTCGACTTGCAGGGCCTAATCTGCCATCATTGAAACAAAGATCAAGTTCTTCTTGATCCCGACTACATACATCACATTTTTAATATATCTAATATTATCATAAGGCAACATCACTAGAATATCACCGTACCCCTTAATCTGATAACCTCTATCATCACCTAGATAAATGTTAGCTCCACAAGTAGTTTCTTCAAAATTCTCGAACCAATGTCTATTACCTGTCATATGTGATGACACACCTGAATCTACGAACCATGTTTCGGCCTCATCCTCCTCAAGAGCTGAAAGAGCATAATCAACTACAAATAATTGAAGATCATGACTGTGACCTTCATTGACAAAGTGCCTTGTGTGCTTTCTCTATTTATTTCTAGCCTCATCTGTTTGTCTCTTAAAACAAAACTTAGCTAAATGACCGGTTTTCCCACAGTAAAAACATTTAATGTCAGATTTGTTACCACTGTTACTTGGAGACATACCTCTAAATGGTCTCTTCTGAAAAACACCACCGCCTTTTTGTCCCTGTGGTTGTTTCCCTTTGTATGGATTCTTCTTCGCCATCAGAGAAAGATCAACACTCTATGGTCTCAAATTATGTCGTCGCTCTTCTTCCTGTATCAAGATTCCTGTTAGCTCTTCAAATGTAGGGGCTTTATCCCTTGCAGACAAGCTTGTGATGAACATTTGGTATTCATCCGTCATCCCATTCAATGTAATTGTGACAAGATCGGAATTAGACACCTTCTCCCTGATGTCACCCAATCTTTCCTTTAGGTCCTTGACCTGTGCAATGAATCCAACAACATATTCATTCTCCTCCATCCTCATGGAAAACAACTTGCCTTTAAGCAACAAGATGTGATTGGTGTTCTACGTCTTGTAAAATTTCTTGAGTGTAGTCCATATCCCATTGAACGATTTACAGTCTCTGATATGTGGGATAATGTTGTCTTTAACAGACATCTTCAATAAGACTTTCGCCTTATTCTCCCTTTTATCTTAATCCTGTATTAGTGTTGTCGTACCACCTACCAAAATGGTCGACTTCTGCTCATCGTCGCTAACGATCGACCATGCACTCGATCCCTGAAGCAACGTATGTAGCTTGAATTTCCAATTGATATAATTCGTCCCATCGAGTTTGTTAGTCTCGTTGAGATAAGCTTTTGTAAAATTATTCATTTTAGACATATCAAATTCCAAATCCTCCGATCTTCAGTCAATTCTAACCAAGTGAACAATTACAAGCTACAGTAAAAAAAAAAAATCTCAACACATACCAGAACTTTTGAATCAATCACATATTTGCCTAATCTGTCACGAATCTACCACGATCTTTGTCTATGCAACTCAGATCCACCACCGATCTGGCAGAATTTCATGCACATAATCATAAAAATACATCAACACTCCTTCATACTAAAAAACCGCGCTTTTTGGGCGTGATGATTAAATTGCTCTAAGTAAAGGGAAGATCATCGTGGGTTTGACCCCGAAATCTACAATGATCATCACTGTTGTTACGTTGAAAAACGCAATGATCGCCTTGTGCTCAACTGGAGATACACTGAGACTCGTGAGAAAGAAAATTTCCCCTGTGAGTAAGGTATGTCACTTCCGATCACCTAAACTCCAAAACTATGAGCACTCAGGCTCCTATGTTGCCACTGGGGCACTATAGCTAGGAAGGATCTATAGCCATGAAGGATTTGTAGGTAAATCATGCTCACGATATCTGAGCTCTGATACCATGTTAAAAAAACAATAAAGAGAAGAAATGAATTGAATTAACCAGCAGCTCACAGGTGAGCAAGCTGCACCTAGAGGTTGCACAAACTGGAGCGTACACTCTCTCATCAATTGACCAAAGATGATTCAATAAATACATCACAAAAGAATAGGAAGGTGAGAATAAACTCCTACAAACTAGGAACTAATCCTAACTTAAGGAGTTACATTACAACCATGTAACCATTTCTCCATTAAGGGGGAAAGTTGAAAATAATTAATATTATATTGTATTAATAGAGAAATGGTTACATGGTTGTAACATAACTCCTTAAGTTAGGGTTAATTCCTAGGTTGTAGGAGTTTATTCTCCCCTCTCTATTCTTTTGTGATGTATTTATTGAATCATCTTTGGTCAATTGATGAGAGAGTGTACGCTCCAGTTTGTGCAGCTTCCAAGTACAGCTTACTCACCTGTGAGTTGCTGATTAATTCAATTCACTTCTTCTCTTAACAATTTTTCTAACACCTTTCGCAGAATTCAAACTAGGACCCTGTGTTATGGGTAACCCCCTACCATGGAAGACCCTTTAACACACGAATATTCAATCCACCCTTTTTTTTGCCAACGATATAATATTCAAATCATCTAGTTGACTTTTAGTACTCTTTCGGGCGTGAAGAAAGACCAGAGGAGACCCAAAACAAATGGATGATAAAGCTACTGCAGGTTATACATAGACGTCTCGTATGCCAGATCTTGTGACCGGTTACTATATGCCGAAAGATTATTTTGGTGAACTCGCTGAAGTTGGAGAACATAGATTGAATATTAAGGCCCATTCAACTACTCAAGAGGATGCATATTAATGATGCTCAAATCATATGAATTAAATATAATTTCCTCATTCTAATTAAATATTAATTTCCTCACTCATATGAATTAAATAGAATTGAGTTCTAATTTGTATATGGCGACGTAATGTTTTGGGGGTCGTTTTTTAATTCAATGGGTTTGTTTGGGTTTCTATACATCAAACAGTTCAAATACTCAACACAAGACATTTATGGTGTTATATTCTATGTAAATGAGGAGTAGAAATCAATTATGTGTTAGTTTTTTATTCGCATTTAAAGAAATCTATTTATTTATTTTCTTTCTTCTTGATGGACATTTTATTTCATTCCACTGAACAAACGATTTTTCCAATACTTATATTAGGAATTAGAAATTCATGTTTAATTTATTACGTTAAATGCAGGGCATAATGAGGGTTCTCCTTGAGCAAGGACTTTTTTTTTTTTTTTAGGAAACCTCAACTTCAATGTGAATATTGTTGTTCAGAGAGTTTGAATGACTATGTAATGTAACAAGTTTAATGTAAGATGCATTGTGTTGTGGTTCATAGAGTTACCATAAAGCAGTTGTAGGTGTTTATTGTTGTAGCGGTAGTAACTTTTTTCTACTTTGCGGAAACTCTAGTGTTCGTTGTTGAAATTACTTTTAGCTTAATAGTGGCAACTCTCTTCTACTTTGTGGCAACTCCAGTGTTCATTGTTGAAACTACTTTGTGGCTACTCAGTATTGACAACTCTCTTCTACTTTGTGGTAACCCTTCTGTAGTTTGTTTTATTTTAACCTTGTTGCTAAAATAAAGCATTGTATGTTAAAATTAATATTTATAGAAACTCTTTATAATACATGTATAAAGCTCGTTTTAATATAAATATGTATAAACTTTTATAAATACTTTCTAAAATGTTATTAAATTTATAATTCAACATTTTTATGATATTTATCATTATCTTTATTTTTCATTATTGAAATAAAAAAATAACATGAAAGTTTCACTAAGATTTTGTTATTCTTTTTTGAATTTAATCATAATCAATTTTTTACTCATTAAAAAAATTGTGTTAAAATTGTTATCTCTATGTTATATTCTTTGTAGGATTAGTTATATGCATAATTGGTGTGTGTGAGGTGCAATGAGGGGCCCATGATACACACTAATTATGCATAGAAGAGTAAAAATATTTCACATTGAATTCACCACTTTCACATTGAATTATTTTGGCCCCAACACCAAGCCTTCCAGGACAATATTTCCAAATGGTTGGAAGAATCCCCTTTAGACAATGACACAATTATGCATGACTTTTACAACCAATTAAGATACCTCAAAGCTTTCTTGCAATAGTGGAATAATAAAAAATTTGGGGATATTTTTATTGAATAAAAGTTTAACAACACAAATGGAACATATTTAACAAAGAATAATTCCCAAAAGGAAAAAGTAGTGAAAACCCTTAAAGATTTTGCATATATATATATAATGTTTTGCTAAGTAATCTAATTCCAAAAAATTCTAGTTTGGATATATCTTTGCACTTGACTATTCTATCTCTTTGATAAATCATTGTTGAAAAAGGACATCATGTCAATCTATTTGACTTTTATGGACCTAAGAAAGAATCAAGATAAACTAAGAGTGACTCAATATGACTTAAGTTTACATGGTGTCCATGTGATATGTACCTTCATTTGTCTCATCTATCTTCACTAAAATTTCAATATTTTTTTATCTAGATGAAATGAACTACTATCCTCTTTTGTCTTGAACTAAGTACATGCAATATCTAAAGAGGGTTCTGCTACAAATTACCTTATATCTGGAAGAACTACATGAATAGTCACAACCCATCATATACTTCCAAATTATAATAGATTCACTATCGAGTTATGCTACAAATTACCTTGTATCTTCAAGAACTACATGAATAGTCGCATCCCATCATAAACTACCAAATTATAATGGATTCCTTATCTAAAGATAATTGTGCTATAATTTAGTATTTACCTTAGAAAAATTGCATCGATGAAGTCTTTTCATTAAGAATTCAACTATGCATTTCAAGAAAATGGATCCTAATAAAAATTAAATTTAATAACACTGGTAAATAAAAACCCTTCTTAATATTATTCTGATTTCCCTATGTAATTATAAAAAAAAAATCCAAAAATATCACTACTACCCTCAACTTATGTAATAAAAGAAGAAAAGAAATTTTAGTGGTTTGGCATCACTATATTCATTTAATTTTAAAATAAAAATATCTCTACTTTAAAGGACTCATTAAACATATACTATGCAAAGACGTAGAATATTTATGTATTCACAATATATAAATGAAGATTTTTTTAATGAGAAAAAACATGTTTGTAAAATCCACACCTGAGTAAAAGAATATTGTGCTACTTAGGGTTTAGGGAAACATTCTTATTTAGCTTATATAAATTCAAAGGGTATATGCGAATCATATCCACATAACAAACACATTTAAGTGTCACATTAGTACTCAAATGTGTTTGATGTTTAGATATATAACTTTTGACTTTGAGCGTGCTAATATATATATGAATGATTGTGTTTGGTGGTTAATATAAATTTAATTATTATTTCATTTTGAAGGTTGATAGATAGTTTATTACATGGTTTAAGATTATTAAGTGATGATGTGAAGAAAGAGGGAGAAATAGTAAAAATATTACATTTATATATTTATATATATATATATATATATATATATATATATATATTTATTTATTATAAAAATGTGGAGATGTAAATAAAGAAAAAATAGTTTGGAAATTTGACTTCACACTCAACACTAGATGTGGCTACCCAAAAATGTTAGAACTTTGGCCATGGGAAGAAAAACAACAAGACTCTACATGGCTACATATGTGCATAATGCAGAAGGAAAATTTAGATAAGCAAAGAAAAAAATAATAATAAATAAATAAATAAAAATAAAATAAATAAATAAATAGATAAGGGAAAAACAACTTGAAATCTAATCTATGTACTTTTCACTAGATGCAACAATACATTCTCATGGGGAGAAAGAAGAACTAGACTCTACATTTTGCATTTTGCACATGAAATGTGAAAATGTTAAAAAAAACACAACTTTTTAATGAATAAATAAATAGATAAGGGAAAAACAACTTGAAATCTAACCTATGCACTTTTCACTAGATGCAACAATACATTCTCATGGGGAGAAAGAAAAACTAGACTCTTTACATTATGCATTTTGCACATGAAATGTGGAAATGTTAAAAAAAAACACAACTTTTTATTGTCTTCCTATTTTTATATGTAGATCACATATTAAATAGATATAATAGATCGAATTTATTATTATTAGAAACAAAAAAAAAACAAATCTTCAATTCCTTGACATATACTTAAGGAATAATGTACTTTTTAAAGTATACTAATTAATATATGGGTAGTTAAATTAGCAAAAAAATAAAAATGTAAATAAAATATTATTAAATAGTTTCTTAGAGAGATTTGTTGGGGGAGTTGGTTGGGTCTTTATGTTAATGATAGATTTCAACGTCATATACTTCATGAGCAAGAGATTAAAGTGTAATTGGGGTAGTATCTAGTTTTATGTATGACATTGAGCTAGATGTTACTTGTAAGTGCATGACCTCAATCATGATAGTATGGGACATTGACATTCTTGTAAGTGCTATCTAACATAGAATTGTCTTTTGTTCCTGGAGTATGACCTTAAATTACTTGGTCATCTACCTTAAATTAAACAAAGGTACATATCACATGGACACCATTTAAGCTTAAGTCATATCGAACCACTCTTAGTTTATCTTGATTCTTTCTTAGGTGAATAAAAGTCAAATACATTGACATGAGGTCCTTCTTGGATCTAATAGAAAACACTGAGTTTAACATAGTGAAGTACTTTATTAATTCAGGGCTCAACCTGCACACTTGCTTCCTTGATCTGTTTTTGTATGATTAGTTTTGTTGTGCTAATAACAATCACATATTTATAAAAATGTTCTTTCTTATTTCTTCTTCTGTTGAGGTTTCATTAGTTGTTTGTGCATACAATTTGGTAAATTTCCTTAAGTTCAAAAAGACATGAGCAAAATAGCTTCAGAAACAAATACTGAACAACAAACATTCAGAATGCAGAAAACCATCAAAGAGACACATTAACACAGTGTTTTGATGCAGGAGTTCACCCCTCCTAGGCTTCATCTCCTTGGTCCAACTTCTATGGCTTGGGCCTCTGTATTAGCTCAATGTGGAAAAAAACTATTATGCAAAGCTTTATGGCTCCTGATACCCTTACCATTCTATTTATAATGTCCAAATTAGCCAAGAACACCTCTTTCTGGGCTCAATTTGGTCGAAAATTGACTTCTCTAGAGCTCAGTCATTTTTTTCCTACATTTTCTCCTCTAATTCTGGGACATCTCCAGTTAGCACTGCTAAATTTTGTGGTAGGCCCGAATTTGGGGGCACTACTGAATTTGCCACTAGTTTAACTCGCAGTCGATTAAGGCTTAATTGTTCTTAATTAAATTCAATACTAGATTAGCGCTAAATAAACCATAACCTCTGGCGCTTTGGTGGACTGTTCACATGTAATGGTTGTGTCGCATTGAATGTTGGAGTGGAAACGTCGGAGTTAACTGATTGTTTTGCGGGGTTCACATGCTAATCGTCATAGTAATGGTTTGGAGAGGAACCGTCGAACGACTAACCGTTTCATATCACCCCCACTGCATTCACATGTGGACCGTTGCAATGCCGGTTTCGGTAGCCGCTGGAGTTATCTGACAGTGACAGTTTGTGGAGTTATGTTCACATGGGCAGGGAGGGCTGGCCTGCGAGCTGGCCCTCCCCTAACCGCTAGCCTCCAAACTAATACAACTGAAATAGATGCCTAGAACGTTAAGGCTAAGAACTACCTGGTAGCATAGATGGTTATACGTATGGTTTATATGTGGTATGGTTTATATGTGGTAGGTCGTGGGTTCGACCCCAAATTTCACCAATAAATTTTGCTCCAATGTGTAGACCACCAACCCGACCTTTGGGAGGTGCCACATGGCAACCTTCAAGCTTGCCACGTGGCAGCCTTCGAGCTTGCCACGTGGCATTCTTCCATTGGTCTAAAATAAAACCAATAAAAACGTGCCAACTCACCACTTTACAACCCAACCAAATGATGACACTGTACGGACTACTCATTGTGCAGGGGCTGGGCATTTTTTTTTTGCAAATTTCTCTTGTTTAACGAAGTGATCAGAACACAATAACTTTCTCATACAAACTCGGTTTTCAACGAAACAAGTTGCGTTAGGATCATTTTTATGAGACAGACGCGACCGTTCAGGTTTTGATCCATTATGAGAACTTTTAATTTTGAGCTAAACACTGAGCACTTGACCATTCCTCCCCACTAGAAGCCTTTTGGACCCCAAAAGATACTACCAATTTTTCAGCAGGTGAGGGTACAACTCCCTCACCTTCTCGATCTGCAACCATTTGGCTTGAGAAGGCTTTTGTCCCTTAAGTCCCACTCTAAGGTATTCAACATCCCCTCTCTTTGAAGTTCTAGTTCTTTTATCAAGTATGAGATCTTGTTGAAGCTCATCTAGATATTCTAGTGAGAAATCATCTATTGATGGCAGTTGAACATGCTCTCCTTGATCATCAATCAAAGGAGGCTCAAACAATCTCAAATTCTCAACATTAACAACATAGTATATTTGCATATAAGGAGGCAAATCAAGCTTAAATGCATTGTTACCAATCTTTTCCAGAATTTTAAAAGGACCATAACGGATTGGTTTAAGCTTTTTACCTTCCCCTTGAAGTCTCTCTTTGCTAATATATAACCAAAATTCGTCGCCAACTTGAAATTTGTGATCAACCCGGTGTTTGTCATGCCTTTCCTTGTAGCTTCTTTGACTTTTCTCAAGTTGTTCTTGCATTGTATGATGTATCAACTGAATTTTCTCTATGAACTTCCTTGCCTTATCGATGTCACTGTGACCTTCGATGGCAACATCTTTCTCAAAGATGAAGTCCAATGGCGATCTTGGCAAGTACCCATAACATGCCTCAAATGGCGATGTGTTTGTGGAAGAATTCTTTGCCCTATTGTATGCATGTTGTATGTAATGCAACTGTTCATCCCACAACTTGGGATGTTTGTTGCAATATCCTCTAAGAAGATGAATAATTGTTCGGTTGACCACCTCGGTTTGCCCATCTATTTGTGTATGAAAGGTTGTGCACTTATTCAACTTTGTGTCCATCATGCGCCACAATTTTGACCAAAAATTCCCAACAAATTGAGAATCTCGACCACTTACAATAGAAGTAGGAAGACGAAAATGAACCCAAAAGTTTTGGAAGAAAAGATGAGTTGTTTGTTCAGCTGTAATTTGCTTTTTACATGGTGTTAGTATGCACATTTTGTTGAACCTGTCTATAACTACATACAAGTAATCATGACCTTTCCTTGACAATGGAAGACCTACAAAATCCATGGAGATACTCTCCCATGGACGTGAAGGTACTGGAAGTGGAGTGTATAAACCAAGTTTCCTATTGTTAGGCTTACTTGTAGCACATAAATAACATCCTCTTATGAAATGAGAATCATTATCCAACATGCGTGGCCAATAACAATACCTTTGAAGATTCGCTATTGTCTTGCCTGCACCAAGGTGTCCAGAAATCAATGAAGTGTGCGCCTTCCTTATGATATTGTTTCTTTCTCCTTGTGGAATACACAACTTGCCCAAGTGATACAACGAACTGTTATGTACATGATAATCCAACTCTTCAATTTGATTTCCTTGACTCAAGCTTGCATATACTTCTTGAAAGTCACTATCATTTGCATATTGTTCTATGTAACTTTCATGAAAAACAGAATTATGCTTGAGTATAATAGATGAATTTACAATAGGCCTTGAAACCATTTAAGCTACCTTATTGTAGATTCCCTTTTTATACCTGATAACCAAATTAAATTATTGTAGAAAACCCATCCATCTGAAATTTCGTGACTACTGCAACTTTGATTGTGACTGTAAATATTGCAATGGTTGATGGTCGGTATGGATGATGGTCTCCTTCCCCATCAAATAGTGCTTTCATTTCTTAACACTTTGTACCAATGCATATATTTCTTTGTCATATGTGGGATAGTTAGTTACAACTCCATTAAATATTTCAGAATGAAATGAAATGGGCTTAACATGTTGTAATAGCACTGCTCCCATGGCATAATCGCTTGCATTTGTTTGAATCTCGAATGGTTGTCTAAGATCCGGAAGTGCTAATATCGGTGCTGAACTTATCTTTTGCTTTAAAGCATCAAATGCTTTCTGATGTACATCTCCCCAATGGAAGACTTTCTTGACACTTGTCAATGTATGCAATGGAGCTGCAATGGAAAAAAATTAGCAATAAACTTTCTCCAATATGTTGATGCCCCTAAAAAGCTTCTTACCTCTGTAAATGTATTAGGATTGGGCCAATTCAGAATGACCTCAACCTTAGAGGGGTCTATCTTCATCTCACCTCCTCCAACGATGTGTCCCAAATACACCAAATAATTCTTGCCAAATTCACACTTCAACATCTTTAAAAACAACTGTTCTTTTCTCAAGACATCAAGTAATTTGTTTACATGCATGACATGTTCATCCATTGACTTACTGAATATGAGGATATCATCTAAGTAGACAATGAAAAAATCATCTAGAAATGGTCTCAATACATCATTCATTACCCTCATGAAAGCAGCTGGGGCATTTGTAAGGCCAAAAGGCACAACAAGCCACTCAAACAATCCTTGTTTAGTTTTAAATGCATTTTTCCAAATGTCTTCTTCAACTATCCTAACTTGATGATAACCACTTCGTAAATATAACTTAGTGAAATACTTTGGATACCTCAACTAATCAAGAAAATCATTAATTCTTAGGAGTGGATAATGATTCTTTACCGTGATTTTGTTAAGTGCACGGAAATCCACACACATGCACCGAGTTCCATCCTTCTTTGGCACCAAGACAATGGGCAAACCACATGGTGAAGTAGATAGGTGTATGATACCTTTGCTCAGTAATTCTTGAATTTTCTTTTTGATTTCCAAGTTCTCCATAATATACATGCGATACATGCCAATGTTCGAAAGTGGAACATCCTATTGCAACTGAATCTCATGATGAATTCCCCTCTTTGGAGGTAACCCCTTTGGTTCCTGAAACATCTCGCCATGCTTGCTTACCACATCAAACAAATCAGATTTCAATTTATCATCACAACCTTCAAAAGATACACAATCAATATCATTCTTTTTCTTGATCATGAGAAGCACAAAATTTTTACTTACATTTACTAGTTTCTTCATCTGCCTTGCATTAACCAAAGAAATGTTTAGATTTTTGTGATGGGCTCTCACTATGTACTCCACCCCATTCTTGAGAAATATGTATTTGTTGTCATCGCGATAAAATACTGCTTTTCTATCATAAAAATAAGGACTACCCAAGATTATTCCCAAGATGTCAAGTGGAACTACATCTAACTCAACTTCATCAATGAAATTTTCAGTAATGGCGAACTTGAATAAACACTTCCTTGTAACTTGTAATTTTGCACTGTTAACTATCCAACCCAATGGATATGGATTATGATGAGGTACTGTTTAAAGGTTTAGTTTTTAAACCAAGTCTCATGAAATCAAGTTTGATTGTGACCCACTATCAAATAATGCATCAATTTGTGTATGATTTGAAATCACTCTAACATGAAACAACTCTATTCTTGAATCTTCATTTAGAGTGTTGTTTTGACCATGTGATGAACTAGCGCTTGCAACAATTTATTTTCCTTTTGTAAACATGCCTGAAATCTTGGTCTCATCACCAGAATCTAAACGAAGGTCATGTTGTGTCATAGCTGTCGTCTTTTGTTTCACTTATTGTTTTGTTTCTTAGGCCTTAATTCAGGATGCAATTTACAGGAATGGGCTTCATCATGCCCCTCTTTGGAACAATATTTGCATGTGATTTTCTCCCCTTCTTTCTTCACACTTGCATTTTTCTTTTCCTTCCATTTTCCACCCTTTTCTTTCTCCTTACCCTTGAATGGCTTCCTCTTACTACCCTCTTCCTGAATGTTCTTTCCTCTAGATTCAAGGTGCATGGCTTGCACAAATTGTTTGGATTAAACATGTTGGGCAGTGGATCCCCCCCGTAACGGTTTTGTAGCTTAAAGCCCACAATTTTGGGTATTGGTATTGTAAAGGCCCCACGAAGTGCGCGGAGCATGGGTTGTAATGAGCCGAGTCGAAGGGTAGTCCGCCCTAAAATATTGTAATTTAATCTAGAATGTGTCGGCCTACCCATGGTCCGCGAACCATGGGAATGTATAAATAGAGCAATGCTCTAGGTGTAGAAGGCAGTTAAGTTTATATTGGATCTGAAGTGTTATGGGTTGTTGGTTGCGATATTCGCTCTAAGTCTATAAGTTCGAGTCAAAGGTTGTAGTAGTAGAAAAGTAGGCTCTGCAGCTGTGTGCGTAGAGGCCTGGTAGAGTCTGCAGCTGTGTGCGCGGACCCCTACAGCTGTGTGCGTAGGGTAGGAATTGGATTTTACTGGAACAGGAAGATTAATTAAAGATAAGTGTTTTGAAATATCGTGCATCTTCTTATAGATTTGTATGCTTATTCTTCTATTATGGTTTTATGCATCTCTTTAAGGCTTATGTTTGCGCGCACTGGTTATAAATGTGAATGATTGATAAAACTACTGAATTAAGTCAGATCCATAATAAAACATATTAATGGAAATGGATTTGGGCAGTGCCTTTCGCGCTTAGTACCAGGGCTACGCGAAGATCGGATAGCTGCACGAAACAGTACTAGTGCGAAGGATTGGTTCGTGACCTTTCCAAACCTCATCAAGACATCCCTAGGGGGTGGAAACCTGGTTCCAGCACCCTCCCATACTACCTCGGGTGAGACCTCAGTCTGCGCTCTGTGGACTGTTGCCGAAAGGGTCAGAAGTTTCAGTATTTGTTTGGCTAAACACTTCTGAACCTAGGTTAGGCCCCAATAAGCCAACAAATGGTTCTGTTGTTGGGACCAGGATCTGCCTAAGGGATGTATGATGTCAGAACACTGAAACCCTATGAAGAAGGAAATTGAAGATTGGTTGGATCAGAAACTTCACAAATTTGTAACACAGGAAAACAGGACTTCGCAGATATCTGAAAAGAGGTGGCTGGATCACTACATATATACGGAAATCCATGAGATCTTCTTCGCAACCTTCTCTTTTGAGCTGTATGATTGGATCGCAAGGTTAGTCGACAGCCAGGGAAGGTACAATCTTGATCAACCGATAGTGTGGACTCCGAAGTTAGTGTGTAGATTAGAAGCATTAGAAGATAAGATCACGGGGGTCGTAAGCCATTGGCTCGATCGGATAATAGGAGGGTTTATCATTGAATTTGCGATAGACACGACTGTAAGCTACAGTGAAGCAAAAAGACGCTTTCTCAAGGGACTGCGAGGTAAGTACATCAAATCTTTGAATACCTGGATTAAGATGCTGTTATGTGAAAAAACGGGTGATGCGAATGCATTAATGAGTGGAACGACGCGGAGCGGAAAGGTTTACAAAGGTATCGAAGGGTTAGGAAATAGTCCTTTAATTTCACCTCCATGAGTGAGTGAGGAAGAGCGTGCTTGGGTTTCTCCACGGAGTGTTGTCAGTTTGATAAGGCAACGCATTCTGTAGTTACCATCCCCAATTATGTCGCCACTCACTTTGCCTCCTTCACCTCCATCTTCGCCCACACCACCTCCACCAAACCAAAAGTTCAACATGGCGAGCGCGATCAAGATGCCTATATTTAGACGGGTAGGGAACGAAGATCCAGATCAGTTTTGGTTTGTAGTAAGAGCAGTGTGGGAAGCACACAGGGTTACAGATGACAACATTAAGAAGGCCACATTGGTAAGTGTGCTACAGGATCGCGCACTGACATGGTATATCAAGCACTCGAATGATCACCCAAATGCAGGAATAGCGGAGATGTAGATCGTGTTGAACAGAGAATTTAGCCAGCCGAAACCTGAAACGCAGTCGATCATCAAATTTAAGGAGATCACGATGCTTCTAGGCAAAACCCCTTGGGATTTGGATTAGAGGCTGAAAAGTATGATCCACAAGGCTAATATGACATTGACAGATGCGCAGCACCGCGTGTGGTTTGTGGTGTCTTTAACGCCACACTTGAGGACGGTGCTATCATAGCAAAGGCTCTCAACCCAGGAAGAAGCATTGGAAATGGCGATAAGGTTGCATGAAACACCGATACAGGATCCGGGGTTGGGAGTCCAACAAATCCATGCGTAGTTATAGAACCTATGCTTGGAGATGCAAAGTTTGAAGCAAGATATGGCACCCCGGATGGAAGCGCGTGAAGAAGTGTGGTGCATAAAATGTAAGGGCCAGGGCCATGATAAGGATTACTGTCCGGTATTCGCGAACTATTTGGCAGGAGGGGGACCAATGCCGTTGAGACCAGAGGCACAGGTAGGGCCAAGTGCGGCACCCGTGCTCTAGTGCACGATCTGTCAAGTGGGAGGAAAACACTCGACAGACAACTGTCACCTATTGCAGAAGTATACATAGACTCCACAACAACTATTTTGTAATTTCTGTAGATCAGTAGGCCACGATGAGCGAAACTGTCGAAGTTATGAATTGTTGATGGATCAAACACCTGCCTATAGGATGTAGATCGAGGCGTGAGGTCAAGATCCAGGCGAAGCCATAGTACGCGGTGGATTCCAGGGACGTGAATGAGGATGAGGAGGAATGGGACCTGGACAAGGGCGTGGACAGCTAATTTGCTACAATTGTGGAGGCCTTGGGCACTATGGATGTGACTGTACAAATCCGACCAGAACATGTTATCCGTATTTCTATCAATTTTATCATGAAGTGGTAGATTGTCCAACGTTGATCACACAGGTGTGCAAGAAAGGGGTGCTACAGCCTCCTCCGACGCAGAATATCCAAATGATGAGGTTAGAACTGTGCGAAGAAGACCTTAACGTGAACATGGTGCTCAGAAGTGGTGTGACCATAGGGGAAGATAAGGGAAAGCAACCCGAGGGCGATACATGGGTTTGCAAAGCTCCTACGAAGGAACCTGAGTTTGACTTGGAGTGCGCAAAGGAAACATTTATGTAAGCTAAGAATATCTTCACGGAGGCCTCTCACTTCAGGTAGTAAGGATCAACCAGAGCTAGGAATGGATCCTTCTATGCTTACTACCTTTTTAGAAAAATGCATGAAGCTACTACGTGATAATAATGTAGTTAAAGGAATACAAGATTTGATCACTAGGTGCGCAGGGTCAGGGGAACCGTGCGTAATTCAAAAGTTGGGAAAGCATGCCTTATGCACTAGGAGGGAAATGCGATTGACGACGCAAATTGGCGAATATGAGATGGATCAGGTCATCCTAGACCTGGGCTCGGACGCAAATGTGTTACCAAAGCAAACATGGGAATGCATGGGCAGGCCCGCGTTACAGTGGTCTCCTATTCAATTACGGATGGCGAACCAACAAAAGATTGTGCCCATGGGAAGATTGCAAGGGGTAACAGTGGATATTGAAGGTGCGAGCACGCAAACTGATTTTGAGGTAATAGAGATTGTGGATGATAGTAACCCTTACCCCGCATTGTTAGGGATAGACTGGGCCACGGATATGAATGGAGTCATCAACCTGAAGAAGTGGAAAATGATTTTCAAGAAAAATTCCCTATGCGTAGTAGTTCCGCTCGATCCAGCCGAAGGGGCACGCTAAACAGAACCTGTGCACGAGGATGACAATGACGATGAGCTGGATTGCATCTATCAGATAATGGCATAAGACCAGGATCGGGTGAACCCAACTGAAGATGGGAGAATCTCATGGGAGCGCGACAGTTCCTGTACTTTGGATTTAGATGAAGAAATCGAACATTGGCAAAATCGGTTGCACGAAGTAACAATGCTAAATTGCAACATGATGGTTAGATCACTGTGGTGCGTGAGTTCCGAAGCAAGGGAACCGCTAACATATAATGTGGAGACAGGCGTGGATGAATTCCTAGACAAATTCGAAAGGTTAGTACCAAAACAACAGTGATATAATGCGATGGAATGGGCATTGCACGCGACACTCGCACGATGGTGGCAGACACACCAGAAAAATATTAGGAGCTAGCATGAATGCAGAAGACGGATGCACTTATGGTTTGAAAGTTCCCAGCATCGAAAGCAAGCTGGGAAACCAGGGAAAATCAGTTTGCGTGCCCACCTGTGTCAATGGGTGCAGACTAGTACTGGGCAAGCACATTACAGGCTAAGGATAAAATATCAAAACCTGACGCAGCAACAGGAAAAGCGACGCACACCATAAATACCCCGCGACAAATCATTCACAAAGCTATGCGGAATCATGAATAAAGTTTACCAGGCGGGATGAACGGATTGGGACCTACGTGTACCAGCGGTTCGATGGGCCTATAGGACCATAAGCAAAAACTAGAGTGTGGAAATGACCTCAACAGTATCAAGAAGAATGGAAACCAGAAAGACAAAGAAGAGGCCCCAGACCACAGTAGGCATAGGACGTGAGGACCTGGGTAAGGGAATTAGGTAGTTACAAGAAGACCTTCAGTGAGGGAGCATGAGACTTCATGAACTCAATGATGAGTGGGAACGGTTGAGGAAGAGAAGTGTGACACTGGACGAAGAAATCAACGAACTGAAAACCGAAGTCGCGCAAGCAGGCCACGAGAAACTAAGCATGCCAGGATCAAGGCTAGCCAGCCCTACTACTGCATTAGAAAGAGTTGCGACCCTACTATCATGGCTGCAACCGCACCTCACTGCATAAGGGAGCGTACCAAACAAAGAAGAGTGTGACACACTACCGGATGTAAGGGTATTTGAAGGGTGCCCACAACCCGGGCTAGCAGGAAAATCGAAGCCTCGCACCAGGGGTGTGACCACCTGACTATCTGTAGGAAGAACAGTCTCAGCACTTCAAGCAATTAAAAGAAGGCATGGGACTAGAAACAAGTTTGCAGAAGAGCTGCATGGAAAGGAGGTTCCGCGCAGGGCCAGTCTGTCACAGGGATTGCAGTCGCGCATAAGAAGCTGCGCTTCTTCGAGGGTAGGCTGGGAGGTGACCGTTGATGTCACTGTTCATGACAAGAGGTCTAATTTAAGGCAGAAATGAGCGAGCGGTGGGCCATTAAGACAGGAATTAAGAACTAGATTTGGAATGATCTGCCGCCAGGAAGGTACTGCTGACTCAGATATGGAGGGAATGGTAGAGTTAAAATTCAAAGTTACCATAAAAGTTCGTGCGGTAGCTGCGAAGCAAGACTTGGTTGTTTGAAAATTGAGCCAGTACAGAGTAGCGAGCACCAAGCTACCTTGCCACCCGTGAGTACGCAACCAAGCGAATCCAGTATAGACACAATGTCGAGAACCAGAGTGTGATTCACAGAAGTTACCCCAGAACCCCGGGTGACCCAGGAGGAGCTTGGAGAGGCAGCAGGCGCACCAGAGGTACTGAAGTCCCCACACATGCCGCGACCATAGAAAAACAAACAGCCAATGGGGCCAGTCTGGGTATCACCACGGAACCCAAGAGTTAGTAAATTGTCAATGACAGAGAAGGGAAAAGCTGTCACCATTGAAACAGAGGAGGAGGAGGAATATTTGCAAGCCTTGATAGCCCAAATTGAGGCATAGGACGATGAGGTGGAGAATGTCTCCCAAGCACCTTCAGCGATAGAGTTACCCCCTACATTCCCTCGTGGAAAGGGACAACCAAGATACCGAAGGACCTTGAGGCCATGAAGAGTGCACTCCAGACCCCACTTCTTCCGGATGAGATAAGGTTTGACGATCCGCCGCTGGGACGCATACCGAAAATTTCCATGGACCAGGACATACAGGGGGAGGTGGTGACACAGGAATGCATGGACCTTACCACAAAATTGACCCAACTCAAGAGGTTGCGCATCCAAGAGTAGCCACCCGCGCGCAAAAAGACAAAGACAACGAAGACCATGGAGGGAGACCTTATTAACAGTAGCAAACTAGTTCGCGAGGTCACTAAGGATGCTCTAGAAGAATTGATGACAGAGCAGACAACTGTGTTGGGGGCGCTCAGAGCACAATTGCAGGCTTTACAGGTACGACCCCAGGAGTGATGACACTGCACCTTGCAGAAGGTATAGCCAAATCCGAGCAGATGGGGCATGCACACACAATGAACACTTTGGTGTTACTAGAAGGCACCGTCTTAGAAGAAGCCGAAGGGGACATGAGGGGATGGGGATTGAATTTGGCCACCATTCCCAGAGAAACCCTATACCAGCTACAGGATGGGGTAACTACTGAGCTTCACGCTAGGGAGGGCCACGCTCTTCAAGTCTTGAATGTGCAGAAGGTCAATTTAGAACAACTCAGCCTGCAGCACGACAACATGGTCACCCAAAACTAGGGATTAGAACAGGTAGTGAAGAGGCTTGTAGCAGCATTCCGGAGTTGGTCGTGCCAACGACACTCCCCACCATGGAAAAGATTCATCAACTGGCAGCTGGAGTCCGCAGGACCTAGGAGGAGGCCGCGAAGGTTTAGTTGGAGCTGAACTTGCAGATCGAGGAGCTGCAAATGAAGGCGTCGTCCTCTACACTCCCGGAAGTTAGAGAGCAGTGTCACCGTGCCATTCAATTGGGGCTGAAAGAGATAGAGCATGTTGTCTAGGACTGCATAGGATTGTTGGCCCTGTCACTTGTCACCCTCACTTCATTACAGGAGGACCTAATGCTACAGAAGTTAGAGACAGAAGTGCGAGAATTACAGCAGGCTTATGACAATGTTCAAGGGACTACCTAGATGGTCACCCTTACCCAGCGATTGGCCAAGATGAGGGAGGCCTAGACTCTGAAAGAACAAGTGGACGCCACACGCCAGAAAGAAGCAGGGCTTAAAGCACACATCCAGCCTTGGCTCGAAGAAGTGTTCACGGTCACCACCACGATCGAGGAGAAGCTGGCCCAGATGCAGGACACATATGCGAAAAGGCAAGAGGGGGCCTCTGAAAACGATGCATCAGAGAGTCGCGCACAGTTGATACAGCAGACAGTGGAGGAATGTGTGGCAGAAGTCCACAAAGCGTAGAGATTGTTGGATGAACTGTGCACAAAGATCACTGCACCGGCCAAGTGACTCGGGACGAGTCACGATGATTGTGTTGGGGGCCTGTTGGGCAGTGGATCCCCCGCGTAACAGTTTTGGGGCTTAAAGCCCACAATTTTGGGTATTGGTTTTGTAAAGGCCTCGCGAAGTGCGTGGAGCATGGGTTGTAATGAGCCAAGTCAAAGGGTAGTCCGCCCTAAAATATTGTAATTTAATCTAGAATGTGTCGGCCTACCCATGGTCCGCGGACCATGGAATAGATCAAGGCTCTAGGTGTAGAAGGTAGTTAAGTTTAGATTGGATCTAAAGTGTTATGGGTTGTTGGTTGCGATATTCGCTCTAAGTCTGCAAGTTCGAGTTGAGGGTTGTAGTAATAGAAGAGTAAGCTCTGTAGTTGTGTGCACAGAGGCCTGGTAGAGTCCACAGCTGTGTGCACAGACCCCTGCAGCTGTGTGCTTAGGGTAGTAATTGGATTGTACTGGAACAAGAAGATTAATAAAAGATAAGTGTTTTGAAATATCGTGCATCTACTTATAGATCTGTATGCTTATTCTTATGTTATGGTTTTATGCATCTCTTTAAGGCTTATGTTTGCGCGCACTGTTATGAATGTGAATGATTGATAAAACCACTGAATTAAGTCAGATCCATAATAAAACATATTAAGGGAAAGGGATCTGGGCAGTGCCTTTCGTGCTCGGTACCAGGGATATGCGAAGATCGGATAGTTGCGCAAAACAATAATAGTGTGAAGGATCGGTTCGCGACCTTTCTAGACCTCATCAAGACATCCCTAGGGTGCAGAAACCTGGATCCAACACCCTCCCATACTACCTTGAGTGAGACCTTAGTCCACGCTCCGCAAACTATTGCCGAAAGGGCTGGTAGTTTTGGGATTTTTTTGGCTAAACACTTCTGAACCTGGGTCAGGCCCCAATAAGCCAACAAAACATAAGGATAATATGTTTCAGATAGGAATGTAAACCCCCAATATATTTCAGCAGTGTATCTTGGGAATTTGTTGGCTTGTTGGGGTCTGACTCAGGTTCAGAGTTAATTAGCCAAACAAATCCTTGTACTACTAGCCCTTTCGACAATAGTCCATGGAGCGCAGACTGAGGTCTCACCCGAAGTAGTATGGGGGGGTGCTGGAACCAGGTTTCTGCACCCTAGAGATGTCTGAGAGGCTGAATTGGTCCAACTGTTAGTCCCTTTACGCAGGTTACTTCGCGCACTTCCCTGCCATGGTATACTTGCCTTCGTGCAGCCCTAAGCAGGGGTTGTGGGGCTTCCGCATTGCTGGATCAGTGCTCTGCACTGTTTCCCTACGTCGCACCTAATATCTTACTTATCTTCTTACACCAGTTAGTTATCTTCGCGTAAAGCCTTACGTTATATTTATTTATACAGCACATTCATATGAGTTCGCACAACAAAGAAACAGTACAATTGCAATTTATACCCAATAATACATTAAATAAGAAAAGATACACATAAATATGATAAAACTTCTCTTTATTAATGCTTCCATTGGTTAAAGACTCGAACTGCCCTGTGCACTCAGCTGCAAGGGTCCACGCACTCAGCTGCAGACTACTAGGCCACACTTTGACTCAATCTCTTAGACTCATCCTGCTTCTACTCTATTCCTTCATTCGCTGTCTTCTACACTTAGAGCCTTGCTCTTTTTATACAATCCCATGGTTCGCGAACCATGGGTAGGTCTATCAAGTTGACATTACATTACAAAAACAAGGTCAGACAACCCTGTGACTCTATTATGACTTCGCGCTCTGTACCCACAAATCGCGGAGTCTTTACAAAGGACTTGGTCATAACTTGGGCTTTAAGCCCCAAAACATGCCTTGGGGGGGTTCCATGCCCAACAGGCCCCCAACACAAACGTCGTGACTTGCCCTCGAGTCACTCTATAAGTGCGGATATCTTCACATGGAGTCCCTCCAACTCTGTTCGAATCGCTGCAAGGTCGACAACACACTGAGCAGCTGTCTGCTGAATTTCCTGTACCCGTTGTTCCATTACTACGATGTCGGAACTACTTCCCTGCATTTGTTCCTACATTCCCTGCATTTTTGTGAGCTTGCCTTCAATTGTTGTTATGATGGTGAAGGCCTCGTGGATCCAAGGCTAAACGCGCGCCTTCAGGACTGCTTCTTTGTGCCATGTTGCGTCCACCTGTTCTTTCAATGCTTTGGCCTGTTGCATCTGTGAGAGCCTCTGGGTGAGGGTCACCGTCTACGCGGTCCCTTTGATGTTGTCATACTACTGCTAAAGTTCACGCGCTTCTGTCTCTAAGCGGTGGATGTTGGGGTCCTCCTACAGATTCGTGAGGACCTCAAATGACTCCTCCAACATTCTGGTTGCAGTCCCTTACTGCACTACCATTCTCATCCAACCCTGATGTAATTACGCTGGCACGCTATTCTCTTACTTCTAGAGGGGTGGACGGTTGCGCCTTCAACCGCAGCTCTACGATCTGAAGGTTCAGCTCCAGCTGAACCTTGTTCATTTCTTCCTGCGCCTCACGCACCCCTGTTGCTAGTCTGTGGATGTGCGTCTCTACTGGTGCGTCTGCTAGGATGGCTAACTTAGGGACCATCTGATAGGATTCTTCTAGTACCTGTACCATCTGCCTGTTCTGTGCCAACACTTCGTTGCGTTGCAAGCTCAACTGCTCCATGTTGATCTTTTGCTCGCTTAGTACTTGCAACACGCAACTCTCCCTAGCCCGCAGTTCTGCAGTAATCCCATCCTGCAGAACGTATAGTGTCTCCCGTGGGAGTGCAGCCATGTTGATCCCGATACCCTTCAGTGCACTAATCGTAGGCCTGTTGGCCTCATTGGTTTTCACCGTTGCCCCTTCTAGCAGCACTATTGTATTTGTTGTCCGAACACGCAGCATATGTTCTATTGTAGCTGTCCCTACTGCGAGGATGGTCGAAAGGGTACCAGCCTGAGGAGTGTGCACCTGCAACTCTGCTCTAAGGGCCCCCATCACAATCTGGTTCTCTTGCACAAAATTCTGTAGGGCCTTGGAGGTGACATCGCGCATCGTCTCGCTTATGTCGTGCAGATCACCCTCAGTAAGGGTGATCGGTACAATAGACAACTTTGATGCCTTAACCTTCTTGCGCGGCCCAGTCCGCTCGCTCGGGAACTAGCACTTCAGTTGTGTCGATGCGGTTTGTGGGTCCGTGCCACCCTCCTCTTCCTCTGCTCCTTGCCCATGTGAAGGCGACTTTTGGCCCTCGCGTACCTTCTTGGCTGCCTCCTGTGCGGCTGTTGCTGTTGCGACCTTTTTCTGTTTTGCTACTATCTGTGCAGCGTCCCGCGCCTCCTGCGCTTTTGCTGTCGCTGCCTCTTGCCTTCTCTTCTCTACCAACTGTGCCATGTGCAGTTTGGCCTCCTCTTTCTTCTTCTGCGCCACAGAATTCTCCATTGCCATGATGTCTGGGGCGTGCCACTTCGGCGGCCATGTCTCCAGTACATCAAATATTACGTCATCCGTGGCTACAAAGGGTAGCTCTCTCCATTTCTTGGCCGGGTCCTTGCGTGCTCTGATATAGATACTATGGAGGTCTGCCTTAAATTCTACAAATATTTGCAGGCTGTTGTAGACAGTGGGTGATAACCGCAGCTTGCGGTTAATCCCCATTTCGATGTTCATTTCCATGAACACCCAGAATATCTTACTGTCGTTGATCTGGTTCGCGTCCTTTGTGGCCTAGAGCAAAGTGTACTTCACGGCATCCAGAAGATCCTTGTCAATTATGGGGAACTGAATTTCCTCCGGAAATTCCCCTGCCACGAGCACTATGGATAGCAGAAGCCATGCATAGTGGAATGTTTTGCCTTGTTCCTAAGCCTCGCGGCAATTTTCCAGGAACTCCTTGTAGAGGAACTCGGACCAGTTAAACTAGACCCCCTTCGTGCACTGCTCAACAAGTGCTACCACCGGTGCGGGTACCTCGTCCGCGCGACACTTGCGCATAACTTTACTTGCCAGTATTTGGGTCGCCACTTTTACTGCTTTGTTGTTGATGCTGGATATGGCGTAGCCCCTTTTCTTCTTCTCCAATTTATATTTCTTCTTCATGGCCTCCGCGATGGCCAAGTCACTGCTCTTCCCCTCCGAGATATCTGCGGGGTCCTCACCTTTGCATGGGAGCCAGGTAATGCGGTGAATTAAGTGGTTTGTGATGGGGATGGGCTCCTCCAGCCACAAACACCCACCATGCACCAGGCAAAGCAACTACCTGATGACGAAAATTGTTATTGGGGCGTGGTGGAAATGCAGCACCCAGAGTAGGTTTAGTAACCCTGCCTTTTCCACTCCGTGTAACCACTTTCGCGGCTCTAATTCGGTAACCCCCGCCACGGTGTTCTGCTTAGGCTTCATGAGCTACGCGGTCTCTAGGTGAGGGAACTTCTCATGGTCAGCGAGATCCCAATCTTCAAATTTTAAGCTAGGCACCCGTCCCAAGTGCATGCCCTCAAAAATGATGTCGTCCGGGAGGAGCGGGGTCTGGAGAGAGCTCTTGCTCTCATTGAGATCCTTGGGCACTTTTGCCTTCCCCTTCCGCAGGGGGATATAGGCGGGAAGCTTTGTTGGAGGGTGTGCAGGCTTAGTTTCTTCCTCCATGCCTTCTTCCTTGTCTTCTTCGATGATAGGTCCTCCAATTCTTCCTCCTCCTCGTCGGTTTCCACGTTAACGGCTTTCCCTTTCTCCTCCATCGTTAGCCTAGTGCGCAGCAGGTTTCACAGGGACATACGTACGAGAACCATCGATTGTTTGTCTTTCTTTGGCCTCGGTGTGCACGGTGATTTAGGGATTTCCACCACAATCTCAGCGCCTTCAGGGGCATCCCCCATAGTCAGGGCCTGCATGGCCTCTTCAGCAGTCATCTCTGCAATTTCCATAACTTCCTCAGATGCTTCCATCATGTTCGACCAGAAATATATCACTCGCGTAATCAGGGGCTCAATCAACACTCTGCACAGGTCAAACAGGGCTCTACTCAGAATACACGAGGTATACAACAACTCAATTCGCAAATGGCCAAGTGTTGTTTGCTGGGCAGCCCTTTGTAATTTATAGCGCCTTTTGAATTTGAATGCGACCGTTCCCCAAAATCCAATTCATTAATGCTCCCTTGGCAGCAGATTTTCCCAAATATTGCCCATAAAGCGCATTTTAAATGCCTTTTGCCCGCTCCATTTGGCCTCAAGTTGAGCATCACATCGTGAATAGTGACTCCAATGGCCACTTACTAGCCAACTCGCGCGGCAGCGCAACCCCCCTTGCGCAGTCACGGACCTTGTCACGCTTTACTTCTGTGCGTAGCTCCCAGGCATAGTAGTTTATAGTCTCGCACCTCCTTTCAACTGCCAGGAGTGCTAAGACTGTGCTTCCCTCAGTTAGCCATGTGGCCACGCCACTTGTATAGGGTTTACCAGTCATTCATCCGTTTTCCTGGAAAATACCCACCTTTTATTGTTACTAGCTGCATCTCGCATTTTATCATCAGCATCGCGCCACCATGGTTGATCTGTTTGGTAATATGTGGTCCAATCCAAGGCGTCAAACTGATCAATTCTCGATGACAGTCCCCATATTTTTCAACGTGACCGTGCACACCCTGCTTTATCATCCTGGTCTCTTTATTGAGAAAATCCTTCTTGATCCCATCCTCCAGCTCCTTGGCTTCCGCTTCCACCAGAGTGCTTTTCTCCCTTAATCGCACTCTTTTTTTCCCAAGTTCTTAGAGCTTAAAATTACCTTGTCGGATTTATTCCTTAGGTCCCAAGTGTTCTGCTTTGTTCGGCTGTGCGATCCCTTCTTCCAAGGCTTCGTGAATTATCGTATCTTTCGGTGCTGCCATGCGAGGACTAGGCATTTTACGCTCTATGGGGATTACAAAATTCACTCCATACTCCATCCTCGGAGGCACGTGTGCCATTAGTGTCTTGCACATGGTCCTATAAGCCCATAGAACCGCTAGTACGCGCAGGTCCTAATTAGTCCGCTGCACACTATGTACCTTGTTCAGCGCTTTGCATACTTCATTAAACGCTTCCGTGTGGATAACCTTCTACGCACTTGGTCTTTCCATACTCCGTGATTCCAACCAGAGGGGCCAATCGTGCCATTGCCTCGCCCGTACCTGCTTACTAACCATGTCTCCTAACGTGAAGACTGTGTGCATCCACGCAAGTTTTGTACCATATGCCTGTATCCATCTGGACAAGTGGGCGCGCAGACCGTTTCGTTCGGCAATATTTTCTATTAATCACATTTGAGGCTTCCCAAACCGCATGCACATCATCCTCCTGCATTCGCGCCAATCCTCAAAGCTTCTTTGGTGCATACCCCACCACCTCGCGGGCATAGCGTGCAGTACCCATTTCAAAGCTTCGAAACGTTGCTGTTCTGGCACTTCTCTTTCAAATTTGTTCAGGAAGTCATCCACCTCACTTAACCCATCATACATAGGCAGATCCCTTACCTCCATTGATACGTAGCACAACAATCTCGTCATCATGTTACAATTTAGCGTGGTTACCTCGTGTAACCGGTTCTGCCATCGTTCTATATCCTCGTCAGAATCTAATGTGTAGGAGCTTTCGCTCTCTCGTGAGATTCATCCATCCGCGGTTGGGTTTACCCATTCTTTCTCTCACGCGATTATCTTATAGATGCAGTCCAAGTCATCGTCGCTTTCGTAGTCATGCACTGGCTCTGTGTAGCACGATCCTTCTGCAGGGTCCAAAGGTACAACTATGGGCAAAGAATTTTTCTCAAAAATCATCTTACGCTTCTTCAGATTTATCACCCCATTCATGTAAGTGGCCTAATCTATTCCTAATAGCGCCATAGGGATTTTTGTCATCAACAATCTCTAGCACTTCGAAATCTACTAGCGCGCTTGCTCCTTCAATATCCACTGTGATTCCCTACAATCTCCCCATAGGTAGGATCTTTTGATGGTTCGCCATTCACAGTTGGATAGGAGACCATTGTAGTGTAGGCCTTCCCATGTGCTCCCATTTTTGCTTCATCAGAACGTTCACGTCTGATCCTAGGTCTAGAATTACTTGTTCCATGTCATATTCTCCAATTTGCGCGATTAAGCTCATTTCCCTTCCCATTCGTGTCGTGTGCTTTCTGAGCTTCCGTACCATGTGTGGTTCTCATGGTGTGGTCCCATCGCATCTATTTATGAGTTCTTACAGCCCATTTATAGCCTTGTTGTCATGCAGCAACTTCATGCATGTTTCCAAGGACATTGTGAGCGTCGATGGGTCCATTTCCAGCTTCGGTCTATCTTTACTTCCTGAAGTGGAGGCATCAGCAAAGCTCTTCTTGGCTTCCATGAAGGTTTCCTTAGTGCGCTCCAAATCAAACTTTGGTTCCTTCGTTGGAGCCTTGCGAACCCAAATACTTTCTTCTTGTTGCTTGCCTTTGTCATCCCTTGTCGTAATTCCACTTTGGAGCACAATATTCACATTAGGGTCTTCCTCGCGCGGCTCAGACCTCATCATTTGCAGGTTCCGAGTTGGGGGAGGTTGGAGTGCTCATTTATCGCGCAACCATGCTATTAGTGTGGGACAATCCTCCGTCTCATGATCAAACAAGGTACAATACAAGCATGATGGTCGCGTTGGATTTTTACAATCGTGGGCATGATGTCCTGGTCCTCCACAATTGTAACATATCAGCTGTCCGTGACCTTTTCCAGGTCCTCCTCCACCTCGACCTCGTCCGCGCCCCTGAAATCTGGTTCATGCGATCCCTACATTCTGCTCAAGGGGTTGCGTTTCAGCCTAAACTTTGTAGGTAGGAGTCTGATCCATCATCAACTCATAACTTCTACAAGTGCGCTCATCATGTCCCACTGATCTACAGAAATTACAGAACAACTGCTGTGAATTCTGTGTGTACTTTTGTAATAAATGGCAGTTATCTGTAGCATGCTTTCCTCCTATATGACAAATCACGCACCATAATGCAGGCGTCGCGCTCGGTCCTGCTTGTGCCTCCGGCCTCAATGGCATTGGTCCCCTCCCGCGAGGTAATTCGCGAACACTGGGTAGTGGTCTTTGTCGTGTCCCTGATCCTTGCACTTTATGCACCATACCTCGTTGCGCAGTTCTGGGTGAGCTGTCTTGTCTTGCTTCAGACTCTACATCTCAAGGCACAAGTTTTTCAACTGCGCGTGAATCTGCTGAACTCCCAGGTTGGGATCCTGTATCGGGGTCTCGTGCAATCTCATCGCAACCTCCAAGGCCTCAGCCTGAGTTGTTAGCCTTTGTTGTGACAACGCGTTCCTTAGATGTGGCGTTAACGATGCTACAAACCATTCACGGTGTTGTCCATCCGTCAACGTCATGTTAGCTTTGAGAATTGTGCACTTTAGTCTCTGATCCAACTCCCAAGGGGTCTCGCCTGGTAGCATTGTGATTTCCTTGAACCCAATGATTGACTGCACCTCTGACTTCGGCCTGCTAAATTCTTTGTTTAGCGCAATTTGGATATCCATGATCCCCGCATTTGGATTGTCATTGGAATGCTTAATGTACCAAGTCAGTGCGCGATCCTGCAGAGCACTGACCAACGTTGCTTTCTTTATATTGTCATCCGTAACTCCCTGCGCTTCCCATACAACTTTTATTACGAACCAAAACTAGTCCAGATCTTAATTCCCTACTCCCTTGAATACTGAAAACTTTATCGCGTTCGCCATATTGACTTGCGGTGGTGGTGGAGGTGGTATGGGTGAAGATGGGAGTGAAGATGGTGAAACTGGCGGTGGTGTGGGTGGGGATGGTATGCATGGGATCCTCTGCCTTATCAACTTGATCACACTTCTTGGTGAGACCTTCATGAGATCTTCCTCATCCCCTCGTGGAGGTGAAATCAAGGGGCTAGCTTCTAGTTTTGTACTACCTTTGTTTCTGTAGATTCTCCCACTTCGCGTAGCCCCAAACATCAATTTATTCGCATAACCCACTTTTCACACAGTAGCATTTTAATCCAAGTGTTCAAATATTTAACGTACTTACCTCGCGGTCCTTTGAGGAAGTGTCGTTCTACCTCACTATAGCTGACTGAAGTATCTACCGCGAACTCGGTGATGAATCCTCCTATAATTCGATCGAGCTAGTGATCAACAATGCGTGCGATCTTATCCTCCGATGCTTCCAATCTGCGCACCAACTCTGGAGTCCACACAATAGGTCTGTCGAGCTTGCACCTTCCTTGTCTATCTTCTAGCTTCGTGATCCACTCATATAGATCAGTAGGGAAAGATGCAAAGAAAATTTCATGGATATCTGTGTATAAGTAGCAGTCTAACCACTCTTCTTTTGCTAACTGCAAATTCCTGTTCTCCTGCGCCACGAACTCGTGAATCTTCCTATCCAACCAATCTTCAATTCCTTTCTTTGTTGGATTCTAGATACGACATCAGACATCTTTATGTAGATCCCAGTCCCAACAATGGAACCATTTGTTGGCTTGTTGGGGCTTGACCCAGGTTCGGAGTTAATTAGCCAAACAAATCCCTGTACTACTGGCCCTTTCGGCAACAGTCCGCAGAGTGCGGACTGAGGTCTCACTCGAAGTAGTATTGGCGGGTGCTGGAACCAAGTTTCCGCACCCTAGAGACGTCTAAGAGGTTGAATTGGTCAAGCTGTTAGTCCCTTCGTGCAGGTTACTTCGCGCACTTCCCTGCCCTTGTATACTTGCCTTCGCATAGCCCTAACCAGGGGTTGTGGGGCTTTTGCGTTGCTAGAGTAGTGCTTTGAGCTATTTCCCTAAGTCGCACTTGAGATCTTACTTATCTTCTTACACCAGTTAGTTATCTTCGCGTAAATGGATGCCTTAAGTTATATTTATTTATATAGCACATTCATATGAGTTCACACAGCAAATAAACAGTACACTTGCAATTTATACCCAATAATACATTAAACGGGAAAAAATACACAGAAATATGATAAAACTTCTCTTTATTAATGCTTCCACCAGTTACAGACTTGACCTGCCTTGCGCACTCAGCTGCAGGGGTCTGCGCACTCAGCTGCGGACTACTAGGCCTTTGCACACTCAGCTGCAGAGCCTTCTCCTACACTATGACCCAAAGACACACTTTACACTTCGACTCAATCTCTTAGACTCATCCTTCTTCTACTCTATTCCTTCATTCGCTATCTTTTACACTTAGAGCCTCAGTCTTTTTATACAATCCCATGGTCCGCGGACCATGGGTAGGTCTATCAAGCCGACATTACATTACAAAAACAAGGGCGGAGAACCCCGTGACTCTATTATGACTTCGCGCTCCACGCTCACAAATCGTGGATTCTTTATAAATGACCTGGTCAAAACTTGGGCTTTAAGCCCCAAAACATGCCTTGGGGGGATTCCATGCCCAACAGAATTCAATTTCACTCCTAATAACAAAGCCTTTTTCCTAAACTCCTATGTATAATCTTGGACGGTTTGGTCTTTAAGCTGCCAAAAATTTTGCCAACTCATGATGGATTTTTGCATATACGCTAAAGGATAAAACTATCTTTTAATTGCAGAAACAAATTCAACCCAAGTGATGGATATCCTACCATGGATTCTCATTTCCTCTTAAGTCTTTGCTTCCCACCAAACTAGTGCAGCTCCTTCTAGCCTTAGTGAAGCCAACTGGATCTTTATGTCGTCTTCTTGAAGGTTATGAATTCTACAACATACCTCCAACTGTCACATCCAACTGTCCAAATTTTCTGCGTTCACCTCTCCATTGTACATGGGAAGTTCGAATTTTATGTCCAAATTCAGTAATGGAGTCTTTCCTTTTGGGGTTTTTGAATTAGTATTGGCACTTTCAGTGGTGGTAGTAGAAGATGATGCTATGTGAGATGATGGAGATGATGAGGATGGTGGAGATGGAGGTGGCTTTCCACCATTCCCTTTGGAATTCTTCTTCTCATCTTTTTTGTCCTCAGAGCTTCCTTCTCCATATGGAGGTTTAGAACTCTCTCCAACAATTCTAGTGTTCCTCTCTTCATAGAGAACTTTAACCATCTCAGTCAAAGTATAGAAAGATTTCTTGAATTCTTCCTCTTCTGAAGAGGGACCTTCAGGCTCTCTTTCTCCAGACATAATGGCTATGGATCAGGCTCAGAAATTGGTACTACTTGTACCTCTTCAATCTCAGTTGAAATAAGAACTTGAGGAGTTTCAAGTGTAGTTGGAATTGGAACTTTGGATGGTGGAGATTGTGGCCTTGTGGCTCTCCTTCTTCTAGGCATTACCTTGGGAGTTTCAACCAATAGCTTCCCTTCTCCTTTCTGCAACTTTAACCTTGTAAGCATCACAATTTTGCAACCATTAAAACCCTAATTGCACAAGCTCAAGCAATCAAGAAATTCAACCTTTGCTCTAATACCAACCTGATCTGTTTTTGTATGATTAGTTTTGTTGTGCTAATAACAATTACAAATTTATAAAAATGTGCTTGTTTATTGCTTCTTGTGCTAAGGTTTCATTAGTTGTTTGTGCATGCAATCAGGTAAATTTCCTTAAGTTTAAAAAAACATTCATGAGAAAAAATAGCTTTAGTAGAAAATACTGAAAAACAAACATTCATAGTGCAACAAACCATCAAAGAGACACATTAACACAACGTTTTGATGAAGGAGTTCACCCCTCCTGGGCTACATCTCCTCAGTCCAACTTCCATGGCTTAGGCCTCTGTATTAGCTCAATGTGGAAAAATGTTGTTTTACAAAGCTCTATGGCTCCTAATACCTGCACCAATGTGTTCAAAATGTTCAAATTAGCCAAGAACACCTCCTTCTAGGCTCAATTTTGTCGAAAATTGACTTCTCTAGAGCTCAATTAGTCTTTTCCTACATTTTCTCCTCTAATTTTGGAACATCTCCAGTTAGCATTGCTAAATTTGTTGGTAGGTCTGAATTTGGGGGCACCGCCAAATTTTCTGCATGTTTAACTCGCATTTAATTAAGGCTTAAAATGTGCTTAATTAAATTCAAAACTGGTTGTAACCTTCAGCGCTTTGGTGGACTATTCACATGTAATGGTTATGTCGCATTGAATGTTGGAGCGGAACCTTCGGAGTTAACCGACTTTTTTGTGGTGTCGTGTTCACATGCTAACTGTCATAGTAATGGTTTGGAGTGGAACCTTCGGACGGCTAACCGTTTCATAAAACTCCCACTACATTCACATGTGGACCGTTGCAATGGCAGTTTGGATAGCTGACGGAGTTACGTGACAGTGGCGGTTTGTGGAGTTGTGTTCACATGGGCGGGGAGGTCTGGCCCTCCCCTAACCGCTAGCCTCCAAACTAATACAACTGAAATAGATGCAGAGAACGTTAAGGGTAAGAACTACCTGATAGCATAGACTGTTAGATGTGCAGTTTGTATGCGGTAGGTCGTGGGTTCGACCCTGACTTCCGCCAATAAATTTTGCTCCAATGTGTAGGCCACCAACCCAGCCTTTAGGAGGTGCCACGTGGCAGCCTCTGGGCTTGCCACGTGGCATTCTTCCATTGGTCTAAACTCAAACCAATAAAAATGTGCCAACTCACCACTGTACAACCCAACAAAATGATGACACTTGTCCATCCCTAATTTGTTGTTGACCTGTTATCACTCAGGTTGTCCTTAAGCTCCGGAAAAGGATACGACCGAGGTAACCACAGACCAACTTTGGACTGCAGGTTCTAGCCAACCTGCAATCAGAGAGGGCTCTCTCTTTTAGATTTAGCTTTGTTTTTTTTTTTTTAAGGATTTTAGGCTAGGTCTCGAGTTTAGAGGGTTTTTTGTTTTGTTTTTTGGTGGGAAAATTGATGTTTTCAGACAGAGAGACAAGGCATAGTCTGGAAGTTTCAAACCATTGGGCGTGGAGTCAAGGAGTCGGACTGCTGGTGCGTTTTCTTGGTCACAAGAGAAATAAGGAGCAAGGTAGCTGCTGATGAAACAACACTTAAAGCTTAAAAGGATGGAATGAGGGTTAAGGAATGAGAGGCAACAAAGAATCTCTCACTATGCTTAAAGGGGGAAAGTGAATGAGCTCTATCTAGGAGCAGTTAAGAATTCCTAGACAACTGTCAAAGATGAATGGATTAGAGGAAATATGAGCCGAAGGGAATTCATATTCATGACTGATCCAGAGGAAAACATAAAGAAACAACATAAAATGAGCATAGAGGGCAGTTAAACCAATTCTAGACTATTCTTTCTTTCTACTATTTAGACGGTATATCAATGAAAAAAACAGAGATAGGAAAACTTATTGAGTCATGTTGCAGCACATGAATTCCAAATTCACTTCTTGAAACCATTAAACACAGAGCATACAGTCCTTCCTCCAAGCTTTTCAGCAGTCTTTGATTACAGAAAACATATCAGGTATACAGTGCGAGTCTCCACTGAAAAAACTATCAACCAACCGACCCTTTAAACAATACAGAGGGTGGTATATATAGGGAAGATTTATCCAAAATTATCTATTACAGCCGACCTAACAGGTCTGACAGAAAATTGATTACTTTAACCTAATCCTATCCAGAAATAAATGCCAAAAAATATCTTTGAGCTTTGCTGGGGGTAGCTGTATCAAAATGGGTTAATATCTGTCCTGGTGGCTCTGTGCTCTTCATCTGTCATAACTGTGCATTGGTCTTTGCAACCTTGCTGTTCGGCGGTTTTTAACTGCCTCTGACTATGATTTGAGAGCTAGGATGGGCTTACTCCTCTTGATTTGACTTTCTGGGGGGCTCATCAATGTTTAAGTGCTTCGAGCCCTTTAAAAATCTTCGACTGATACTCTTTGGCTCTCCTTCTTCCTCTGATACCCTTTGGCAACAAATTGATGCTGTTCAGAGGTGCTGTGGGTCTTATTCACAAATAAATGGCCGCTGTTCGGCCTCTGTTTCTTTCGAAACTGTTTTCTGCTCCTTCCGGCAAGCTTCGCGAGGAAAAATGGGTCATTCGGTGTCTTTTGGGCTTGCTGGGGGCCGCAGAATGAAAAGATTCCCCGAAGATTCCCCATTCAGGCCCAAAAAATCTAGCGTCATCAAAAACTGCCTCAGAATCGGATTCCGGGGCTCCGAAGTGCAATTTTCGCGCCTTTGCGCCCAAAAAGTGTTGATGACGTCAGCATGATGTGACATTGTACGGCGGGTGACGTGGCAGGATGACGTCAGCATGACGTCATCATGTACGGATGGTGACGTGGCAGGTACGGTGGCAGGGATACGTGGCAGTGACGTGGCAGGAGGCCACGCAAGCAGGTGACTCGACATAGTGACTGGGCAGAGGGTGACGTCACTGGGCAGGTGGGTGACGCAGGCAGGGGCGGTTTCCAGTTTGGGGGCACCGCTTATGGACAAAGGCGGTTTCGGGGGAGAGGGCTCCGCCACGGCCCAACGCTTGACGCGTGGCGGGAGGTACAGTGGCAATACTACCCATCTCCCGGACGCTAAAGCTCGGGCGTTTTGGAGATGGGACGGCCCGCCCACCGTCGATCTGCGGGGCGGAAGATCCAACGGTTGGCGGTAGACGCGAGGCGACGGCGGGTTAGTGGGCGGGGATATTCGCAGGAATATTCCCATTTAAATATAGCGCGCGGTGGGTTTAGACTTTAGAAAATGGCGGGTTTATGGGTTTTTTGAGCGCGGGTTAGCAATTTATGCCCAAACCTTGGGGTAAAGGGATAAAAAGTGGGTTTTTGAGGGTTTTAGAGTTAGGAAGAGGTTATTAGTCTGACCAGGTGTCAGATTAATCCCTGCTATGACTCGGATGGGCTAAAAATAGCCCCAGATGGACCATTTTTTCCCGGACTTATAAAAATATGGCTATATTGCCAGGGAGGGAATATTTACATAGGGGAGTTTTATAAGCATAGTTTAATAGGGGAATGGGAAAAACTTATAGGGAGTTATATAATAAAGTTAGTAGTTAATATGGAGATGAACAGAGGGCGCTAAGGTATGAGACCTTAGGCTTTGTTGGGAAAAGAAGGCTCACAGAAGATGAAGCAGATCCTCACTAAGGCGAATGTCATGGAAATGATGAAACTAAGAGGCTCAAGCAGATCTTGACCTCTTGGGGAAGTTAGTAAGTGGCTTTGGGGAGTTTAGAAGAAAGGGGAGTTAGTGATGTTCACCTTTGAGCCCTTTTGCATAAAATTGCCTGCACTGTGATCTGAAAAGATAAAATACTTTGTACCACAAAACTGATCACAAATTATCATTCTGCAACCACACAGCTACCTACCCAGCCTACTTTTCTAACATTTTTTCTTTTTTTCTTTTTTATTTATGGGTGGGTGCATTTAGACTTGCAGACCCAGCTTTACAATTTTTCTTTTCTTTTTTTCAAATTTTCCTATCTAAATCTACACTTATTTCTGCCAGGGCCCAGATTAAACAGTTGGGTCCCTTTGATTCTCTACTTATCTACAAATCTGCCAAGATTTAGCTGTTTGGACAGATACATTCTCTATATTCTACAACAGGAAATTGAAATCTGGGGAGACCAAGATTTAGCTGTTTGGTCTTCCCTTAACTGAAAAACTCATCACAAATAGAATACAGCAGTGGCATTTGGACCAGCACACTTTCATTGCTTCTTGTGGAAATATGGAACACTGCAGCTTGCAGAGTATGACATATTTGGCATGTAAAAATGTCAATCATGAAAAATGAATACCTGCTGCAGCAGGAGGCTAACAGTGGCTCCACTTGGGGATGGCTTTTCCTTGTGAAAATCTAAGAACAGCAGGTCAGACTGCCTTGTTTTCAATTGCTGCTGTATTCTGCAAAATTTGCTTGGCTGGTTGCCTTATTAATCCTACCTACCTACCCTAACCAGTACTTAATTTTCCGTTAGGTGAAATGAAAAAGCCAATGCAGCCACTTAAGCATTATAAATATGAATGGCTTCTGCTGCTCGTGCTTGCTGTTACTTGAAATGGAGATCTTGCAATTTGATGTGGCTTTGTTAATCTTTGAGAAGATCAGGTAACTGCTGACCTTCTTTGCTGAAATAAGAAACTGTACAAAAGGGTCCTGTAGCATATATACATTATTGCTGGACTGAACTAAAGAACTGTACAAACGTTTGGGAGAGCTATCATGCTTTAGAATTGAGGGATCATAAACCACTTGATACTGTGCTTCGTAGCCTGCTAGCAGAGAAGAGCAGTGTTTTACCTCATCACGCAGCTTACCATCAGATGAATTCTGCAAAACATGGGATGGTAGCTATAATTCTTTGAAAGCTGGCTCAGATGGCACTTGAAAAATTTGTGCTGACTGCTCCTTTTCTTCTTCAAATATCTGAGATGGTTGAAAACCGATAGGCGGGAAATCCAGTTGAATTTTTTGGTCACATGCTGCCGCTTCTGAGTTTTCCTCAATCTGACCTTCACTGGCACTTTGGGGCTGCAAATCCAGTGTTAATGCTTTAGGAGCAGGGCCTGGACTTTCCTCTAGCTGATCAGTAACAGAACATGGTGACACTTGATTATTAATAGCATGATAATTTTCCCTAATAAACTGAAAAGACTTGAAACAAAATGGTAAAGTTCCTTTGCTAAAATCAACACATTCTGCGCTTGCTTCCTTTTCTTCATGGCTGAGATGGGCATTCTGATCATTGGGTTCAGGCTGCTGAACCTGAACTGAGCTTTCTGCCAGAATAATGTCTGACTCCTCTGTAAGGCTGATTTGGTCGTTAGGCTCACAGTCGTCATCATACTGATCATATTTGGGCAGACAGTTGAAAGAAGAGAAGCTATTATATTCATACCTTATATCAACATACTGCTCCATTAAGTATGGAGGTATGAATATGTCATCTGTTTTGTGGCAGGTTTGTGCATGTATATCATTACTTTTCTTTCGCAAAACAGATCTGTTCTGGTGCTCTAAATGTTCAACTTCTGTTGTGCACATATGCTTTAATTCCTCTGCTTCTTTTACAAAGATATCAAGTTCATCCCCTTTTTCTGCTTTCAACTTCTCCTCCCTAACTTTCAGATTAACCTCTACATCTACTGCCATGTTCTGCATCTGTCGCATAGTAGAGGGGCTCCTTTCTCTCAGATGGAATTCTATTTCTGGATCAAATGCTGCTGGATAATGTAATAGGGCCAAATCAGGGGGAGGTCTTATATTCAATGGTATAGAATGATAAACTTGATTGAATCGGTCAGAAAATTGCTGAACAGATTCATTTGGAATCCTTTTTAACTGATTATATTCTTCTATGAGCGTGAGAAAATTGACTTTGATCATCCATCTATCAAGGAAGAGTTTGAATAACTGCTGGAGATTTGAGATGCTTGCCTCAGGCAATGCTTTAAACCAAGTCCTAACTTCACTTTGCAAAGAAAGGGCAAACAGCCTAAGACTAACATCCTCATCTTCTACTTCAAAAATGTTTAAATAATCATCAAAAGCCTGGATATGCTTTTGGGCAGTAACTCCATTCTCTCCATCAAATCTTGGGAGATACATGGGATGATTTTTGGGCAAAGGATTAAGCACAGGAGGCAAAATGAGTGGCTTATATCTATCAGGAACCTTACGAGGCAGGGGATTATGTACAGGGGCTAAATGATTGGGTTCGGTGTGCACAGGGATAGGATGATTTGATTTGATAGTAGTGTCCCCCTTGACTATAAGGTGAGCATCAGCAGCATTTAGAGGTTGTTGTTCTAATGTGCAAGGAGGGATTTCTTCAACATTTTCTACGGGAAAAACATAAAAGTCAAGTTCAAACAATATGTACAGCAAAATTTTATGGAGGAGAAAGAACATGACCTCTTGGATAATAATCCAGGTCAAAAGCCTGATCTGCTCATAAATTTCTTTTGGGTTCATTTCTCCAGTGGAGTCTTTATTATGAGGATGATGTGGAGTCGCCAGGTGGATATATTAACTTTGAGTGCCTGATCTCTGTCCATCATCACAGATCAGAACTGAACTTGAAAAATGGTTGTGAAGGTTTGGTTCCTCCTAGTGGAGCTTTCCAACTTTCTTTGTGACACTTTGTGAAATTATCTGAGGAAGGTCCCCAGTGGAGTCGCCATTATGTTATCACTCAGGTTGTCCTTAAGCTCCGGAAAAGGATACGGCCGAGGTAACCACAGACCAACTTTGGACTGCAGGTTCTAGCCAACCTGCAATCAGAGAGGGCTCTCTCTTTTAGATTTAGCTTTGTTTTTTTTTTTTAAAGGATTTTAGGCTAGGTCTCGAGTTCAGAGGGTTTTTTTTTTGTTTTTTGGTGGGAAAATTGATGTTTTCAGACAGAGAGGCAAGGCATAGTCTGGAAGTTTCAAACCATTGGGCGTGGAGTCAAGGAGTCAGACTGCTGGTGCGTTTTCTTGGTCACAAGAGAAATAAGGAGCAAGGTAGCTGCTCATGAAACAAAACTTAAAGCTTAAAAGGATGGAATGAGGGATAAGGAATGAGAGGCAACAAAGAATCTCTCGCTATGCTTAAAGGGGGAAAGTGAATGAGCTCTATCTAGGAGCAGTTAAGAATTCCTAGACAACTGTCAAAGATGAATGGATTAGGGGAAATATGAGCCGAAGGGAATTCATATTCATGACTGATCTAGAGGAAAACATAAAGAAACAGCAGAAAATGAGCATAGAGGGCAGTTAAACCAATTCTAGACTATTCTTTCTTTCTGCTATTTAGACGGTATATCAATGAAAAAACAGAGATAGGAAAACTTATTGAGTCATGTTGCAGCACATGAATTCCAAATTCACTTCTTGAAACCATTAAACACAGAGCATACAGTCCTTCCTCCAAGCTTTTCAACAGTCTTTGATTACAGAAAACATATCAGGTATACAGTGTGAGTCTCCACTGAAAAAACTATCAACCAACCGACCCTTTAAACAATACAGAGGGTGGTATATATAGGGAAGATTTATCCAAAATTATCTATTACAGCTGACCTAACAGGTCTAACAGAAAATTGATTACTTTAACCTAATCCTATCCAGAAATAAATGCCAAAAAATATCTTTGAGCTTTGCTGGGGGCAGCTATATCAAAATGGGTTAATATCTGTCTTGGTGGCTCTGTGCTCTTCATCTGTCATAACTGTGCATTGGTCTTTGCACCCTTGCTGTTCGGCGGTTTTTAAATGCCTCTGACTGTGAGTTGAGAGCTAGGATGGGCTTACTCCTCTTGATTTGACTTTCTGGGGGGCTCATCAATGTTTAAGTGCTTCGAGCCCTTTAAAAATCTTCGATTGATACTCTTTGGCTCTCCTTCTTCGTCTGATACCCTTTGGCAATAAATTGATGCTGTTCAGAGGTGCTGTGGGTCTTATTCACAAATAAATGGCCGCTGTTCGGCCTCTGTTTCTTTCGAAACAGTTTTCTGCTCCTTCCGGCAAGCTTCGCGAGGAAAAATGGGTCATTCGGCGTCTTTCGGGCTTGCTTGGGGCCGCAGAATGAAAAGATTCCCCGAAGATTCCCCATTCAGGCCCAAAAAATCTAGCGTCATCAAAAACTGCCTCAGAATCGGATTCTGGGGCTCCGAAGTGCGATTTTCGCACCTTTGCGCCCAAAAAGTGCTGATGACGTCAGCATGATGTGACATTGTACGACAGGTGACGTCAGCAGGACGACGTGGCGGGATGACGTCAGCATGATGTCATCATGTACGGATGGTGACGTGGCAGGTACGGTGGCAGGGATACGTGGCAGTGACGTGGCAGGAGGCCACGCAGGCAGGTGACTCGACATAGTGACTAGGCAGAGGGTGACGTCACCGGGCAGGCGGGTGACGCAAGCAGGGGCAGTTTCCGGTTTGGGCGCACCGCTTATGGACAAAGGCGGTTTCAGGGGAGAGGGCTCCGCCACGGCCCAACGCTTGACGCGTGGCGGGAGGTACAGCGGCAATACCGCCCATCTCCCGGACGCTAAAGCTCGGGCGTTTTGGAGATGGGACGGCCCGCCCACCATCGATCTGCGGGGCAGAAGATCCAACGGTTGGCGGTAGACGCGAGGCGGCGGCGGGTTAGTGGGCGGGGATATTCGCGGGAATATTCCCATTTAAATATAGCGCGCGGTGGGTTTAGACTTTAGAAAATGGCGGGTTTATGGGTTTTTTGAGCACGGGTTAGCAATTTATGGCCAAACCTTGGGGTAAAGGGATAAAAAGTGGGTTTTTGAGGGTTTTAGAGTTAGGAAGAGGTTATTAGTCTGACCAGGTGTCAGATTAATCCCTGCTATGACTCGGATGGGCTAAAAATAGCCCCAGATGGACCATTTTTTCCCGGACTTATAAAAATATGGCTATATTGCCAGGGAGGGAATATTTACATAGGGGAGTTTTATAAGCATAGTTTAATAGGGGAATGGGAAAAACTGATAGGGAGTTATATAATAAAGTTAGTAGTTAATATGGAGATGAACAGAGGGCGCTAAGGTATGAGACCTTAGGCTTTGTTGGGAAAAGAAGGCTCACAGAAGATGAGTGAGCAATCCTTGGGTGAAGCAGATCCTCACCAAGGCGAATGTCATGGAAATGATGAAACTGAGAGGCTCAAGCAGATCTTGACCTCTTGGGGAAGTTAGTAAGTGGCTTTGGGGAGTTTAGAAGAAAGGGGAGTTAGTGATGTTCACCTTTGAGCCCTTTTGCATAAAATTGCCTGCACTGTGATCTGAAAAGATAAAATACTTTGTACCACAAAACTGATCACAAATTATCATTCTGCAACCACACAGCTACCTACCCAGCCTACTTTTCTAACATTTTTATTTTTATTTTTTTATTTTTTATTTTTTTTTAATTTTTATTTATTTATTTATTTATTTATTTTTTATGGGTGGGTGCATTTAGACTTGCAGACCTAGCTTTACAATTTTTTATTTTTATTTTTTCAATTTTTCCTATCTAAATCTACACTTATTTCTGCCAAGGCCCAGATTAAACAGTTGGGTCCCTTTGATTCTCTACTTATCTACAAATCTGCCAAGATTTAGCTGTTTGGACAGATACATTCTCTATATTCTACAACAGGAAATTGAAATCTGGGGAGACCAAGATTTAGCTGTTTGGTCTTCCCTTAACTGAAAAAACTCATCACAAATAGAATACAACAGTGGCATTTGGACCAGCACACTTTCATTGTTTCTTGTGGAAATATGGAACACTGCAGCTTGCAGAGTATGACATATTTGGCATGTAAAAATGTCAATCATGAAAAATGAATACCTGCTACAGTAGGAGGCTAACATGACCAACATTGACATTGCCTAGTCACCTACCACGTCAACAGTACAGACTACTGACTGTGTAGTGACTGGGCATTTTTTTTTTCAAATTTTGCATGTTTAGCAAAGCGATCAGAACACAATAACTTTCTCATACGAACTCAGTTTTCGATGAAATGAGTTGCATTAGGATCGTTTTTCTGGGACGGACGCGGTTGTTTAGGTTTCGAGCCATTCTGAGAACTTTGAATTTTGAGCTAAATATTGAGCACCTAATCATTCCTTCACATACATCACAATGTGTCCCATTATATAAATATGGGATCACTAGACTCGATCAACATAACAACATGGAAGGTAGAGACTCTCATTTAGCTACAACTCACTTACACTAGAAATCAATGACTTCTAGAACATCTAGTAACTCACATACATCTAAGAAGATAACTCAACAAACCTATCACATTACTAGACTCTTCCATTTCTACATTATTCTAACATCCCCCTTAATGGAGAAATGGATTTGTTATAACATAACAATGCCCGCTGGTCTAAGTCTCAGCTAGGCTTACAAAGATGACTCAAATATTTCATCTTGACTTTCTTTACTTCAACATGTTGATGAAATTTCTTCTTGGACTTCCTTCTCCAAGCTCTGACACTTTGAACCCATTGAGTCTTCTTCCTACTCCAGATCATGAACTCTGGATATTGCTTCTTATTGCACTAGGATGATCTCATTCCATTTCACCTTTTTTTTCAACAAGTTTGTTTTCATCATCAATAGTTTCCTGTTTACTTGAGTGATGCCTCATTAGTTCATAATAATATCTTATTTCCCCTGGGCTCTAATGCATGAAAATACCACGAAATGCTTCAAATGTATCCACCATTGTTTCCATTTCCATATCATCTGAATCATTCATTGATTTACCATTTTTCTCATTTTCAAGAGCCTTCACCATTAAGCATGTAACACCAACTGCATCTTTTAGACCTTCATCAATATGTTCAAAGGAATTTTGAAGCCATTCTTCAATAAGCTTTATCTCTGCATCATAATCAAGCTTAACATCTTCAAACTTGTTTGTTCCTCTAACTGTTACTACAATTTCCTATTCATGTTCTTCCACTTGATCATCAAAAGAAAACAACAAATTATCAACTAATTTCTTTTCAGAGATCACCTGAAATTCATTTTCATAACATAAATATCCATCATCAAATTTTGCTAATTCTTTCTTCAATTCATCAGTTGTTGCTGACTCATCCACAAATTTTTCCTTTGAAATCTCTGCACCTCGTTGTAGATCCGCTACTAGAATTCACATCCTTCCCTTTGATTCATTTTCCTCAATTGCTTCAGTTCTCTCTAGAACTATTTAATTCTCCTTTGTTGACCCATCACTGCTATGCTTCCTCCTGTCTTTTTTCCCATTCTCAAATAAAATAATACCATGCTTCCAATGCTTTTAGTAGGCTTCACTTTCCCTTTTTAATTAAAAACCCACCAAATATCCAAAACTCTTTTCTGAAAAGAAATATATCTCATAAAAAATACTTTTTACCATATATTTTTATGGCATCATAAAAACACCTCCTTATCTCTTTTAAAAAACCACCATATATAATTTATTTTTTTAAAACCCTTTAAAAAAAATATAATAATATTCCTGTAATCCAATTTAGTTGAATTATTCCAAAAAGGATCAAGAAAATAATAGTCGGGGCTCTTAAAACAAGGCCTCGTTTCCAAAAGATGGTGGCCCAAGGCTAAAAAACACAGCGACGTCATCACACATTTCAAGCCTCCACATTAACTGTTTTTCAATACTCACGACTCTCTCAACCACGTTTTTGACAGCTTAACATATGAACTTGTTTCTATTGCTCTCAATGTCGTTTTATCTCACACAACAACAGATCCAGATGGCTCTATCACTCAGCATGACAACACGCTTTCAACACTCCTCTGCACCAGCTGAACCTCCAATGCACTTACAGTTATGCAATTTAGCCTGCAATAACACCCACAAAAATACAAAAGAAACAACTGGTTGTTTTTTACCGTCGACACCACCAAGAAACAACACTAACAAAGAACATATACTAGCCCTCCAATGAAAAGGATTACATACTATAGCTTTTCCTTTGGTTTGAAAACAATGACGTGTCCAATTCACTGATCCGATTCGTTCACACCTGAAAAACAAAATCCTTGACTTGTGCTAACTGGAACAACCCTTCCACTTGAGGTATGTGTCTCTTCAACAGATCTCAATGCCAAGTAATGAAAAACATCTGAAAGAAACATAAATACAGAAATACAGAGAACAACAATTACAACTGCTTGATTACACAACCAAAAACTGAGAGTGAATTGTCTTCCTCGGATCAACATATGTATTTATACAAAAATTAATGTTGGTTACATCAATTAGAATATTAGTTTCCAAGGCGGTGCTACCCTTTCGTTTCTGCAGACGGTGAGGCGGTGATGACCTCTGGAAGCATGAAGAGCCAAGGCGGTGGTGGTGAGGGTAGATCGTGAAATAATTATTCTTACATTCTCCCCCTTAATTATTTCACAAAAAAGAACAAAAATTTTCTATTACATCAAAATGTCGTTACATCATGCATACCCCTATGTTTTCCCTATGAGTTTCAAACAATTCTTTTCCCAAGGGTTTTGTAAATATGTCTGCAAACTGGTCTTTTGATATGCAGAACTCCATACATATTTCATTATTGCTTACTAATTCTTGAATGAAATGATACCTCGTATCAATATGTTTACTCTTCTTATGGAAAACATGATTTCTTGATAATGCAATAGCAGATTTGTTGTCATAGAAAATATGAGTGGGTTCTTTCTGTTCATGCAACAACTCTTTCAAAATTATTCTCATCCACACAATTTGACATGTTGTTGTTGTGGCTGCAACATACTCTGCTTCAGCTAATGATAGAGTCACAATGGATTTCTTCATTGATGCCCATGAAACTGCACCTGAACCAAAATTGAACACATACCCAGATGTGCTCCTCCTGTCATCAATATTGCCTGCAAAATCACTATCTATATATCCAGTTAGTTTAAAATCTAAATCAGATGCATATAGGATACCATAATTTCTTGTTCCAACAACATATCTTAAAATCCTTTTTCCAACTAGCCAATGGGTACTCTTCAGAGACTCCATGAATCTAGAAATTAAACTTACACCAAACATTATATCGGGCCTTGTTGCAGTCAAATACATAAGACTTCCAACCAATTGTTTAAACAAGGTTGGATCAATATCTGAACCATGATCATCCTTACTGAGTTTTGTACCAATTGCAATTGGGGTTACAACTGGCTTACATTTTTCCATCCTAAACCTTTTCAATATATCCTTTGCATACTTAGATTGACAAATGAAAATACCATCTTCAGATTGAGTTACTTCAATACCAAGAAAATATTTCATTAGGCCTAAATCAGTCATATCAAATTATCTTTTCATGCTTGTCTTAAAATCATCTATTGAGAGATCTCCAGTGAAAATCAAATCATCAACATACAAGCACACAATCAAAATTTTACCATCCTCGTTTACTTTTGTATACAAAGTTGGCTCACTTGGACTCCTGATGAATCCATTGTTATTTAGATATTCATCAATTCTACTATACCATACTCAGGGTGCTTGTTTCAATCCATATAATGCTTTCTTTAATTTGTAAACTTTATCTTCTTGACCATCAATTTCATATCCACGAGGTTGTTTCACATAAACCTCTTCTTCCAGAAAACCATTTAAAAATGCAGACTTAACATCCATCTGATATATTTTCCATTTATTTTGTGCAGCAATAGCTAATACCATTCTTACTGTGTCAAGTCTAGCTATAGGTGCAAAAGTTTCATTATAATCAATACCAGGTTGTTGACTGAACCCCTGAGCTACAAGTCTTGCTTTATGCTTTTCAATTTCACCTTCAACATTCACTTTAGTTTTGTAAATCCATTTAACACCTATAGTATTTTTACCTTCAGGCAAATTTACAAGTTTCCAAGTATTATTTCTTTCTATGGCATCAATTTCTTCATCCATGGCTTTTATCCAAACTTTTTCTTTCACAACTTCATCAAAATTTACTGGATCATATGCAAGTAATGCAAAATTTGAAACTTGATCTATTTCATCATTCTGCTCATACAATTCCTTTAAGCTTCTAGTCTTTTGACCTTTAATTCTATTCTTCAATGTAGCTATTGTAGGATTAGAATCATTACTTACCTTTGATCTTGTTGTTTGTTGTCCACCATAACTTGATGGTTCGCCATGTTCATGATTTCTCGGTGTTTTGAATTGTAATGGATTGACTCTTGGTGATTGGCTTGCTGAGGTGCTTGCAGCAGGTGTATATGGAATTGGTTGTCCACCTTGTGTTTCTTGCTCATCTTCATTATCATCTCCATGAGATAATACAGTTGTCTCTGCAACAAATTTATATATGCTTCCATCTGAAGCTTCTTCTTCCTTGAACTCAACATCTCTACTGATAATATATTTCTTGGTGATGGGATTATAAAGTCTGTATGCTTGAGACTCGTCACTATATCCAATAAAGATATGTTTCTGACTTCTATCATCTAACTTCTTTCTCAATTCTTTTGGAACATGTGCATAAGAAGCACAACCAAAAATTCTTAAATGAGATATATGACAACTCTTACCATTCCATGCTTCTTCGGGAACCCGATCCTTCACGCTCTTAGTCAGACTTTTATTAAGAATATAAACAGCAAAAGCTAATGCTTCTCCCCAATATTCATTTGGTAGATGCTTTTCTTTCAACATACTTCGAGCCATATTCATAATAGTTTGATTCTTCTTTTCAGCTATTCCATTTTGCTATGGAGTATAACGTGTAGTAAATTGCCTCTTAATTCCATGCGATTGACAAAACTCAATGAAATCTGTTAGCATATATTCACCACCTCTATCTGATCTCAAAATTTTAATTTGATTCCCAGAAAATGCTTTAGATTTCTGTTTCAGAAGATAAACCCATGTTTTTCGACTGTAGTCATCAATAAAAATCAAAAAGTAAACATTACTAGCCAAAGAAGGTGTTTGCATTGGTCCACATAAATCTGTGTGAACAATCTCCAATGGAGCTCTCGCCCTGTACGAAACTCCAGATACAAATTTTTGTCTATGATGTTTTGCAAGTATACAACTTTCACACGAGCTCATCAGTTGTTGAATACTGGGTAACCCTTTCACCACCTGTTTATTCTGCAGCAAATCTAGACCACCAAAATATAAATGACCATATCTTAAATGCCATAACCATGACTCGTCGAAATTCTTAGTTTTGTAAGAATTCAAGGATGGAGTCAATTCATTTCTCATTATAAGTGGAAACATCCTATTCTTTGTCATTTCTACTCTTGCTATCAGCTGCTTACTTGGATATTTGTCAATGATAATATACTCATTATTCTTGAATAACACTCTATAATTTTTCTCTTTCAATTGTCCAATGTTCAATAAATTGCATTTCAAGCTAGGTACATAATACACATCATCAATTGTTCTTCTACCACCATCTCTAGTATAAACAACAATCACTCCTTTACCTTTAAAACATACCTTAATATCATTACCCAACTTGACTTCAAACTGAATACTGGTGTCTAGATTGGAAAACAAATATTTGTTTCCAGTCATGTGATTGCTACAACCGCTATCTAAAAACAAAATATCATTCGAACATTCTTGAGTCACGTTACAAGTCATAAACATTGGCTTCTGATTATCTTCAAATTCTTCTGAGATGTGTGCAGATTGCTTACCAACATCTGCCTGCCTCTTCAAACACTTAGTAGCAAAATGGCCATATATTTTACAATAATAACATTGAACTTTAGACATATCATACCTTTGATTTCCTCAATGCCAGGTTCTATTGTAACTCCCCCTTAAATTAGGAGGACATTGCTGATATTTCTCTTCATGATCATAATTATCTCGCGGACGTCTTTGATCAACTACTCTACCGCCTCGTCCTCTATTACTCAATCTTCCTCTGCCTCTTCCTCTATGAAATTGAAGCTGAGTTTTGAAGGCATTCTCCAATGTGCTATCATCATATCTTGACATCCTGGATTCACGTGCAATCAACGAACCAGTCAACTCTTCAATTTGCATTTGGCTTGTGTCCTTGAACTCTTCTATGGATACAACAATCGCTTCAAATTTCTTTGGCAAACTATGAAGGAATTTCTCGATCACCCTCTTGTTTGAGAGGTATTCTCCATATTGTCGCAATTGATTAACAACACTCATGACTTGAGTCATAAAAGCATCCACAATTTCACTGTCTTTCATTTTCAGATTCTCGAAATCTCTTCTCAAATTCTGCAACTTGACGTTCTTTACTTTCGCTACACCCTGATAACATGATTCAAGAATGTCCCATGCCTTCTTCGAATATTTTGCATTTGATACTTTTGAAAGTATCACGTCATCTAAGCCTTGTTGAATAAGGCCAAGAGCTTTATTTTCCTTCTTTTTGTTATCTCTCAACAATGTTCTTTCAGCATTTGTAAGAGCCATCTTTGCTGCCTCATTAGCATGCTTGGGATACCCATTAGTAACAAATCCCCAAAGATCATGAGAATGCAACAATGTTCTCATTCGAATAAACCATGAATCATAACTTTTCTCAGTTAAAATAGGAATTGACTGAGTAGTGTTGGTATTTGAAGCCATTTTAATTCAGTTTACAAAATACTTTAATTTCTCCAAATAATCAAAAAACTCTTCCTTCAAAATAAACTATATAGAAAAAAATGTCTTCAATACTGAGCCAAATACTTTTCAACAGATTTATGAATAAAATAGTGCCAAAGGAAATAGAGAAATTCTGCTTTTCTTCTGCATACACTCCACTCCCTAACTTCCACAGAAAAAAAAAAAAATTGTAGCAATATTTTTTAACGCCAAATTACACAACTCTCCTTTAAATGGCAATGTTAAAACATACCAATAGCATACAATACTAAAGTACGTTTTGCAGCGTTAAAGAGCTCCTCCTTCACGACTTTCACATTCCAATACGGTTTCACACAACATTTGCAGCATTAAACAACTCTAACTTCACCCCTCTTCTCTGCACGTTGGCTTTGGATTCTGATGCGGGGATGGTGGACTTTTGACTATCACGAGTGTAGATTGAGGACCTTTCACCGCAGCTGCGGCTGCAAAAACCCTTGGCAACTATCTGTTGCGACTTATGCTCACACAGCGTGTTTACTTCCGCACAGGATCAAGCAATAGTGACACACAAATATTTATCTCTCCCTCTGCAACAACTCCACACCACATTCCCACAACACTAGTTCACATCTACTCGAAAAAACGTTATGGTTTCTGGGCTAACCTGGCTCTGATACCAGATGAAAGAAACAAAAATACATAAATGCAGAGAACAGCAGCTACAACTGCTTGATTACACAACCAAAAACAAAGAGAGTGAATTGTCTTCCGCGGCTCAGCATATGTATTTATACAAAAATTAATGTAAGTTACAACAATTAGAATATTAGTTTTCGAGGCGGTGTTTCCCTTTCATTTCTACAGGCAGTGATGACCTTCGGAAGCATGAAGAGCCAAGGCGGTGGCGGTGACGGTAGATCGTGAAAGGTATCGGAGCCAAGTTCCAATATCCATGGTGCAAGCCGCTTAGTGCCATCGCCTTGCTCTGGCAGTGTTCGTTAAAATGTTGGTTATTACCCCTGGAGCTGTTGAAGGATTTGTCCAGGAAATAGCTGAGGAATGTTGGAACTAAAAGACAGTTGCTGCAAGAAAAACAAGGTCGTGGACCTATGTTGAAACGTGTTGCTGGAGTTTGAAACGTGGAGATCCGTGGAGATTGGAGTTGAAACGTGGTGTTCGTAAGTTTTTTTTTACATCAAGCTTGCACGTATACGTCAAGTTTTTTTTCTCAAACCAACATATGTATGTGTGAAATGTGAAAAGGTTAAAACATTATATATGTTTTTATATTTATTATGAAACATATATAATTATATGTTGGAATTTTGAAAAGTATATTTTAAAAAGGAGCAGGAATTTTGAAAAGGGTATTTTAAAAGGAGGAAGGTCATTATTACTAAATTTTAAAGAGTAATAATTAAAGTTTTATTTTTAAGTGGAGTTTTTGTGTTTTGGGGTGTGAATTTGATTGAAAATGGAGACAACAATTATAGATATGGAGAAGTTGAGCGGGGCTAATTTGCCCTATGGAAATCACAGATGGAGGATATACTGATTTTAAAGGATCAGTATTTGCCGCTTGAGGGCACAACAAAGAAAGCCTCATCGATGGCAAATGAAGAGTGGAATAAGCTAGATAGAAAGGCGATTGCAACAATCCGCCAATATTTAGCAAAGAATGTTTATTTCAATGTGTCCGAAGAAAAGACGGCTGAAGGATTATGGAAAAAGCTCCATGATCTATATGAGAAGAACACATCATCAAACAAAGTGTTCTTGATGACGAAGCTTTATAATCTCAAAATGAAGGAGGATGCTTCAATTGCTGAGCACTTGAATGCATTTAATACTATTATTAATCAACTTGCCTCTGTTAAAATCATTTTAGATGATGAAATTAGATCTATTTTGCTAATGTGTTCTATGCCAGACAACTAGGAAAATTTAATTGTAGCTATGAGCACTTCAAAAACTATAGGGACCCTGAAGTTTGATGATGTCAGCAGCAGTTTAATGAATGAGGAGCTACGATGCAAGTCAATTGCGGAAAACTAGGGAGGAGAGGCTCTAGCTCTAGCTGATCGTGGTAGGAGAATGGATCGAGGCCTACAAGGGCGATCAAGATCAAGAGGCCGATAAAAATCAAGGAGAGGAAGGATCATATGCTTTCATTGTGGCAAACTCGGGCACATGAAGAAAGAATGTCGATTATGGAATAAAGGACAAAAGGATCAGAGACCGTCTAGTACAAATCACAAGTCATCTAGCACAAATGAAGGTGAGACTACTGCTGTAGCCATAGATGGTGCTGTGTTGTTTACTGTTTCAGTATAGGATGCATGTGTATATACATCTAGCAGTGGCTTTGATTGGATCCTTGACTCTGGGGCATCTCACCATGTAACCCCATGCAAAGATAGTTTTGTTTCATATAATCTCGGTGATTATGGTAGAGTGCATTTGGGGAATAATCATTTTTGCAGTATTGTTGGAGTGGGAGATGTCCAGATCAAGATGAAAGATGGACAAGATATATTGTTGAAACAGGTCAGGCATGTACCAGAAATGCGCATGAGTTTAATCTCTATGGGATGACTGGATGATGAAGGCTATTTGACAAGCTTTGGAAAAGGAGGCTGGAAAATTAGCAAAGGTGCATTGGTCGTGGCCAAAGGACCCAAGATAGGAACATTATACACATTGAAGACACTGATAGGAAAATCAGATTTGGTTGTTGTCACAAAAGAAAGAAATTCAGCAGATCTGTGGCATAAGCGTTTGGGTCACATGAGCGAGAAGGGCTTAAAAATCCTTGTTGATAAAAATTTATTGCCAGGTTTGAAATCCTACAATCTTGATCTTTGTGAGCATTGTATATATGGTAGACAAAGAAGGGTTTCATTCCTTAGAGGTGGCCATGACAGAAAGAAAAATGTGTTAGAATTGGTACACTCGGATGCGTTTGGGCCTGTTAACATCAAATCATTAGGAGGAGCATCATATTTTGTAACATTTATAAACGATGCATCCAGGAAAGTTTGGGCATATTCTATGAAAATAAAAGTGAAGTGTTTGGAATATTTCAAAAATTCCATGTTGTTGTTGAAAGAGAGACTAACAAATTGCTGAAGTGTTTAAGAACAGATAATGGTGGAGAATATTGCTCAAATGCTTTTAAGGAATATTGTAACAGCTTTGGCATAAAGCATGAGAAGACTGTGCCTGGTACTCCTCAAAAAAATGGTGTCGCAGAAAGGATGAATTGCACCATTATGGAAAAGGTGCGAAGTATGTTGTCCAATTCTGGTTTGGAGAAGAATTTTTGGGCTGAAGCAGTCAGGACTGCTTGCTACCTCATAAATAGATCTCCAACTATAGCCTTGGATGGCGGTATCCCTGAAGAAGTTTGGACTGGTAAGAATTTGAATTATTCTCACTTGAAAATCTTTGGATGTGAAGAATTTGTACATATTCCCAAAGAAAATAGAACTAAGCTAGATGATAAATCTATGAAATGCATTTTTTTGGGATATGCGGATGAAGATCTTGGTTATCGTTTATGGGATCCAGTGAAACATAAAATTATTAGAAGCAGGGATGTTATATTTAATGAGTCAGAAATGTTCAAGAGGATTGTAGGTGATTTGGAGGTCAAGAAGGTTATTGACAGGTTTGAAGAGCAGCAGGAAAACATACCACCAATACAAGAAAATGAACAGCAAATTCAAGAGCATGAAGAACAACAAGTGGAAAATAATGAACAACAAGAAGAAGGAATCTTGCAGGAACCTTTATAGGAGATTCAACCTGATAATTCACCACCACAATTGGTTCGCAGATCTTCTAGGCCTCATAAGCCTTCACAAAGGTATCCTCCTTCAAACTATATTTTGTTCACTGATGAAGGTGAACCTAATTGTTTTCAAGAAGCTTGTAAAGTCAAGCACAGTAAAGAATGGAAGAAAGAAATGGAAGAAGAAATGAACTCTTTGCGGGAAAATAAAAGTTGGGAGTTGGTAAACCTCCCAAAAGGTAGAAAGGATCTACAAAACAAATGGGTGTACAGGATTAAGCATGAAGGCGACGAAAAGAAGGAGAGGTATAAAGCAAGACTGGTGGTGAAAGGTTTTGCCCAAAAAGAAGGTATTGACTTCACTGAAATTTTCTCACCTGTTGTTAAAATGTCATCCATTAGAGTCATTCTTGGTCTAGTTGCTGCTTTAGACCTAGAATGTGAACAGTTAGATGTAAAAACTGCTTTCCTTCATGGTGAATTGGAGGAAGAAATTTATATGGAGCAGCCAGAAGGCTTCATAGAAAAAGGCAAAGAAGGCCTTGTTTTTAGGTTGAAAAAGAGTCTCTATCGATTGAAACATGCACCTCGACAATGGTACAAGAACTTTGATTCATTCATGTCAGAACATGGTTTTCAGAGGTTGGAAGCTGACCATTGTGTCTATACCAAGAGGTATGATCAAGGAAAGTATATCATATTATTGTTATATGTGGATGACATGTTGATTATTGGGCATGATAAGAATAAAATCAATAGGTTGAAGAAAGATTTGGGTAGCAAATTTGCAATGAAGGATTTGGGACCAGCACAATAGATATTGGACATGCGGATTATGCGTGACAGGAAAAACAAAAGGTTGTGGCTGTCACAAGAAAAATATATCAAGAATGTGCTTGACAGGTTTAATATGAAGGATGCCAAGCCAGTTGGTACACCCCTTGTAGCCCACTTCAAGATGAGTACTGAATTATGTCCTAGTAATGACAAAGAGAAAGAAGAGATGAGCAGAATTCCTTATGCTTCAGCAGTTGGCAGCTTAATGTATGCCATGGTATGCACACGACCAGACATAGCATATTCAGTGAGAGTAGTGAGCAGGTTCCTTACTAATCCAGGCAAACAACATTGGAAAGCAGTGAAATGGATTTTAAGGTATCTCAAGGGTACTAGTCATTATTGTTTATGTTTTGGGCATGATAAGACTGTGCTTGAAGGATTTACAGATGCAGATATGGCTGGAGATATGGATACCAAAAAGTCCACTACAAGTTATTTGTATACATTTGCAGGTGCAACAGTATCTTGGGTGTTAAGGCTACAAAGAATAGTAGCCCTTTCTACAATAGAAGCAGAGTACATAGCTGCAACAGAAGCTTGTAAAGAGATGTTGTGGATGCAACGATTCCTAGGAGAGATAGGAATAAAGCAAGACAAGTATGTGTTATATTGTGATAGTCAGAGTGCCATTCACTTGGCGAAAAACCCAGCATTTCATTCAAAAACCAAGCACATTGACTTAAGGTACCATTGGATCCGGCATGTGTTGGAGGAAGAATAGTTATCCTTGGAAAAGATCCATATAGATAGGAACCCTGCTGATATGCTCACTAAGATTCTACCATGAAATAAACATGAGTTATGTAGAGGCATGGTAAGACTCGGTGTGACTTGATGACTCTTATTTGGCTTCAAGTGGGAGAATGTTAAGTGTGAAGCCAAATTCACAGAGGATTCTAGATCAGATCTTTCTAGATCTCCAGGATTCTAGATCTTTCTACACCATCATTAGTTTCTAGAATCACATGGAAGATTCTAGATCCTCCTACACCGCCAGTGGTTTCTAGGTCATTCCAGATCTCCATCCGAATCACACACAGGATTCTAGAGCCTTCTTCTGCCTCTATAAATTTTTAATTTTTATGGCCAAGGAAAGCAAGCCAAGGCCCAAGCCTGTTATGTAATGCAAAGTGATTTCTGTTCTCCAGTGATTATTTTATCCATTCCGCTATTTCTGATTGAGTAATCTTGTTGTTTCTCCATTTTTCTGTCTCTATGAATTATTCTTTGCCATTGCCGTCTAAGTCTCTGAGTATAAATCTGCCGTGTGTTATGTATGCTCTGGTCTAACAAATTATTCTTACAAAATCACCTCTTTGTGATCAGCTTAGTGCGCATCTGCGTTTCTTCCCACTGAACCAACCACACAGTGAATTCACCCAACCCAGATATAGATCTGGCTTCTCAGATTTCACCGTATCTCAGATCCATTTCTGCTCATCACACAACAGGTTCACGCCACACAACCTATTTAAAATTAACAACCCCAACCTTTTTTCAAGAAGAATAACCTCCAGTGTTTAGTTTACTATGACAGTCACACGAAGATCTACTCACAGATCCACATGCACAACCAAGGCACCAACCACCAAGGCAAAACTTCGTTCAACAATGACCCTCACATATCACGACCAATCTCTACACTCACAGATCTCGACTCTCTTGCAATAACACTGTGCCGGACTACTGAGCTCCACGACAGCCACAAAAGGGAATTTTACGGACGATTTTCCCTTATAAATCACAATCAAGGTCGTTGCCTCCTTGTGAGCACACAATTCAAGCAATCCATGATTTGGGTGGCACACAGCTCAAGCAACCCACAATAGCACAACAATCACATCAACTCAGATCAACAATATGTGGATCACTTTAACAACTTATATCTCTACCCTTTGGCTCCCATAAGATCTGCAGTTGATACACCAATTCGAACCACTCCACATTAAAACGAACTACTTTGACAATTTCACCCTCTGTATAATTCAGATCTGGAAGAGATCTCTTAGATCTCAACCTTCTACATCTCTAGATCTCCCTCTCTAGCTCTGATACCATAATAGAAAACATTGAGTTTAACATATTTAGGCCTAAGCTTTCACACTTGCTTCCTTCACATACATCACAATGTGTCCCATTATATAATGATGGGATCACTAGACTTGGTCAACATAACAAGATGAAAGGTAGAGTCTCTCACTTAGCTACAACACACTTACACTAAATCAATGACTTCTAGAACATCTAGTAACTCACATACATCTAAGAAGACAACTCAACAAACCTATCACATTACTAAACTCTTCCATTTCTACATTATTCTAACAAGATCACCATTGATCAAAGAGATAAAATAGTCAAGTGCAAAGATATATCCAAAATAGGATTTTTTGGAATTAAATTATTTAGAAAAACATCGATTTTTTTAATCAATATGAGCAAAATCTTTAGGGGTTTCACTAGTTTTTCCTTTTGGAATTATTCTTTGTTGAGTATGTTCCATTTTTTGTCGTGAAATCTTTCTTCAATAAAAATATCCCCAAATTCTTGCTTATTCCACTATTTCAGAAAGATTTGAGGTATCTTAATTGGTTGTAAAAGTGATGCATAATTGTGTCATTGCCTAATGGAGTTTCCTACAACCATTTGGAAATATTGTCCTAGAAGGATGGGTGTTGAAGCTAGAAGCCTTCAATGTGAAAGTGGTGAATTCAATGTGAAATATTTTTACCTTTCTATGCATAATTAGTGTGTTATGGGCCCCACATTGCACCTAACACACACCAATTATGCATAGAACTAATTATACAAAGAATATAACATAAAAATAACAATATTATGAAGAAACCAATTAACAATTTCAATAGTTTATTAATGAAAATTTTTAAAAATTCTAAACTTTTTTAACACAATTTTTTTTAATGGGTACACTTTTTATTATGATTAAATTTCAGAGAGTAAGAAAATCTTAATGAAACTTTCATGTTATTTTTTATTTCAATAATGATGAATATCATAAAAATGTTGAATTATAATATACAATAACAATTTGGAAAGTATTCATAAAAGTTTATACATATTTTATATTAAAAGAATTAAAAATTACTTTTATACATGTATTGTATTATAAAGAGTTTCCATAAATATTAATGTTAATATACAATACTATGTTTTAGCAACAATGTTAAAAAAATCTACAAAGAATTTGCTACAAAGTAAAAGAAAGTTGTGACCACTACAACAAAAAATAACCGCAACTTAATTTTAACAACTAACCCCTACAACTGGGTTGCCACAACTCTCTAAACATCAACATATCAACATAGTGAGTCCTCTAACAAACTTATTACATTAAGTAGCCAGTTAATCAAACTCCCTGAACAACAATATTCACACTAAAATCGGTTGTGCCTATGAAATTAAATACACAGCAGAAAAAAAATCCCCTCCGAACGTGAACAAAAAATCTATACTACTTATTTACATAAAAATATAACGTGTGTCCGGTACTTGAATTGGGTCCGGTACCTCAACATATAGAAATTAGAACTCAATTCTATTTAATTAGAATGAGGAAATTCTATTTAATTCATATGATTTGAGCCTCGTTAATATGCTTCCCGGTGAGTAGTTGAATGGGTCTTACTATATACCGAAAGATATTGCATCGACATAATTTCATGAGCCGCTGTTCATGCCGCGAAGCTATTCTCCATAATCCGCCTCGACATCGTTTAGTATAAAACCTCGGGTCATCACAGTTTCCAGCCAAATGGTGGGGCTTCAACTTACTTTATGAAACCGCTCCTTTCAAACATGGAGCAAGAGACTTCTCTCCCCTTCGAGATTTACTGGTAATATGTGGGATGTGTTTGGAGGTTTTGCAAATATCTTGTGGTGAGGCCGTATTTTAGATTGTAAATATTATTTCTGTTCTGCTGAAGTAATCTAGATATGTTCTTTTTGGAAGTAGGAAATTGGTAATATCATTCCCATTTCTTTGAGCATGGAATGTTGTCTACATACAATAACCCCAGGTCTATTTCTGCAATATAGAGTAGCAGAGGGTAACATTGGCTTGTACTTCTCAGCCATATTACCTCTTTCTCATCTTTAGAACAACCCCCATATGTGACTTTGTTGTGACTGTATTCACCAAATAGATTAGGCACAAATCTCTAGTCCACCGTCCTTTTATTTTCTTTTCAACTTTCAAACCTGCTTTGCTGAAAATTACCCTTCACATCACCTTGCACTTCATAACTTTAATTTCCAGCAACCCTCATTAGGGAAGCCTCCCTTGAGTTGGAGAAGAGCCGGCCTAAAGAGCAGAGGAGGGTTGGTGAGGTGCGGTGGCTAACCTCCTGGTTACCCAAATCTATCATCTCAATGCTTGGGGCTTTTGGACATTCAAGATGACAGATTGAGCTGTAACACTACACATTGAAAATCTAATTCATCGGTCCATCTATGTATTGAACTTTTATGCTATCATGTCCAACAATTTCATAACTAACATTACCTCTAAGAAATAATAATTTTCCTTCGTGTGGTTCTTCATATTCCAAGAACCACTCCATTGGAATCTCCTGAATCAACCTACCATGCCTCATTATCGACATTTCTTAACAAATATGTCAAATGGAGATACATGCTACCTTCACCACTAAAAGTTCCGGCAACTGAATCCTTCTTATTTGCTTCTTTTTTCTTCAAACTGTCAAGCTTGTATTTGATATTCTTATGTCCTCTTTGATAGGACATTCAGTAAATCAACCCATGCTGCTTCCTACCCTTATTGGCATATTTTCCACTATATCTAAATTTCCTCCCACTGGATCTCTTATTATTTCACTCCTTAGAGCAACTCCTACTCATCTTAGCCTCTGAATCAATGTTTATTTGGAAAGTTCTGCTTCGTGTCTTTTGCTGCAACAACTAACCCATGATCTCATCCAACTTGGTATTTTCTACTCTTGTAGCTCCACTGATTGCAAGTATTAGATTCTTCCGAGAATCTTGAAGACCACAGTGCAAGGTTATGCATAACCCATGATCTCATCCAACTTGAGATATTCTACTCTTGTAGCTCCACTGATGGCAAGTAATAGATTCTTCCAAGAATCTTGAAGACCACAGTGCAAGGTTATGCATAGTTTATTGTCCTTGGTTAATGATGGCCTTCATATAAATAAACAAGTGATGGAAAGCACTAATGTGATTTATAACACTATCATCATCCTCCATCTTCAGAGCATACAACTTCTATAGAAATATCGAAATGATGAAGGATTTAGCCTTGCACAATGAGCAAGCTTATCCCAAAGCTTTTTTGCTGTAGTTGACCTAGACACATCATTAGCACATAACCAGGATTAAGACTAGTCAAGGCAATGGCCTTATCATGTATCTTGTCCCAATCTTCGTGCTTCACAGTGTTGGGTTTTGTCTCCTTCATGATTCCTTCCGCTCTCTTTCAATAAGCAGACATTCCATCTTCAACCTCCACAAATTGAAGTTGTGGCCATTGAATTTCTCAATATCCAAATGTCTAAATGTCATTTCTCATACCACATAAATATTCCCAGCGTTTTGCTGAAACTAGCTATATCCAAAAGATAAAAGTCACTGCTGCAGTAACACAACACAGTCTTATTTGAGCACCTTAAGCTAGACAATCATATCTATCTAGTTCTCCCATGAAGACCTCAAAAAAAGGCCCAAGAAACCCAAGATTCAATGAATCAAGTTTCGTTAGCTCGGAAATGAAGGCATCCAGTGAAGCCAACAACCACTTTGGTACCATTTGCTAATCTTAGAGAGAAAACTGCAACAAATTTAGAGGAAACTACAGGACAAAGATAACAATTCAACATAAACACGAAATTCTAAATATTAGAACTGCCATGTTACAAGGAGGTATGGATAGCAACAAAGAGGGTTTTTTCCTCACTGGGGACAAATGATTTTCTACCTGGTTGTTTTCTTTCTTTGATAAAGAATGTACAAACATAGAAACAACATTGCCTCCCAATTAGAAATACAACTGCGAAACAACTCTGCTTCTATGACAAAAGAACACAATCCAAATATTTCTTTACACTTTCCATATACAAATGGAACTGCTAATTACATAGATGATGTAACTGGCAGTATCCTGACAGGGGCCATAAGCAAGAGTATTTGCTATTTTATCCGTATTCGAAAAAAAGGCTTACATACTGCTCTTGCAAAATTTGACACTAAAGATGCTACATGGGCACCGGAAACTAGCCTTATACTGTGTGCCTCAGTTGAGAGACACACCTCGACCTCAGATCTAAGGAGAATCAAATTCATATATATACGGTGATTAGAACGTATAATCCCACAAGATGACCAGAAAAACAGAGGTATCCTAGACATAAGCTGCAGAAAGTATTTCCATTTGCTTTTCTTTTCAAAGCCTCCCTGCTGAGGATTTGGTCGCCTATTGTTTGTTGCTGAGATTTTGGACCCCGAGTTCAGCAACTCTTTCCTTGTGTCATCCTTGTGTACAATAACTTCGAGGAAGCATAAACAATCCTTTTTTGGCCCTAAGGCAGTTTTAATAGCCTGTACAACACCTTCTTCCGTTTTAACCTGCACAGAAAGAAGCAGTTCAGTTAAATGGCAAAACAGATACTTGGCATAGTTAAATGACCACTAAAATCCTGGAAAAGGTCCACATTTTCTGAGGCATTGGTGGCATGATACAAAACCATACAGCGTTGACATTAACAAAATACTCCCATTATAAGAATCAACAAGAGAATCCAGCGGATTAAGATCCTGCTCGAGATATGTCAGCAAAACGAATTATTGGGACATCCCACATTTTCAAAGGTATTGGCATGATACAATACCATGGAAAGATGACAAAGAGCAGAAAACTGCCATGATAAGAATCCACAAAATAAAGTAGAAAATTAAGATCATGTTTGAGATGTTTCAGCAAAACAAACTAATAAGGGTATCCAGGAAAAAGTCCACATTTTCTAAGGCATTGGCATGGAAAACCATGATACCATCGAGTGTTGACTAGTACAGAAAACACCCATAATAATCTAATTAACAAAGGAAGCTGGCAAATTCAGATCATTCTAATTTGATTTGAGACATGTCGGCAAAATGGACTAATTGGGCACAACTTACAAGTGGTTTTCTTGTTTCATTAGTCCCTCATTTGGCTGAGCAACACAGAACCTGCTAGTGAAATTAACAACTACAAAGGTTTCTAACAATAAATATTGTTGTCCTTTAGTTGACAGACAGTTTTGTAATGTCAACAGTGTAACAGATACCTCAAGATGGATAATATTAGAAAGACACTCCACCAATACGATACTGAGACTTGGCCAATTACAACGAATGTCCCCTCAAGTCTAGGATAGTGTAATTTCGAGGAAAAGGAGTTGGTTAAAAGATGGGCATAAGCAAATGGCAAAAGGGAAAAGCAACCATATTAACACGATTCATTATGCACAAATTCTCCCATATCACAAAAGAAACGAGAAGCCCCTGCAAAAAAGTTGCCCATGCTATGCAGATAGATGAAAAAATACCTTGACAGTCCAGCATTTCCCTTCCCCATTATGAAGGGCATCTATTAAACCGGTGTAGTTCCAATTCTTTATGGAATTATATCGTGCATCATGATTTTCGATCTCTACAGTGTAACCTCCATTATTAATCAGAAAAATGATAGTATTCTGCCCTTGTCGAAGCATGGTAGACACATCCTGGGCTGTGACCTGTTTAGATAAGGAAGGCTACATTTAGAGATCAAACTGACTAATTTTTGGAAAAAAATAGATCATTCCAAAGAATTAAATAATATACCTTGGTACTCAGTGATTGTTATTAATTAATAGAATATTACAGAATTTAAAAATGAAATCCTTGCATCTGCACCTGGAAGCTTCCATCACCAATGCATGCAATTACACGCTTGTCTGCCGTTGCTTGAGCATATCCCAGTGCTGCCCCCACGGACCAGCCCATTGATCCATAATACCGCATTTGGAACTCATACCTGCCAAACACACAATCAAAATAGGGAACAAACAGCTTGAAAATATACAGAAAATTATACCTTCAAATAGAGCATCTTAACAGTAGGTCCCTTATCAAAGAACAATCAGCCCTCTATCATCATTCATATTGGAATTTTGATATTAGTATTCTTTTGTTATTGATTGACTGCAACATCTATTGGAATGAAATAGTTTTTATGAAAATTAGCCATGCCTATGCGTCTAATCCTTCTGAAATTTCCCAAACACAAGCTAAGAAGCAGAGAAAACTTCGTTCCTGCCCATACTCCATTAAACACACCCTGAACCTTAAAATTTCCTTCTGGGATTCATATTTTGCTAACAAGGATAAAATGTACTTTTGCTTCATAACAAAACCTTGCAGCCACAAACGCTAAGCAGTCTAATATAAAACCATTGAACAAAAGTAATACTCGACAATCAGTAGGTTTCCCGCATCTTGGCAACAAGAAGCAGACTCCTAAATTACAAAGGCGTTTCCTTTCCAGAGAATTGATGTTCAGCTTACCCACAATTTTCTGGCAATTTAAGCCTCTGGCAATTAAACCAAGAGTTACCAGTTTCAGCAATTACAGTAGTTTCATTTGATAACATGCCCTGCAACCAACCGAATTTTACCAGCTAATATCAACAATAATCCTACTGCAAATGTATCATATAAGAGCAAAGCCAACAATAATCCTACTGCAAATGTATCCTCTAAGAGCAAAGCCAACCAAAAGATAATTGTCTGACCATTTTTTATTCAAAATCTGGTTAGATTCTTTGAGGCCTTGCCTGAATATGTTTGAATAGAACACTGACCCTTAAGGGCTCATATGGTGCACTTTTCAGGCGAACACCTTCGGGTACAAAAATACGCTGATAATTTTCGAAACAGGCTGGGTTGTGCTTCACCTTCTTAGCAAGGGCTCCTAAGAAATCTTTCATTAACACACACCCAAAAGTAAGCCCATTTGCCAGAGTCGCCCTGTTAGGCTGCACGAATATGGCTTTCTTCTTCTTCAAGAGCAAGGAATATCCCACTGAACTATAGTCATTGAAAACAGGCCCAGCAAATAAACATGCATCTGCGGACTCAACTATTTCAACACAGAATGCAGTACTTGCTGCACCCCAGTATGTCCCTATGAAATGAGGATGTGTCTCTGGAACCTGTCCCTTAGCAGCTGGCATTACAGCCACAGCATAACCCGATGCATATGCCAATTCCAGAAATGCAGTTTTTGCCTTAACAACCTTCATCTTTGGCCCACCTACCAACACTGGCTTCACAGCTGCATTTAGGAATTCCGCTGTCATGTCCACCGCTGCTTCCAAACTTTTGGGATTGCTCAACCTACATAATTGATATGATTCAAGGGAAACTATGTCAAAATATAATTAGGATATCACTAATAACAGAAGTTCATTATTTCAAATCTAGAGACATGATTAATTATGAAACCCTGTATCAACTTGGAAAAGAAATTGAAAATTAGCAAAATAAAATTAAGTTCATAGTAAAACTGAGAGATGCAAGCTGAAAATCACTTCAGGAATACTAGACACACAAAGTTGAAACGGGTAGCCAAAATACCCTGACAATTTGAATATACTAAAAAACAAATTGAACTTAGTAAAACGTAGCACAATCCAAAAGCTCCAAAAGATCTCATCAACTGACAGCCTCAATAAATCTCGAAGAGTCTAGGCAACAGGTTTAAGATATTGAATATAGACTAACAGTACCATAACATCCTTGCCCAATAAACCAGAGTCTAGGCAACAGGTTTAAGATATTGAATATAGACTAACAGTACAATAACATCCTTGCCCAATAAACCAGATACTTGTGTATGGAATGGTCTGGTTCAAATAATGGCTAAGGCAATAAAACACCAATGCAAACAAAGAGTGCAAAGTCTCCAGAGAATTGTTTAGCGAGTAAAAAATTGGACCAAAACCCGGAATGCAGCACATACAAACAAATTAAGACATCTCAAGAAAAATAAAAATACAATATATTTAGCAGGAAATGGTTGCTCAGATACCGTGGACATGAATGCAAATCAAATATATTGTTATAAGTTGTTTTTGAAATAAACTGTGAGAAAGTGAAATGTCTAAAGTTTCGGGTCAACAACTATCTCACCTATAACCTATATATGAAAGAAATGTTCACAAAAGTAAAATGCATGAGAAAACTTTTGAAAACGGCCCATAACAGGATAAAAACTTACGTTCTTAAATTCATAACTATAAAACTTACATTCTCAAAATCAGTACGAATGTTTATAAGTTTTTGGATTATTTATTTCATAGTAGTCGTATATTACGTAAAATTATTTATCACATTCATCTCAATGGGAAGGAGAAGTATTAAAAAGAGTATGCTATGTTTTTTAATAAAATAACTAAAAAATTATACAGTTAAAAATTATACAGTAAACTATTATTTATTAATAATTATAATAAAAAATAAATTATAAAATACAGAATTTATTAAATATTTATTTTTATCAAAATTAAATAAGATAATTTTTAAATACTAATTATATATTTATTTTTTATTGATATAAAAATAAAAAATATTAAAATCAACTAAAAATATAAATATTAATCATATTAAATAAGTTATATCTCTCACAATTATTATAAAAGTTGAGAATCTATAATCTCAATATAATTCTTATGTATAAGGTTCACTTGACAACACACCATAATTAAAAGTTGAGAATCTAATTCTTATGATTCTTATGTACGAGGGTCTCTTAACCACACACCATAACTAAAAGTTAAGAACCCATAATTTTAATATAAAGAGAATTAAAGGGGTTTGAAATGACAATATATCTAAAATTTATGGTAAAAAGATATTTCTATTTTGATTATAAATTTTATAATATTTTAATAAGATGTTTTTATAATTGTAATATGTTTTAAAGTTTTTGAAGTGAAATTATTTTTTTTTGTTTAAAAATAGTTTTTGACTTTATATGAATCAATGGCTCTAAAAATCTCTGGCCATTAAGATTGTGGAGAAGTTACAACTTAAATTTGGGATTTCAAACACAGTCCTTGCTGGATTCTAGACCAATTTGGCCAGAAAATATGCTCAGAAAAGCTTCGAAACTTATAATAAATAAACTACAACATTCCAAAAATATATCCAAACAAGAAGAGTTGACTTCACTCCTTTCCATCAAAATTTTAAGGTATTTTGGAATCTGACATCTTATTAAACTTACTGTTTTCAAAATCCATCAAAATTTTAAGATATTTTGGAATCTGCCATCTTGTTAAACTTCTATTTCCAAAAGCCATCTTTATTAGATTCTAGAATAAGATAGACCAGAGACATCCTTATTAGATTTTAGAATGAAATAGATAAAAAAAAAATCAAATTTTTAACCTCACTGCTGTTATAAAAAATTTCAACGCATCTAAATAAATTAAGAATTAAATCACATAAACAAGACTCCAATAAAAACAGGGCACTCTTATATCAACCACTAATGTAGTGTTTGTTTGATCTTCACAAGTGGTCAATGCGCTAAAAAGTGTAACCAGCACTGGGTGGGTGTTCATGTAAATATTCGTTAGAAAAATTCCCCAAACCTGAAATTCTCGAATGCTGAAGAGGAGTGAAGATAAATTAATAAAATTTCCAGAATTTGTTACCTGGGTGATAGACTGTATGGAACAGGTTGCCGGGCGAAAGTGGGGTGTTGAATGGCAGCAAGATTACAGCTAATGCTGATATACACAGGCTTGCTCTCTATAATTGCTGTTGAAATCGCATGGTCAATGAGCTCCTGAGCTTCGTCCAAATGATTGACTATAACCTGCACAGTTTCTTTAATTTCTAACAACGTTACACCTCCTAAAGGATTAATTTCAACTTCCAATCCAATACTAGTATTACATCACATTCTACAGACCTGAGCGCATGTAATCGTCTGGAAGCAGCGATACTCCTGGCTGAAGTCTGGCAGCCCAATGGTATGATGCAAAATGCGATTGGTCCCATAGTCGTTAGAATTAGGGCCCCCCACGATACAGATGATTGGCAAATTCTCGCTGTAAGCCCCTGCGATCGCATTGATGACACTGAGCCCCCCAACTGTGAACGTAACGACGCAGGCCCCCACGCCTCTGGATCGCGCGTACCCATCGGCCGCGTAGCCGGCGTTGAGCTCGTTGCAGCAGCCGACAAGATTGAGGCCAGGCTCCGCCAGCAGATGGTCCAGCAATGTGAGATTGAAGTCCCCAGGAACAGAGAAAACATCCCGGACGCCAACCTCAACTAGCCTCCGCGCTAGGTAGCGGCCCAACGTGGTGTGGGAAATGTGTGGGGCTAATCCTCCCACCACTGATTTGTTGCAGGGAAGGCACCCCACGTCGTCGTTTGCAGGGGATTTCGAGTTCACGTTACCAGTGGTGCTCGTAGCCATTTCTGATAAATCGATTACTCGGATTCAATTGCCGGTCTGACTTGTAATTTTGGTGTCAATCCAAATAGCAACTTGAACCTCAAGGAAACCGTCGGCGGTTTCATTTGAATGGCAAAACCATAACCCGTAGACAGGAGATGCTGGGAATAGCTGTTTTGTATCTTTGAAATTGTGGGCGGTCAACGCTGCCAAGCGAGCTCTGCAACTAATTGTCTCACACAATTCACTGATGGGAACGGGGAATTTCTTTATTAAAATTTTACTGTATAGGATCACTGACCTCACGCCATTGACTTACTGATGGGAGTCGAGATTTATTTTATTCCAATTTTAATGGACCAAGCATGTAAAAATACTATAATTTATAAATTTTGAATTAAAAAATAATTTATAAGTATATTATTTTGGTATAGAGATTAAATTTGGAGTATTATTTTTTTTAACGAGAAGACTGTTATAAAGGGTTGAAACGTCCAAAGTTTTTCTTCAACATTTGTTTCAACCAAAAAAAATTAGTGAAGAAAAGAGAGACTTAATACAATCATATTAGATTTTAGTTTTACAATCTTTATTACAATACTGACTTTCTTACCCTTTTACAATGTCAAAATTATAGTGAGTTAGGGAGGCTTCTCTCCAAGCTTTTTGAGTATAAAAATAAAATCTTAAATCAAAATAGATAATTTTTTTCTTTAGGTCCGAAAGACCAATGTTTGGTCTTAGCTGACATTAACCACCACCACCATCATCATCATATATATTAATTAAATATTATACTAATTTTTAATAATATAATAATAAAATTATTAACAATATTATTAAAAATTATTACGAAAAATTAATTTTTTATTGATTAAAAAATATTATTAGAATAATAAAATAAATAATAATTATTATTAATAAATTAATATATACTCATTAATTTTAATGTAATTAATAAATTTAGATATTGATAATATTATTAAAATAAAGAAATATTCTTCTTCTTCTCGAATAAAAAGATTGATAACATTATTAAAATAAAGAAATAGTCTTCTTCTTCCGGAATAAATGAAATTATTACCCTTAACATTAATGTTAGAGTTAATATAAAGTAAATATTAATTAAATAATGTTAATATTCATATATATATATATATGATAAATATAAATTATTACTCATATTAATGTTCTAATTATTATAAAATAAATAATAATAATAAATTTAATGTGAGGCTGAATATTGTTAATTTTTATTAAAATAATAATTTTAAATTACTTTTATTTTAATTAAAATGAATTATATTTTAAATATTTTATTTTACTATAATTTAATTTTAAATTTTTAATGTTTAAAATTTATATTTTTCCTTTATTTTAAGTAGCTGGAAAAAAGAATTATAAAATATTTAAACTATTCACAAATACATATTTTAAGAATAATGTGGTTGGATGACATAGTTCTTGCGTTGAGAGACGCATTTTAATTTTTTATATATAAAAGCCGATAAGTAATGAGCAGTTTACAAATATTTCTATATTATAATTTCTTTTTTAATTTTTATAATAATAATTTATTAAATTTTATTTTAATTAACGAAAAATAATAATTTTATTTATAAAATCAATTTGTTATGTATTTTACAACTTAATTTGAATGGATGACTATTAGATTCATATTAGCAATATTTTAATTTATTTAAAATTAGCAATTGTTTTCGATGAAAGAGTTTTGAGGCTCGGTGAAAGAGTTAAAAACACACTCTATATATTCTTCGCATTTATTCTTCGGTGAAAGAGTTCTGAGGCTCGGTGAAAGAGTTAAACACATACTCTATATATACTTCGGTGAAATAGTTCTGAGGCTCGGTGAAAGAGTTAAACACATACTTTATATATTCTTCGGATATATTCTTCGATGAAAGAGTTCTGAGGCTCGATGAAAGAGTTAAAAACGTACTCTATATATTCTTCGCATATATTCTTTGGTCTGCGGGTTGCAGTGGGCACGGGTGATCTGCAGTCAGGTTTGTTGATATCAGGTGCACACATTCCTTATCTTTTTCTTTTTCTAATACATATTTGCTCATATAATTTCAAGTATGAATATTTCACCACAGTTACCAAAGATTACCAAGGGCAGACCTAGCACAATTACTCTACAAGGCCTTTATGAGTATATAGAGTCTTTAGAGAAACGCAGAGAAGAAAGAGAAGCCAAGCTACAAAAAGAGTTAGAAGCCATGCTGAAAAATAAATTTGCATCTCTTGAAGACACGATCCAAAAACAAATAGAAAATAAAATAGAACTATTGGAGAATAAAATGGAGGTAATGGAGACTGGATTGTAGGTTATAGAAAAACAAAACCAAGATACTAACCAACCATCCCAGCAAAGAGATGCTGATACTTTAGAGAGTCTTAAAATGAAAGACATGATTAAAGAACTAGAAGAAAAAGTTAATAGCCGCCTCACCCTAAATAATGTGATAGATAAGTTAGATATCAAACCAATTAAAGATGAAATGAAAAAATTAATAGAATTAGACCACGAATGTAACAAAAGGGCCTTGAATCTTATAATCTTCGGTTTAAAAGAGGAAGTAGATGAGGATACTTTAGCCTTAGCCCAGACAAAATTACATAATAGATTACAAATTGAAACAGTGTGTCTCACAGAAGCAACAAGGTTGGGGAAATTAACCGAGAATAAAGAAAGACTAATCTGCATAAAGGTGAGCTCCACTGATCATAAGTACGACATACTTAGTAAAACCTCAAGTCTAAAAGGAACGAGAATATTCATAAATGAAGATCTCATTCCAGAAGATCAAGCAGAATTAAGAAAGGAGGTTCAAAAGGTAAAAGAAGCTAGAAAGGAAGGAAAATGGGCAATAATCAGAAATAGAAAAGCCTTTATTCGAGATAGAAACCAAAAAGATAGTAATCAATAGCAATTAAACATGCTCCGGATCCTTTTTTGGAACTGTCGGGGGTTCCCATGGAACAAAGGCCCCAAGCTAAGTCGGATTTCAAATGATGTTGATATTATTTTTCTTGTTGAAACTTGGGAGCACGAAAAATCTAAGGTCCCTAACATAGATGGCTTTACGCTATGGTCTACCTGGAACAAGCGATCCTCCCGTAGAGGCATTGGGGGAATAGCTTGTTACATTAAGAAGAACATCTCCCCCCATGCTAGGATTTATAAAAATGACCCTCACAACCAATATAGTTGGATAGAGATCAGAGACATTAATAATAAAAAGTCCTACATAACAATATGTTATTTTCCTCCCATCAATTCTAACTTCTATAAGAAGAATAATCTAGATAAAACTAACCCTTACAATGGTTTAGAGAATGATATTTCTAGCCTAAGGAATGACGGTAATATCCTTTTAATAGGTGACTTTAATGCTCGAACTTCAAACAACCAAGCTATTATTCTAAGAAATCATTCCAACCCTAATCCTCTTTGGTTAGACGAAGACCCTACTCTGGCCAGTAGGTACAAAAGGAGCTCTGTAGACCTTGGGGAAAATTTGTTTGGGTCGGAGCTAGTTAAGCTCTATAGTGCTCAGGATCTCATAATTTGCAACGGTCTAAAGAAGTGGCCCAATTCCAGCAAGATGACCTGCATCCATGGACTTGGTAGCAGCGTGGTGGACTACGTTATTTCTGATCTCCCATTATACAACGAAATAATAAATTTTGACATCTTAAACGACCACGAACCTGACTCTGATCATAGGCCTTTACTTATTACTCTCAATTTTGTCATGCATAGAGTTCCCACAGAAAATAATACTTACAGCCAAAAGAACTTAGTATTTGATAGAAATAAAAATGATCTCTTTCTAAATGAATTAAAAACTAATTTGCTTCCTTTATCTAGTATAGACAACATAGAAGACCTCTATCATAATTTTACTACAACCCTCTCATATTCTATTAAAAAGTTCTCAATTGAAGTTTCAAATAATAAAAGAAATAGCAAAACCAATCCATGGTATGACAAAGATTGTAAAAGTGCGAGGAGAGCAATTAAGGAAGCTGTTGATGAATCTCTTAAAATGGACAAGATAAAAATATACAAAGCCCTAACTAAAAGGAAAAAGAGGCAGTACATTCGTCAAAGACAGGAGAATCTCTTACACCTCTCTAAGGTAGCTCCTAAGAAATTTTGGAGGCAGATTATGACTAGGAAAACTAAAGATAATAATAAAATTGCTCCTCACGATTGGAATTCCTATCTTAAAAAGCTTTATGAATCCCCAAATTTCATGGATAATTTGGAAACCCTGCTCACAACGAAAGAAGTTTTCTCTTTAGAAGACATTAAGTTTGGGGTTAATCGCCTCGCTAATGGGAAAGCTAAGGACATTGAAGGTTACTAGGCGGAAATCTTAAAAATTGGAGGTCCTGTCCTCATCCCCCACATCCACAAGCTTTTCAATCAAGCAGTCAAGCAAGGGTTCCCTAAACCTTGGATTGAGAGCCTCATTATCCCTATTTTTAAAAGCGGGGATACAAATAACCCCTCTAATTATCGGACAATTATGATCAGCCCTCTCTTAGCCAAGTTATATGGTAGTATTTTGGAAAAGAAGTTAAGCATATGGCTTGAAAGTGAAGGTAAGCGGGCTAAAGGCCAAGCAGGTTTTAGAAGGCATCACTCAATAATAGACCACCTCGTTACGCTTAGGATCATTGCGGAGGAATGTCGTAATGATACATCCAATTTATTTTGTTGCTTTGTGGACTTTAGAAAGGCTTTCGATACGATTCCTAGATACAACCTTTGGAATAGATTAGAAGAGCTAAAGGTTCCTCTCGAGTTGAGAGCTACCGCTATAAGGTTATACGAGAATGTAATTGCCAAGCTAAAGAGCAATGAGGGGTGGTCGAAAGATATTAAGTGTAACATCGGAGTTAAACAAGGCTGTCCCCTCTCCCCTACCCTATTTGGCATTTACATCGATAAGCTCGAAGGCTATTTAGAGGAAGCAGGATGTGATAGCACGATCTTAGCTGGGATAGTCGTCATCCTTCTTCTCTATGCTGATGATATTGTTCTTTTGGCAAGGTGCCCATCTGATCTTGATAAGCAACTCAGGCTTCTTAAGGATTTCTGCTCTACCATGGGTATGACTGTTAACACTGACAAAACAAAAGTCATGATTATCAAATCCAAGAAGGACACTTATGCTAATTTTATGTATGACAATAATAACTTGGAGGAAGTGTATTCTTACAAGTACCTAGGAATTGATATTCATCACAAGCTCAATTGGAACCATAGCATTGAGAAAAGGATTAATGGGGGGTGGAAAGCTTATTTTGGTCTTGAAAATAATTGTAAAACAACAAACCTCGTAATGTGGAATAAAAAGAAGTTCCTCTTTGAAACTTTAATCACTCCTGTTATCTTATATGGCTGTGAGGTTTTGGGTTGCAGCATCTCCAGAGAATCATGGAGAAAGATTGAGCAAATCCAGAAGCGTTTTATAACTTATAACCTGAAAATTAAAAGTAATACACCCTATCCTATTCTCCTTATAGAATCAGGGCTTTCCCCTATTGAGAGCCTAGCTATGATTAGGTTTTTGCTGTACAAGCACAAACTCAATAACATAGACGATCATAGACTTCCTAAGCTAGCTTTAAATTCCAGTCAAAACCACCTAAGGCTCAATCGGGGGTGGCATAAAGACACAAGGGCCTGGTTAAACTATTGGGAGATCAACGAGAATGATGCATTGCAAAACATAAATAACATTAAATATATTGCTACTTCTAAGTCCAAAGAAAAAATGTGGTGTGAGAAAGATTTAGCGGCTAAAAGAAAATTAAGTTATTATAAGAAGGTCATCAACCCCACCCTAAAAGATCAAAAGTATCTCTCTATTTTAACTAACTCAAAGAAGAAAATTAATATAGCAAAGATTAGAACGAATTCTCATGAGCTCCATAGTGAAACAGGTCGTTGGGCAGTTCCTAAAACGCCATGGATGGAAAGGATCTGCCATATATGTGAGAATAGGAACATCGAGGATGAAAACCACTTCCTCTTAGAGTGCCCCGCGTACAACCACATTAGGTCTCAGTTTCACAATCTTTGTTACAATACTGACCTTCTTAGCCTTTTACAATGTCAAAATTATAGTGAGCTCGGAAGGCTTCTCTCCAAGCTTTTTGAGCATAGGAATAAAATCTTAAATCAAAATAAATAATTTATTTCTTTAGGTCCGATAGGTCAATGTTTGGTCTCAGCGGATGTTAACCATCATCATCATCATCATCAGATAAGATTCTTAAATTGTAAAAGTTGTATTTTGATTTGAGATAATAATTATTGTATTAGATTTAGGTTGTTTAATTTGTTTGTGTTAATTTGGTAATACACGATTAAAACAATAATTGAACTATTGAGATGATGAAAGTTAAGTGAGATATAATTTACTACTTATTTTACCAATGAAAAATTTAAAACCATTGTGAAGAAATATTGATTTTCTAGAATGTGAAATTTCTATTAAGAAGAGGTACATATTACTTTTGCCTCATTTTAGGCGTTCTATGTCATTTTATGAAGGGCATTTAATAAAAAAAATTGCCTATGTCTGATATGGTGGCATTCAAAATGTATGTTGTATTCTTATTCTCATTTGTATTCCCTATTATTGATGATTATCTCATTTATGAAATTATCTATAATTGTTGTAAATCAAGACAATGTATTATTACTCTGCATCAAGTTGAACTGGACCCAAAGGATGACAAATTAGAATAATCCTACTATTGTTGTATATTGGTTACTTCAATAGTAGGTTTTGGATGACATTATTTTCTTAAAGACAATTAAACCCATATACCTATAGATACTACCTATGTGTGAATCTAAGTGTTCAATGTACAGAGAGAGATACAATCATATTCAATGTACATAGAGAGAGATATAGTTGTATTCAATGTACAGTCATTTTCAATGTTCAGTAGTAGTAGAGGTGGTCGTTATGTTAACCAGATTGAAGGGCCTGAAGATCCCATGGACAACGACCTCGTGCGTGGAATAGACGTCGGGATGGAAAACCGGATCATTGTTGATGGTGAGGGGATGCTTGGCATCGTAAGCCCCGGTGATGTACAGGCGGCGGCCGGGGAGAAGAGTTGGGAGTCCCGAACCCACATGAAGTCGTTGTAGGTCACTGAAACGCAGTCGAGTCGGCACCACATGGAAGCGCATCATGGCCGCCAGAAGTGATGACGAGGACGCCACATAAGCGAAGTTCTGGTTGGTGGGAGCAAACACGGTGACGTGGCTGACATTGTTCTGGTCCTTGGCCAGGATCATGTCCATCTCCTCTAGCTGCATGGCCATGACAAATGATATGTAGCCCTTGGAGCGCAACACTTCTTGGATTCTGAACCATGATACCTTAACTCCAAGATCATTGTCGTTGTTGTCGTTGTCATCATCTTCGGCAAGTGACGCGATAACTACGATATCAGGTTGTCGGTGGGTGTGGGCGGACGGTGGAAGTGCGACAATGACACTATCAAGTTGTGGTTGGGCGTGTGAGTGGGCGGAGCGTTGGAGCACGGGGTGACGATGAGGCTCTCCAGACTTGTCTCGCTAGCATTTGGGTCAAAGAATGGCGGGGCCACGTCGTGGATGGCGAAGGTGCCTCGGGTGTAGAGATTGGGGCGAGCGACAGGCACTCTGTTGATGGCCACGACCCCATTCACGTTTCTCGTGACCACAAGGTTCTTGTCGTGGAGTAGCGTGGGTATGCAGGAGTCGAGTTGCATGGTAGAAAACATTTTCTAGAGAAGCTTGCGTGTGGAGGTGTGGTAGTGGAGGAGGTCCATCATGAGACATGATGGGAGCGACAAATTATTGAGGGCATCGTCGCTGAGGGCGAAGAACATGCAGTGTGTGGGCAACAGGATTTCGTCTGCCAAGATTTCTAGAGACGTGATGATGATGTTGTAACCACCCGCCTCTTGCAGAGCTCTGCTCGCGTTCATCACCATCTCGTTCATGGTCACCTTCTCCTTTGCACTTGAAACACTGCTTAGAAATATGATCACTGCAAAGGCCAACAATATGCTCCAGAGCCTCATCCTGCAATAGAAGAATTAGCAATGAAATACCCAAGAAAATAAAATAAAAATACCATCAACAAGTCAGAGGGTTATCAAATAACCTGAGCAACAGATCTTTGAAGAAATGCAACAGCGTTGTCTGTAAACAAGAAAGACTCGACAACGATAATTACCAAGAGAGTAGAATGAGATGCTCAAAATCTTTCTTTACAAACCCTCCAAGCGCTCTTTACAAACCCTAGTTCATTTATGTAGCTAAAGCTGAGAGTGTGGTGGAATATATATAGAGGGGGTAGAGTATGTATGTCTTTGTAGACTTTAGCAGCCAAATTGCTGGAGGGGATCTCATACACCAATCTGGTATAAATAAACCATGGTATTAAGAATTTTCATGATAAAGTGAGAGTGAATCTCCAAATTACGAATCTTGTTACATTTTTTTTGGAATCTTGTTACATATTTTTTTAAAGAAATATATGTTTTACTTCTATACTAATTCTTTTTATCAATAGTAATTATCATTATTATTTTAAATAAAATTAAAATTTAGTTAATTTATGATTTTTTTTTTTTTTTTAATTTTAATAAATTGAAATATATGATGGAGTGTTTTGATGTTTATTATAGATTAATACTATTTAATTTATATATTTACCCTATTTTTATTAACCCTATAATTTTTACATTGTAACATTTAAATTATTAATTTAAAAATAAAATAATTCGATAACTAAGTTCCTTTTATGTAGGAAGAGTAGGCATGGACACTAGGTCTGCTCTTGTTCAGATCGTTGAAACAAATGAAATCATCATGAATGATGCAAACGTTGAAGCTGAGGATTTGAAAGGAATGATAGGGATGAAAGAGCAGAGCAATAAAGAAGAAAAAACAGAAATGGTGGTCATTAAATCTTGTGGTCATGACGATGCAGCTGAGTTTTTAGATAACTCTCTAGGAAAGGCCGAGGATTTGATTCCTCCCATCAATCCAGAGTGGACAGACTATGAATGCACGAAGACTGATGATATGATGGATGTTGTCAGGATTTTTTATTGTGTTAACCTCCTTGTGTTTGAAGAGCTCCAAGATTTGGGTCCTGCAGCACCAACCTCATCCTCATTGGGTTTTGCTACTACTACTTCCTCTTCAGCCTCTGCTTCTTCTCCATCTTCGTCTTCTTGGATTCCCAGAAATATCAAGTAGGAGGCTGAAGGTGTAGAAAGGAATTCCTCAACCTGTGCAGCCCCAAGCACCCCATCTAGTGGAGACCAGGATGTTGCATTATGTGGCATTGATTCTTCCACCTCTTGTTCATATAATCAGAGATTGGACACTGCTTTTCATCGAGTTTGGCATGTGATTGAGATCATTGGAGGACAATTATAAAGGTAAGTACATCGATTCAAGAGGGATCTTTATGGATTCTTTTGGTATTGGTTCTGCCCATTGGATAACAGTTGATGTGTTTTCTTATCTCCATATTATTCTCTTGGTTTTGAAATTTCTCATTTTTAGGACTGCACCCAAAAAGCCTCACAGGGATAATTTTTTTCTCTTATGTCAATTTTATTCATCTCCATGGAGGTTCAAGGAAAATAGGAACTATGGTTATGATAGTCCCCGGAGGTCCCTCATGGTTGAAGTCAATTGAAAGTTGAGTTTTTTCACCCTGGAGTACTCAAGAAACTCTGATAAATGAAATTGTTGGTTGATCTTACTACATGTCCCTTGTGGTGTGTATTGACCATGAGCAGGTCAAAGTTTCAGGGTGAAACGGTGATCGATTACTGGATTCCAATAAGAAATATGTCGGAAGGGCACTGGAAAAATGGTGCATTTTGGATAAACTTTTTCCTATGCAATGCCACAACATACCAGGCCTGTCATAACAAACTTCATTAAGATATCTGTCTCTTATTACACATTCATTATTCATCAAAATGTTGGAAAGAAAATTTAAAAGTAAAAGACAAAAACCCTCTTTTACCATTTTTGATAGAATGCCATTTGATTTTAGGATTTTACCAAAAAAGTTGAACCAATAATGCAATGGTGCACGACAGTGCAACAACTATGAGCAATAGATGCATGACATGAGCTGTGAACATGGGCATAAACAGAAAATGCAATGGATAGAAACAAGTAAAAGTACACAATTTAACAATGAAAGCCCTAAAAAGCTTGAAATGAGTACAAAACATAAAAAGGTAGAGCGCCATATATAGCTGGTAATATCTGCCTTCTTACCTAAAGGAGGATCTCAACCATGGAGTAAATAAGATGCAGCTAAAGTAGTGACATAAAGCTATAATATGACATAAAAAAAATAAACTCAGTCATGTATGATTCTCTTTAAAGATTGCCACTGTAGCAAAATCTCAGAAATTGTTTTGTACATAGAAATTGCATCAAATGTTAATTAAAATAATCAAAGAATCCAAGTATACATTCAATTATAAGAGTAGTTGTTGACTCAAATGGTGGAAATTAGTTATAGATTTAAGGTAAAAACCTAGCAGACAATGGAAACTCAACATGTATTTGAAAGCCAAGTTTTAACACAAAATTAGTTTTCCTTTAAAAAAGCAATAAGTTGCACCATTCATCTGCACCACATATACCCCCTTTCCAGCAACACCTTCAGCAAGATGAAAAAGTAAACTACAGTATGCACATGCTGCCACATTTTCAGGATTCACTATTTACATATATGTACAACCAATCTAGTATGGCACACTTTTATAGAACAAAAATTTTTAGTATAAAAACTGCTGAGGAGAAAAACAAGAAAGTGCCTTCCCTCTAGAACATAGTTTCTTGTCAAGGGAAGTCACTTCAAAATGCACAGATCACCTTCTAAGAAAAAGAATAAACACGACGTTGTACAACACAAAACTACAAAGAACTACAATTGATGAGTAAACTCAACAAAATGCCTAGGAGATCCATCTCCAAGGGTATCGAGAATTTGTGGATGCCTTCTTACCTAAAGGAGGTTCTCAACCATGGAGTAAATAGGATTCAGCTAAAGTAGTGACATAAAGCTATAATATGACATAAAAAATTAAACTCAAACATGTATGATTCTCTTTAAAGAATGCCACTATAGCAAAATCTCAAAAATTGTTTTGTACATAGAAATTGCATCACATGTTATTTAAATAATCAAAGAATCCATGTATACATTCAATTATAGAGTAGTTGTTGACTCTAATGGTGGAAAATAGCTATATCTTTAAGGTAGAAACCCAACAGACAATGGAAACTCAGCATGTATTTGAAAGCCAAGTTTTAACAAAAAATTAGTTTTCCTTTAAAAAAGCAATAAGTTGCATCATTCATTTGCACCACATATACCCCCTTTCCAGCAACAGTTTTTCAGCAAGATGAAAAGGTAAAGTACAGTAAGCACATGTTGCCACATTTTCAGGATTCACTATTTACATATATGTACATCGAATTTGGCATGGCAAGCTTTTATAGAACAAAGTTTTTTACTATAAAAACTACAGGGGAAAAAACAAGAAAGTGCCTTCCCTCTGAAACATAGTCTCATGTCAAGGGAAGTCACTTCAAAATGCACAAATCACCTTCTAAGAAAAAGAATAAACACGACACTGTACAACAAAAAACTACAAAGAACTACAATCGATGAGTAAACTCAACACAATGCCTAGGAGATCCATCTCCAGGGGTATCGAGAATTTGCTGATCCCATTACATGCATGTCATAAACTTGAAAGGGATCTGTTTCTATGCCATAGTCCATCAAAGGCCTGTCTTCCAGTTGATCATCATGGTCATACACAAAATCAGGAATCTCAATCTGTCCCTTTTTAATGCAATTCTAGACGATTTACATACTTCAACTTCCAGTGTAAATTGCATAACACGTCAAATAAAACACTTATTAGTAGGATATTGGCTAATAGTTACAAGTTGTTAAAAACTCTTTGAGAATTTTATCGCATTTTTAAATTTTACCAATTTTAATTCTTAAAAAATCTTTGAGAATTTTATCCCATTTTAAGTTTTACAAATTTTAATTCTAAAAAAAACACTCCACAAAAAAGAAAAAAAGAAAAAAAAGAAAAAAAGAAAAGAAATATCTTTAGCCGTAAAAGAGAAATTACAAGAAAGCTTCAATTTACTAGAGAGCTTCAAGAGTTAGCAGTATATCTTTAATGAGTAATTTGAAAATTTCAATCTTGTCTATATCTTTTAAAGTAATCAATTTAAATCTGACATATCTGCAAGTTGTCTATGGATTTATGGATTTTTAATGATTCGATTCGGAGACCATCAAAATTTTGGAGTTTTTTTTAGAAGAAAAAGCGTAATATATTCATATAAGAAGATTACATAGAGCAAATGCAAGAAGCATATGCAAAAACAGTCATATAAGAAGATTACATAGAGCAAATGCATGAAGCATATGCAGAAACGTGGACCGAGCCACTTGCAAATCTGCGCAAATCTGCTAAAACAGATCCCAAATAAAGCCCCGAAGGGCTAATATTGCCCCCCAGACAAGGCAACCCATCTATAAGGTGCAGAAGAGGCACCAGAAAACCAAGCAGACAAGCATCTGAAGAAAGAGCAACAAGATCTGTCCGCCCAATATGGAAGGAGAGGCACGAAATGAGGAAGAGAGCAGCAAAAGAAGCCACTCCTTCCCCGCCCCCTCAAACTCTCCACCCGAATCAGACGAGAAACAGAGGAAGAACGCTGCCACAATCATCCGCATCTGCCTGCAGAAAAGACCAACGGAGACCTCCATAGAAGCGGCACGAAACAGGGCAGAAGCACCGCTATTCCCTCAACGCTCCAAAGGATATGCCGTGGCCAGAAAAAACCTAACTGCCGCCGAGAAGGAGAAGACCCACCGGAGCAGAGGCATCGCCGGGGGCAGAGGCGGCAAGGGGAGCCACCTCGCCCCCGCTTAGAGAAAACTAAAAGACCAGAAGATGGAGCCAGAACAAAACTAACTACGCTCCTCCCCTGCTCGCCGCTCCTGCTCACGCTCCTCCCCTGCTCGCCGCTGCTGTTCGCCCTCCTGCGCTCAAACCCCTGCTCGCCCTCCTGTTCGTGCTCCTGCTCCGCCCCTTCCGCTTCTACGCTCCTCCCCTGTTCGCCGCTGCTGTTCGCCCTCCTGCGCTCAAACCCCTGCTTGCCCTCCTGCTCGTGCTCCTGCTCGCCCTCCTGCTCGTGCTCTTGTTCCGCCCCTTCCGCTTCTACGCTCCTCCCCTGCTCGCCGCTCCTGCTCACGCTCCTCCCCTGCTCCGAAGAGTTTCAGCTTTGCTGGAAGAGCTTCCTCTGTGAACCGGAACTTAAGCACGCTGCATAACATCCAGCCTGTAGCGAGGGTTCTCTCCATGTTCGCCCTCCTGATCGAGCTCCTGCTCCGCCCCTTCCGCTTCTACGCTCCTCCCCTGCTCGCCGCTGCTCACCGCGAGGTTTCTCTCCACGCTGCTCGCCTCTCCTCCCTTGTTCGCAGCTTAAAATGACTATTTATGCTAAATTTATCTTGCAAACAATTGCAACACCATAAAAGGGCCACAAAAGACACCGAAGCAGGCTTATGGAAAAGCTACATTCCCCGGTTTTTATTAGATAATAATAAAAATGTTGTAACATCTACAAACAAATTTCAATTTACCAGAGAGTTTTATAAGTGAGAAGTGCATCTTTTATGCAAGAGGGCTTTGAAAATTTCAGTCTTGTCTGAATCTTCTAAAGTAAATAATTTAAATATGTGATAGCTGCAAGTTGTTTACGGATTTGTAGAGATTCAATTATGAAACCCTCAAAATTTTGGACCCTGAAGTTTTATTAAACAATAATAAAAATATTTACAAGCAAACTTCAATCCAACATAAAGTTTCAACCTGTTAGGCTGCACGAATATGGCTTTCTTTTTCTTCAAGAGCAAGGAATATCCCACTGAACTATAGTCATTGAAAATAGGCCCAACAAATAAACATGCATCTGCGGACTCAACTATTTCAACACAGAATGCAGTACTTGCTGCACCCCAGTATGTCCCTATGAAATGAGGATGTGTCTCTAGAACCTGTCCCTTAGCGGCTAGCATTACAGCCACATCAAAACCCGATGTATATGCCAATTCCAGAAATGCAGTTTTTGCCTTAACAACCTTCATCTTTGGCCCACCTACCAACACTGGCTTCACAACTGCATTTAGGAATTCCGCTGTCATGTCCACCGCTGCTTCCAAACCTTTGGGATTGCTTAACCTATATAATGGATATGATTCAAGGGAAACTACGTCAAAATATAATTGGGATATCACTAATACCATAAGTTCATTATTTCGAACCTAGAGACATGATTAATTATGAAACCCTGTATCAACTTGGAAAAAAATTTGAAAATTAACAAAATAAAATTAGTTCATAGTAAAACTGATTGATGCAAGCTGAAAATCGCTTCAGGAATACCAGACACACAAAGTTGAGACGGGTAGCCAAAATACCCTACCAATTTGAATATATTAAAAAAAATTGAACTTACCAAAACGTAGCACAATCCAAAAGCTCTCATCAACTGGGAGCCTCAATAAATCTGCAAGAGTCTAAACAACAGGTTTAAGATATTGAAGATAGACTAACAGTCTAATAACATCCTTGTCCAATAAACCAGATACTTGTGCATGGAATGGTCTAGTTCAAATAATGGCTAAGACAATAAAACTTTTGGGATTGCTTAAGCTACATAATGGATATGATTCAAGGGAAACCATGTCAAAATATAATTGGGATGCCACTAATACCATAAGTTCATTATTTCGAACCTAGAGACATGATTAATTATGAAACCCTGTATCAACTTGGAAAAAAATTGAAAATTAACAAAATAAAATTAGTTCATAGTAAAACTGATTGATGCAAGTTGAGAATCGCTTTGGGAATACCAGACACACAAAGTTGAGACGGGTAGCCAAAATTCCTTGCCAATTTGAATATATTAAAAAAAATTGAACTTACCAAAACGTAGCACAATCCAAAAGATCTCATCAACTGGGAGCCTCAATAAATCTGCAAGAGTCTAAACAACAGGTTTAAGATATTGAAGATAGACTAACAGTCTAATAACATCCTTCTTCAATAAACTAGATACTTGTGCATGGAATGGTCTAGTTCAAATAATGGCTAAGGCAATAAAACTTTTGGGATTGCTTAACGTACATAATGGATATGATTCAAGGAAACTACATCAAAATATAATTGGGATATCAATAATACCATAAGTTAATTATTTCGAACCTAGAGACATGATTAATGAAACCCTGTATCAACTTGGAAAGAAAATTGAAAATTAACAAAATAAAATTAGTTCATAGTAAATCTGATTGATGCAAGTTAAAAATTGCTTCAGGAATACCAGACACACAAAGTTGAGATGGGTAGCCAAAATACCCTGCCAATTTGAATATATTAAAAAAAAATGAACTTATCAAAACGTAACACAATCCAAAAGCTCTCATCAACCAGGAGCCTCAATAAATTTGCAACAGTCTAAACAACCGGTTTAAGATATTGAAGATAGACTAACAGTCTAATAACATCCTTGTCCATTAAACCAGATACTTGTGCATGGAATGGTCTAGTTCAAATAATGGCTAAGGCAATAAAACTTTTGGGATTGCTTAACCTACATGATGGATATGATTCAAGGGAAACTACGTCAAAATATAATTACGATATCACTAACACCATAAGTTCATTATTTCGAACCTAGAGACATGATTAATTATGAAACCCTGTATCAACTTGGAAAAAAATTTGAAAATTAACAAAATAAAATTAGTTCATAGTAAAATTGATTGATGCAAGTTGAAATTCGTCTTCAGGAATACTAGACACACAAAGTTGAGACGGGTAGCCAAAATACTTTGCGAATTTGAATATATTATAAAAAAATTGAACTTACCAAAACGTAGCACAATCCAAAAGATCTCATCAACTGGGAGCCTCAATAAATTTGCAAGAGTCTAAACAACAAGTTTAAGATATTGAAGATAGACTAACAGTCTAATAACATCCTTGTCCAATAAACTAGATACTTGTGCATGGAATGGTCTAGTTCAAATAATGGCTAAGGCAATAAAAATTTTGGGATTGCTTAACCTACATAATGGATATGATTCAAGGGAAACTACGTCAAAATATAATTGGGATATCACTAATACCATAAGTTCATTATTTCGAACCTAGAGACATGATTAATTATGAAACCCTGTATCAACTTGGAAAAAAAATTGAAAATTAACAAGTTGAAAATCACTTCAGGAATACTAGACACACAAAGTTGAGACGGGTAGCCAAAATACCTTGCCAATTTGAATATATTAAGAAAAATTGAACTTACCAAAATGTAGCACAATCCAAAAGCTCTCATCAATTGGGAGCCTCATTAAATCTGCAAGAGTCTAAACAACAGGTTTGAGATATTGAAGATATACTAACAGTCTAATAACATCCTTGTCCAATAAACTAGATACTTGTGCATGGAATGTTCTAGTTCAAATAATGGCTAAGGCAATAGAACTTTTGGGATTGCTTAACCTACATAATGGATATGATTCAAGGGAAACTACGTCAAAATATAATTAGGATATCACTAATACCATAAATTCATTATTTCGAACCTAGAGACATGATTAATTATGAAACCCTGTATCAACTTTGAAAATTAACACAATAAAATTAGTTCATAGTAAAACTGCAAGTTGAAAATCGCTTCAGGAATACCAGACACACAAAGTTGAGACGGGTAGCCAAAATACCCTACCAATTTGAATATATTAAAAAAAATTGAACTTACCAAAACGTAGCATAATCCAAAAACTCTCATCAACTAGGAGCCTCAATAAATCTGCAAGAGTCTAAACAACAGGTTTAAGATATTGAAGATAGACTAATAGTCTAATAACATCCTTGTCCAATGAACCAAATACTTGTGCATGGAATGGTCTAGTTCAAATAATGGCTAAGGCAATAAAACACCAATGCAAACAAAGAGTGCAAAGTTTCCAGAGAATTGTTTAACTAGTAAGAAAATTGGACCAAATAGACTAATAGTCTAATAACATCCTTGTCCAATGAACCAAATACTTGTGCATGGAATGGTCTAGTTCAAATAATGGCTAAGGCAATAAAACACCAATGCAAACAAAGAGTGCAAATTTTCCAGAGAATTGTTTAACTAGTAAGAAAATTGGACCAAAACCCAAATTGCAGCTCATAAAAATAAATTAAAACATTTAAAAAAAAATACAATATTTTAGCAGGAAATGGTTGCTCAGATACCATGGTATGAATGAAAATCAAATATATTGTTATAAGTTGTTTTTGAAATTAAACAATGAGAAAGTAAAATGTCTAAAGTTTTGGGTGAACAACTATCTCACATATATATGAAAAAAATGTTCGCAAAAATAAAATAAATTGTATGAGAAAATTTTTCAAAATGCCCTGTAACATTATAAATAATTATAAAAACTTACGTCTTTAAATTCATAACTATAAAACTTACATTCTCAAAATAAGTATGAATCATATTTTTTTTGTTTGAAAAGAGTTTTTGATTTTATATATGAATTAGTGATTTTAAAAATTTATGGGTATTAAGATTGTGGAGAAGTCACAATTCTAACTTGTGATTTCAATACATTCCTTGCTGGATTCTAGACAAATTTGACCAGAAAATATGCTCAGAAAAACTTTAGAACTTATAACAGATAAAATTTACTGTTTCCAAAATCCATCTTTGATTTTGAGAATATTCTATCTAAAAAATAGATGGAGACTTACTATTTCTAAAAGCCATCCTCATTAGATTCTAGAATTTACTGTTTTCAAAATCATCTTTATCTTGATTTTGAGAATATTTGATCTAAAATAAGATGGAAACTTACCATTTCCATGAGCTATCCTTATAAATTTTAGAATAAAATTGACAAAATAAAAAGTTAATTTTTTAACCTCACTCCTATCCATCAAATTCTGAAATATTCCAACCATATAAATAAATTCAACAATTACCAAATAATATACAAATCACATAAATTCAACGATTACCGAATAACATGCAAATCACATAGACAACAACTACAACGAAAACAGGGAATCACATAGACAACAGCTACAACGAAAACAGGGCACTCTTATAGCGACCACTAAAGTAGTGTTTGTTTGATCTTCACAAGTGGCCAATGCGCTAAAAGGTGTAACCAGCACTTGGTGGATGTTCGTCCATGTAAATATTCGTTAGTAAAATTCCCCAAAACCGATATTCTCGAATGCTGAGGAGGAGTGAAGATAAATTAATGAAATTCCGAGAATTTGTTACCTGGGTGATAGACTATAAGGAACAGGTTGCCGGCTGAAGGTGGGGTGTTGAATGGCAGCAAGATTACAGCTAAAGCTGATATACACAGGCCTGCTCTCTATAATTGCTGTTGAAATCGCATGGTCAATGAGTTCCTGAGCTTCATCCAAATGATTGACTGTAACCTGCACAGTTTCTTTAATTTCTAACAACGTTACACCTCCTAAAGGAATGATTTCAACTTCCAATCCAGTACCAGTATTACATTACATTCTACAGACCTGAGCGCATGTAATCGTCTGGAAGCAGCATACTCCTGGCTGAAGTCTGGCAGCCCAATGGTATGATGCAAAATGCGACTGGTCCCATATTCGTTAGAATTAGGGCCCCCCACGATACAGATGATGGGCAAATTCTCGCTGTAAGCCCCTGCGATCGCATTGATGACGCTGAGCCCCCCAACTGTGAACGTAACGACGCAGGCCCCTACGCCTCTGGATCGCGCGTATCCATCGGCCGCGTAGCCGGCGTTGAGCTCGTTGCAGCATCCGGCGAGATTGAGGCCCGGCTCTGCCAGCAGATGGTCCAGTAAGGTGAGATTGAAGTTCCCGGGAACAGAGAAAACATCCCGGACGCCAACCTCAACGAGCCTCCGCGCAAGGTAGCGGCCCAACGTGGTGTGGGAAATCTGCAGGGCTAATCCTACCACCACTGATTTGTTGCAGGCAAGGCACCTCACGTCGTCGTTTGCTGGGGATTTCGAGTTCACGTTATCATTGGTGCTGGTAGCCATTTCTGATAAATCGATTTCTCGCACTCAATTCGCGATCTGACTTGTAATTTAGATGTCATTCCAAATAGCAACTTGAACCTCAATGAAACCGGCGGCGGTTTCATTTGAATGGCAAAACCATAATCCGTAGTAAGGAGATGCAGGGAATAGCTGTTTTGTATCTTTGAAATTGTCGTCGGACAACGCTGCCAAGCGAGCTGTGGAACTCAATTGTCTCACACAATTCACTGATGGGAACGGGGGATTTCTTTATTAAAACTTTAGTGTATCGGATCACTAAGCTCACACCATTGACTTACTGATGGGACTCTAGATTTATTTTATTTCAATTTTAATGGACCAACCTTGTAAAAATACATATAATTTATAATTTTTGAATTAAAAAATATTAAATTTGAAATGTTAATTTTTTTGTAAGGAGAAACTGTTGTAAAGGGTTAAAACGGCCAAATTTGATATTTTTTAAGTATTAAGATGAAATTTGAAATTCAAATTCAAGTTTTTATGATCTATATGATAAGGTATAAAGAATTTTCTGGAAGAAATCACATTAAAGATTTTGGTTGACGCCTTTTGAACCAACAAGTGTGATTCATCTTCAGGACACGATGAAGCAGAGCTAGGAAGAAAGTTAAGTAGGCAGACAGGTCACTAGAATAAAACAACTATAATTGACTCTGGGAGGGAAAGGGGAAATGTTTAATAATATTTAGATAAATTTTATTAATTGTTTATTAATATTTGATTCTTTTGATTAGGGTTTTATCTTTATTATTAGTTTTTAATCTTCGATTATATGGATATATATATAAACAAAATAAAAAGAATCAAATATTATTAAAACCCTAATCACATGTAGCCGTTGATTTAAATTAATAAGTTTATATATATATATATATATATGAAATAGAAATATAATAAACAATTAATAAAATTTATCTAAATATTATTAAACATTTCCTCTTTCTCTCCCTGAGTCAATTATAGTTGTTTTCTTCTAGCTATTAGGTTGACCTGTCTCCCTATTTAACCTTCTTCCTAGATTTGTTTCTTCATCATGTCCTGAAGATGAACCACACTTGTTGGTTCTAAACAGGTCGACCAAAATCTTTAATGTGATTTCTTCCGAAAAATTCTTTATACATTATAAATTTGGAAGAAAGAGAAATATGCAAACAAAAAAAATATAGGTGAAAAGAAAGATTGACTTAATCGATATAGAAAGAAAGAAAGAAAGAAAGAAATTATTTTAATGTCTATAAGGCTAAAGATAACTTATGGGACATATTGCTTCTTCATCTGCTTGATGTATTCGACCTTTTTTTTTGTGAAGCTTCAAAATAAATGCTCCCAGCTTCTTGACAAACCCCTCGCTAAATAGATTATTCCAACAGCTAGCTGCGAGCATATCTGCATAATTTTCCCTGTTGTCTTTGAAGGCTTCACATTCTAAAATGAAATGTTTTTCTGTTTCCATTTTTCCGGAAGAACAAAAAAATGTATACTCTTTCCTCCCATACTTCTTTTGGCTTTTTCTAGCGCCCTGTTTCACAACGAAGTTGATGAGAATTAGTCCTTAATTGAAAAATATGAATTTTGGCTCTCCAAGAGATATTGACCTCTATGTATGCTTTTGGTTGATGACTATGAGTGAGATTAAACACTTCAATATAATACTTTTTCTTTCTTCCTAGCTCCTTATCCCAAGTAAGCTTGTGGAACTTTTCCATAACAAAAGATTTTATCTCTTTGTTGTTTATGGAACACGCGTTCAAGCAAATACCCCATTTAATAAACCATTTGATATTTTGTTACATCCAAGTATTTTTTCTCTTGCACAATCTGTCATTAAAGACAACCTTAGGCCATCTACCCTCTTCCATTTGGTCAATTTCTTTTAAATACCTTATGACTTGAACCATAGCAATTGCTTCAATAGGAGAAGTCTCTGTTTCACTTAACAAGATAGCATAAGGAACTGCATTTTTAATCTTGAATTTGTTTGTAATCAAATCCTTCTAGATTTTCTCAATTTGTCTCCACTGCATGTCGGATGTACTGCTGGCCCATAATTCACAACCATAGAGAATCATAAAAATCACTAGAAGCCCAAAAAGAGTTTGAGTGGTTTTCTAGTCCCATAACTCTGCCTCTCTACACCTATTTTGAAAAGCATAAAATGCTTTCCAACCCCCCAAAGTTCTTTTCTTTCTACAACCATTCCAGCTTAGATTTTTGTTAAAGTTAATTTCGAGATATTTGTATTCCACAACTTCTTCCAAAATGTTGCCTTCAAAGTAGAACTTATGTCGGTTATGTTTTCTTTTCTTAGAGAAAACCACTACTTTCGTTTTGCTGATATTGACTTGCATCGCCACACTTCTACAAAAATGCTCAAGGGATAGTAAGTGCTCTTGCAAACCAAGAGCCGAATTAGCAATCAAAATAAGGTCATCTACATACAAAATAAGCCTTATAACAAACTTTCCCAAATAGATTTTATCACCCCCTTGCGAATTTAACCACTCCTCAAACTTGTCGATATATAAACCAAAAAGGGTTGGAGACAATGGGCAACCTTGCTTGACCCTGATATCACTTCTGAAACTTCTAGAAATGCCAGCTGAATTTCTAATTTTGACTTTCACCTCTTCATACAGCCTATGCACAACTGCTCTCAAATGTTTAGGAAACCCAAGTTCCTCCATTCTGTGCCAAAGCTTATCCCTAGGAACCGAGTCAAATGCTTTTCTGAAATCAACAAAGCAATAAAATACTTCTTCATTTTTCTCCCAAACTTTTTCAATGATGTGCCTTAAAGTTATACAATGATCAACTATGGAATGTTTAGGTCTAAAACCTACTTGTCCTTTAGTACACTTATCTCTTTCTTCTGCCCACTTGCTAATTTTGTTTTCTAGCATACTTCCAAATAGCTTTGCAAACAAAGAGTTTATCATGATGGTCCTATAATTGGAGGGATTATTGTGCCACTGATCTTGAAAAGAGGTATTGCGAGACTAATTGTCCAATATGTGGGGAGCCCTTGTTGTATGATGTTGTTGAAAATTTTTGTAATGTGAGGTGTAAGAATCTGTGAGCCCCACTTTAGATATTCTTCTTGGAGTTCAACTAAGTCTATTGCTTTTCCAAAACCCAACTTCTTGATACCCATCTCTACCTCTTGCGTTGTGAAGAGTTCAATATCAGTGTTGACCAAGGGGGCAGGGTCACCCTTGGGATCCTGCTCATAGAGTTGTCTTACATAGTCAAACCATTTAGAAGTTGTAATACTATTTCCAGTTTGTATCTTATTCGATTGGAGCTCCTTCCAAAATAATTTGGGATTATTTTTCCCAAGGAAGATTAGTTTTTCCCTCCTTAAAATCATGAAATCGACATTTTTCTTGCTTAATAACTGCTTGTAATCTTTGAGCTTTATGTTATCCTTGTTTGATTCTTTCCACATTCTCCTTGCCTTTTTTGCATTCTTCATCAAACCAAGCATTAACCGGAAAGAAATTTGTTTCAAACTTCTTAATTTTTGCTCTTTTTCACTTTGCAAGTGCGCATGGAATTAAATGTGATAATTCATGACTAGGAAGGTTGTGAATTGTGATTTTCTCCTTCTCGAAGAGCCTCTCTAGCATCATTTTGAAGGTATTACAATTTGCTGGGGTCAAAAGAATTCTACCCTGTAGGAGGTTTTGTTGGACATGCTGAATTTTTTATTCTAATTGTTTCTTTCCAGTCCAAGAGAAACATAAATAAATTGGCTTGTGATTTGATTTTAAGTCCCATAGTTGATCTCCAATCAAAACTTCCTCCATTTTCTCACACAAACCATGTGAGAAAATTACATAATCTAATACACTGGCTCTATTGTAAATATTGTAAGTGAAATTACCAGAATTTGCCCATCTAGTCAAGCCATTACAAATGACTAAATCAAAGGCCCCACATAGAGTAAGCAATTGTTCACCAAAGAGATTGCAGCCCTTGTCCTCTGAAATTATTTCCCACTGATGATTACTCTCTTTTGTAAGCCAAATAGGGTTGCAATCATCTTTACAACAAAGAATGCTAGCTTGCTCACTTGCAGTTCTAGCATTGAAATCACCCACTATTAAGACTTCACCTAACTGTTGACCGAGACATTATATATATATATATATATATATATATATATATATATATATATATATATATAATGTTATAATGTTAATTGAATATTATAATAATTATTAATAATATAGTTTTAATAGTTAGTTTTAATGAAGCCCCAAGGGTTAGCTCAATCGGTCAAGTCGGGGCCTCGCCAATGGGAGGTCACAGGGTCGAAACCCGAAAGCTCTTGGGGTTAGGTCTGTGGTGACCGAGGGGTGGGGTCCACCCAGATTGCAAAGAACCTGGAGTAGCGGATCAACTGACCAGGGTCCGTGAACCAGCTGGAAAAAAAAAAAAAAAAAAAAAAAAAAAAAAAAAATAGTTAGTTTTAATGGATAGTTAAATTGGTTGAGCTTTTGTTGTTAAGTATTTTGCTAATTAGAAGGTCACGGGGTCAAATCTCCTCAATGTAGGTAGGTAGATCCATTTGGGTTGATCTGCTTGGATTATTACTCGTGAATGTAGCAGTCACTTAATGACAGTGAAGTACCGTTGAAAAAAAAACATATTTCTATTAATATAATGATAATAATAATTAATAATGTTATTAAAAAATATTAGAAAAAAACAAATCTTATGTTAATAATGAAAATATTATTAAAATGATAAAATAAATAATAAATATTAATAATAAGTTAACCCATAATAATTATTAATATTTTAATATAACCAATAAACCTTAAGATATCGTTAATATTATTAGAATAAAGAAATATTATGAATATTGACATATCTTTTGGTAAAAATCACATAAAGAAACTTTAAGTCGACTGGTTTAGAACCATCTAGTGTGGTGGTTTATTTTCAAGACAAGATGAAGCACAAGATCATGGCATTAGATTAAATAGATGAAAATAGATGTTGTTTTCTAGCCATTAAAATATAACAACTAGTTTTGACTAAATAATTATCATTAATTAATAAACAATTTTTAAAATTAAAATGAAGTAATAGATGAAAATTAGTTGTAAATGAAAAATTAAATTAAATTTATTATTATTATTGTTTTAATTAAAACGAAAGATTTCAAACTTAATTATTCTAAACAATAACACTGAAAAATAATAATAAAAAATTGAAAAAAATATAAATAAAATAATAAATAAACAAACAAACAAAATAAAAATAATAAGGTGAAATTTAACTATTCAAAACATTAAACTAAAAATAGTAATAAGAAAATGAAAAAACAAAATAAATAAAATATAAATCAAAATAATGAATGAACTTAGTTTATTATTTAAATCGAAAAAATAAAATAATATGGACAAAAACGAAAAGTAAATAAATAAGAAATAAAGGAATACCATAAATAAACAATTAAATATTATAAAAAACTTAGGAATAGAAGGTAGGGATCCAACACCTATTAATACTCCAATGATCGTCTCTATTTAGATTGACAGGCCTCCTTTCAATTTCTAAGGCCTCCCTAAACTTACAGTGATGAAAATGATCAATCATTCTAATGACCCTCACCTCTTCAATGCACATGTGATGTTTTGTCTTTTCCACATGTTATGTGGAAGTGGAGGATGAAGATCTTCCATGTTTGATGTCAGTTGCATGCTCAAGAATCCTTTGATTAATTGAGTGGCAAGTTTCACCAATATATGGACTCCCACAAGAGCAAGGGATGACATAAGCACTTTTCCCATCTTTAGGGTTCATAAGGCCCTTCATTGATCTTAGGATGCTTCACATAGTATTTAGGGGCCTAAATGTCGAAGGAACCTTATGATTCTTTAGGATCTTAGCAATATTGTTTGTGGTTCCTTGGATAAATGGAAGATGCAACCGTGAAAACCGATCTTTAAGATCAGTTTTAATCCTAGAACCTTTTTCAGCCTTAAGGAAGGCTCTAAGATATTGACGCTTACTATAAAAAATCTTATTAAAACACTAAGGAGATGGGTTTTCTCATCATTGAGATGGTTTTCATTAGAAACTCGTAGTGCCCGAGTGGTTAAGATGTTGAAAACACCTAGCTTTTAACTGGGGAAATGATGCGAATTCGCATGAAGATATTGTTCGGTGTGAGTTTTCTTATGAAAAACCTAGTGGAAGAAAGAACAATCATCTCTCTTTGAAGTAAGAACGTCGAAGAAAGGGAGTCTGCCATCGATTTCACATTCTATAATAAACTTCATGGAACTAGATTGATTTTTAAGATGTTGGAAAAGGAGCTCCAACTTTCCCCGACCATGAGACCAGATGACGCAAATGTAATCCAAAAATATTTTCCAAAGCTTAGGTTGGAATAGAGCTGAGGAAAAGGCCTTAGATTCAAAGTCCTCCATAAACAGATTAGCCACTACTCGGGAAAGGGGGGAACCCATGGCAACTCCACTAGTTTGTTCATAAAATTCACCTTCAAAATTGAAGAAAGTAGAAGTAAGACAAATTTCAACCAAATAAGTTGTATCTGGGTCCGTAATGCACTTGATTACTTCAATGGCCTCGTTAATGGGGATATTAGTGTACAAGGAGACCACATCAAAACTCACCAAATTATCAATAGGATCCAACCTTATACCCTTTAATTTGTTGGAAAACAAAGACGAATCTTTGACAAAGGATTTAGTCCGACCAACAAGAGGTTTAATCTTATTGGCTAAAAACTTTGCAAGAATATAGGTCATCCCTCCAATGGTGTTGAAAATGGGATGCAGGGGAGCCCCTTTCTTATGGATATTTGGAAGACCATAAATCCTAAGAGTGAGAGGGCTACTCTCAATCGAATTTTGGCTAAGGGAGTTAATAGTGCTACTAGATTTTATGGTTGGAGCAACTGTTTTAGAAATCTTCTTTAAGAAATTCTTATTAATTTTTCTATATCTCCCACTATTACAAAGGTGATCTAACATTTTTCTCCGGTAATCTTTCTTATCTAAGATAACGGAAACACCCCCTTTGTCAGCTTTAAGAACAACGATGTATTTGTTATTATTCAAAGCCTTGAGAGCCTCAAACTCAGGTTTGCTAAGGTTGTTCTTATGGGGCTTATCCTTTCTTAGGAAAACCACAAAGTCCTCTCTATTAATATCCTTAGTAGAGTCTTGTAAGTCTCTTATCTCGAATACAATATTACAAATAATATCTCCCACTGGGATTTTTCTAGGAGCAAGGGAAAAAGTTAAACCTTTCTCTAAAAGACTATAAATAGGAGGATCAAAAGAAAAAAAAGAAATGTTAACAACTCTATTATTAAAAGGGGTCAACGAAATTATATTTTACTATTAATATTGTTGTTAGAATCAATAATATATATTATTAGCATTATAATTGTTATTATTATTATTATTATTATCATCGTTCTTATTTTTATTATGGTTAATGTTATTAATACCAATGTATATGGAATGATGGAATGAGCACAATTTGCAACGTTGGAGAACTTTGGATGCTCTGGATGAATGGATAAGAGAGGAGGAACGAGAAGCAGAATATCAGAATGAAGGGAGCTATTGCACTCATCCCTTGAAGCAACTTTGGAATCGATTAAGTGATTCAACTCACAAAGAAACCCCGAAACCCTGTTATCATTGCACTGGGAGGGTTCGACTCCAAATTCCGGAAGAACAACGTTGTTGACCCAAGAATGCAATGCAGAGACTTGATTTCTATTAATCCTACTAACGGAAGAATAACCAGAAAAATAGGAAAAACTTTTATTGGAAAATAATAATAATAATAATATCTTTTCTATTGTTTCTAATAGCAATATTAATAATAAAAATATAACTTCTTTCACCCCTTTCAATAATAGAGTTGTTAATATTTCTCGTTTTTCTTTTGATCCTCCTATTTATAGTCTTTTAGAGAAAGGTTTAAAATTTTCCCTTGCTCCTAGAAAAATCCCAGTGGAAGAGATTATCTGTGACATTGAATTTGGGATAAGGGACTTACCAGACTCTACTAAGGATATCATTAGACAAGATTGTGTGGTTTTCCTGAGAAAGGCTAAGCCCCCTAAGAACAACCTTAACAAACCTAAGTTTGAGGCTCTCAAATCTTTGAATAATAACAAGGACATCGTTGTTCTTAAAAATAACAAAGGGGGTGCTGCCATTATCTTAGATAAGGAAGATTACCAGAGAAAAATGTTAGATCACCTTTGTAATAGTGGGAGCTATAGAAAACTTAATAAGAATCCCTTAAAGAAGATTTCTAAAATAGTTGCTCTAGCCATAAAATCTAGTAGCACTGTTAGCTCCCTTAGCCATAAGTTGATTGAGAGTAGCCCTGTCACTCCTAGGATTTATGGTCTTCCAAAGATCCATAAGAAAGGGGCTCCCCTACATCCCATTTTCAACACCATTGGAGGGATGACCTATATTCTTGCTAAGTTTTTAGCCAATAAGCTTAAACCTTTTGTTGGTTGGACCAAATCCTTCATCAAAGATTCGTCTTCGTTTGTCAATGAATTAAAGGGTATAAGGTTGGATCTTATTGATAATCTAGTGAGTTTTGATATGGTCTCCTTGTACACTAATATCCCTATTAACGAGACCATTGAAGTCATCAATCACATTACAGACCCATATACAAATTATTTGGTTGAAATTTGTCTTACTTCTACTTTCTTCAGTTTTGAAGGTGAATTTTATGAACAAACTTGTGGAGTTGCCATGAGTTCCCCCCTTTCACTAGTAGTGGCTAATCTGTTTCTGGAGGAATTTGAATCTAAAGTCTTGTCCTCAACTCTATTCCAGCCAAAGCTTTGGAAAAGGTTTGTGGATGACACTTGCGTCATCTAGTCTCATGGTTGGGAAAAGTTGGAGCTCTTTTTCCAACATCTTAACAATCAATCGAGTTCCATAAAGTTTACTATGGAATGTGAAATCAATGGCAGGCATTCTTATTTCAAAGAGAGATGATGGTTATTTCTCCCACTATGTTTTTCAGAAGAAAACCCACACCGAACAATACCTTCATGTGAATTAACATCATTTCCCCACTCAAAATCTAGGTGTTCTCAACACCTTAGCCACTTAGGCGTTACGAGTCTCTGATAAAAACCACCTTAATGATGGAAAAAACCCATCTCCTTAGTGTTTTTAATAAGAATAGATATGGAAAGAGTCAATGTCTTCAAGCTTTCCTTAAGGCTGAAAAAGTTCCTAGGATTAAAATTGATCTTAAAGATTAGTTTTTAGTGGTGCATCTTCCATTTATCCAAGGAACCACATACAAGATGGCTAAGATATTAAAGAAGCATAAGGTTCCTTCGACATTTAGGCCCCTAAAGACTATTCGAATCTCCCTAAGATCAGTGAAGGACCATGTGAACCCTAAATATAGGAAAGGTGTTTATGTCATCCCTTGCTCCTGTGGGACTCCGTACATTGGTGAAACTGTCCACTCAATTAATCAGAGGATTCTTGAGCACTCAACTAACATCAAACATGGAAGGTTCTGCTCCTCTGCTTTGGCAGAACATGCGAAAAAGACAAAACATCACATCTGCATTGAAGAGGCGAGGGTCATTGGAAGGATTGATCATTTTCATCACCGTAAGTTTAGGGAGGCCTTGGAAATTGAAATGATGCCTATCAATCTGAATAGAGACGATGTTGGAGTATTGGCAAAGGTTGGATCCCTACCTTGTATTCCTAGTAATTTTATAATATTTAATTATTTATTTTAATCTAATTGTTGGTATTCCTTTATTTCTTATTTATTTACTTTTCATTTTTTTCTAGACCATATTATTTTAATTTTTGGATTTAAATAATAAAATTGAGTTAATTCATTATTTTGATTTATATTATTTTTCATTTTCTTTTTACTATTTTTAGTTTTATTGTTTAGAATAGTTAAATTTGACATTAATATTTTTCTTTTGTTTGTTTATTTATTGATTTTTTTTTTCATTTTCTTATTACTATTTTTCAGTGTTATTGTTTAAAATAATTAAGTTTGACCTTATTATTACTAACCTTCGTTTTGATTAAAATAATAATAATAAAATTAATTAATTCTTCATTTACAAATGTTAGAGATAATGGAGAATATCCTAGAATAGTGAATTGGTTCATGGTACCTCGGGATAGGAATTAGTTTCTATAGGAATTAGTTTCTCTTTCTTAGGGTATGGTTCTAACTTCCCTAAAACTATGATTGCTATATAATGTGTGATGTACATTGAGTATGTAAAGCGTTTTGCAAAGCTAGACTCTCTTGGTTTAGACTCTCTTTCGTAGAGCTAACCAGTGGATGTTTTTTTATTAATTCAAACATCACTTTTTAACATGGTATCAGAGCGTCAGGGCTGAGAAACCTGTTCGCTGAGTGAAGGATTTTCCAGTCGTGCCTGAGATGAAATCGTCGCATGGTTTGGGGGAAAAATCGCGTCGATCGTCGCGAATCCGTGGTGCTAAATCGCGCCAACTATGCAAACAAAAAAGGGGTTGTGTCTTGGTGGTGGATACCGAAAGAAGGTTGCATGGAGGCCAAGGTCTACCAAAAGAAGGCTGCGTGGAGGCCGAGCTCTGCCGAGAGAACACTGCATGGAGGTCGAGGTCTGCCGAGAGGAGGTCGTGGTAGAGGCCGCAAAGGAAGCCATGGTGGTTTATGTGTGCGTTGTGGGATCAAACAGTATTGGATATTGTTTATCAGCGATTTATGTCTTTGACATAGATCTGGGGTAAATCTAACATATATTTTTTTTACCTGTCAAATTTTTAATCGCCAAGATGAATAATCAAATGATTGAAGCATACTTGAATGAGCATAACAAGCTTGATGGCTCCAATTATGCAAATTGGAAATTCAAGATGCAGACTTTGCTAGAAGTTCAAAGTGTTTGGACGATTGCAAATGGGGATGAGCAGAAGCCAACAGTTAGATCAACATCGATCCCTGATTGGGAGAAGCAAGAAGGTAAAGCAAGGACACTGTTGAAGATGTTAGTGAAAGACTGAATCATACCACATATCAGAGAATGTAAATCAGCAAGTGAAATTTGGGGAATTTTGAAGGATTTGTATGAGATTAGGAATACAAATCGTCTTCTATTCCTGAAGAGCAAGATCTTATCCCTGAATATGGAGGAGAATGAAACAGTTGTTGCCTTCATAGCAAGGATCAAAGATCTGAAGAACAAATTGGCAAACATTAGTGATACAATTGTAGATAGAGATCTAGTAACAATTACCATGAATGGTGTGACCAATGACTATCAAATGTTTATCACTGGGATAAACGCGAGACAGAAAATACCAAAGTTTGAAGAAATGACAGGAATATTAATGCAAGAAGAAGAAAGAAGATCGACTCTGAAGCCCCAGAGTGCAAATCTTGCATTGATGGCAAAGAAGAACTTCTTCAAAGGAAAAGGAAATCCACAATAGAAAAACGGAGGAAACTCATAGAAAAGACCAAATCAAACTCAAGGTATGCATCTGAATAGAAACAACTCTAAAATTAAATGCTTTTATTGTGGAAAACTTGGTCATATCGCTAAGGAGTGCAGGAAAAAGAAATATCATGAACAACGACAGAAGTAGAAAAGACATGTAGGTCATCTCGCAAATAATAATCATGAGTAGAACTTTAGATTGTTCATGGTAGAATTTGATGAGAATGTTGATGTAGACATCTGGTATGTAGATTCAGGAGCATCAACACATATGACGGGGAACAAGAAATGGTTCGAAGATTTTAAAGAAATCAACGATGGAGCACAAATCTACCTAGGTGATGATAGAAGTCATCAGATCAAAGGGTGTGGGAAAATTTCTGTCATTTTACCTAATGGTACTGTAAGACAAATTCATAATGTCATGTATGTGCCCGGTGTAACAAAGAACTTGATTTCTGTATCCATGATTACAGATCAAGATCTTAAAGTTGATTTTTTTAAATCTAACTGTTATATTAAAGATCTGTTGGATGGCATGAAGACTATTGCTACAGGAATTAGAACAGGAGGCTTGTACAAATTGGACATAAGACTAGCACCAGTTCGATCTTTGACAACAATGAGTTTGACTACAGAAGAGTTCTGGCGTCAAAGATTTGTTCATATCAACTATAATGATTTGTTGTTACTTCAGAAAAAGGAAATGGTAAGAGATATTCCTATGTTAAAACAAGTGCATAATGATTTTGATACTTCTACATTAGGATAGATGCATAGAGAAGAATTCCCTGTTCAAGTAGAAAAGAAACAGAGAGACATACTTGAATTAGTGCACACAGATATTTGTGGACCCATGCAAACAAAGTCATTAGGAGGTGCACTGTATTTTTTACTGTTTATTGATGACTGCACAAAGTTTTCTTGGGTATATTTTTTGAGTAAGAAAAGTCACACATTTGAATACTTTAAGCAGTTCAAAAACATGATTGAAAAGAAAACAGAGAAGCATATAAAAATTCTCCGCTCCGGTCAAGGGGGAGAATACATGAAGGATGAGCTTATCAAGTATTATAAAGACCTTGGGATATTACAACAATTCACAGTACCCCATACTTCTCAGCAGAATGGAGTAACATAAAGAAAAAACATGAGTAGCTAAACTAAATACCATCAGAATGTTGATTGCTTTAACTACTAAGAAACATTGGATGATTCACCAACTAGATGTAAAGTCTGCATTTTTAAATGGAGAATTGAAGGAGGAGGTTTATTTAGAGCAACCTTAGGGGTTTGTCCAGAAAAGAACAGAACATTGGTGGAATGTGCTAGGAGCATGTTGAAAGATAAGGATCTTTCGAATGGTTTTTGGGCTGAAGCATTGAATACTCCAGTTTATTTGAAAAATAGGAGTCCTACAAAGAGTCTTGAGTTTAAAACTCCTGATGAAGAATTATATGGATTTAAGCCTGCAGTAAAAAATCTAAGAGTGTTTGGGTTTAAAGCATTTTCCCATATTCCAAAGGAAGACAGAAGAAAACTAGATTCAAAAGCCATGAGATGTACCTTTATAGGGTATTGTTCACAATATAAAGATTATAGATTATTTAATCCCTCTACTCACAAGATTTTTTGTTAGTAGAGATGTCATATTCCATGAGCAGGATCATGAAGAATCTGATAAGCACAATGAGGAATGGGATATTTCGTTCTTAGTGGAAGAAGGAAGTGATGAATCAGGTGACGGGAATGAGCAGCAACAGATACAGCAGCAGCAACAACAGGAAGGAAAAGAAGATGATGTAGCTATCAAGCCAAGTCCAGAAAATGATGATCAGACAAGTTTTGAAGATACCCCACCACTTAGTAGATCAGGTAGGAAAGCTCAATTTCCTACTAGATACAGGGAAAATGCTTTTATAACTAGTATGATGAATGTTGTTGAACCTTATAGTTATAAGGAAGCAAATGAGTGTAGTGAATGGAAAACAACTATGGAATAGGAATATGAATCTATAATCAGGGACAACACTTAGGAGCTGGTTGAACTTCCTAAAGGGAAACAAATCATAGGTTGTAAATGGTTGTATAAACCAAATATTAATGTAGATGGAACCATAGATAAATTAAAATCTAGATTGGTAGAAAAGGGGTATTCACAAAAAGAAAGCTATTTATGGACTAAAGAAAGCACCTAGGTCCTGGTATGAAAAGATTGATTCATTTTTTTTGCAACTTGGCTACAATAGAAGTAAAAACGACCCTAATCTGTATACCATGAAAGATGAACAAGGGCGCATAGTATTGATTTCTTTGTATGTAGATGATTTAATTATTACAGGTGATGCTATTGTTCTAATCAAAGAAATCAAACAACAAATGTCACAGGAGTTCGAAATGAAAGACCTTGGTGAATTGAGATATTGTTTGGGTCTTGAGATCTGGAGAGATTTAAGACAAACTTTTTTGTCTTAGGGTAAGTATGTCAAAGGTCTACTGAAAAGATTCAGAATGGATTAGTGTAAGGCTGCAACAGTACCATTACATCATAACATTAAAATTCAGAGTGAGGATGGCTCTAAAGAGGCAGATGCGACGCTTTATAGACAACTGGTTGGGAGCTTAATCTACCTAACCACTACTAGACCAGATTTGGCTTATGTATTCAGTGTGCTAAGTCAATACATGTCCAAGCCACTTGAGAGTCATTGGAATGCAATGAAATGTGTTTTGAGGCATCTGCAAGGTACTGTAGACTATGGTATTATTTATGCTGATTCCTCTGATGTTAGATTGGCATGATTTACAGATTCAAATTGGGCTGGAAATGTAGACGACCGTAGATCCATAACAGGCTATGCATTCAGCATTGGATTCGGGGTGATTACATGGAGCAGCAAGAAACATAACACATTTTCCTTATCTTCAGCGGAAGCAGAGTATCAAGCCATGTGTGCAGTGACATGTGAGGCAGTTTGGTTGCAGAGACTTCTCCAAGATGTTAGGGAAGAACAAAAAGATGCAACAACAATCAAATGCGACAATCAAAGTTCAATCAAACTTGTTAATAATCCGGTGTTTCACAAGAACACTAAACACATTGATACATAATTCCACTTTGTCAAGGAGAAAGTGCAATCAAAAGAAATACATCTGGTATATTGTAATACATGTGATAATGTTGCAGACATTTTCACTAAGCCTCTTGGCAAGATAAAGTTTGAAATGTTTAGGGAGATGTTAGGCATATTTGTGAACCCCTTTTCCATTAAGGGGGAGTGTTAGAGATAATGGAGAATATACTAGAATAGTGAATTGGTTCACGGTACCTCAAGATAGGAATTAATTTCTATTTCTTAGGGTACGGTTCTAACATCCCTAAAACTATGATTGCTATATAATGTGTGATGTACATTGAGTATGTAGAGCGTTCTGCAGAGCCAGACTCTCCTGGTTCAAACTCTTTCGTAGAGCTGACCAGTGGATGCTTTTTTTATTAATTCAAACATCACTTTTTAACAACAACTAATGTCCATCTATTACTTCAATTTAGTTAAAAAAAATGGTATTAATTAATGAGAATTCTTTAGTCAAAACTAGCTATTATATTCTAACTACTAGAAAACATCTCTATTCATCTATTCTAATGCCATGATTTGGTTCTTCATCTTGTACTGAAGATGAATGAACCACACTAGATTCAAAACACGTCCACTTAAAGTTTCTTTATGAAAGAAAGAAAGAAAATTATTTTAACGTCCACGAGACTAAAGATAGCCTATGGGATAGATTATGGGACAGGTTGCTTCTTCATCTACTTGATGTATAATATATTATTATTCTTCTTGATTAAATGAAATTATTACCCTTAAGATTAATGTTGGAGTTAATATAAAGTAAATATTAATTATTATTATTAATATTAATGTTAATTATTAATTATTAATATTGATGATGATGATGATGATTAACTTCCACTAAGACCAATGTGGTCTATAGGACCTCAAGAAAAGATAGTCTAATGGTCATTCTTCAAAATCTTATTTCTGTGATCAAGAAATAGGACGAGAAGCATTCCAAGATTGTTATAATTAAATTAGATACCAGTCAAAAAAATAAATATTAATATTAAAATGAATATTATTCAATTTTATTAAAATAATAAATTTTAATTATTTTAAAATTAATTAAAATAAATTATATTTCAAATATTTTATTTTATCATAATTTAATTTTAATTTATTAATGTTTAAAATTTATATTTTTCGTAGCTGGAAAAACCAATTATTAAATAGTTTATTCACAAATACATATTTAACGAATAATATGGTAGGATGACATAGTTCTTGGGTTCAGAGACGCATTTTAATTTTTTATATATAAAAGCCCATAAGAAATGATTAATGGTGTCATCACCATGCAGTCAACAAATCATTTTTATTATAATTAAAAATAAATACTCTTTATTTTTTATAATAATAATTTATTAAAAATTATTTTAATTAATAAAAAATAATAATTTTATCTATAAAATCAATTTGCCACGTATTTTATAATTAAGTTTAATAAATTTGAATAGATAGATTACTGGATTGGCATTAACAATATTGTAATCTGTTTAAAATATTTTTTAATGATTGAGTCAAGAAGTTCATTCTACAACATTTTATGAGGGGATGTGTAAGTTTGTTTCAGTTTAAAGTGGAGTTGACATGTGTCTTTCTTAAAATAAAAATAAAAAACACTTTAAACAGAAAAATGAGGTTGGTTATATAATAAGAACAAATCAATATGGTATGTAGGTAAAGTATGTCACTCTTAACATAAAAATAAAAATAAAAAATAAAACACACTCTAAATAGAAAAATAGCGTTGAAATAATAAGAAAAAATCAATATAGTATGCATGTAAAGCAATTAGAAGTGAAAAAAAAATGTCAGTAAAATGTTTAAACTTTATAATTTTCAAAATTTAAATAAACTATTTGAAGATCTATATTAACTAATTTATGTCCATCTCAACATCATATATATACTATATAAAAAAAAAATGTTAATATGAATTATGTATATATTATATATTATTTAAAAAAAATTATGTATATATCATTAAAGAAATGTTTAAAGTGGTCTCAATATTTTACAATTTAATTTTCTATATATTCTTTATGGTATTCAAAAATACAATTTAAATAATAAAAAATAACATATTATATTTAAATTAATTTGTAAATAATGTTATTTATGTTCCAAAAAATTTAAGTTTGAAAAAATTTGCTCCCTTTTAATTTATATTAAATCAATACTTAAAATAAATATATACTAATTTAAAACAAATAAACTTAATAAGTTACAAAAATTAAAATGAATAATGTCATTTTTTCATGCTTTCAAAAATTTCTCGGCATCAACGTGCATGCTTCTCGATTAAAAATACCTTTCCAATTAATTAGATAAACTTAATTTTTATATATTTTATACCTTATGTATTTTTTAATACATTATGGATATTTCTAAGTTTTGTTGATTGCTTTTTCATTATTTTGGATCTTATTTTCGAAAACAATCATGCATTCTGTTTATAAAATTAATTATATATATATATATTTTTGGTTAAATTAACGTAAATTTAAGGTATGGAAATTTTTAAAATTTAATTTTTTTATTATTTATTTGTTTATTTTATTATTCTAGGTCACAATAGCGTAATAAGGCATTCAGAATGCGTTTGATTGTGACATTAAATCTCAATTGACTAAAAATTAAAAATCCATTTATAAAGTTAATTTTGTAAGTGAAATAAAATTATTTATTTTTAATATTTTTATTTTATTTTTTAACAATTTGATTGGTTCAAGCCGCTTGACTCTTATTCCACCATCATTGTTCAGCCGTCATCGTGCAACTGCTGCAGAATTTGTTCCCCGCGGGCATTTATGATTGAGAGCATGTTAAAACTGCTACAAAATTTGTTCCCCACGAGAATTTATGATCGAGAGCATGTTAAAACTACTGCAGAATTTGTTCCCGCGGGCATTTATGATCGAGAGCATGTTAAATAAGGCTTGCCGAGAATGATGATGTTTAAAGAAGTAGAAACGTACTGCTCTGCCTCACTTCACATCATGATGACTTGTAGTGGCAACGACTTCCGCTGGTGCCATCCTACGTATTTGCATTTCATTTCAGGATTGCCTGTAAAGGCACATGTCATTGCTAGTCATTCGTTTCTGCAAGACATTGAAAAAATACAATTACATTTGCAGGAATTCTAATTTATAATTCAAGCTTCTCTTGAAGTAAATGGTAAGTAAATACGTGCAAACCAATCTAGTTAATAGAATCGAACAAGGAATTTCAACAATAACACATGTTATATTACTTGTTAGTACATGGAATTTCAGCAATAAATTCATCGAGCAGGGAATTTCAGCAATAATACCTGTTATATTACATGTTAGTACAGAGCGCCCACTAGCACAAGAAAAACCTTAAGAGCATCACTGCAACATATTCAGATTTAAAGTTTGAATACAAATAGGGCGCCCACCAGCGCAAGCAAAACCTTAAGAGCATGTCTGGAACATATTGGGATTTAAAGTTTTTCTAGATAACCTAAAAGATCCATATCTAGTTTAATTTTCTTTCCAAAGTGATACCATCTGTCATAGAAATTGGCAGTACCTTAGTTCTTGTTTTGAGCAGACAAGAATTTGGTAGTATCATAGTTCTTGGTTTGAGTAGACAATAATGGATGGGAATATGCTTCCAGTCTTGCCTCACTGAGTGGCCAAAGCCAATCAAACAATCATTAAATTATGATTACCTATGCAAGCTTATGAAATGCTTTTCAAAATGAATAAGCAAGCAGATAATTTATTGACAATGCAGGAATAGCTCAATTGGGAATCTCACTTTCTCCTGAGGATTGATTCCAGCTCTGAACTCCTCTTATCCATTCTTATCCTCTAACTCTAGGCTCCAACAAAAGTAAGTCTGCATTGTTAAACAAACAACGACGTTGTGGACTTTGATCAACGTGTGTTTCATTAGTCGCAGTTTAGTCGAGTCCAGTTGACAGTGTACAATACGTTTTATTCTTCAAATTCTTTACCTCCGTCCATACTTTTTCAGTTTGGAATAATTAGTATCCCCATATCCTATTAAATATCACAGATCTCAATACCCATTATTCATTGTGAGCTTTTGTGCAATTTTCTCAACATGGTGGCTTGCAGGCTTATAGTGATCTTCTCCTGCTTTCTCCTGCTTCTGCAAGTCACTGTAATAGTGTGTAAAGAGGATGATGGGATAGTCATCACACTTCACAGAAATGAAGAGTCTGATCTCCATGCATGACTTTTGGAGGAAGACCAAGAATATGAGAAACTCACTAGAATCGTGGAAGCGACCAAGAATCAAGCCTAGGGATTGAAGCGCGGGATGCATTGTGGGCACAGACAGGTGAGAAAAGTGGGAAATAGTGAAAGCGTGGGGGAGCCTCTATACGCCTGCGGCTACGGAGCATATTCATTCAAATTCTCCATGGGAACTCCTCCACAGGATCTATCGCTTCTCATGGACACTGGTAGTGATCTTGTGTGGGTGCCCTACACGAAAAAATATACTTGTATATCTTGTTCTCAAAGTAGGGCCAAGAACTCCAGCCCTGAAATCCTTTTTGAGAACCCAGTATCCATCTCTCTCCCCAACTCTAGGCTCTAACCTTGAGGCATCCATAGCCACATGAGAGCCAATAGAACTGGCTACAACCTTGAGGCATCCATAGCCACATGAGAGCCAATAGAACTGGCTACAACCTTGAGGCATCCATAGCCACATGAGAGCCAGTAGAACTGGCTACAACCTTGGCTTTTGTTCCTTTGTTATTTCCATCTGCACTGATCTTAGGATTGCGCCCGCCATGATGAACAACCCGAACCTGGACTGCTCTCATCAGCCAAAGCTGATTCGGCTTATGCCCACTGCAAACAGGATTGTAAACAACATGGGAACATGGATTTTAAACTACACACCTAGAAGTAGACACCAACTACTCTACCACGCGGCTGCTTTTCCCACTCCCACGTTCCATAATCCGTGCTCGAAGCTGACACCGTTGCTATTTTTGGCAAGTGACACTGACACCGATGCTTTCATTTTGGCAAGTGAGGTTGGACGCTGAAATGGCTGCTTTTAGGGCTCCGCTCCCACTCACATGTTTTATTTTCTGTGCTGACAGGTGGAATCATAGCATCATTACTTGAAAACTTTGAAAGGGTAGTTTATGTTTTTATGGTGAAATTAATCGTTAAATCGTATAGAAATTATAATAATAATTAAATTTTTACATATATTTAAATTTTGTTATATACATTATAATTAATTTTAAATTTATTTAGATTTTTGGATTTTCAAAAAATAATTAAAAAATAAGCAGTTTTGACTCTTGCAAAGTTTTCACAATAAATTTTATGGGGATTTAAATTTTATCTATTTCACACTAATTAAAGAGGACTTTTGTAATAAGCATAGGATTGGGGACAGTTAAATTGCTCCAAATCACTCTAGTTTACTGGAGTTTCAGATCTCTTAGAGTTAGTGGGCATTTAGTTGGATCTTTTCTCACCTTTCCGATATTCCTTGGCAGCTTAATAAGAGTCCAATCATTAATAATGAAGCATAATATTGATGAATAATTCGAAAACAAAAACTAATTTATATTCATTATAGAGCATGAGCTCTTATACAACAACGCATCCATAAAAATACCTTTGTCGATTTGGCAATAATAATGGAACCATACATTGTCATCAAGGGCGATGTAGGATTTCTATTTCTAAAACTATTAGAAATTCCACATTATTTTTTAGTGCACTCCTTTGTATTATCTTTTTTTTGGTCAAATAAGAGTGGAGCCTTCAATTAACCGAAAACATGATTACATATAGTACACATCTTTACAAGTGTAAAGACCAGTAAAAGACAAACCCGTTGATGAATACAAACAACAGGGTCAACATACCCTAAACATCACACAGCAAACACATTTACCCTCTTTTACCAAAAGACTAACTGCAAAAAAATCCCTACCATCAGTCTGATTCTAGATCCGGCGGTTGACAAAGCATCGCTTCAGAAACTTGCTCGCCCTTTAACCGCTTTCCGGACCCGATAACGCCAATAAACCAATGGTCTATAAAATATCGGGTCCGCTCCTAGCCTTATCCTCCCTCCACTTTAAAACCCGATAACCAATAAAAAGGCATCACTCCGTGTTACAGGGAAAAGTGTCTATATAGAACTGCTCTATCCCACTAAGGTGTGACAGTTGCCTTAGAAACAAACAGAGAAAAGCTACTTTTGTATTTCCTTTATGAATTATAGATAGAGAGGAACAAAAAGACCAACCTCTGTCTTGCGCTAATCCTTTGATTCGATCCCTCTCTTCTTTGATAGTCCTCAACTACCTGCTCCCTTGCACGCCCAGCTTCACAAAGTACCTGTAAGATCACAGAAGCATAGCACTATACAAAGACATGGATCTATATTCATAAACAATCTAGGATCAGATGTAAATTGACCATACAAATGTAACAAGCATCAATGATACAAAAGCATGGAGGAAAACTCAAATAGTTTTTATTGATAAACAAGAAAAGATCCAGGAGGAGTTACAACCAGTTGTTCCGACCCAACATCAACCTCCCAGCAAAGAAGCCCCTCTTCACCTCAAACAAAGCATAGATCACCCAACAATCTGATGTTTGTCTCAAAAAACCAACAGTAATTCCTTACAATATGCAAAATTCCAACCTCTAACCTCTGGATCTCTGGGATGAGAGATCTATATATAGATATTTGCAGAGGTGTGAGTCAGCTTTGGGTTTTTGATTAGTGTCTTCTCTCTGATAGTTCTTGATGCCACTTGGATATCTCATTGATCTCTTACTCATCCTTGGGTGATTCTGAGAGGCAAGTGTCCCAGGAGAAGTTTCTGGAAGATTCCATGATCATCCACCTCGCAAACTGTCTCCGCCACTTGTCTTTTCTCGTCCATCGCACCCCATAGAAGGGCTTTTTGAAATGCAACACACTTCCCGTGTGTACAAGGTGCAATGCATCACACTCTGGCCATGGAGCAAGTGAAATGATCCAGTTTTGACCAGTTCTGAGTAGTTTTTCATGGAGAACTTCTGGGAGAAGTTGTAATCTGTTGACCTTGTTCCTTTAGGGGTTAGAACAACACTTTTAGGGACTTAGGAGCCCTTGGTTTATGGACATTTCATGCTTGGGGTTGTAGGGCCCAAAAATGTCTATAACAGTTGCCCCCTAAAGCATGAGGTCGTTAATCTTTTGATGTCGGGTGAAATGCTTTATTATGAGGATCCGAAGTTCTTTCAATGCTGGGAGGAGACTTGTAATAAGATACAATACAATACATTATCTTCATAATATTTTCATGATTTAGCTGAGGCGGGCATTCCCATGCTCAGCTTTATAAATTCATTTTCATGTACATAGGACAAACAATCGTCTGAGTGTAGACTGATGATTCTGATAGAGCCATCATCCTTTTGAGTGGATGATTATCTGTGCAGCAATGATGTACATTTAATGTCTTTATTTCCCTGAATATATATCGCAGCCCGGATGGATGAAACTAGATCCGGGGTCTTCAATATCATCCGATCTTCACTCGAAGTACAAGTCGATCCATGTGAGAAATGTTCTGAAGTCGAACATGGAAAGAAATCGCTTGATTACCAGTCAATGATGTAAATTGTTAACAAGCGTGAGAGGAATCACCGATAATGATAATGACCCTCAAGGTACTGCAGTACAATTCATGTGGTGTGAATAAAGGACTTGGCATCGAACACCACACAAAACCTTTCGGTCGAAGGCCATTGATGTAAACCTGTCGCCGGAAGTGAGAAACTTGCCATTGAGGCATGCAAGCTTCAAAGTACTGAATGGGGTGTTCCTAGATCAACTTCTTGGATAATGAGCTGATGTCGACAAGAAGTGATCCGTCACAGGAGGGCCATAATGAATCCCACATCAATGACACGGAACAGAGCAAATGATTTTAATGGAGGTGAAAACGATCTGGTGATATAAGGTTCAGGGTGGCGGTCATGAAAGAATGGAGTATAATGTATGGTAGTGGGTGAGACACAGGTGAATTCTCTGAATGACTTCTCTTGAACATATCGGCGACACTGATGTGATGGATTGGTAGCTTTAACCCCAAATGTGGATGGTATGGTGTGACCATGGTGATGTGACCGGTGAATGAAACAACCCAACCCTACTCGGACACGGAGTGGAAGTGTCATGTTCAAGAGCGACTTGCTACCAACAAAGTTTCTTTGAGTTTTCTTCCCAATTTTCCCCAGTCATTGCTGACCAGTACCTCTTTATTTTTATCAAGCTTGAGGAGCATAACATATGCTTGTTCTATAATTTTCCCTTCGGGAAAACCCATTGCTATGTTTTAACGAGCCTAGCGATAGTGAAACTCGTTCTTGTCTATAGACAAGTTTGTCGCTATTAATCTTTTTAACGAGTTTAACGACACAGATAACTCGGTCCTTTTCAATTTTAGAGAGCCTGAAAAGGAACGTAAAGGTAACTCCAAAATTCCTTTTTCGTCATCTAATCCCTTAAGTCCGAAAAAGTATGAAACAATACAGAAGGGATGAATTTTCGATACTTTTAACGAGCCGAACAAAACAAGCGCTCGATCTTTTTATGTAATAATCCCTCAGGTCCAAAAAGATTAAAATCTAGAGGAGGGATAGCACTTCCTGTCCCTTTAACGAGCTTGAGAGGCCAATGGCTTGGCAATCTTTTCATATTTTACGAGTCAGTTGAAAAGAGCTTAAAGGAGACTCGCCTTTTGAGGAACGAGTGATAATATGGGTAGCAGCTAATTCCAAGGTTTGGAATTTTCCAATCACGGTAGTGTCACAAGGATGGCTAGTGAGATCACTCTTCGCAGCTGTTCCTCAAAATGGGTAAACAATCAAATGGAGGTGAATGATCGGCCAATGAAAAAGTGGAGGTGACGGTGCAAACACGACCAAGGCTTTAATGGCTGAAGTACTACATTCACGATGGTTATTTCCCGAGGAATAGTTAATTTTTTAACGAGCTTAAACGCGGGTGGAAACATTTGCTCATGTCTTATGTTTATTTTTTAACGAGCTTGAACTATGTGCTAAAACTGCTCGATTAATCCAGTCGTATGATAAGAATGTCTCATATAAAAACGACAAATTTTAGAGTTTTGCCCCACATCCTTTCTTTATGCAAGTTAGGAGACGACCAATCCTACGAGTTTAAAGGGTTAGAGGTCCTATAAATTTAAAAAATAAATAGTCGCTCTTCGCTTTCACTCCAAAAGGTTTGCATGCCCCCAGGTATAAAACAGAGTTTCAAGGTTACCCCTTCTTCAATCCGTTAAAACATTTGTTTTACCGAGAGAGGCCTACCTCTTACAGGTTACCCAAAGATTGTTCTATTCACATCGCAAACAAAACACTTCTTCGACGATGTCTACCGAAATAAACAAAGGTGAGCGGATGGTATGGCGTGACCGTCCCTGACATAACTTTGACAAGAGGATCTTGTTCCAGTCCAACTCCCCCTTCCAATCACGGACGGGAGTATGGAGGTCATATTCTCTCGCGGAAACCTACCTTATACCCGAAGTTTTCCTGCCGAAGCAGACCAGGATGCATGCCCCCTGGGTTTCAGTCATGTCCCCCCGAATCACTCGCACTCATCGGGTGGACGGACTGGAGATTGAGACATTTCTTGCATGAAAAGACCATTCAGGGATGGTATATGACTATTTGCTATGCGTGATCCGGGAAATGAAAGCTGGTCTACGAGCTTGACCACTCTTCCTTCGTGCGGAAAACACATTACTCTAAAGAGTGAGGAGACAATTGCTCCCATGCAATAAATATAGTCTCATCCAAGGAGTAGATTGTAATCCAGGGGTCCTTGAACTACCATCACGTTCATGTGAACGGTTTTCCCTCTCAATGTTATGGGCACATTGGGAAGGATCCCTAATGGTCGACTCGTTCCTTTGTCAAAGCCTGTCATATTTCTCATCTCAGGCAAAAGCGATGGCGAACCAAGCGCTTTCCAAGCAGTCAAGGAAAGGATACTCACAGAAGCCCCCTCATCTATGATGGTACCAGCCATAACCATTCTATATATTTGAACAATAATTCGGAATGGTATACTAGCTGGTAAACGGGGTCTGCCTAGTTGATTCCAGTCGAAGGAGACAACTAGGTTGCTTGGAGGTGGGACCGAATAGACGGCCGGGTACGACTCTGACGAACTTCCTTCCTGCGGTAAAGGAAAGGGTAAATTGCCCCCATGTTCATTGGAGTTTATGCTTATGAAGAGAATTTGGACGGTGTCATCCTTGTTCTCTTCAGTGACTGTATCATCTGAAGATGAAACCTCTGAAGGCATGACCGGGTCAACTGCTACCTCGACCTTTTGACTTTCGTCTGGTATGGATTCAGATGGTTTATCTTCAATGATAGATGCTTCAGCCGACCACCTGAGCGGGCCAGCCGGATTTTCAACTGGTGATAGACTCGGCAAGAGTTTTTTATATCCAGGAGGAAGTCGTGACGGTGAAACCGGACGATCGTCCAAAACTCTTTTAGCCTCGTCTAAGAAGGGACAACGGTGGACGGCATGATCGCCTTCGCACAGTTTACAAGGAAATCTATATTTTCCTTTTTGTCCCGGGGCTTCACTTTCACTAGTTGACGGTGTGTTTTCAACATGATCATCAGAGGTTGACAACACCGGGTTGTGCAAACGGGGAGACCAGTCCCTTAAGATCCGAGGGATGCAAGGACAATCTCTGTGATAGTGGTCTTCCTTGCAAATGACACATGGCAATTTAGGCCTGGTCGGTGCAGTGTGTGGATTTTCGTTAGACGACACTCGTTTGCCCCCATTCGCTTTTGGCTCCTTCTTCTTATTCTCTTTCTTCTTCTTTTCCTTCTTCTCCTTAGGTACTTGACTTTTGGCTTTAGTATCCCTATCAAGCGAAGAGGAAGGAGGAGAGGAAGAATTAGAGGAAGTAGAAGGTTGGTGGGTAACTCTGGACTCGTCTAATTGCTGATTCGATTGTTCAGGAATAGTGGTGTTCTGAAAGACAGAGGTTGAGAAGAGCCATACAGGCAAACCAATTGTCAGTCCTGGAAGCGACAATGTGGCCATATGGGGTGCACCAACATCTCCCCAAGAGGAGAAGGGACTAGGATTTCCTCCAAGGGGAATTCCTTGGTTGGTGGACTCCATTTTTCTCAACCCAAGATCAACGTAGGAAAGGGGTAATGAATATTCCATTTAAAATAAATTTTAGACGCTTTGACACAACTTGTTTTTTCAGTTTTTAAGAGTCGAGAAAAAAAAAGATGACTCTAGTCTCCTTCGATTTTTAATGAGCCTGAAGTGACAAGTGCTCAGATGGACCTTTTCCGTTAAGGAGTTTGAAAAGGAACGAGAGGGACTGCTCTGGAAGTCTAGGTAGAGGGAGTACCAAACCAATCGCAAAACTGCAGAATACTTTTTACGGTACGGCAGTCAATCTTCCCGAATGCTGTGTTCAGTGCATTGCGATCGATAGGGCGGCAGACACGGCTTCCTATGGATAAAGGATTTAAGCCTATAGGGGTCTCCCAAAATATACTCGACGGTATGTGGGAGCACAAGTCCGTACTGGCACTTATCATCTCAAAGTGGAGGAATCACCCAACCATTAGTGAGAACAACAGTTACCAGGCTTTACGACGCCGGAATACGTCTCTAGCCTAGACCTCTAAATGTTGTGCGTTAAGTTCCAAAGCGTTGTTAGATTCATTGAATTTATTTTAAGTTGATCTTGCTTATGAAGTTTGCCTTTTGGGTTCACCACGAGATGTAGATGTAATTCCTAAAATGCAATCTAAAGATGATAAACAAACTTTTTATCTATTTTATGCAATGAAAATCCTAGCTACTAGGGAAAATAAAGACATAATCTTTTCACAAAGAGAAAAGAGCACACTGTAAATGCACTTTCCTAAATATAGCCAAACAGACTGTCTATATGTAAATGCACATGCATGTATTTGTTTTCGACTTTCTTAGTATATGGATGCTAAAAAGAAAGTTGATGCACAAATCTGAATTTCTTTTCAAGCGACAAATATAAACAAGCTTCTTTTCGAAATAAAAAATAGAGATGATTACGACACCTTACGATTTTGAAATGAATACTTGTTTTTGACACTAGAAAATTACAAATTCAGACCAAAAGCAATAGTAACAAGATAATCAACCATCAACAGCAATCAAACTCTTTCCTACGATTGAAATCGACACTTGCGACGGATTCAAATCAAAGGACGACAGTACGATTATGCTACTTTTGCAAAGGAGAACTGCAAATGAGTCAACAAACACACAAAAACATCTACAGTTCTTTTGTACAAAGGAGGCGGAATAACAACAAGGAAAAGGAGTTTCAAACAGACATATACTGATCACAGGCAGCAAAATTCAGGAATAGAACTGGAAAGAATGAAGCACAGAATCCACAACTGCACAGAGCTAGTCTGATCAGCGCACCTGTAACACAGAGAATCTGAAATGCAGCGCAGGTTGTCCACTCGGGAAGTGCGCTGAAATTCAGAATCTCTTAACAGTACCTGCGCTGGGCTAGAAATGAGACTCTGTTTGGGTTCCAAGTCATAGTTTGCAGTTCAGTTCTTGGTTTTTGGCCGAGTAAAAAGCAATCAGTAATTCAACAATCAGGGGTAGATCTAAGGAGGATCTAAGAGCTATCACAAGGGCAATCAGATAGTTTGTGAATCAGTTGTTTAAATCATAAACAGATCCAGTGAATGGACTGAAGTAGTAGCTGTCTACTTTGCATTTGTTATGGCAAATGCAGTTCAAATGCTACTTATAAGTTTATGAAACAAACAAACAAAGAATGATAAACAAACAAACTAATAAGTCCCCAGTATGGTCGCCATTTTGTTACAGGGAAAAGTGTATATATAGAACTGCTCTATCCCACTAAGGTGTGACAGTTGCCTTAGAAACAAACAGAGAAAAGCTACTTTTGTATTTCATTTATGAATTATAGATAGAGAGGAACAGAAAGACCAAACTCTGTCTTGTGCTAATCCTTTGATTCGATCCCTCTCTTCTTTGATAGTCCTCAGCTACCTTCTCCCTTGCACGCCCAGCTTCACAAAGTACCTGTAAGATCACAGAAGCATAGCACTATACAAAGACATGGATCTATATTCATAAACAATCTAGGATCAGATGTAAATTGACCATACAAATGTAACAAGCATCAATGATACAAAAGCATGGAGGAAAACTCAAATAGCTTTTATTGATAAACAAGAAAAGATCCAGGAGGAGTTACAACCAGTTGTTCCGACCCAACATCAACCTCCCAGCAAAGAAGCCCCTCTTCACCTCAAACAAAGCATAGATCACCCAACAATCTGATGTTTGTCTCAAAAAACTAACAGCAATTCCTTACAATATGCAAAATTCCAGCCTCTAACCTCTGGATCTCTAGGATGAGAGATTTATATATAGATATTTGCAGAGGTGTGAGTCAGCTCTGGGTTTTTGATTAGTGTCTTCTCTCTGATAGTTCTTGATGCGACTTGGAGATCTCATTGATCTCTTACTCATCCCTGGGCGATTCTGAGAGGCAAGTGTCCCAGGAGAAGTTTCTGGAAGATTCCATGATCATCCACCTCGCAAACTGTCTCTGCCACTTGTCTTTTCTCGTCCATCGCACCCCATAGAAGGGCTTTTTGAAATGCAACGCACTTCCCGTGTGTACAAGGTGCAATGCATCGCACTCTGGCCATGGAGCAAGTGCAATGATCCAGTTTTGATCAATTCTGAGCAGTTTTTCATGGAGAACTTCTGGGAGAAGCTGTAATCTGTTGACCTTGTTCCTTTAGGGGTTAGAACAACAGTTTTAGGGACTTATGAGCCCTTGGTTTATGGAAATTTCATGCTTGGGGTTGTAGGGCCCAAAAATGTCTATAACACTCCGGAGGCTTGCTCTCCACTTAACCGCAATCTAGACCCAATAACGTCAATAAACTAGTGGTCTGTAGAAGTTCGGGTCTGCTCTTAGCCTTAACCACCTTCCTTTTTGAACCTCGATAACCAATCAGAAAGCAACACGCCATAGACTTGCGCCCCGCTTAACGGCCATCCGGACCCAAAAATGAAAAATAATCTTTGGTTTATAAATTTCGGGTCCACTCTTAGACTTAACCTCCTTCCACTTAAAAACCCGATATCCATTCGATGATCGGGGGCGCTTAAAACCTACAGTCTGTGCCTATTCCACTAGCATGCAGGTTACAGGTCGCTGAACCCCCTTAAAGGCACATGACTTGAGCATCAAGTAATAAGATCGACGGTCAGGGTTGAAAGCGGTATTTCAAACCAATTCCAAGATGTCCGTTGATCTTCCATGATTTAGTGACTCCTATGCATAATTACCCCACCTCTTCATCCTTCTCTTCACTTTGTGTATATGTCGTTCCTTCATCTTACCTCTTCCTCCTTCTCTTCACTTCGGGTTTGTGCCATGCTTTCCTCTCCCACTGGTCTTCCTCTTGCTCATTCTTCATTAGTCTGGAGATTCACCATGTCTTTGTCTGCCTGTCGTTGACAATCATCACGCAGTTTGCCAGGGGGTATAGACTTCCAGTCATAGCAAATATAGCTTTCCTTACATATCACCCCTTCATTCGCGAGACGATCAGATAATATATTGGCTTTCCTTCTCACATGAACAAAGCTAATTGTTCTCAGGGTTTGCAAGTGGGAATGAATACGGTGAAAGACCTATGAAAGCCTCCAATGTTTCGAAACTTTTCCATGTGCCATTCCATTACACATTTTCTTGACCGCATTAATGACCAGTTCAGAGTCAGCTTCAATGATGGCGTTGTGTAAATTTGCCTCCATCAGGATTTCTAGGCACTGCTCTAAGGCCATAAGCTCCTACCATGTTATTTGTGGCAGTCCCTAAATGACTATGGAAGATATTCTTTATGCACCCCTGCTCGTCTCTTATAACACCACCATAGCCAGCCATCCCTGGGTTACCCTTAGAGGCCCCATCTATATTGATTTTCAAAAAACCAGGAGGAGGAGGTTGTCAGATATCTTTGCCAGTAGTTGTTTTACTCACACCCTTGCCATCGCCTTGGGGAACCAGAGAATGGAGACCCAACTGCATCAGTATGCAAGCATCCTGGGGCGAAGGGAGGTCCTCAGGAATTTTCCAACTAAGGGCTCCCACTATATCTTTAAGTTGTCGTAAAATTTGGACAATGATACTCTGGGTCGAGCCTATTTTGTTCTTGAAAATCCTGCCATTGGTTCTTTCCATACATCCCAGATAATAAAGCCTGGAACCAGAGTCCAAGCCTTGTTAATGATTTCATTACTTGAGAAGTTTTTCCTCCAATTCTTCAAAGTGTTTGTGATGCTGAGTCTATCCCTATCTGTTTGCCTAAAGACTGAGGTCGCCCAATCCCACATGATAGAGGTAAAGGGGCAGAGGTTTAGTAAATGCTCCATCGTCTCCTCCTGTAAGCCACATAGATGGAATTTAGATGGGCCAACAAATCCCCTTTTCAGAAGATTCTCCCATGTGAGAATTTTCTTTTGGTGAACCAACCACATAAACAATTTGATTTTCATCCATTGTGGGTTCTTCCAAAGGTCATTCCAAATCTGATCAGGGTTTGGATAATCAAAACCTAGGGCCATGTGTTTAGCTTCTTTGGGGTTAAAAGTGCCTTCGGTGTTTCAACCCCATCTCAGTTGGTCAGACGTGGAAGACACCAAAATCTTCCTCTGCTCCAAGTCAAGAGCAAGGGAATCTGCCTGGGCCCTCAAAGGACTCTCTTCATTGTAACCAAGATTCTTCCACATTCTCCATTTATCATTGTCCCGTACCTGATCCCAGAAGTCACTTACCATAAGTAAACCTTTGTTGTCAATGTCATTTTTGAGAGTGGTTAATTCTTCTCTAAACAAATTTGGTTCCTGCTGCCAGTTATCCTCCCAAAACCGTGCAAGGTTCCCATCTCGGATCTCCCAGAAACTATGTTGCTGGACAATGGCTCTATTTTCCCAAGCAAGGTTCCAAATGTGGGAGCCCTTGATAAGTCCTGACATTCTGATATGATCCCTCTCCTGCCAGTTATTTGCATATTTCTGCTTCCATAGCTTAGCCCAAGGGGTAGCTGATTCCTTGAGCCACCTCCACCAGAGTTTGGCTCCCGATACTCTGCTGAGGATTTCAAGGTCGTGAAGCCCCAAACCACCATGGGCCTTAGGTTTGCAGAGCTTGTCCCAAGCTACCAAAGCCCACTTCTTTTTCTCTTCCCCTTTGCCCCAAAGAAAATCTCTTTGAATATTCCTGATCTTTTGCATAACTCCTTTAGGAGCAGGAAGAGCTGACAACATGAAAATGGGTATGGCTTGCAGGACAGCCTTTGTAAGCACAGACGTCCTGCCAAATTCAAAGACCTACAAGTCCATTTCCTGATCTTGTCCTGAAGTTTGTTAATGACCAGCTCCCACACTCCCTTGCTCAGAGGTTTTTCCATTAGAGTGATACCAAGGTACTTAGAAGGTAATTGATCCCTTTGAAACCCTAGAATTATGGCGAGGTTTCTCTGAATGGCAAATGTCAGTGTTAAAAAAGAAATTTTTTGATTTGTCAAGGCTTACCTCTGTTCTAGCAGCCATAGCAAAGTTGTTCAAGATTTGTTTAAAATCTTTGGCTTCCTTGACCGTGGGAATGCCCTACAGCATAATGTCATCCACAAATTTTTGGTGAGTTGAAGCAGCTCCATCTATGGTCAATTTCAGTCCCTGGATTCTTCCTTCAGCACTTGCACTTTTTATTGCTCTGCCTAGCCCTTCCATCATGAGCACAAAGAGGAAGGGGGAGAGCAGATCTCCTTGTCTGAGACCCCTGGAAGGCATAAAGGTTCTTGAGGGTGAGCCATTAAGCAGGATTGAAAAACTAACCGTGGATACCAGGGCCATAACCCATCTAATCCAGTTGTGGTCGAAACCATAAGCTCTCAGCACTACCCTAATATAAGACTAGCTTAGTTTGTCATAGGCTTTCGCTAGGTCAAGCTGTATGATCATGCCAGCTTGCTTATTGCTCTTAAGTGAGTGAACCACCTCATGAGCTTGTATGATGTTATTGTTATGCAACCAGCTCACAAAAAGATAGAAAAGATAGATCAACGCCCTAGAATTCACCTCTTCGAGGGGGAAACCTCCTTTACATTACACAAATGAATGATTATTTGATGATTCAAATGAAAAAACCTCCTTTCTATATATAGGAGTCTAAGGAGTCACAATATAACCCAGCCGACCTAACAATAATAATATAAAGGCATAAAAATAACAATAGAGGGATTCTATGGGACACAGTAATAACAATATGGGGACAATAGGGGCACAACAATATTAATAAGGGATATAACTACAATAGTAATGGGGTAATCACTAGTATTATAGGGACCTAACCTGCCCCTCTCCTTCAAGAAATTGTTGTCCTCAACGCTTGAGTAGTTCTAGATGCTTCTGTATAAAATTCTCATCCTCCCATGTGGAATCTTTAGCAGATAAGTTCTTCCACTTGATGAGATACTCTGAAATTGATCGATTTCGTAGCTATCGAGTTCTTGTTTCTGTGACTGCTTCTGGTTCCAATATAATGTTTCCTTACTCGTCAAGTTCTGGCAATATTGTTTGAACTGGGAGCTTGTCGCCTATAACCTTCTTTAAACATGAAACATGGAAAACTGGGTGCACTCGAGAGGCTGCAGGAAACTCCATTTTGTATGCCATAGTACCAATCTTTTGCAACACCTTGTACGGACCATAATACTTTGGTGATAATTTATTATCCTTCTTAGCTTGCTTGAGGGACATTTGTTTATATGGTTGTAGCCGTAGGAATACCCAATCACCTACATCAAAACTTCTTTCGCTGCGATGTTGATCTGTCTATTGTTTCATTCTATTCGGCGCCAACACGAGGTTATCCTTTAAGAGTTGGAGGACTTGTTGTTGATGCTCGATGTGATGTTCCACTGCTTGAACCTTAGAATTTTCTCTTAAATATGATGTGTTGGATGGTGGCTGATATCCATAAAGTGCCATAAATGGGTCATTTTTGTTGCTGTATGGAAGGAAGTGTTATACCACCATTCAGCCAGAGGCAACCATTTGACCCATTGTGTCTGTTTATCAGATACAAAGCAACGAAGATATCCTTCCAAACATTTGTTTACTATCTCAGTTTTCCCATCAGATTGAGGATGATAAGATGAGCTATGAGCTAACTGAGTACCGAGACAAGAAAATAATTCTGTCCAAAAATTTCCAGTGAAAATGGGATCTCTGTCACTTACAATAATCTTTGGGTTTCCATGTAGCTTTTGAATTGTTTCCATAAATGTAGTAGAAACTTTACTGGCTTTAAATGGATGTGATAATGCACAAAAGTGTGCATACTTGGTAAGTCTACCAACTACCACCATGATGACACTCTTTCCCTCAGAATTGGGTAAACTTGTGATAAAATCCATTGGAACCTCCTCCCAACATTGGCTTGGAATGGATAAAGGTTGTAATAGACTCGGGGTCTTAATTGTTTCAACTTTATTTTGTTGGCAAACCAAACATTTTGCCACAAACTTTTGAATATCCAATTTAAGGCCATCCCAAAAAAATTCCTTCTTAACCTTGTGGTAAGTTTTTAAAAATCCTGAGTGCCCTCCTAAGGGAGAAGTGTGCAATTCCATAAGAATCTTTTGTTTGAGTTGGGAATTATTACAGAGGTATAAGCGATCTTTGTACCATAATGAATCATTTTTCCAGCTAAATGTATCAGATGTACTGGAATCTTGTTGTAACTTTTGAATAAGTGCCCACACTTCTTCATCATTCTTCCATTCCTCCCTTGCTTCGTTTATCCAATCTGGTTGGATAATAGAAATGGTGCACAACAATGCTTCCACATCCTCATCCTTTCTTGAGAGTGCATTTTCCATCACATTTTGCTTCCCTTTTTTGTAGATGATTTCAAAGTCATAACCCAAAATCTTTGTGACCCACTTTTGTTGCTCTTCAGAGGATAATCTTTGTTCTAAAAAGTATTTAAGGCTATCATGATCCGTTTTTACCTTGAAGTGTCTTCCCATTAGGTAGGGTCGTCATTTCTTAAGTGCATGTAGTATTGCCAACATTTCCTTCTCATAAATAGCTTTCTGTAAAAACTTTCCCTTGATTGGACGACTTTCAAAAGCAATGGGTCTTTCATCTTGCATTAAAACAGCACCAATTCCATTTCCTGAAGCATCACATTCCACAATAAAGGTTTTTGTGAAGTCCGGTGTAGCTAAGACCGATGCTTGGCACATTGCCTCTTTAAGATGTTCGAAGGCCTTTGTTGCTTCTGGAGTCCATGAAAATGCATCTTTCTTCAATAATGTTGTTAGAGGTGCTGCTATTCTCCCATAATTTTTAACGAGCTTGCGATAATACCCTGTCAACCCGAGAAATCATCACAGATGCTTTATGGATGTGGGGATTTTCCATTCCTTAATGGCTTTAATTTTGCTAGGGTCTACCTTAACTCCTTCTTGAGATATAATATGACCCAGATATTCCACCTCTTGTACTCCAAAGAAACTTTGGATCTTTTGGCATATAATTGTTTCTCCTCCAATAGTTGTAGCACCCTATCAACATGTTCAACATGATCCTTCCAAGACTTGCTGTAGATTAGTATATCATCAAAAAATACTAACACAAATTTTATAAGGAAGGGTTTGAAAATGGAATTCATCAAACCTTGAAATGTAGAAGGTGCATTGGTAAGGCCAAAAGGCATGACCAAAAATTCATAATGACCCTCATGAGTTCTAAATGCTATTTTCAGAATTTCTTCGGTCTTCATTCGAATTTGATGATATCCTGAACGAAGATCCAACTTGGTGAAGTAAATTGATCCATGCAATTCATCCAGTAATTCATCAATGACAGGAATGGGAAACTTATCTTTAATAGTGAGCTTGTTGAGCTCCCTATAATCCGGACACATGCGCCGTGATCCATCCTTCTTGTGCACCAATACTACTGGAGCAGAGAAAGAACTTTGACTAGGTTGAATTATATCAGCCTCTAGCATTTCTGCAACCATATGTTCAATTTCGCTCCTTTGGGCATAGGGATATCTGTACGGCCTGATGTTTGGAGGAACACTTCCTGGAATCAAATGAATAGCATGATCATGATCACGAATAGGTGGGATACCTTTGGGAGTCTCAAATACCTTGGAATGATTGTCCAAGACTTTTTGGAGATCTGGAGAAATAGATGATTTCGATGTGGAAACATCTAGCGAACATTATTGTGCAACTACACCTCTTTGTTCCTTTTTTAGAAGCTTTGTCATACCGTCAGAGTTGATTATCTTTCCCGGTTTCCCTGTAATACCCCTTAATTCAACTTCCTTTCCTTCCACAAAAAATTTCGTGAAAAGTTCATGCAAATTAAAAGCTATTGTACCCAAGGATTGTAGCCATTGGACTCCTAGTACAACATTAGCACCTCCCATTGGAATGGAAAGCATTGGGCTAGTCAATACATATTCTCCCATGGATAGCTTGATATTATGGCACTTTCTAGAGCAATTTATTGTTCCTCCATTTGCAACCATCACTTGACACTCTGGTGCTGGATATAGGAAGCAATTCAATTCTTTTGCTACCTTACAATGAATAAAATTGTGGGTACTTCCTGAATCAATCAACACTATTACCTTTTTCTTCTTGATTTGTCCTTCTATCTTAATGGTTTGAGGAGTGGTAATTACCACTAATGCATTACAAGATATGGTTGGATTCATTTCTTCTTTATCTATGCTTTGTTCCTGGATTATATCCTCTTCTTTTGACCTTTCTTGCTCCTTTTCTTCTTCCTCTTCATAATCTATGTAGAATAATTTCTTCTCAGCACACTTATGACCTTTAGTGTATTTTCTATCACAACTGTAACAAAGCCCTTTTTCTCTTTTTTCTTCCAATTGTTGTGGTGTCAACCTTATAGGTTGTGGAAGACTAGGGGAAGCAACACTTCCATCTTTATAGTTGTGAGTGGTATGCTTCCTGGTTGCCATAATTTTGCTTTCCATTTTTCTTGCTAACCTGAATGCCTTCTCTAATGAATCAGGTTCCCAAAGGCGAACATCATGTTGGATATTATCCTTTAAAGTCCCTATGAACACATCAATCCTATGCTCCTCTGTAATAATTTTTACCCTTATGTTCAATTTTTGGAACTCTTCAATGTTCTCCATTATTGAACCCTTTTGTTTGAGACTTATCAATTGGCTAAAAAAAGTGTTGCTTTTTGTATCCTCATAATGTGCTGTCAATTCTTCCGTAAAAATTGCCCAAGTGATAATTTGTTTATGAGAGCAAAGCCATTGATACCATACAAACTGATTTGGTTCCAAATATAAATTTGCAATACATACCTTTTGTGTGTTTTGCACATTGTTGAGATCGAAAAATTGCTCCATCTGTAATATCCATGTTACGGGATCCTTGCCATCAAACTTCCTCATATTGATTTTTGGAATATGGTGAGTCTTCGATCCAACATTAGAGTCTATGAAATCATGATTAACATTTCTTTTGTTCGCATCATGAGTTTCCTTTACTACCCTTTCACCATTTGTAAGTATTTCTTGTAGAAAATTTGTCAAATCTGTGTTCAAATTTGCCATGTCTGTCTTCAAATCCATCTTCAAATCTGTCATGTCTCTCTTCAAATCTGTCTTCAAATTGTCCATCTTAGCTTCCACGCCCTTTATCTTAGATTCCACACCATTTATCTTAGCTTCTGTTAGCTTTTGTGAGAGTGACATTTGTTGCACTTAGTCTTGTAATTTTGATATATCATGGAGCATTTCTTCCTCTTCTTCATGAGTCATGCTAGAGCTTTCAGTTTGCTTACTAGGTGTTTGCATTTTATTTCCTTGGGGCATCAGTTACCGATAATAATTCTCTACTATGCCCTTTGAATTCCTTCAAAATAATTTTTCAAACCAAGCTTAACCAAAAATTAAAAAAAAATCTACACACCTTTTTTTCACTTTGTAGGAGCTCGATATTGCCTCTGATGTATCTCTGTAATTTCGAATCATCCAGTTCTGAAATTACGATCTGTAGTAGCCCTCTGTGTCCTCTTTCCAATGCCACCAGTCTGATCCAAATTGGATTCTCCAAGGAAGAGTTATGCCAAATCTCCCACAGTGACCTAATTATAGACTAGTTCAGTAGAGCGAACTTGTATGACATGCCACGTGTCCCTATTTCAAATTTTGGCTCTGAAAAATATATACAAGAAATTACAATTCGTCCTCTTTCTGTAACTTCTTACGAAACTTCAATCTGATGCTCAGAGAGAAAGTTATTACTATTTTCCCCAGGTCGCTTGTTTGGAATGTAATTCAGGAGTAAAGACCAACATCCTCAGATCATATCTCCGCAAATATAGCGCGAAAAGCTATGAAATTCAGACCCAAGGTTCAGTGCAATTTCATCTCAAATGGGTTTTTTTTGCTTCTGAAACGTCGCAGAAAAAAAGTTATAGCGAAAATTCCACGATGACCTATTTGGAGCAGCGAAACCCTAGAATCAAAAACTTTGATACAAAATGTTATGCAACCAGCTCACAAAAATATAGAAAAGATAGATCAACGCCTTAGAATTCAGCCTCTTCGAGGGGGAAACCTCCTTTACATTACACAAATGAATGATTCTTTGATGATTCAAATGACAAAACCTCCTTTCTATATATAGGAGTCTAAGGAGTCACAATATAACCCAGCCGACCTAACAATAATAATATAAAGGCACAAAAATAACAATAGAGGGATTCTATGGGGCAGAATAATAACAATATGGGGACAATAGGGGCACAACAATATTAATAAGGGATATAAATACAATAGTAATGGAGTAATCACTAGTATTATAGGGACATAACAGTTATTGAGAATGTGTCTTCCTTCCACATAACCGGTTTGCTCCTCTGAGATAAGAGCTGGAAGAAGGGGCTTGAGTCTGTTAGCGATCACTTTGGAAATAATCTTGTACACCACATTACATAAAGCTATGGGTCTGAATCTGTCCGGTGTCATGGCTTTTTCCTGCTTTGGAATCAAAGCTATGAAAGAGGCATTAAGAGCCTTCAAAACTGTTCTGGATCTTCTGGAGTCTTCCACTACATCAAGGATGTCTTGTTTGACTATTTTCCAGCATGCTTTGAAGAAGTCCACATTGAATCCATTCGGGCCAGGAGATTTCCCATTTTGCATCTCATTGATAACTTCACTGACCTCATCTTCAGACACTAGCCTGTTGAGATTGTGATTGTCTTCCCTTGTTACAAGCTTGGGAATATACTTTGTGAAATTGTTAATGAACCATGACCTGTCTAAGAGAGGCTCCTTTGCAATGCTAAGGAAGTGTTGTACTAGGACATATTCCATTTCTTTGTGGGAGACAAGCTCTTTCCCTTGAAAATCTCTGAGTTTTGAAATTATGTTATGTGCCCTGTGATCCAAGGTTGATTTATGAAAAAACTTTGTGTTTTTCCCCTTCTCTAATCCACTGCACTCTTGATTTCTGCCTCCAGAATATCTCCTCTTGAATGCACCTATCTTCCCATTCCTTCTGAAGGGACTCAGCCTGAGTTTTCCTTTCCTCGGTAAAACCATCTGTGATTATGATTTGATTAATCCCCTGAAGTTTCTATTCAACTTCTTGTTGAAAATAGCAACAAGAAATGCTAAAAATAGCACTGCTATAAATAGCATTTCGGGACACATTCCAATTTTAGTTAGTCCTTGAACTAAAATTGAGAATTAAAATTTGAATTTGATCTTAGCAACTATTTGTAAAATAATTAATTAATTTATCTTGAGTTAATTAGTTGTAGGAAATCAAACATGAAGTCTATGTGAAGACATGCAACAGTTTCTCCATTGATTGAGGAAGTTATCCCTTGATTAAGGAGATCAGGATGAGTTGTACTTTGAGTTGTAATTAGTTAGCTCAGTTATCTGAGTAAAGTCCAGTTAGATTAGTTCCAACAGTTTGTGGAACTAATTGTGAGTTCAGTTAGTTAATGCATGCATGCATGTAACTGTTGCACTTTAGATAACTGAATATTCTCTCATAAACAACTCATGCATGTCAGTTTAGTCAGAGACCCAGTTGAGATCAGGTGATGGGACAATGTACTATCAGTTGCAGGAATATTCCATTGAGGATATCTCTTGCATGCAGAAAGAATTCATTCCTTGGAGATTGCGCAGTTACTTTTGTGTTTGATGAGTTGGATGAATGGAACATTCACACAGGTGGCAACATTGGACCCCAGAAGAAACTGTGCAAGGAAATAGGAAGCTTGGAGGGCTGAGGGAAGGCATATGTTGTGTCTCTTTCGTGTGTGAGCTGTATTGAGGGATTGTACTGAGAGCTGGATAGCTTGTGAGCTAAAGCTTTGTGTAATCCATTCATATTTCCACTTGTATGATATTACAGAGATAGGGGTTTTTAGTTGAGGCTTTCCCCAGAGTATTCTTCTGTGTTCATGTGTGATTGCTTTCTCATTCTCAGTTATATGTGTTCTATTTGATCTTGCTCATAATCGATTAAGCTTCCGCAAGTTTGATTGTAGAAGTAGATTAAGTATTTTGATTTAGTACATTGCATAATCAGTTTAATCTACAGTGAAATTTCTACATGGTATCGGAGCAAAGGTGATCAAAGGAGAGAGCAGTATACAAAGAAGGGAGAAGTTCAAAGGTTGAAGTTCCTGAATATAGAAATCGAGTTCTTATCACGTCTAAATTTCACCAATGGCATTCAATGGTTTAAGACTCGAGTATGCCCTTGATGGTAGCTCGAATTATATAGCCTGGAAGGATCGCATGGAAGCAGTATTAGAGGACAACGGTTTAAAGGATTTCATTGATCAAGAAGTCCCCAAGCCGGCAACAGCTAATGCTACAGAATTGGCGGAATGGAAGAAATGTGTTGCTAGAGCAAGGAGAATCCTTCTCGAGGGAGTTTGAGACCACATAGTCTCGAATCTCCATGGGAAGGAGACACCATTTTCAATGTGGAAAACATTGAAAGATCTATATCAGAACAATAGCGATCAGAGGAAGCTGGCGCTGAAAGATAAGCTTCAGAAAATCAAGTGTGAAAAGGGCGACACGATCTCTATGTATCTGATCAAGCTCACCACCTGCAGAGATGAGCTTGGAAGTGTAGGGATCACGACAGTCGATGATGACATGGTGAGTCTAGCTCTCCTCGGTCTTCCTAAAAGCTGGCATAGCTACCAAGACTCAATAAATGGAAGAGAGAAACTACCAGATTGGGAATGACTTTGGTCGGATCTAATGCAGGAGGAGATAAGAAGAAGCACTAAAGATGGATCTTCATCAAAGCAAGATGATGAGGAAAATCTAGCCTTAGCGAGTAAGGCGAGGAAAGGGAAAGGGAAGGCGTCCCATTCCAAATCCAGTTCTTCCCATGGTGGGAAGAAGTTTGAGAAATCGAAAGTGTGATGCTTTCATTGTCATGAGGTGGGCCATTATGCTACAAATTGTCCACAGAAGAAATCCAAGAAGGGATCCTCGAAGGGATCAGACGGTGAGGCACTGGCCTCACAGTTCGAGTTGGATTTCTCTCTCATCACATGCATGGTTTCATCCATGGTGGGATGTGTTTGGTACCTAGACAATGGAGCTTCGTTCCACATGATCGGCGACAAGAATCTTTTCAGTACCTTGGAGGAGAAGGATCTCCAGATGTGGATCGAGATGGGCAATGATGGAAAGTACCATGTTTTAGGTGAAGGTACGGTTGTGTTTCAGAGGGAGCATGGAGCTCCTCTCACCCTGACTGATGTAAAGTATGTACCAGGTCTTAAGAAGAATCTTGTGTCCATTGTTGTGCTAGAAGACAAAGGCTATGATGTAGTCTTTAGTAAAGGAAAGGTATTCCTGAGGCATATCAGCATTGGGCAGACCAAGAGGATTGGGATTTAAGTTAAGAATCTCTACAAGCTGGAGGTAGACGAATGTGCTACATTGAGCTCCAAAACAGAGTTGGTGCAGAGCCAAGATGTTGGCAAGGTATGGCATAGAAGATTGGGCCACTTGCAACATGGAGCCTTGAAGATCATGCAATATATTTATACCAGACTTCCCAAGGGAAAAATGGAGCAGAAGGATACATGCAAAGGTTGTACCTTGGGTAAGTATGTGAAATATTCCTTTCAGGATTGAGACAATAGAGTTGGAGCAATCCTGGAGTGAGTTCACACAGATGTTTGTGGACCATTCTCTATAGCCTCCATCGCTAAAAAAAGGTACTATGTTATTTTTATTGATGATTTTTCTCATAGATGTTAGATCTACTTTATGCAAAATAAGGATTAGACCTTCTTGAGGTTTTGTGACTTTAAAGCCTTGGCAGAGAAAGAATCTGGAAAGAAAATAAGGGCCTTGTGTAGCGACAATGGTGGAGAGTATGTCTCCCAACAGTTTAAGGACTTCTGCGTTGTAGAAGGAATTAAACAGGAGTTGACGACACCCCATAACCCACAACAGAATGGGGTGGCCGAAAGGAAGAATAGATCAATTGTGGGGGCAGCTTGAGTGATGTTGCATGACCAAAGCCTACCACTTCATTTGTGGGCTGAGGCATGCAATACAGAAGTATAATTGTAGAATAGAATCTCGCACCGTATACTGGGAATGAAGACACCTATGGAGGCCTTTTCCAGGAAGCGACTAGATGTGAGTCACTTCAGGATCTTTGGATCATCGATTTATTGCCATGTGACCAAAGATGCTCGGAAGACGCTAGATCCAACAACTGAGTTGGGGATACTTGTGGGGTATACTGATACTCCCCACAACTATTGGGTGTTCCTACCTACCAGTTAGAGGATAGTGGTACGCAGAGATCTGAATTTCGACGAGCAGAAATCCATGCAAGTATCACTTGAGAGGGAGCTCAATTTGCATGTAGAGGAGGAACTTTCAGTTCCTAAGGAGGAGGAGCCTCAGATTGATGCGGAGTAGCCGCATGCAGAGGATCCAGGAGTGGAGACATCCACTCATGCTAAGTCTTCCAGAGATGGGAGGAAACGCTCAAGGGAAGCTGACAACTTGATGCTGGACACACGAGAGAATATGGGATAGCCATATTCTCAGTGCAGACAGAGGAGGTCACCCGAGTGGTACACTGGTTACATGGCCCTAGTTGGGGAGTGTGTAGAGTTTGAACCTTCTTCATTCGAGGAGGCAATGCAACAACCAGTCTGGGTTGATGCAATGGTGGAGGAGTACGACTCCATCGTTCAGAATTGTGTTTGGGATGTTGTCCCAAGACCTCAGGGCAAGTCAGTGGTGAGTTCCAGATGGATTTACAAAGTAAAGCAGGCAGCTAATGGAAGTGTTGAAAAACATAAGGCAAGGTTTGTTGCTCGTGGTTTCTCACAGGTCGAGGGGATTGACTACGATGAGACTTTTTCTCTTGTAGCAAGGTACTCATCTATCATATCGATGTTGGCACTATCAGCTCAGATGGGTTGGAAGATCCATCAGATGGATGTGAAGACAACATTCCTCAATGGGAAGATTGAGGAAGAGGTGTACATTGAGCAGCCAGAAGGTTTTGAGACCTTCGATCGTGAGTCGCATGTGTGCCGACTCAAGAGGGCTTTATACGAGCTGAAGAAAGCACCTCATACACTAGGATCGTCAGCTATTTCACCGGGTTGGGCTTCACCAAGAGTGAAGCAGATGCGAACCTTTACCACATCATGGTAGAAGGTAAGCCATTGATCGTTGTTCTTTATGTCGATGATCTAATTTTGACAAGTGATGATCAGTTGATCAAGTTCGAGATGAAAGACATGGGTCTTATGCACTACTTTCTTGGCATGGAAGTGTGGCAAAAGGATGGGGAAGCTTTTGTGTCTCAAGGCAAGTATGTCAATGAGATACTTCGGTGGTTCCACATGGAGAAGTGCAAGCCCATGCAGACTCCTCTAGCTGGTAACTGGAGGAAGGAGGTTGCTACTTCAGGTGAGGTAGTAGCTGCTATTGTTTATCGGCAGCTTGTGGGTTCACTAATGTATCTAGTGAACACACGACCAAACTTATGCTTTGTGGTGAACCAGTTGAGTCAAGCTATGGTTCAGCCTACCAAGATGTTTTGGAAGGCAACGAAGCATGTGATAAGATGCCTTAGAGGCACATCTCAGTATGGATTGTGGTACAGACGGACAGAGGGAGTGAAGCTTCAGGGCTTCACAGATACAGATTGGGCAAGGAGTCCATCAGACTGGAAGAACACTTCTGGAGGAATCTTCAACCTTGGTTCAGCTGCAGTTTCCTGGTACAACAGGAAATAGAGGTCAGTTGCACTTAGCTCTGTAGAGGCTAAATACATGGCTGCTAGTTAGATAGCATGTGAGGCCATTTTGATGTGGAAGATTCTAGTGGGATTGTTTGGTCATAGGATGGATCCAACTATGATCTACTGCAATAATCAGAGTTGTATCAAACTCTCTGAGAATCCAGTTTTTCATGACATGTCCAAGCACATTGATATCCGGTACCATCATCTTTGAGACTGTGTGGTGAAGAGGATCATGTTGTTGTTGTATGTTTCAACCGAGGAACAGGATGCAGATATTTTGACGAAGGCGTTGTCAAAATGCAAGTTCGAGTTCCACAGAGATAGGATTGGGGTGACTGATAATTCCTTTCTTGTTGAGAGGGAGTGTTGAAAATAGCAACAATAAATGCTAAAAATAGCACTAATATAAATAGCATTTCGGGATACATTCCAATTTTAGTTAGTCCCTGAACTAAAATTGAGAATTAAATTTCGAATTTGATCTTAGCAGTTGTTTGTAAAATAATTAATTAATTCATCTTGAGTTAATTAGTTGTAGGAAATCAAACATGAAGTCTATATAAAGAAATGCAACCATTTCTCCATTGATTGAGGAAGTTATTCCTTGATTAAGGAGATCATGATGAGTTGTACTTTGAGTTTTTATTAGTTAGCTCAGTTATCTGAGTTAAGTCCAGTTAGATTAGTTCCAATAGTTTGTGGAACTAATTGTGAGTCCAGTTAGTTAATGCATGCATGCATGTAACTGCCGCACTTCAGATAACTGAATATTCTCTCATAAATAAGTCATGCATCTCAGTTCAGTCAGAGACCCAGTTGAGATCAGGTGATGGGACAATGTATTATCAGTTGTAGGAATATTCCATTGAGGATATCTCTTGCATGCAAAAGGATTTCATTCCTTGGAGATTGCGCAGTTAATTTTGTGTTTGATGAGTTGGGTGAATGGAACATTCACATAGGTGGCAGAATTGGACCCTAGGAGAAACCGCGTAAGGAAATAGGAGGCTTGGAGGGCTGAGGGAAGGCATATGTTGTGTCTATTTAGTCTGTGAGCTATATTGAGGGATTTTATTGAGAACTGGATAGCTTGTGAGCTAAAGCTTTGTGTAATCTGTTCATATTTCCACTTGTATGATATTACAGAGATTGGGGTTTTTAGTTGAGGCTTTCCATAGAGTATTCTTCTGTGTTCATGTGTGATTTCTTTCTCATTCTCAGTTATATGTGTTCTATTTGATCTTGCGCATAATCAATTAAGTTTCCACAAGTTTGATTGTGGAAGTAGATTAAGTATTTTGCTTTAGTACATTGCATAATCAGTTTAATCTACGGTGAAATTTCTACACTTCTCTTTTGGCTTTAAATGTTTCCAAACTCTTTCTTATTCCAATCTTTGAGTTTGGATTTGATGTGTTTAAGTCTTTGTTGCCGCATAAACATTTTTGTGCCTTGAATGGGAAAATCTTTCATCCACCATTTGTCAATAATGCTGGTAAAGTCAGGGTGAGAGAGCTAGACATTTTCAAACCTAAAGGGTCTATTCCTCAGTGTACCCATAAAAGTTGCTTCAAGCTGGTCAGGCCAGTAGTCCGAGCTTCCAAAGGGAAGGATTAGAGCTGACATGTCAAGGCCTATGAGAAGGAGGTTCTCTGATATTCTGAATCTGTCTAGTTTAGTGGCAACTTAAGAAGCTCCTCCTCTCTTGTTGTTCCAAGTGAAAGTGCCATTTATTGTTTCAACATCCACTAGTCTCATTTTGTTTAAGAAGTTCTGGAAGGCAATGGAGTCTCTGCCTAGTGTTCTGGTAACTCCTTTTTTCTCTGTAAGAGATTTAATCATATTGAAATCCCCTGCCAGAATCCAGGGCATATCAGGATATCTCTCTCTCAACTCCTCAAGGGAGGTGAGAAGCTTGAGTTTGTCTTCTAGTTTTTGAGGACCATAGACATTTGTAATCATGTAAGTTTCCCTGTCACCCAAAGGTTGTATCACCAGCGATAAATAGTTCCTAGATGCTTCCGCATCTAGGATTCCAAGTTTCTGGGGATCCCAAAGCGTAAGAATCCCTCCTGTCGAGTTATCTGCCTTAACCTCCAGATACTCATACTTGCTTAACCATTTGTTATGTATTTCTCTGATCTTGTCCATCAAACATTTAGTTTCCTGAATAAAAACCATATCTGGTTTTTCTTCTTTTATTCTACTGCTCAGATTTCTTTGTTTCCTTTTACTTCCTAGGCCCCTAATGTTCCAGGTTGTAAGCTTCATTAAGAAATGTTTGTAAAGGAGTAGCTGGTGAGATCTCTCATCTTACTTGAGTTAATCATGAGTTTTCCACATTCGGTCAGCAGCTCATTTTGTCTTTTTCTTCCTCTTTTCCTACCCGGATTCTTGGAAGAGTGTCCCACTGTTTCCTCCATTGTTTTCATCCCTCTATTCTCCTGGCTGTCATGGTGTCTTTTGACTCCAGAGCCCTTTGATTGGGATCTCTAGAGGAAGAGCTGTTGAACCTTGTCAAACTCCTCCTTTAGCAGGGAGTCAACCCCTTTGGCAATACCCTGCTCCAGAAACTTTTCTAGATCTAAGTTCTCCCTCTCAAGAATCTCCTGCAGTTCGTTGTCCTCTGTTCTCACCTCACTTGGGGTCATTTCATGGTCCCTACTGAGCTCCACAATGTTCAGTAGATCATCCTTTTGCTGGTTGTTCTCTGGTATGTCCTCCATGCTAGCATCCCTATCCTTCTCATTGGTATTAGTCTTTGATTCCTGGTTTGCCCCGTTGTTTCCAACTTCTTCTTCTAAGATTTTGAAACTATTGTGGCTAGGTTGCCCATCCTCATAGATTTTCTTTTGGTACCTCTTTCCTCCTTTCCCTTTGCCCCCCACTTTAGTGAAACCCTTGGGATCTTTGCTTGTGGTGGTTTTTGTGTTGTTCTCTAGTTTGTTTGATGGGCAGTCTCTGTAAGGGTGCCCATGTTCATGGCACTTACGGCACCTAAATGGGACATGTTCATAGTCCACCGCCTGCACCCATTCTTCATCATACACTTCCAAAATGATCTCATCCGGAAGTGCTCTAGATAAGTCCAATTCCACACAGATTTGGGCAAATGAAGTGTATTTGCCTCTTAGAGTCGCATCTGATATTTTTATAAAATGCCCTAATCTATTTCCGATAGCCTTTAGAGACTCTGGCAACCAATAATCTAGAAGAAGGGAGTATAGTCTTATCCATACTAGCACTGAAGTGAACGTTTCTCATTCTAGGACGAAATTCATCACCCATGGTTGCATGTAAAGGCCTGCAACAACGTAAATATAGGGTCCTCCCTAGAACACTCTGTCTTTATCTTCTAGGCTCATGAACACCACCGTGAAGAAGCCCTTGGATCCAAGGTGAAGATTTATTTCCCCCTTTGGTTTCTAGTGGTTCCTTATCCATGCGTGTAAGGCTTTCTCCGTTGGCCAAATCCCCATAAATTTACAGATAACCGTGTGTTCCGCCATGTGTTCTCTGTGCACCTATAGTGCTGGGTCGCTTAAAACAACCCAAGGAATTATGGTCGACTTGGGTTTACAGACCCCTGTCGTGCTCGTGGGTGCAACTTTCTGACTGCTACCCTCTTTCCTCTTCTCCCTACTATCTTCCTCATGAATTTCTTTCTGTTCATGAGGTTTGATGTTTCCTGTGTTCATATCCTCAGTTATCACCTCTGGTGGTTTCTTGAAGCAATGTAGACCAGTTCCCTTGCTTCTGTTCGCAGCTATTTGACTATAGGAGGGAGCAAAACTCCCTCCTCCATGACCCGCCATGGTTACCAGCTCCAAACCCTAACTCAAAACCTAGTTCAGGTTGTAGAGCTCCTATATGCAATTGGCTTATTGCTAATAAGGAAAAGTAAGCATTCCACACTCCTTTGTATTATCATTATAATTGTATTTTCCTTTATTTTTCTCAAACTATTCTCGAGAGGCTCCTCCAAATTCAACAAATTCCAAAAAAAACCTTATAGCGAAAATAAGTATATCCTAATACAGGAAACTAATGAATTATTTAGTTTTTAATAAATTTATTATCATTTCCATCAAAGCTTTTGTCTTTTTCTTTTATTCTCATTCCCTCTCAAATGACTATTCCCAGTCACACAAACATATTTTTTGTGTTTTTGTGTTACTATGTAAGATTTGATACAAACATATTTTTTTGTGTTTTTGTGTTACTATGTAAGATTTGATAGCCTATTAGAACCTGATGCTAAACTTAGATGCAAAACGTGCAGAATGTTACTAATTTTTGCAAAAGCAGGGATGCTTTGTCTTTGCCATAGATTTGCTTCCCAATAAATTGTAATTATTTATTTGGACAATAATGTAAAGTTTTGTCTATATGCATAGTTGGTTATGTTATACAAACTTATTTACTTCAAATCAATAATATCTCTTTATAGGGTTTGGAGGTTTATAAATTCCATGAATATCATCTCAAATATAAAATAGTTTAAATCAATAATATCTTTTTATAGATTTTATAAATTCCATGGAGATTCTGCCAAACATAAAATATTTTGACATCCTGATAAAATGAAGTTTTACTTTAATGACTTGTGAATTACCCCTTTCTGCATGGAAATAATGTCATTACCCAAAAACTTGATAGTTTAACCATGCCCATGGCTTCTTTTGTTGGCTAATGAAAATATGTTTTAGAAGTATCTTCATGATACAATATATTTTATAAATTATCTATATCACATTCATTCTCTTAGTGTGGTTCCTGTATCACCTACACAAATAATAGATTAAAATGAACAAATATGATATTAAAGTTTATAAAAAAACTATCCACAAATAGAGTTCTTATTATCTCTGCTTAGCCAAAGATAATGCAATCATGAATTATCTTGCTATTTTAATTGTAATTTTTTATTAATATAAAGTTGTATGTTTTTATTGGTTTTTACTCCAATTTAACTATATCTAAACTAAGCTAGAGTAGCTACTCTGCCTTGGTTCAAATGTGGGAGCTGGTTCATACATTTCAAAGTTCAGTAATTAAACTAAGTGGCAGGGAACGCTAGCTATGCGACCTTGTTTATATTAAAAGATTTAAAATTACATAATAAAAAAATATTAGTTCGAAGTTTTTTTTTTAATGATTTAAGTTTATTTCGATTTCAAATAAATTTAAGCTAGTTCATGTTTATTTATTTATTTTTAAATATATTATTAGAGAGTTGTTTTTGTATTAGTTGGAAAAAATATCCTAACTTAGTTGTCAAATTAATAGTGTGGATAACTATCTTTGGCTAGCACAAATGCAAGCTAACTCATCATTGTTATTCAAAAAAAGTCACGCCACCTAGAATTATCCTTATTCACTAGTGGTCCCTAAGGGGGCAGACTTTCATTTTTACCAGATGTCTTTGGGTCATAACTCAGTTGTCAAATTAATAGTGGAGACAACCATCACTAGTTGTTATCAGTGAACGCAGGCTAACTCATCACTATTATTCAAGAAAAACCATGCCACCTAGAATTCCCTGTCGGTGGTTCGCCAGGGGATATGCTTTGACTCCTACTAGATGCCTTTGGGACTTGGGCCATTAAAATGTTTTCTTACGTTTGAGGAGACGATGTGTTGGCCAAGAAGAAGTATTGTCACGGGAGATTCACTCAATGAACCTCTGACATTGCACGTGAGTTCGTGGCATACTAAACAATACCCTTAATTTGACTACATATTGGAAAATACCTCTAAAAATCACATTATTTAACTCCCTACTAATACAAACCCAACACACCTTCCCAATTGAAAAAACCCCTACTTTTAGTATATATTGCAGGTATCCATTTTTTCATTAACATTTTTTATACTCTTTTATATTTTTTCATTAACTTTGAGCTCCATTTTTTATGCGTGCCAATATAAAAACCCTTTACCCCTTATTATATACTCAATATATTATGTCATTTTTTCACCAATATATATCCTCCAATATGAACCCACGTGGTATGGTATTGTTCCCCACTGAAGCCCCATGAGTATTGTAGGGCATACTCCAAGCCCAATACCTACATATATGGTTACCTCAATAAGTGTGTTTATTTTAAAATAGGGCTTCCAAAATTTTAATTTGATTATCAATAATTATTAAGTGGATGGTAGGGATTTAAGCTCCATTCAATATTTTTAAAGTATTGGGAGATAGAGGATTTGGATTTATTTGAAAGGTAGTTATGCATTTTTTTTCTTTTCAATTTAATTATGTAATCATGTATTCTGTTTGGTTTTCAATTATGGTATTTAATTCTTATGATTTATTATGTTTTACTATGTTTTTCTTGTTTTATGTTTGTGTTTTTTTATTATGTATATGTTTAACTCATATATTAATTCTTTAATAATAATAATAATAAATTTATGGTTTTCTTTAATATTGACAATGTGTGATATAGTATAAGTTAAGCTTATCTATTATGGATTGATGCCCATAAAAATTTATTAGCAATTTAATCTATATAATTATGCTAGTTATTTATTTTTTTAATTACAAATTAAATAGGTGTTTTTTTTTAATCCATAACCATATTTTTTATTTCTAATTCTGCATAAAAACATCTCCACTTAATATAAAGTCAACTATAATCCCCACTTAAAATAAACTCAGCTATAATGGTTTTTTTTACTATGGTATAAATATTTTTAATGCAACGCTATTTTAAAATGACAACATTCCCATACTTGCTATAAAAAGTTAACAAGTTCTCCCCGTACTTAGGGATAAAAACACCTCACTACTCTCCAAGTAATATAAAATTCAATAAATGGATGTCAATGCAAGGGAAGACGCTGATTTTTCATGTAAACTATCTTTTCTCCCCGTGCCAGATATGAAATCCACATAGATTGCATAGGCGTTCTGAAAATTCTAAGAATGTTTTCTCTCTCATAGAGGTGATTAGTTTTTGGAATTTTTTTGTGGTGGCCAAGTTATTCAAAGTTAAGATCCAATGTTATCTTATAATCAGTATGTAAATGTAAAAATATTAGTTAGAGAAATTATTATGTAATATTTAATTTGGTAATATTTAATTTAAAGTTATGAGAGGTAATTTGGAATAATGCTTGCAATAATATACAGTTAGGATTGGTTTGTTGAAGTTTTGTTGAAAGAAATTTTCAACAATATTTTCTTTGTTTGGAATTTGTTGGATCTCATGAACAATATTTATGTAGCTTGTAATTTGGCTTTGCATGCAATATACAAATTGATTTGTGAGTGACAAAAATTGAAGAAAACAAAATGTGGAGTAGAGGACTTGCTCTTCTGGGTATTACAAATCATTTAAATAAAATTACATTAGAAACATTAGTCATAAATGACCGGAGTCAAACTCGACTTAACTCGACTTAACTGAAACTAAACTATGACACTTGGAGGGACGGTTTTGACACCTAACAAGTGGTTGGGATTAGATTCTCCAACACTCCCTCTTAATTACAACCACATAAAATATTAATTAAGATACCTGTTGGTCTATGTCTCAGCTAGGTTTACAATTTAAAAATTGACTTCAACTTTTCTTCTTCTCTTTTTCCAGATCCTATAGCCTCTAAATTGTTTCAACTTTTTATCTTTGTTGTATCCTTCAAACCTCAGTTTCTTCATTTGCTGGTGTAGGTCTTCCATTCTTCTAGGCTTTCTAAGCATACCTTGGACTTCTTCAAAAACTGACTTGTATGTGGGTTTCTGCCACATATTATCTTCTGTAGTGTTCTTTTCACCATCAATCTGTTGCAACATAAGATTATAATAAAATAATATTTCTTCAAGACTCCAAAACCTGAAAATTTCATTGATTTGCTCGTCATTGATGTTGTCTTCAACATTCATTTCTGCATCTTCTATGCATACCTCATTTAGACATGGTGTTGCAAGCCATGCTTCAAGTAAATTTAACTCTTCTTCATAGTCATTCTGTGTACCTGCACATTGGAAATCAACATTAGAATTAAAAATATTTGGAGAACCACATTTGTTTTGTTCCTTCTGCTTTGCAATGAGAGCTTTTTCCTATTGCACTTCTTTCTCAGCTACTGCTTCTGCATCTGTCTCTGTTTTCTCTTTCTGGGCTTCCTTATTTGCCTCTTCCTCTGTTTATGTACTAATCTGTGCTACTACAAACAGGTTGTCTTCAACTGTCTCACCAAATAACATCATGTCAATATGATGTTTATGTTGCATCACTTGCAACCATTCATCATTACCCAACAATTCTTCATCAAAAGTTACATCAGAAATATTAATTGATGTATTCACCATAACATTGACTACTACAATGGCAGTTTCATTGTCCTCAGCAAGCTGTGTTGCTGATTTTACCAAATCTTCATCAGCAAGCTCCATTGTTGGAATCATCATATTGTCATCAACAAGATCTGTTGTTGGAATCACCAAATTTTTGTCCACTTGTGGCTATGCACAGTGGGGTTTGTGAGCATCTATGTGCTCCTTCTCTCTTGCTTTTGTGACTTCTTCACAGACATCATCCACATGTGACTGAACACAGTGGATTTCAACAATCCATTCTTCTGGATGTAGATATGCTGCTATAGATCCACATTCATCTTCAACTTCAATACTCCCCCTTGGACCAAAACACCTTTCAACGGTATCCCAAGCCTCTTTGGCTGTCTTGGCTTTTAAAATCAGGGGTAGAATGCTATCATCGACAGATTTTTTTATGCATTTCAATGCAAAGGCATCATTTTGCCTCTTTACTTCCAGATCTAAAAAGATATCAAATATCTTAAATATCTTCTGCTGTTGTTTTGACTTTCTCAATCTCTTAACTTTTCCCATTTCTTAATCAACTTTTAACCCAAAAAAATGCAACTCCATTTTTTTAATTCCCTCCTTTAAAAAAACTTCTTCTACACAATACAATTCCCTTTTAAAAACATTACATTATATCTCCTTTTCCGAATCACGTGGAACCTATATAAAGTATTACATGGAAAAACACTTTTTAAATTAATTTCATAAGCCCTTTTAAAATATCACATGACCACTTTTTTTTTTTTTTTAAATCAAAAGGCTTTTCAAATCATACACAGGGCAAATTACATGATTTGTCTTAAAACCTTTTAAAAAATATTCACTTTTCACCTCATGCCTTCGATTTCCTTTTCACGATGAATGAACCATGGCCGAGAATGGGACGTTCTTGGATTGCTTTCGCATGATTGTCCTTGGTGTTCGGGATGAAGCTTCGGCTCCATGCTTGTTGCTAGTTGGTTGGAATTCCGTTAGCGTTCTGTTTTTGGACAGATGTCGGTTTTGTTGAGATTAATGTAGAATTGGTTTAATAGAGTAACAGTTCAAACCGAAACCTAGTTTAGAATTTTGTCCCTGTTTTCTAGGATTTTGTTCAACTTCCCTAAATCTGTGTTTGTTATATATATTCCTCATGTAATGAATGAAGGCAGAGCGTGTTCTGCAGTGGCAGTTTTACAGGTGGTGTTCCACACTAGTAAGCTGCTTAGGGGATTTAATAAAGATTGATTTGTATTTTTGACATGGTATTAGAGCTACAGGGATGAGGAAGCCTGTAACCCTCAGTGGAGGCAAAAGTTTAACCGGCGCGTTTGGAGGGCGATCAGCGCGGTTTTAAAGGTAATAGTCGCACCGATTTCACCTCTAGACTTACACGTTTTTTGTTAGCCAGAACGGCGCGAGTGAGGATGTGATAGGCACGCCGAGCTGCAGGGTGATTTGTTGCAGAATTGGTAGCCGTAGTGCAGTGGAAGCGTGGATGCTGGGCAAGCTCTACTTTCTCCTGCTGATCTCAGTCCTAGAATCCGACCTATCGCTCGAGAACTTAGTGGTCTTGGTGGCCATATTGTATGCCGCCACTAGAAAGGAAGTGTCAAGGGCAGCGGAGCAGTGGATGAGCACCCATTCGTCTAGAGATCTGTCCGGCGAGTGCCGCTGTTTGATGTATGAGAAGTTATTGCAGAGCTGTGATGATCGGGAGGTGAAAATGGCATTGAAGGAGCATTTGATGTCCAAAAGCAGGTCGTGGACGCCTCTTCTGCATACCATCCAGGAGACAGGTTTCGCTGGTTGAGCCCATCTATCAGAGTTTCTACCATCCTAAATTCATCTTTTTGTTTAACATTTATTGGCTTGATTATCAAGAACGATTTGATAGCTGGAGGCCGTGGATTAGCGTGGATCACTGCGAAATTGAAAGTGGTGTCAAGGCCATTGCTGCAGGTTCAGGTTCCTTTGTTGTGGAGTGTTGGATCTGAATCCGCGTGGAGGAGGCAGCTAACTGCATGGTAACATCCGCTAACATCTGGGCGGGACTACGTGGTAAGCAACTGGTGCATGGTAAGAAGGAGGTTTGCGCGATCCTGCTTGATTGATGTGATTGATAATCATATATCATTTTTTAATAATCTATTGAGGTGGCCCTTGCAATAATACATTTGACATGCTCATCACTTGTTTCTACGTTAAAAAGAATAATTATCGTTTTGATAATTAATTATTAATTTATTTTTTTTTAATTAAAGTTTTTCAATTCTTTAATTAAAAATATATGGAGGCTCTTTATTTGATATAAAGAAAGGGGTTTATTATTTGATAAGAGGGGGAGTATTCTTTTTAAAAGGAAGGAATTGAAGTTTTTTTATAAAAAAGGGGGAGATCTGGGCTTAGTTTTTTGTTGTGGATCTGGCATTTGGAAATATTTTTTTTTATAAAGATCCAGGGTTGTTTTTTTTTTGTTGGGGTTGAAGTTTTTTATTATTCATTCAAGGTGAATAACCAATTAGCAGAAGCTTACCTCAATGAAAACAACAAACTGGATGGAATCAATTACTTTGGTTGGAAATTTAAGCTGCAAACTCTGCTTGAGGGACACAATTCATGGACGATTGTGAACAATGATGAGGTGAAGACAAACCTCGTTGCAGGAGGAACAACAACAACAATCCAAGACTGGGACAAGTGGGAGACTAAGGTGAGAATTCTCCTAAAATTTTCAGTCAAAGATTGCATTATTTCCCATATCCGTGATTGCAAGACTGCACCAGAGATATGGAAGATGCTCAAGGATCTCTATGAGGTCAAGAACACCAATCAATTGTTGTTCTTGAAGAGAAAGATTCTCTCCATCAAGATGGAGAATGAGACAATTGTAGCATTCATTTCGCGGATCAAGGAGCTCAAGAACAAGTTGGGTGATATCAGTGAAGTTATGTCAGAGATAGATCTGGTCACGATTACCATGAATGGTATGACTCATGAGTATCAGATGTTCATCACTGGCTTGAATGCAAAAGAAAAAGCCCCCGTGTTTGAAGAATTGATGGGATCCTCATGCAGGAGGAGGAAAGGCAACTGACTCATAAACCCCAGAGTTCAGATCTGGCCTAAATGGCAAAGAAAAAGCCCTTCAGAGGAAATTCAAATGCAGCACAAAAGAGCAGTGCAGCGCCACAGAGAAAAATGCCCCCACCTCCAGGTATGTCTTTCAATAGAAATGAATCTGCGATCAAATGTTTTTATTGTGGTAGAACCAGACATATAGCTAGATATTGCATGAAAAAGAAGTTTGACGAAGGTTGGAAGCGACATAAGCAGCATGCAGGTCATTTTATTGATGAGGAACACATTGATGAGGAACACAGTCAGAACATCAGACAGTTCATATATGACTCTGCACTTTTGGCTAAGGAGGATGAAGCAAATACCTGGTTTGTCGACTCAAGTGCATCCATCCATATGGCAGGGAACAAACAGTGGTTTGAAGACTTCAAAGAGACCAGCAGTGGAGCAAACATCTATCTTGGCGATGATAGAGGGTACCAAATCAAAGGTTATGGTAATATTCCTGTTGTTTTGCCTAATGGAAATATTAGACATATCCATAATGTGATGTATGTACCAGGGATAAAAAAGAATATGATCTTTGTTTCTACTATAACTGATCAGAATCTCAAGGTAGAGTTTTATAAATCATATTGTGTCATTAAAGACCTGTTGGATTGTATGAAGCCTATTGCATCAGGTATTCGTGTGGGAGGATTGTACAAGCTAAATGTCAAAAGCACACCACATCAGGCATTGGCATCATCTGCCATGACTACAGTGGACTTATGGCACCAGAGGTTCGACCATATTAACTTCAATGATCTGTTGCTTTTACAGAAAAGAGGTATGGTCGAAGGTCTTCCTGTTTTAAAATCTGCTCATATTGATTGTGATGCATGTGCACTGGGAAAGTTGCACAAAGATGAATTTCCTATGAATGCTGATAGAAAGAAGAGAGATATACTTGAGCTGGTACACACAGATTTATGCAGGTCTATGCAGACAAAATCGTTAGGCAGTGCATACTATATTTTACTGTTTATTGATGATTGTACTAGATTTACTTGGGTGTATTTCCTCAGGAAGAAGAGAAACACTTTTGAATACTTCAAGGAGTTCAGAAGTATGGTTGAAAAGCGGACAGGTAAAAGCATCAGGATTCTCCGCTCAGATCAAGAGGGAGAGTACAAGAAAGCTTGTGTACTCAAATACTTCAAAGATAATGAGATACAACAGTAGTTTATAGTACACCACACTCCTCAACAAAACGAGGTTGTAGAGAGGAAGAACTGAACCCTTGTGGAGTGTGCTCGTAGTATGTTAAAAGGTAAGAATCCTTCTAATGGTCTTTGGGCTGAAGGGATTAATATTGCAGTATATCTAAAGAATAGGAGTCCAACAAGAAGTTTAGATTTCAAAACTCCTTTTGAAGCTTTATTTGGTTATAAGCCTGCAGTTAAGCATTTGAGAGTTTTTGGCAGTAAAGCCTTTTCCCATGTTCCAAAGGAAGATAGAAAGAAATTGGATTCGAAGACCATCAAATGTATTTTTGTTGGGTATTATACAGAATTTAAGGCTTACAAACTGTTTAATCCCTCTACTCATAAAGTTTTTGCGAGTAGAGATGTAGTGTTTCATGAGCAGGTTAATGATGGAAGCCATGAGAGTGCTAATGAAGATTAGTACGTGCCCTTCTTGGTGGAAGAAGGAAGTGATGAATCAGGTGAAAGCAATGAGTAGTTGCAACAATGAGGGAAAGAAGATGATGATGTAGCTATGAAGCCAAGTCCAGAAAATGATGATCAAACAAGGTTTGAAGCTACCCCACCACTCAAGAAATCAGGTAGGAAAGCTCAGTTGCCAGCAAGATATAGTAAAAATGCTTTTATAACTAGTATGATGAATGTTGTTGAACCCTCTAGTTATAAAGAAGCTAGTCAATATAGTGAATGGAGGGCTTCTATGGAAGAGGAATATGAATCAATTCTCAAAAACAAAACTTGGGATTTAGTTAAACTACCTAAAGGAAAACAACCCATAGGATGCAAATGGCTATATAAGCCTAAATTTAAAGCAGATGGGAGCATAGATAAGTATAAAGCTAGGCTGGTTGCAAAGGGGTATTTGCAACAAGAAGGCATAGATTATGATGAAACATTTGCCCCTGTAGCTAAACTTAACACAATCAGAATGATAATTGCTTTAGCTACCAAACACCATTGGATGATTCACCAGCTAGATGTTAAATCTGCATTTTTAAATGGGGACTTAAAAGAAGAAGTCTACTTAGTGCAACCTGAGGGGTTTTTCAAATAGGGGGGAGAACATTTAGTTTACAGGTTGAAGAAAGCATTGTATGGACTAAAACAAGCACCCAGGTCATGGTATGACAAAATTGATTCATTTTTTCTGCGGCATGGTTATAAAAGGAGAAAAAATGACCCTAATCTTTATACCATGTTTGATAAAGAGGGAAGGATTGTTTTGATTTCTTTATATGTAGATGATCTAATCATTACAGGGAATGCTGATGATCTCATTAAAGAAATCAAGGAGAAGATGTCACAAGTCTTTGAGATGAAAGACCTTGGAGAGTTACATTATTGTTTGAGGTTGGAAGTCTAGAGGGATTCTGGACAAACTTTTCTGTCACAGAGTAAGTATGTCAGGAGCTTATTGGAAAAGTTCATAATGGATCAGTGCAAAGCTGCAACAGTACCTTTACAGCAAAATTTAGAACTTCAGAATGATGATGGATCTAAGGAGGTAGATGCGACGTTGTATAGACAACTGGTTGGGAGTCTAATCTACTTGATTACAACTAGGCCTAATTTGGCTTATGCAGTCAGCGTGTTGAGCCAATTTATGTCAAAGCCCCTTGAGAACCATTGGGTTGCAGCGAAAGGTGTTTTAAGGTATCTCCAAGGAACCTTAGACTTTGCTATTGTTTATAATGATTCGTGTGATGTTATATTGGCAAGTTTTTCAGACTCTGACTGGGCTGGAAATGTAGATGACAGACGATCCATAACAGGCTATGCATTTAGCATTGGATCCTGTGTCATTACATGTGTTGAAAATAGCAACAAGAAATGCTAAAAATAGAAGTGCTAAAAATAGCACTGCTATAAATAGCAGTTTAGGTGCCAGTGTTGGACTTAGCAACAAGGAATGAAAAATGGAAGTGCTAAAAATAGCATTGCTATAAATAGCATTTCAGGATGGATTCCAATTTTAGTTAGTCCCTGAACTAAAATTGAGAAGTAAAATTCAAATTTGATCTTAGCAACTATTTGTAAAATAATTATTTAATTCATCTTGAGTTAATTAGTTGTAGAAAATCAAACATGAAGTCTATGTGAAGACATGCAACAGTTTCTCCATTGGTTGAGGAAGTTATCCCTTGATTAAAGGAGATCAAGATGAGTTGTACTTTGAGTTGTAATTAGTTAGCTCAGTTATCCGAGTTAAGTCCAGTTAGATTAGTTCAAATAGTTTGTTGAACTGATTGTGAGTTCAGTTAGTTAATGCATGCATGCATGTAACTGCTGCTCTCCAGATAACTGAATACTCTCTCATAAATAACTCATGCATGTCAGTTCAGTCAGAGACCGATTTGAGATCAAAGGAAGGGACAGTGTACTATCAGTTGGAGGATTTTTCCTATATAGGAAACTCATCCATGCAGAAGGAATTATCTCCTTTAGGATTGCGCAGTTACTACAGAGCCAAGTGAGTTGTGTGAGGTGAGAATTCACACAAGTGGAAGCACTGGACCCCAAGAAAAACTTCTCAAAGAAATAGGAGGCTTGGAGGCCAGAGGAGAAGGTTTTTGAGAAGCCTTTGGCTGTCTATGAGTAGCAGAGGGATTGTACAGAGAGCTGGATAGCTTCCGAGCTAAGGCTTTGTGTAATCCGAACATATTTCCACTTGTATGATATTACAGAGATCGGGGTTTTAGGCTGAGGCTTTCCCTAGAGTATTCTTCTGTGTTCATGTGTGATTGCTTGCTCATTCTTAGTTATATGTGTTCTATTCATCTTGCTGATATTCGATCAAGCTTCCGCAAAGTTTGTTGTAGAAGTAGATCTTGTATTTTGCTTTAGTATATTGCATAATCTGTTGATCTATAGTCGGAATTCTACATGGTATTGGAGCAAAGGTGATCAAGGAGAGAAAAATATACAAGAAGGTAGAAGTTCGAAGTTTGTGGTTCTTGACTATAGAAATCGAGTTCTTATCCCATCTCAACTTCACCAATGGCGTTCAACGGTTTAATACTCGAATATGCTCTTGATGGCAGTTCAAATTATATAGCCTAGAAGGATCGCATGGAAGCAGTATTAGAGGATAACGGTCTAAAGGACTTCATTGATCAAGAAGTCCCCAAGCTGACTGATGTTACTGAATTGGCGGAATGGAAGAAATGTGTGGCTAGAGCAAGGAGAATCCTTCTTGAGGGAGTTCAAGACCACATAGTCTTGAGTCTTCATGGGAAGGAGACACCGTTTTGGATGTGGAAAACATTGAAAGATCTATATTAGAACAACAACGATCAAAGGAAGCTAGCGCTGAAAGACAAGCTTCAAAAAATCAAGTGTGAAAAGGGCAACACGATCTCTACATATCTGAACAAGCTCACCACCTGCAGGGATGAGCTTGGAAGTGTAGGGATCATGAAATCCGATGATGATATGGTGAGTCTTACGCTCCTCGGTCTTTGTAAGAGCTGGCATAGCTACTAAGACTCGGTAAATGCAAGAGAGAAGCTGCCACATTGGGAACGACTTTGGTCGGATTTGATGCAGGAGGAGATAAGAAGAAGCACCAGAGATGGTTCTTCATCCAAGGAGGATGAAGAAAATTGTGCCTTACTGAGTAAGGCGAAGAAAGGGAAGGAGGAGGATTCTCATCCCAAATCGAGTTCTTCCCATGGTGGGAAGAAGTTTGACAAATCGAAAGGGCGATGCTTTCATTGTCATGAGGTGGGCCATTTTGCTACAAATTGTCCACTGAAGAAATCCAAGATGGGATCCAAGGAAGGATGTGAAGGTGAGGCATTTGCCTCACAGTTCGAGTTGTATTTCACCCTCTTCGCATGCATGGTTTCATCCATGGTGGGTTGCGGTTGGTTTCTTGATAGTGGAGCTTCTTTCCACATGACCGGTGACAAGAGTTTGTTTAGTACCTTGGAGGAGAAAGATCTCCAGATACTCATAGAAATGGGTAATGATGAAAAGTATAGTGTCTCAGGTGTAGGCACGATTGTTTTTCAGAGGGAGCATGGAGCTCGCATTACCTTGACCAATGTCAAGTATGTACCAGGACTGAGGAGAAATTTGGTGTCGATCGCAATGCTGGAAGACAAAGGCTATGATGTAGTCTTCAGTAAGGGAAAGGTTTTCCTTCGACACATCACCACTAGACAGGTGAAGCAGATCGGTTCACGAGTCAAGAACCTGTATGCTCTTGAGGTTCAAGATGCATGCAAAGCCTTGAGGAGCAAGGCAACTGATGGAGACTTGGTGGTTGAGAGGGAGAGTACATTACCTCTCAACATGCAGCACCAAAAGAAGTCTCAGACAATTGTGGAGGAGCCACAATTGGTGAAGTAGCTTCAGGAGGTTGTGGAGCAGCCACAACTGGAGAAGTCGAGAGGAGATTGAGTGGAGGCATCTACTCATGAAGAGACCTCCAGTAGGGGTAAATTTCGAGCCAAGTGGGCAGAGGGATCACATGCATCCATACCTCCGGGTCGGAGGTGGGGCGATGTGGAATGATAGTCCCAAGAAGGCTGAAATAGGGGCAGGATCCTCGAGGTACCCAGCCTCTTGGATTAGACCTTGCTACGGGAGCCTAGGCAAGGAGTAGCAGAACTGGCTGAGTGGGTAGAGACAGATGCAGATGGAGCGGCAGAGAAAACTTCAGCATCAGAGGATGTTTCTAGCCCAACAGGAAGATCAGTTGGGAGATCATTTACTTAATTTTCAGTAACTGAGTTGCAGTGCAATAGTGGGTAGCACGATGCAACATGATGAGAGGAGGTGTAGTGCAGATGTAGTGTTGGGAGATTGGACTAGCAACAACACGGATGCAGCAACAGGAATCAGTGTGATTGATGCAGTCTGAGATCAAAGTGACAGAGGCTAGAGCAGTCAGATACTGAAGAGCACAGAGGTGCAGAGTTTTCAGTCGACAGAGGCAATAGCAGTCAGAGACTTTGATGACAGAGACATCATTCTGATTCAGGTTAGATATTTTTTTGTTTCTAGAGTTGCTGGAGCAACAACACTTGGGAGAAGTGTTGCATGCAGAACATTCCAAAGGTTCAGGATTAGGTTCGAGTTGAATGCCTTTCTTGTTGAGAGGGAGTGTTGAAAATAGCAACAAGAAACGCTAAAAGTAACACTGCTATAAATAGAAGTTCAGGTACCAGTGTTGGACTTAGCAACAAGGAATGAAAAATGAAAGTGCTATAAATAGCATTTCGGGATGGATTCCAATTTTAGTTAGTCCCTGAACTAAAATTGAGAAGTAAAATTCAAATTTGATCTTAGCAGCTGTTTGTAAAATAATTAATTAATTCATCTTGAGTTAATTAGTTGTAGAAAATCAAACATGAAGTCTACGTGAAGACATGCAACAGTTTCTCCATTGGTTGAGGAAGTTATCCCTTGATTAAAGGAGATCAGGATGAGTTGTACTTTGAGTTGTAATTAGTTAGCTCAGTTATCTGAGTTAAGTCCAATTAGATTAGTTCAAATAGTTTTTTGAACTAATTGTGAGTTTAGTTAGTTAATGCATGCATGCATGTAATTGCTGCTCTCCAAATAACTGAATATTCTCTCATAAATAACTCATGCATGTCAGTTCAATCAGAGAACCAGTTGAGATCAGAGGAAGGGACAGTGTACTATTAGTTAGAGGATTTTTCCTATATAGGAAACTCATCCATGCAGAAGGAATTATCTCCTTTAGGATTGCGCAGTTACTACTGAGCCAAGTGAGCAGTGTGAGGTGGGAATTCACACAAGTGGAAGCACTGGACCCCAGGAAAAACTGCGCAAGGAAATAGGAGGCTTGGAGGGCAGAGGAGAAGGTTTGTGAGAAGCCTTTGACTGTCTATGAGAAGCAAAGGGATTGTACTGAGAGCTAGATAGCTTCCGAGCTAAGGCTTTGTGTAATCCGGACATATTTCCACTTGTATGATATTACAGAGATCGGGGTTTTAGGTTGAGGCTTTCCCCAGAGTATTCTTCTATGTTCATGTGTGATTGCTTTCTCATTCTCAGTTATATGTGTTCTATTGATCTTGCTCATATTCGATTAAGCTTCCGCAAAGTTTGTTGTAGAAGTAGATATTGTATTTTGCTTTAGTATATTGCATAATCTGTTGATCTATAGTGGGAATTCTACAACATGGAGCAACAAAAAGCAGAATACAATATCCTTGTCTTCTGCAGAAGATGAATATCAAGCTATGTGTGCAGTGACATGTGAAGCAGTTTGGTTGAGGAGACTTCTCCTTGATGCTAGAGAAGAAAAAAAGGTTGCAACAGTGATCAAATGCGACAACCAAAGCTCCATCAAACTTGCAAATAACCTAGTATTCCATAAGAACACAAAGCATATCAATTCACAGTTTCATTTTGTCAGGGAGAAAGTTCAGTCAAAAGAAATTCATATTGAATATTGTAATAGTTGTGACAATGCTGCTGATATTTTTACCAAACCTCTTGGTAGAATCAAATTTGAGTTGTTTAGGGAAGTGTTAGGCATATCTGTGAATCCATTTCTCCATTAAGGGGGAGTGTTGAGATTAATGTAGAACTGGCTTAATAGAGTAACAGTTCAAACCGAAACCTAGTTTAGGATTCTGTTCCTGTTTTCTAGGAGTCTGTTCAACTTCCCTAAATCTGTGTTTGTTATATATATTCCTCATGTAATGAATGAAGGCAGAGCATGTTTTGCAGTGGCAGTATTACAGGTGGTGTTCCACACCTGTAAGCTGCTTAAGTGATTTAATAAAGATTGATTCGTATTTTTGACAGGTCTTTCTTTCGAGCCGACTGAAGGAATTGGACATTGCTATTCCGGTCTTTTACGAACTTCTTCACTTTTCTTGACTTTTCAATGAAATCGTTGCTTCAATCCGTGGAAGACGAAGGAACTAGATGAATTTTGCTCTCTTAACACTATGAGGGATGAGCAAAGGTCGCGTTCTAACTCTTCTATCGACGGTGAAGGGCAGCGTTAGTGCTCTAACGCACTGTCAATCACAACTAACCTGTGCCAATTGAAAATAGATGTAAGGAAAGCTGGATTAAGGTTTTTTCTCCTTTGACTGCTCAACGTTAGTGGTGTTACTAATGCACTGGTTTAACACATGGAAAGTGTTAATCTCCCAAAAAAATTCTTCAAACAGTTTCGCCTTTGCCTTGCTGTAGCCGACTTCTTGGTTTTTTTGCTGCTTCTTCGCAGTCTTCTTCAAACTTTTGCTGCTCTCTCAAAGAGGCTTATGCTTTCTCTTCACTCACGTTGCTGCTCTCTCAAAGAGGCTTAGCTTTCTCTTCACTCACGTTGCTGCTCTCTCACAGAGTCTTATGCAAACTCATCTCTCTCTTTTGCTCTCAAGGAGTCTTACACATGCTGAGCTCCGATACCATGACAAAAATTGAAGAAAAAATAATGTGGAGCAAAGGAATTTCTCTTCTCACTATTACAAATCACTTAAAGAAAATTACATTGGAAACATCAGTCATAAATGACCGAAGTCAAACTCGACTTAACTGGACTTAACTGAAACTAAACTATGACACTTGGAAGGATAGTTTTGAAACCTAACAAAAGTGGTTGGGATTAGATTATCCAATAGTGAGAAATTCGTGCACCATATCTTCTCTTTAGATTTCTTACTTGGTATCAAAGCCTCTACTGGCCTCACTCTCGCTGAAGGCTAGGAAAATGTGAAAATTCTAATAGTTGATTCTCTGTAAAATAATTAATTTAGGGTAAAGCATGTGCAACTACATAGTTTACTCTTCCATTTGAGTGATTTCTATTATGGTGTGTGTTAAGGGAGCTACCTATTGGCACGCGAATTTATGGGAATAGTTGCAGATAATAGGAATGAAACATAGTTGACTGTAAAAAGTCGTTGGTTGTCATGTGTTCAAAAATCAAATCAGGGTATCAGCCAACCTGCGAAGTTTCTAGATGAAGCTTTTCAGAACAACAATGTCATCGACCTTGATCTCATTGGCTTCTTTGAGGAATTATCAGAACTCTCCATTGTTAGAGATAGAAGCGACTTGAAGCCATGGATCTCGATCCCAAGTTGTTGTGGAGAGATCATCGTAGATTAGTCATGGACAGAGGCAGCCATGGTGTGGGGATAACGATTAGCGTTGTTTGCATAGATACAAATTTTGCATGGTAAATACCTATGGACTGCAGAAGAATAGATTGAAATATCATCGCGAGAGTGTCTTCTTACTGGTTTGATGGATCCATGAACATTAGTTCGAGTCTTAATATTCTTCGGAGACTTCCTACTAGCAGCTTAACACATGAACAATCCTCTTTCTTGCTACGAAGGTGCTTAGCATTCAGAGGAGTTGTGATAAAGACGACATTGAGGTTTCTAGCAGACAAAAGTTCGCAGAGTCGCATAAAAGGTTATTATGTGATAATGTGAAAGCAACAGAAACGCTACAACGTCAACATTTTGTTCCACCGTTGCATTAAGGACTTCTGATATAATTGAGATCGACTTTGGGAGGCCTGGAAGATTTACCAAGGGAGGAAGATGGCCATCATGATGCAACACGAGCACAATGATGATTGCGTCCTCCAAACGCCAGTTACAATATGCTGGTTTTTTGGATGATTTTTGGTTTGTTCATTGTTGCTATGGAGCTTCTTGCACCAGGGAGGGATGTCGTGGCGACTTGTTTATGCTTCGATGATATCAAATAGTTTCATGTAAAGTTGTTAATTTTGTTGTCGTAAGATTTGTGAGAATCAACTATTTAAAAGTGTATAGCTCATTGATGAACAGAGGAATATAATTAAATTAGTGGTTTTTGATGGTACTTAGAGAATTTACATTAATTTGATTGCGTGAGTCTGTTATATGTTGATGGGTCTTGTTGTACTTTGGGATTCAAGAGAATCAGTGACAAGTTATGTTATGAGATCCACGTGTGTAGAAAGCTCAGTTGCATAATTGACTGTATCACTATTGGATATGCTCAGTGCTCAGAGAACTCACTTATACAACTATCAAAAGTGTAGTTCGTTGCATTTTGATAGATGGGAGTTTGTCCATAGGGTGGTCTAGTATCGAGATTGTCCTTTCGGAGATTGAGAAGCATCAATTATACAAAGTTCGTCAAAGATGGTCAGAGGCATTTGTGTTTTAAATGGAGTTGATGTGACAACGTAAAGATAAGGTGGTGAGGAAAAAGAGGTGTTTTCAAGATTCAAGAGTGGATGTGAGTTTTGATGACGGCCAACTAGAAATATGTGACTATATGTAATTTATGATTCTTGTAATAATCTTTGTAATGATGTAATGTAAGCATTAAAAGGGTGACTTGGAATAATGCTTACAATAATATATAGGTAGGATTGTTTGTTGGTTGTTGTAATTTTGTTGAGAGATTTTCTCAACAATATTCTCCTTGTTTAGAATCTGCTGGATCTCATAAGCACTATTTATGTGGCTTGTAATTTGGCCTTAAATGCAATATATGAATTGATTTGCGAGTAATTTATACATAATGTCTTTTTTCAAATTTCTTACTAAATATTTATTATATTAAAATTACTAAAACGAATTACACATAAATCCAAATAATGATGTGTATCTTAGAACGCATCCACAAACAAAAGCATGTGATTGGTACGACTTGAGCTTTAATAAGAACTATGTTAACAATGCAATTAATGGGAATCCTGGGTTTAAAAGCAATAACATATCATCATGATGCGATTGGAAAAGAAGTTTTCATCCTCTCAAATTAGAATGAATAAATCATTGACAACAATGATATAGCACACATAAAATGCATGACATTTAAAAGACTTACAAGGTCATTATTTCCTTAAACTGCCCTGTACTAAATGACCATAATCATTTTAAAAAATTGGCCGCACACAAAAGCATTTACATATTAGTTACCCTGAAAAAGCCTTCTTCCGTAAGGAAACAAATCACTCCCCTAATTGAGAACAAACATGCACTAACATCCAAAAGATTAATAAATACCTATTAATTTGTAAATAGTTAATAACCATAAAACCTGTAACTTTTCATGTATCGAGTCAAATTATGCTGAATACCCCACTCATGGTGTTGTCTTTCTATTAATTCCCTTTTATTTCAATTTACGAGCATACTATCCTTAAAATCTAAACCCTTTAATTTTCGTAAAAGATGATAGCAAAATTTTAAAAAATAACATGGGCGAAGTCCGGGAGACCGAAGTTCAAATCTCATTGAGTACAATGACCTGCTGTGGTGGCGGCTAGAGGGGCGGATTCCCCTTTCCCGTGAGTCTGCTCTTGCTAAAATCATAGGAACTTAGTATACCCGACTTGCAGGTGGTTGGTTATGCTCTTGGTGTTATAGTGGCAGAGATGAGGTTTGATGCTGGGTCTCCCATAGATTAAGCCTAACAATTACCGATTCACTATATGGTTTAAAAATAAAATAAAATTTAAGAAATAACATCAGCCATTCTCTAATTGAGATTGTTTATCCTTGAGACTATGAAGATTGCTAATTTTCTTCACACCCTAAAATTTCATTATATATTAATGAAAGCATCTTAGAAGATATTTTTTGCAACGGTTTTTTTTGGTGGGGTAAACTTGAGAATTTCATCATCACCTTTGTCGATAGAATATGAATGCCCTCGATTGTGCTTATTAAGTATTAATTGGATTCCAAAAGCCAACACAATATGACCGTAATCTTATCACATTTAATATAATATGAATGCCTTGGATTGTGCTTATTAATTATTAATTGGATTCCACAAGCCTACACAATAGGGCCGTAATCTTATCACATTTTTCTATATTAACATATTTAGATAAGTTTCGCTGCATTGAGCACTCTAATGTAACAAGGAGCCATTGTCGTGGCGGTAGTCCCTGACGGGTCTGCAAGGACAACACAAATGGATTGTATACTGTCCGATTTGAAATGGAACTGAAATAGTTCACCTAGAGCTGTCAAATCGATGGTGATGTGCGGAATTTGATATGTAATTGGGTTTTATTCGAAACCTATGGATTTTGTTTTAGTTAGACCTACTGATTAGCTGAAACAGATTTCAATATTTATTGACATATTTTGAATATTATGAAAAGGTTATTTTAACCCAAGCTCAATGTATATAATTGGATTTTATGGTGAGAAAATTTTGATGTCTTATCCTTCAGTGCATATGTCTTAGTCACACATATGTGTATTTTTAATATTTTTCCCAAACGTATAAATATATATTTAAAATAAAATAAAATTATATAATAAAAACATATAAAATTATATAATAAAAGCTTTATATATCAAGCTTAGTGCATTGGGAGATCTCTTCCATGGTTTTATTGGAATGCTAGGGAAAAGTTTCCTACTTTTTAGGCAATGAAAAATAATGGTTTTGTTTTTGTTTTTGTTTTTTTTTTAATAAAAGTTTATATATATTTATGTGAACAAAATATTTTGTTTAATTTTCTTTTATCTTTATTAAGATTAAATAATATAATGGTTAAAATGGATATATAATTTTATTTTATCTTTATTAACATTAAATAATATAATAGTTAAAATAGATGCATGCTACTACACATAAAAATAAATATTTTTTAAGACTTAATTCAGATTTAAAAACTAGCAAAGATGTTCACTATAAGACATTTTTCATTATTCATAATGCAGTGCCGTGTTTTGAAGAAAAGAGTAGTGTTTTTATTGATTTTGCAATTATGTAATTGATCTGGATATTTTTAACTTGGGAATTCTTAGATCTTTTACAATATTTTTAAGTTAGAAATTCTTAAAAATAAATATTTTTTAAGACTTAATTCAGATTTAAAAACTAGCAAAGATGTTCACCACCTAAACTATAAGACATTTTTCATTATTCATAATGCAGTGCAGTGTTTTGAAGAAAAGAGTAGTGTTTTTATTGATTTTGCAATTATGTAATTGATCTGGATATTTTTAACTTGGGAATTCTTAAATCTTTTACAATATTTTTAAGTTAGAAATTCTTAAATCTTTTTACATTTTTATTTGTACAAGTTTTTGATATTAAATATTAATTCTTTACATCATCCATTTTTTAGGAAACAAGATATTACAATTTATTATGTTCAAACTTCAATAAAACCAATAACATCATAAAATATAAAAGATTTTACACTAAAAAATTATATATACTTAATCTTTCAATGACTTTCAATATATTTGATTATATTATATGTAACACAAAAAAAATGTTTAATTATGCATTTCATTTTTACTAAATAAATGGAGTTATAAAGTTATATATATATATATATATATATATATATATATATATATATATATATATATATAATATTGATTTAAATTACTTTAATTTTTAATGTAAAGAAAATTTCAAAATATTTATATAATTATATATATAATTTAAAAGAAAAAAAACTATAATAATTAACCAACTGTAATTAGAATCCAATACTCTCCAATTTCCCTAATAAAACAAAAACAAAAATAACAATAATAAAAATATTTAAAAATTTACGAAATCATAAAAATAATATTTTATATTGAAAAATATATATTTTTATAAGTAATCCCAATGCACTGTGTGATTACATTAACCAATAGGGAATCCCAAGGACATTGGTCCTCTACTTATTAGTATATTTCTACCATTCATGAACAATGCGTTCACGGCATGAGGATGAATTGATATAATCACGTCACTTGTTTTCAGTATTTACTAAGATACTTTGAATATTATGAGAGGGTTATTTTAATATAAAATCAATGTATATAAATGAATTTTATAAAAATGTTCCAAGTCAGCATTGATTTTTGAATTCTGGAACTTATTGGAATGGTCTATTAAATGGAGCCACTATCTTGGATTATAACCCAACATATCACACCACGGATATCTTGTTATTTAACGGAAAAAGTATGGATTGACACATGGGCCTCCATGCAAAGCACCATTGAAACAGGTGGACAGCAATGCAAACCACTCATAAAAGAAAAACATAAATAACCAAATCATTTTTGTGCCATAGCTACTGCATCATCAGCCATAGCAACTGCCTAATCAACCAACTGCTCTATTGATGCCCCTTTAGATATAGTAATCGGGCAGGTATAAATAGAAGTACGAAAAAAGGAAATGGAAAAAAAGGCATTTGTTACATGTTGGACAAAAGGAAATGGCAGGTATAAATAGAAGTTTGAAAAAAAGGAAATGGAAAAAAAATGTACATAAAAGCAATAAAAGCAACAAAGGTTAGAAAAAAGGAAATGTATAAAAAGGAAGAAACAAAGGTGCAGAAGACACCTGAAGTACCTGGATCATATGAAGGAAGTTTTAGACCTGAAGGAGAGGCTAGGCGTAAACTGAAACAGGTTTTTCCAGAGTGTTATTTTTTGAGTTGCGATTGTAAATTGAAACTGGTTTTTCAAGAGTGTTAATTTTTGAGTTACAATTGTTGTTTTATGGGGCCAAATTAAATTTATTTTCATTTAAATCAGAGTGAATTCAACCTTGTGAATATGATTGATTGAGTTGAGTTTCGGCTAACATGTTTTATTAAGGATATTGAAGTTAAAATTATTTTCATTTAAATGACAGTGCATGCAGCGTTGTGAATATGCTTGAGTCAAGTTTTGTATAATACTTTTTACTAAAGATTTTGAAGTTGTGGCTTTTGAGTTTACATGTATATCAATTGTTTTAAGCCTAATCCTGGAATTATAAGAAGAATCTTATAATTAAGCAAAGAATTAAATGAAAAATGTTTGTATTTCAACAAATTATTTAATAAAATTCTGAAGCCAAACATAAGTAAATTTGAATTGAATGAAAAATGTTTGTATTTCAACAAATTATTTAATAAAATTCTGAAGCCAAACATGAGTTAATTTTAGAGAAACATAGACATAATTTAATACTCCAATATTCTTGGAAATTTGAATCCTCCCATATTCTTGAAAATTCCAAAATTCAAAAGAAAACGTGAATAAATTTTAGACCAAACATAGACAGTAAAGCAAAGAATCCTCCCATATTCTTGAAAATTCCAAAATTCAAAAGAAAACTTGAATAAATTTTAGACCAAACATAGACAGTAAAGCAAAGAATCCCCCCATATTCTTGAAAATTCCAAAATTCCAAAATTCAAAAGAAAACGTGAATGAATTTTAGACCAAACATAGACAGTAAAGCAAATATCAATCAATTTTAGACAGTAAAGCAAATATCAATCAATTTTAGACAATAAAGCAAATATGAATAAATTTTAGACTAAAATTAGACAGAACTTTGAAAATTAAACACTAAAAATTCAAGAGAAAACATAAGTAAATTTTAAATCAAACATAAACAGACTTCAGTATTAATTTATAATGCATCAATATTCATGAAAATTCAAAAGAAAAAATTGGAAGTTCAAGAACAGACAAACCAACTCTTATTCCGCGTGTTCTATTATGAGTTTGTTCTATTCAACCTTGGATAGTGGTTCAACTTGGTAAATGGGTTATGGAATGCTTTGACCTCTGCTACTTTACTTCTCAGTGCTTCCCCTCGAGAAAATGAAACTATTGGTAGTGCTGCTAAAACTGTTACTCTATCTACATCCTCACTTCTCCTCGAGTAAATGCAATTGCTGGTAGTGCTGCTAAAACTGTTACTCTATCTGCATCTACACTGTAAAGAGCGTACAAACCACACCGAAGAACAAGGTTATTTGATGTTCAAAACCAGCGGAAATTACAGAAATTGTCTTCTGGAAGCTACTATGACTAATTAATTGGGGTTATCTGCATCACAAAGAAAAAAGTGCACTTGAAGATCGAGTACTAGACCCAATTCTGTTCATCCCCATCCAAAAGCGAAGAGAGGAGCGAAGAATTGTTGTGGGAAGACCCAACCCCAAAAGCGAAGAGAGGAGCCACAAATTGTTGTTTTAGCAGTTGTGGGAAGCTTCATAGATGACAAATGGCTAACATGCCAACAGCCAGTTGTGGTTAACATAGCCTCTTATTCAAATTTTATTATTATTAATATAACTTCGTTATTTCACCTTACATTCGTAACTCATACACTTGTAAATTTTATCTAATGCCCAATAATATTTATTTTCAATTAATATAATAATATAAAAATTATTTTATGCAATTGCATTTTTTACGGTGTCCTTAGTCATACAGCCAGATCAAATAATTGAGATACGAAAGATTTTAAAGTAAACAGTTATGTAAACTGAAAATATCAAATAGATCAAATAATTAAGATGGGAAAGATTTTAAAGTTCATAGTTCATTTGCATCGGGGCACGTGAAGCGTGCAATAAGACCTCCAATTCACAACTTTGGTTATAAATTTCTTACACCAATATTTGCAGAGATAAACTTTGGTTAAACTTTGATAGTGGATAAAATTTTTTGGTCAAAAGACCGGTTAATGTATAGTCAACGATGGATCAATCGCTATTAGTCCCAGGGAGGGACTAATAACTCTAATTCTACAAACCAAATAATGTTGACACCACACTTTCCCTTCAATAGAATTTTATTACGGGATTTAGTGTATACTGTTTCTAATTGCACGATTCAATGAGCTTATCATTGTAATTCATTGTTACTTCCTTTTCAGGTTAATATTGTGTAATCAATGCTCATGTTAATATTGGTAACCAATGTTCTTGTTGCGTTACTTGAATGTTTGTAGCTTATTTTTTATATTTTTTTTACATAGACAAATTTTAATGGGTTATTATCTATTATCATTATAGTAATGTTTGTTGATGAGTTTCTATGCTACACATCAAATAAAGTGATTTTATAACAACAAATTTTTACTTAGATTTAATATTGTAATTTTAATTTTTACTTAGATTTAATATTGTAATTTTTTTTCATGTTAGGTAAACAATGATGGTCTTTTTTTTTTAAGAAAAAAGAAAAAAAAAAATACAAAAAAAAATTTCTAATGTTAATTTTTTCATTGGATATCCTGATTCCTTATGTCTTCGTCTATCATTTTACGAAATCAAAAAAGGAGGTCATATGCTAAAGATATCATTATTTCCTCAAATATCCCAATTACTTTCTTCTCATCATTATTTTCATTATTCATGTCATTTCATATTCTTCTCCACAATTTGTTTCCCTAGACATAATGATTTACAATATCTCATGCTTAATTTTCTACCCACCTCTCACACTACATGTTTTATTACTTAGACATTTTTACCTTCCTGAGTTATTTTTATCTTCATTACCTTCCTGAGTTATTTTTATCTTCATTTGTTTCACTGCACACTTTCTCACACTCCATGTTTTATTACTTAGTTATTTTCCCTTCATTCCCTTTTGCTGCACACTTGTTTTTTTTTTAAGCTTCTTCAAATGGTTTTTATTAGTATAAAAAAGGTTACATCAAGCATAAATAGTTTGCTATGTTACAAAAAAACAACCATGGAGACAAAAGTTTCATCCAGGTGTATCCTACAACCCATCAGTACATATGAGTCTACTTAACTATCACTAGTACATTTCTCAACAAACTATGAAGGATAACATCATTTGAGCCATATTCCAAAACCAAAACCAAATTCTTCCAACATAGAACAAAAAATATAGGAGTTGACCACGACCAAAAGTATAGGAGTTCACCATTAAGCTGAGAGAACTTCCACGGTCGTTGCAAATTGACATTTGTTTTATTACTTATTCAATTCAATTCTTATTTATTTTTACTTTTGAAGCTTAACTTAGTTTCTGAAATCATATCACCTTGGCATTGTTAATATTTCTCATATCATTTTTATCTTAGGTTACTTTGGCATATTTCCTTATGACACATGGAAGCTAGTTGGCCATATTAAGCGGTGACACTTGGAAGATATTAGTTGGACATAAATGACTTGACAATGACTTATCACAACAACTGGGTAGTGAGGCAGTAAAAAAAATTACATTATGCATAAGCTATGCAAGGTTCCATTCTACTTCATATACAAATAATATAAAGAGTTCATTTCTTTATAAAGCATTATAAATCTCATCCCATAATGCACATGGAATGAGTAAAGTGTATTTATAAATAAAAGGTCAAGATTTATGTGAAGTAAATCAATGGTTGTTGAGTCACTTTGTAGAAATTAATTGTGGCTAAGTCACAAGAGGCCATAACTTCAGTTTTCAACGTCTGTTTTGGGCAAATGAGAGCTTGTTTAACATATAGAAGAATGAAGAACAAATTGGGAGTGGTCTCCATGGATACAATTATATATATCCACTGAGAAAATTAAAAGAAAAATCATGAACAATTTCCTTTTCTATCACCAAATCATTTTTGAAAATGATTTATGTATCAGAAATTTGGAATATTTGAAGTGGGACCCAGCTCAAAGGATGAATCCATATTTTCATGGATCTTTATTCAGTTAACAAAAAGATAAAAAAACTAATCATCAAGTAGTTGCAAAGAATAATATTAGATTACAAAGGGAGAAAATCATAATAAAAAGTGAGAGAGAGAGAGAGAGAGAGAGAGAGAGAGAGAGATCATTACACTCACCATCCTTCTACAATTTTGTGAGTTTTTTTTTTTGAAGCAATTCCTCACTTTCATCCCAATATTTCATTATCTAGATTTATGAATTGTTATATATATTTGTAAAACCTATCCTAAAATGTAATTTATTTCATTCTTCCAGGTACCCTCATATGTATTTCTCTTTGGGAGCCTAATCCTAGTCCCTTATGGACAAATGTCGTATATTGTTCGTGAAATATCAAGATTTTGTGAATTGTTGTAGGTACTAAATTTATTCAAAAACTTAACTCTACAAAATTATTCTTTGACTCTCACAAAGAGCTCTTTTCAAGAAAGCATGTCATTTATGGTTTTAATGATTTTAAATAAGTAATAGGAATTTTGAATGTTTTCCTATGCTCTTTATGATATTTAAATGCATTAAATTGTTTTAGAGCTTTCTGAATATCTAGACCATATTCTAGTTATTTGGTATACTGAATTTCCTTCAAATGTGTCTCCTCATGATGTGTGAATGTACGAGTATAATGTAATGAATCTTGAAAGCACATTATTTTATTTTAAAAACACTAGATCCACTCATAGATACATGTGATGAATATTTCTATTTTGATATTTGAGTTATTTAAATATCCGACTATGTGAAAAGAGAAGTATTACCTTTATTAAAGCACAAAAGGAACTTTAAAATAGACTCTAAGAGATTTACATCAACAAGTCTATATCTTTTTTTTTTGAAGAAAAAAACTAACTGGTCTTTATATTAAAGATGAAAACCAATTACATATATTCCTTTGCATAAACCTTGATAAGTCAACCAACTGGGAGTATCTTCTTTAGACATTTTAGGTAAAATTCTAACATATAGTCGTCGGGAGTAAAAAAAAAAAGTAGACATTTTCAAGAAATATATAAACTATCGCCTAAAATGTCCACAAAAAACTTCAGAACAACATCATAAGAAATAACATTCTTATATAGAAAAACATAAAAAAAGGCCCCATCAGCTACATAATGACGATTTGTCCTTCTTCTCACCTGTTGCCTTCCACGATGGAGCAATAGATGTTGAAAATGCAATAAGATGATGGAGCTTAGTGAAAATAAGTCGCCTTCACTAAGTGGGCCCGCAGGCTATTTTTGGCGCAAAGTCTATTTTTAGACATATGGATCATGGTCTATGAGTTGCAGGATGCTATTTATGGATGATTGGTCATGTTGGTAAAAATAGATGGACCTCTATTTTTAGACATATGGGCGGAGTCTATTTTTAGACTGCTAGTCAAAAAATAGAACAGTCGAATATTATTAGCTCTTAATAATTTTTGGACTATAAACATTATCTTATCCTCTTGCAGCACTTTAGTTTGAGCTACAGATGTGGCACATGCAACTGACAGAAGGAAATACTCTTTTCCTATGGGTTAGTTGAGCTATTGCATGATGGACTTCAGTTAGAACTCAAGTGATTGAGTTTGGTGGAGTTGATTGAGGAGTTGATGGAGTTATGTTCAGTTTGACTTAGTTGAACTAGTTGTATTTAGTCTAACTGCCAAATACACTAGTGATGAGTGATGTGAATTAATTATTAATTAATTTAGTAATTATTAACTCATAAATCAACTAAAGGATACATCAGTTAACTTAGTGCATGGACAGTTCAGTGGAGACAAGTGTTAGAGGTGGGTGAAAGGGTGAGACTACTATCAGTTGTGACTATAGCTGTGCATGAGATTTGCACAATCATTGATGGAGATTGCCAATGAGGATTGCGCAGTACAAGCCAAGGGAATTCGAACTGGGATCTGATCTATTCTCAACTTGGATTGCGCAGTAGAGACAGGCAAATAGTGGAGGAGATTTGAACCCGTGACTTGTTCAGATCTGAGCTAGTTTGTGTGTAGCATGTGGAGATAGTACTGAGTACTTGTGAGGAGTATTGTACTATGTATTGTTACATGTTCTCTATCATTATAATATACAGATAGTTGGGGTTTTTCAGCTGTATGCTTTCCCCATTACATACTGTGTTGATATGTGTGATTGATGTTTCAATGTGCGCATGCGATTGTTTTTTTTAATTCCGCAAATTGATGATCAATGGTAGAGGAGGTTATGTATTATGCATGCATTCCGCAAATAGTGTATAATCAGGATAATCTCTGTGAATAAGTGTTATATTATTCAAATTTCTACATGGTATCAGAGCAAAGTTGATCATCAGATCTATTATTCAGAAAGTGATTACATTTTATTTCTTCAGAGAGAGTTTGTAATCGGGCCAAGTAGCCTCTGGATTCATCCTTATTTTGGAATGTGAGATATCTGGTAAATGCCCATACAGTCAATCTCTGTACGAGAAATACTTTGTTCTCACGAATTTTAGATCAGAAGCGGTTGAGTTTTGAGCTGGTGGAATTCGAATTTGCAGCAGTGTTTTCTTGGTGTCGAAGTTGAAATGTCTTTCAACGGATTGCGATTGGAGTACGCCCTTGAAGGCAACTCGAATTATATTTCATGGAAAGACAGGATGGAGGCGGTGTTAGATGACAATGGGTTGAAGGAGTTCATAGATGTTGAGGTCCCAAAGCCTACTGATGTTGCTCAAGTTGAGGCTTGGCAAAAGAAGACAACAAAGTGTCGAAGGATTTTGTTGGAGGGCGTGAAGGATCACATTGTATCCAACCTACATGGAAAGGCTTCTCCATACTTGATGTGGAAAGAGTTGACAGATTTATTCCAAAGCAAGAGCGACTAGAGGAAGTTGGCGCTCAATGATAAACTCAGAAACATTAAGTGTGAGAAAGGAGACAATATGCCCAAGTATCTCACGAAGTTCACCCAATGCCGGGATGAGCTGGGAAGTGTGGGGGTGACTGTCGATGATGAGGACTTGGTGAGCTTGGCTCTCCTTGGTCTTTTGAAGAGTTGGCATTCCTATCAGGACTTTGTCAATGGTCGGGAGAAATTGCCAGGATGGGAGAGACTTTGGTCTAATCTTGTGCAAGAGGAGATGAGGGGGAATACCAGGGACAAATCTTCATCAAAGGCATCTGATGAAGAAAATTGCGCTTTGGTTGCCAAAGCAAAGAAGGGGAAGAACAAGAAAGCTTCTCATTCTGGTGCGAAAGGCAAGAAGCAGGACATGTCCAAGGTGAAGTGCTTTCACTGTCACCAACATGGACATTATGCCACAAATTGTCCGCAGAAGAAGAAAAATAAGCAAGCTGCTGGATCTGTAGCAGGAGAGGCCTTAGCCTTGCAGTTTGAGCTGGATTTTTCGCTGATCACATGCTTGGTATCAAGTGTGATGGGATTGGTATGGTTCTTGGACAATGGTGCGTCATTTCACATGACAGGAGATCGAGATTTGTTTTCTGATCTGGATGAGAAAGATCTTGGAGTGCACATCGAGATGGGCGATGATGGTAGATAGAGTGCGACTGATATCGATACCATTTCCTTTGAGAGGGAGTCTGGTAAACCCTTCATATTGAAGGAAGTGATGCACGTTCCAGGATTGAAGAAGAATCTTATCTCTGTGGAGATGTTAGAAGACAAGGGATATGATGTTGTCTTTAGCAAGGGAAAGGCTTTCCTGTGTAGTAAGACAACTGGAGAAACCCAGAAGATAGGGGTTCGAGTCAAGAACCTTTATCAATTGCATGTAGATGGCTGCGCAACAATGGCATGCAAGGTAGAAGGATTAGTGAGCCGAGATGATGGCAAGCTGTGGCACTAGAGATTGGGCCACCTTCACCATGGAGCCTTGAAGATACTGCAACAGATTTCTACTGGGCTTCCTAAAGGCACTCTTGCACAGTCAGATCAGTGCAAGGGGTGTACTTTGGGAAATTTTGTGAAAGCCACCTTTCACGAGAAGGATAGTCGCGCCACGACGATCCTTGAGAGAATTCACACAGACGTGTGTGGACCTTTCTCAGTAGCTTCGACAGCAAAGCACAAGTACTATGTGATCAATGTTGATGATTTCTCTCGAAAGTGCTGGATCTTCTTCATGCAGAAGAAGAGCGAGACATACTCAAAGTTATGTGAGTTAAAAGCACTGGTCGAGAAGGAATCAGGGAAGAAGGTGAAGGCTCTTAGGAGCGAGAATGGTGGTGAATTCATCTCTGGCGAGTTCAAGGACTTCTGCAGCGCAGAAGGGATTCGAAGAGAGCTCATAGCTCCCCATAACCCACAACAAAACGGGGTTGTTGAGCGGAAGAACAGAACGATCATGGGTGCTGCACAGGTGATGTTGCATGATCAAGGCCTACCCCTTCACTTGTGGGCGGAGGCATGCAATACTGCAGTATATGTGCAGAACCGTTGTCCTCACAAGATACTTGGCATGAGTACACCCGAGGAGGCTTATTCTGGTTAGAGGCCTGATATTTCCCATTTGAGGATTTTTGGTTCTCCTGTTTACATGCATGTGACAAAGGATGCTAGAAAGAAGTTGGAGCTGACCGCAGAGGTTGGGATATTTGTGGGGTACACTGATACGCCCCACAACTATCATGTGTATTTTCTAGACAGTCACAAGACTGTTGTGCGACGGGATATCAAATTTCAGGAGGAGAAAGCCATGAAGTGTTCACTTGAGAGGGAGCCACACTTGCATGCAGATGAGGAGCTATTAGTTCCTAAGGATGAGCTTCAGGATGTGGATCAGCCACAAGATGAAGTTCATGGAGTGGAAGAGACCACTCATGCAGCGCCAACCATCAGAGGGTGAAAGCACACTACAAAAGCTGAGCGACTGGCTCAAGATGCAGAGAAGGTTGTAGGACCACCTACAGCACAGCGCAGACAGAGACAGTCACTTGATCGGTACACTGGATACATGGCTCTTGTGAGCAAATGTGTCGTGACTGAGCCATCCTCTTTCGAGGAAGCTGTGGAGGATCCCGCATGGGTAGATGCCATGGTGGAAGAGTATGATTCGATTGTCAGAAACAGTGCATGGGAGATTGTCCCAAGACTGGAGGGGAAATCAGTGGTGGGTTTGAGATGGATCTACAAAGTGAAGCAGGCAGCTGACGGGAGTGTGGAGAAGTACAAGGCAAGATTTGTTGCCCGAGGCTTCTCACAGATAGAGGGGATCGATTATGGAGAGACATTTGCACCTGTCGCAAGGTATTCTTCCATACAGATAATTCTTGCTCTCTCAGCACAGATGGGGTGGCACATCCATCAGATGGATGTGAAGATTGCATTCCTCAACGGAGTCATTGAGGAGGAGGTGTACATAGAGCAGCCCGGAGGTTTCGAGATCTTCAGTAGCGAGTCGCATGTGTGCAGGCTCAAGAGAGCATTGTATGGGTTGAAACAAGCACCTCGTGCTTGGTGCACACGGATAGACAGTTATTTCATCGGACTTGGATTCTCCAAGAGTGAGGCGGATCCTAACCTATACCAGATTGTCGTGGAGGGTAAGTTGCTAATCATTGTACTTTATGTAGATGATTTTATTTTGATGGGAGATGAGTTGTTGATACTTTCATGCAAGGAGGATCTTGCTAGAGAGTTTGAGATGAAGGACTTGGGCCTCCTTCATTATTTCCTGGGATTAGAAATTTGGTAGTGCAGTGATGGACTATTTGTTTCTCAGGGTAAGTATGCCTGGGAGATACTGGAGAAGTTCAACATGCATGGTTGCAAGCATGTATTGCGTTATCTCAGAGGCACATCGGGATATGGATTGTGGTACAGACAGGAGGATGAGGTGAAGCTATGTGGCTTCACGGATGTAGATTGGGCAGGGAGCCCAACAGACAGAAAGAGCACATCTGGAGGGATCTTCAGTATCGGGTCAACAACAGTTTCTTAGTACAACAGGAAGCAGAGATCCATGGCACTTAGTTCAGTAGAGGCCAAGTATATGGCAACAAGTTTGGATGCATGCGAGGCTATATTGATGAGGAAGATCCTGGTCGGGTTGTTCGGGTCACACTTGGAGCCTACTGTGATTATTGTGATAACCAGAGTTGCATTAAAATCTCGGCTAATCCAGTATTTCATGATAGATCCAAGCACATCGACATCAGGTACCATCATATCAGAGATTGTGTGCAATGGAGAATCATGTTACTTTCATACATTTCCACAGAGGATCAGGATGCTGATATCTTGACGAAGGCGCTCACCAGGAGAAAATTCGAATACCACAGAGGCAGGATAGGGGTTGCAGATAATCCATATCTTGTTGAGAGGGAGTGTTGAAAATGCAACAAGATGACGGAGCTTAGTGAAAAGAAGTTGCCTTCACTAAGTGGGCCCGCATGCTATTTTTGGCGCAAAGTCTATTTTAGACATATGGATCATGGTCTATGAGTTGTAGGATGCTATTTATGGATGATTGGTCATGTTGGTAAAAATAGATGGACCTCTATTTTTAGACATATGGGCGGAGTCTATTTTTAGACTGCCAGTCAAAAAATAGAAGAGTCGAATATTATTAGCTCTTAATAATATTTGGACTATAAACATTATCTTATCCTCTTGCATCACTTCAGTTCGAGCTACGGATGTGGCACATGCAACTGCCAGAAGGAAATACGCTTTTCCTATGGGTTAGTTGAGCTATTACATGATGGACTTCAGTTAGAACTCAAGTGATTGAGTTTGGTGGAGTTGATTGAGGAGTTGATGGAGTTGTGTTCAGTTTGACTTAGTTGAACTAGTTGTATTTAGTCTAACTGACAAATACACTAGTGATGAGTGATGTGAATTAATTATTAATTAATTCAATAATCATTAACTCATAAATCAACTAAAGAATACATCAGTTAACTCAGTGCATGGACAGTTCAGTGGAGACAAGTGTTAGAGGTGGGTGAAAGGGTGAGACTACTATCAGTTGTGACTATAGTTGTGCATGAGATTTGCACAATCATTGATGGAGATTGCTAATGAGGATTGCGCAGTACAAGCCAAGGGAATTCGAACTTGAATCTGATCTATTCTCAACTTAGATTGCGCAGTAGAGGCAGGCAAACATTGGAGGAGATTTGAACTCGTGACTTGTTTAGATATGAGCTAGTTTGTGTGTAGCATGTGGAGATAGTACTGAGTACTTTTGAGGAGTATTGTACTATGTATTGTTACATGTTATCTATCATTATAATATACAGATAGTTGGGGGTTTTCAACTGTATGCTTTCCCCATTACATACTGTGTTGATATGTGTGATTGATGTTTCAATGTGCGCATGCGATTGTTTTTTTTAATTCTGCAAATTGATGATCAATGGTAGAGGAGGTTATGTATTATGCATGCATTCTGCAAATAGTGTATAATCAGGATAATCTTTGTGAATAAGCGTTATATTATTCAAATTTCTACAATAGAACATGAGGCCTTCTAAGATTTGCAATGCCCTTTTTGAGAGTCCAGCAACAACTTGATTAGATTCCTCGTAAATATGTGTCATGGTGTAGCTTCCAAAAAGACAAAGCAAAACATTGATCTGGTCCCTCCATCCCCGTATATCCGGTGGGTAAAAGCTTGAAACACCCATGAAGTCATCGACGATGGCCTCTGAATCTCCAAAAATATGAATATTTTGAATTCTTTTTTCTCTAGCAAACCATAGCAAACCCCAGAGGGTGATCATCTCAGCCCTAGTGTTTGTTTCGTTTCCAGCACTCCAGTGCAGTTTGAAACAAGTTTTCTCATCCAAACGAAGCCACCCCCCACAACCACATTTTCCCCACTACACCACACCATCAAAGTATCCCGTAACCAGAATAGTGCGAGGGGATGTGAGATGCCTGGACATGTCTTAGATGCGAGGGAAATTTGGTTCCATGTTATTTATCCATGATAGAAAATTTTCACATACTTGGTGTACATGGAAAGGAAACCCCCGAAAAATACAATGGTTGCACACCTTACAATTTTCCTAAAATATGAACAGAGGAATGTAGGAAATGGTACCTTCCCTGGTAGGTCCCCATCTCAGACAATGTTCAATAGATAAAAAGATCCTGAAGGGTAACCTATAAGAAGAAAGTATGATAGACCAAAAATATAGAGTAATGTTACAATGAAGGTGTTGGCGCTTCCAGAGACAACCTTGGATTGCTTACAAGACCAGTGCCTCGTAACAACTAGATTTTATGTGCCTCATATAATCTTCAAGAAACCGGAGACATCATATACATTTTATACACATATGTAAATACATACAACAAACAACTGTTAATCTAAAGATGATCTGAGGTTGTCATTGATGTCAACCCAAAGCAGCACCAAAGATTACCCTGAACTTCCATGGCACATTGGGCATCATTATTCATGGTTTCTCATCTGATAACCATTATAGGAATACTCTACTCAATTTTTTTTTCTCTATCGGTATATAGATCTCCTCGTAATTCCTCATGGTTTGTAAGTTATTCAAGATTGAAGTTAGTAACCCCAATTAGTGAGCTAAAACCCCATGGATTTGTGGCATGGCGTTTATCATTGATTTTGGTAATTGAATAGTAAATAATTAATAATTTTTTAAGCTCCTAAAATCCCTCCAACATTCTCTATAGAAGCCCCTCTCAACTCTATAAAAAGAAATCTCATATATCCTCAAAAAGTAGTGATCGTGGCATTTTCGCTATAACTTTATTTCTATGAAGTCTTAGATTCTGAAATTAAAACCCATTTGATCCGAAACCCTAATGAATGTCGTGACCTAATTTCAGATCTTGGTTCGCTATATTTTCGGAGATATTATCTGTGGAAGTTAGGGTTTATGCGGGATCCCGAATTTCATCTCAAAGAGGTGATATTGGGAAAATCATCATAACTCTCTCTCTGAGAAGTGGATTGGAATGATGTAAAACGTGGTGGATAGTGCATAGACAATATTTTTTCGTGTATCAATTTCAGAGCTAAAGGAGGAAACTGTGACACGTGGCATGCCGTACAAGTTCGCTCTACTAAACTAGTCCATAATTAGGTCATTGTGAGAGATTGGGCATAACCTTTCCTTGAAGAATCCAAATTGGGTTAGACATGTGGCATTGGAAAGAAGAATCAGAGGGCTACTATAGGACCGAAGATCACATATTGGGGATCTGAAATCACAGAGATACATCAGATTCAATATCGTGCTCCTAGAAGGCAAGAAAAAAAACCTAGATCAAGTGCTGTAAAGGGGTGCAAAGGACCAGACTTTCTAGGGCAACAAAGAGAAAGGTGCAGAAAAATGATGCAGAAGAGGTAAGATCCAGGTAGGTATCATCTTTATATGCATGGTCATCTCTTAATTGCATTAGGTTCTTTGTATTCTAATCTATTGTTTTTGTTTAGCACTGACATATTCTCTGCAAGATGAGGTAAGTTTTGCTATTATCATGTCATGGGTATTTCCTTGAAGACATTTTGCAGGTACTATATATTCATCAAGAGGAGAATCAATACCCAATCTAATGTTATGAATAATGAGAAAGGGTAGCATGACAAGAGCAGCAATCAAGGTGCAGAATAGCAGCAAGCAATTCACCACATGAAGTCTTAAAGTGGGCAGCACTGCATACAGCCATTATAAAAGTATCATTGTACATAATCATTGTAAAATCAGAATTGTAAAAGTTGTACAAGTGTCTATCTGCCAAGAGTTGAAGAGGCAATGTCGGGAGGTCTAGGATCATCATTAGGTGGTTGTGTCATAGTTGGGGTTATGGTATAGTATGTCTTCTTCTTCTACATCATTCTATATCATTGTAATGTGGACCATTTTCCCCGGTACAGTAGTCCATTCTTCTTTTATTCTTCTATAGGGTGGTAGGGTGATGCTAGGTTGGTGCATGAAGTCACCAACAGTTCAAGCCTGTGAAAACTTCAGGGTGGTAGGGTGGTGCTAGGGTGAATTGTAGCTCATTGGGTGTTGGGGCATTCGTTCAATTGAATACTGAAGAATCTCGGGCGTTGGAGAATCCATCCAGTGGGAGCTGGAGAAGAATGATTTTCTAGATTCTAGGAAGTTGGAGCTTTCTTTTCAATTGGAGTTGAAGATTAAAGAATTATTAGAAAAACGTTCAGGTGGTTTTTGTCCCGGAGTGGGTTTCCGCCTTAAAAACTATGTGCATTTGTGTTCCTTTTGTTTACTACTATCATTGTACAAACACTGATAATAATTGAAGATTAACTAATGCTCTGAAAGATTAATAATAATACTAATTGAAAGGAATACTGATTCACCCCCACCCTCCCCCTCTCAATATTTCCAACAATTGGTATTAGAGCTTGGTTCCTTCAATAGTAGTTTAACAATTGGAAGGAGATCATGGAGCATACCAAAAATGGTGTACCTCTGTTCAATGAAAACAATTATGCACTATGGAAAGGAAGAATGGAGGTCTATCTCTTGGCGCAAGGTTACAAAGTATGGGACATTGTTCAAAATGGATTTACACCAACCGTAAATGAACAAGGTTTGATGCAAAAGCAAAGAATATTATTATCAGTGGACTTATTGAATCTGCTTATCATAAGGTGTTGGGTTGTAAAACTAGCAAAAATGTATGGGACAAGCTTGAGAATATATATGTAGGTGACTCAAATGTCAAAGAAGAAAAGCTTCAAATCTACAAAGCAAAATTTGAGCAACTCAGAATGAAAGAAGATGACAACATTGCTGCATACTTCCAACATGTTGATGAAATAGCCAACACTATAAAAGGATTGGGAGAGCCTGTTGAAGAGAAGGCTATTATATGAAATATTCTTAGAACGTTACCAGGAAGATTCAACCCAAAGGTATCAGTCTTAGAATACAGTGCAAATATGGCCAAACTTAGCAAAGAGGAATTACACGGAGTTCTCATAGCATATGAAATGAGACTTGATGAAGAAGAGCGTACTTTACATCTAGATACTGCATTCGCTGCATCTAAGAAAACCAATAAGGACAAACAACCTTCAAAGGCAAATACCTGCACCTACAAGTGTGAAGAAAAGGAAGATGATGAAGAAGGTTTTTCAGATGGAGAATATGCTTAGTTTATGAGAAAACTAAAAATTGGTAAGGGAAAATTCAAAGGTAAACTTCCTTTGATATGTTTCGGTTGTGGTGAGGTTAGGCATTTCGCAGCAAAATGTCTGAACAAAAGTGATAGAAACTCAAAAGGAAAGAAAGGCTTTAAGAAATTCAACAAGCAAGGCAAGAAGAAAGGATTCAAAAGGAGCTTTCTCTCTAAAGAAGATAGCTCATTATCCGATGAAGACAGTGACAATGAAGAAGAAGCTTATGAGAGAGTACTATTTATGGCCAAGAACAATAAACAAGACGTATCAAACAATGAAGAAGAAGGGTTGAACATAGACAAATTTTCTAAGGAGGCAATCAAGCTTATTAAAGAGCTCAAGGCTGAGAAGGTCCGTTCTAATACTCTTGAAGAACAAGTTCAAGGTCTCAAAATTGAAGTTGAAGAACAAAAATGAATTGAAGAGTCACTTAAAAAGAATTTGGAAGAAAGAAACTGAGAAAGGGAAGCCAAAGTAATCTCGCTGAACGCAGGGAGTGAAGAAGGGAAACACTGTCCAAAACTATGCCAACAGATCAAGGGTGTTGGAAGAACTCATCAACAATCAACAATCTTACAATGACATAACTGTCCTTGGTTAGAAAGAAGAAGAAGCAGGACCTTCTACAACAAAATGCAATGAACCAATGAGATATGACAGGCATGTAGACTTCATTGGACAAGATTCGCAAGAACAACCTTGGAAGACAATTCCCCGACGAATATTTCCATCCAGGTACCAACATATTTTTCATGGCTATTGTTATTCATGTGGAAAATTTGGTCATAAAGCTGTAGAATGTCACACATACCCTAGGAACCAATACAATTCTAGGATATCTGTCAAATATGAACCTCCCAAGGCTCAACGAAACATCAATAGATTTGAACATTTAAGAAATAATATTGAATGTTACAAATGTCGAAACTTTGGAAACATAGCTAGAGATTGTAGACTTGAAAATCATCCAGAAGAATCTTCGAAGTCACAGAATGAACAAACATGGAAGAAGAAGAAGGCTGATAATCGTGCTCTCTCTCTCAAGGCTCAAACCAACAAATATGTGTGGTATGTTGATAGCGGTTGCTCAACGCATATGGTTGGAGATAGAAAGAAATTTGCATCTCTGAAAGAGAAGAAGGATGGAACCGTGTCCTTTGGAAATGATGGATCTTTAAATGTTATAGGATCATGTACCGTTAGTCTTGGAAGCAAATATGCTCTAGCCAAGAATGTTCTATTGGTTGAAAACATGAATCACAATCTGCTCAATGTTGGAAAAATGTGTGAACAAGGACACATAATGCTATTCAACTCCACAAAATGTGAAATCAGGAAAGGAAGATATGGTAAAATTGTGGCTAAAACAAGTCGAGCTCCAAATGACATATATGTTCTAGATGAAGAAACTAAAGGATGTCTACCAGCTAAAGAAGATGAAGGCTGTTTATGGCACAAACGAATGGGTCACTTAAAATTTCACAATCTTGTCAGGATAAGCAAAAAGGAAGCAGTACAAGAAATGCTGAACATCTCAAAACCTTCCAACACACTATGTGAGGCTTGTCGGCACGGCAAGCAGACAAAACTCAGATTTAAAACAAAAGAACACTTTGCACCACATCCATTAGAATTGATACATACTGATCTATGTGGTCCTATGAGAACAAAAGGCTTAGATGGAGAATTATATTTCATGTTAATGATAGATGACTATACTAGGATGACAACCGTTAGTTTCCTAAAGAAAAAATTTGAAGCATTTGAGTGCTTTAAGATCTACAAGGAGTTGGTCAAAAATGAAACTGATTTGAAAATAAAGTGTCTAAGATCAGACAATGGCGGAGAATTCACTTCCAAATTATTTCAGCAATATTGTGACAAAAATGGAATAAAAAGACAATTTTCAACAGCACAAACACCTCAACAAAATGGAGTTGCTGAAAGAAAGAACAGAATCGTATAGGAAATGGGTAGAACAATGCTGAAGGACTCAAAATTGGATGAAAAATTATAGGTTCAAGCAATTGATACGACAATCTTCATTATCAACAGAAGTCTTCTCAGAAATAATTGCAAAATGACCCCATATGAATTATGGAAAGGAAAATCGGTTAATGTAAAATATTTCAGAATCTTCGGAAGCAAATGTTATATCAAAAGAGAAGATCAAAAGTTGGGTAAGTTTGAATCACGTGTTGACGAAGGTATCTTTGTTGGTTACTCACGCAAAATAAAGGCCTATAAATGCTATAATCTAAGATTCAAATAGATAGTGGAGAGCATAAATGTTACATTTGACGAAGATGATGTTTTAACGAATAATGAAGAGGATATAGAATCTTTGAAACTTGAGACAGAGACTGAAAAAGGTACATAGAAAATTCTAGAACAAGAAGCAACTGTCAACCAAGAAGAAGTAAATAATGATCCACAAGATATATAGGAACAACAACAAGAAGCTCCTCCAAAGAGAACAAAAGAATGGATTCAAAAGAAGCATCCATCAAATCAAATCATTGGTGACATAAATGAAGGAGTTGAAACAAGAAAAGGTCGACAACTTTGTTCATCACAACAAGCTCACATTGCTTTTCTAACAACCTTTGGGCCTAGTAGTTTTGAGGAAGCCAACCAGAATGAACATTGGGTAGCATATATGAATGAAGAATTGGATCAAATCGAGAAGAATAACACCTGGGAATTAGTTCCACGACCAAAAGATAAAAATTTCATTGGGACTAAATGGGTGTTTAGGAACAAATTGAATGAAGATGGACATGTTACTAGAAACAAAGCAAGATTGGTTTGCAAAGGTTATGCACAAGTGGAAGGAATTGATTTCGATGAAACATTTGCACCAGTTGCCAGAATGGAAGCCATTCGGATGTTTCTTGCCTATGCATGTTCAAGAAAAATAAAAGTCTACCAAATGGATGTTAAGTCAGCATTTTTGTACGACGAATTAGAAGAAGAAGTTTACATCGAACAACCTGAAGGTATTTTACTATCAGAAAAAGAAGACTATGTTTACAGGTTAAAGAAGGCTCTGTATGGTCTCAAGCAGGCTCCCAGAGCATGGTATGCTCGTCTTGATGGATATCTATGTCAACAAGGGTTCAAGAAAGGTACCGCTGATAGAAATCTTTACGTACAAATAGATATAGATAATTTAACAATCGTTGAGGTATATGTGGATGATATAATCTTTGGTAGCAATGATGATCGAATAAGTAAGATATTTGCTACAAAGATGCAAAGTGAGTTTGAGATGTCTTTACTTGGTGAGTTGACATACTTCTTAGGGCTTCAAATATCTCAGCAAGAGAAAGGAATATTTATATGTCAAGTCAAGTACATCAAGGAAACGCTCAAGATATTCAAAATGGAAGATTGCAAACCCGTCCTTACTCTGATGGTAACAGGTTGAAAATTGAGCATAAAATACTCATTTAAGGATGTGGATAAGAGGTTGTACAAATCTATGATTGGTAGTCTTCTATATGTAACAAACTCTCGACCAAATGTTATGCAAGTAGTTGGACAAGTAGCAAGATTCCAAGCAGTACCAAAAGAATCACATATTATTTCCGTCAAAAAGAATTCGTCAATGTCTAAAGGGAACAACATAATATGGATTGTGGTATCCCAAGGGAAACAATATCATTATTCAAGCCTTACAGATGCAGATTGGGTAGGAAGTGTTGATGATCGTAAGAGTACTAGTGGAGCAACATTCTATCTAGGTGGTTGTCTTGTATCATGGTTGAGCAAAAATAAAACCTCAATCTCGTTATCTACAGTAGAAGCAGAATACATTGCAGCAACAACTCGTTGTACTCAAGTAATTTGGATGAAACAAAATTTGGAAGATCTTCAAGTACAGTTTAGTGAGCCTATTCCCATCTTCTGTGATAACACTAATGCCATTAGCATCTCCAATAATCGTGTCATGCATTCAAAAACAAAACACATTCCGATCAAATATCATTTTGTTAGAGAACAAGTCACTAAAAATAATATCAAACTTGAATATTTTGGTACAAAAGAACAAATCGTTGATATCTTCACTAAACCTTTACCTCGTGAAGCATTTGAATATCTTCACCAAAAGCTTGGGATTCTCCCAAGTTCTCATTAGATTTTCCTTATTCAGAAAATAAAGGGGGAGTGGAAGTGTGTACAGGTCCATAGGATGGTTGTGTCTCAGGGGGAGTTACCCTTTTCCATTGATGTCAAAGGGGGAGAGAAGGCAGTAGGAAGAGGTGCCCTGATCGCAGGGGGAGTACTTGTGTTGCCATCAATGCCAAAGGGGGAGATTGTTGATCTAAAGATGATCCGAGGTTGTCATTGATGTTAACCCAAGCAGCACCAAGGATGACCCTAAACTTCCATGGCACATTGGGCATCATCATTCATGGTTTCTCATCTCATAACCATTATAAGAATACTCTACTCAAAAATATCTTTCTATTGGTATATAGCTCTCTTCATAACTTGTAAGTTATTCAAGATTGAAGTTAGTAACCCCAATTAGTGGGCTAAAACCCCATGGGGTTGTGGCATGGCATTTATCATTGATTTTGGTCATTTAATAGTCAATAATTAATAATTTTTTAAGCTCCTAAAATCCCTCCAACATTCTCTATAGAAGCCCCTCTCAACTCTATAAAAAGAAATCTCATATATCCTCCAAAACTAGCGATCGTGGCATTTTCGCTATAACTTTATTTCTGTGAAGTCTTAGATTCTGAAATTAAAACCCATTTGATACGAAATCCTAATGAATGTCGTGACCTAATTTCAGATCTTGGTTCGCTATATTTTCGGAGATATGATTTATGGAAGTTAGGGTTTATGCAGGATCCCGAATTTCATCTCAAAGAGGTGATCTTGGGAAAATCATCATAACTCTCTCTCTGAGAAGCGGATTGGAATGATGTAAAACGTGGTGGATAGTGCACGAAAAATATTTTTCCGCGTATCAATTTCAGAGCCGAAGGAGGAAATAGTGACATGTGGCATGCATGCCGTACAAGTTCGCTCTATGGAACTAGTCCATAATTAGGTCATTGTGTGAAATTGGGCATAACTTTGCCTTGAAGAATCCAAATTGGATTAGACTTGTGGAATTGGAAAGAAGACTCAGAGGGATGCTACAGGACTGAAGATCACATATTTGGGATATGCAATCATAGAGATAAATCAGATTCAATATCGTGATCCTAGAAGGCAAGAAAAAAAAGCTAGATCAAGTGTTGTCAAGGGGTGCAAAGGACCAGACTTTCTAGGGCAACAAAGAGCAAGGTGCAGTAAAATGATGCAGCTGAGGTAAGCTCCAGGTAATTATCTTCTATATATGCATGTTCAAATCTTATTTTCATTAGTTTCTTTGTATTCTAATTTGTTGTTTTTGTTTAGCACTGACATATAACACATATTTCATTGAATTTGGAAGTTTTTTATTACAAGGCCTTCAACAACATTCATTCCTTTGTAAATCACCATATTAACTTAATTCAACATAAAAATAATTTTAGTAATTTCAAACCAAGTAGAGATCATGAATAGGTCAAACATGGGTTGTTATGTACAATAGTGTCAATACACAATAGGAATGTGAAATCAAACTCTTAGAAGCAATTGATTTAAGATCATTCATATTAGTATGTCTAACATACAATAAAGATATTATAGTTATGGATAACATACTAGAGTCCTCAATGTTGGAATTTTGTGTCTGATGACTCTAAACCCCTTTCCCACAACCTACAGGGGATTTTTTGATTGAATGATGGTGATGTGAGGATCTTAGTGTAAATGGAAAGGATGTGCATCCCTTGCGTTGCATTGAAACTAGTCTACTAAAAGCTTAGTAAAATGTTTTTGTGCTCAATTTCCTACTGTCCCTTCGTGCCTTTATAAAGCACTCATGAGGGGGTGATCATTCATCTTCATAGCATCCAAGCTTCCATTATAAAAGTTAGGCATTGTTGATCTATGTATTTCAATAAGGTTAGGCACCATTGATCTATATCCACTCAAAGCAAAGTACATCAAATGAGAGTTCTTAAATGGGTATTCAAGTCATTCCATTGTGATAGACAGTGTCACAAATTAAAGTAAACAAGAATTAGTGGGCTTCCTGTAAGTAGTGGAGGCAAGGGTTTTCAAAGATTAGTACAGTTGATGGTAGTGTGGGTATTTATCTCTCCTTTTTAACATTGTCAAAATCAATAATAGTCTCGATGTAATAACGCCAACCAATTGTATGGAAAACCATGATTGACCATTACTTTCACTAAGAGGAGAAAATGATAAGAATTTTTAATGGGGAAGAAATAACTGTGAAACATAACTCATGGATTTTATTTGAAATTTATATAAGTCCCCGTGTTCTTTAATTATTAAATCTTAATGTAAATACAAATAAATTATCCTTAAGATATTGATTTTGAAGATTAAATATGTATTAAAAGGCATTCATCTGTGATACTTGATTTTTCATATAGTCTGAATTGTAGGAATTTATAGGGTAAGTTCCTCAGACAAAACACCAAAGGACATTGCTCACAAACAGATCACATATCAATACACAGTATTCTTGACATGGTTAAAACCCTCAAAGAGGGAAACAGTCCACGGCCTAAGCCAACGCGGCCACTTCAGGCAATTTATTAATAAAAGAAGGAAAACTTACATAAGCTTCTCTAATGAACGGTCACCCTACAAATGACCCTCCATGCTCTTTAAATAGAGATCATGGACCAATCAGGGGTTAAGCCACAAATCAAGTGTCAGTAATATTGAGGAGAGAATGAACCATTGGATCACTTCATGTTTAGAACATATCATGACCGTCAGATTGTAAGTTACAAAAGTACATAGTAAAGAAACACACTTTACCTAACTCTACACTAGACCAAGTTATACTTAACTATTTCCTATGTGTCGGAATATCCTAACATCCCCCCTTAAGAACAACTTGGGATAGGATTGAAGGATGTACAAATATGACACAATAGGAGAAGGAAGGAGGCATTACAGCCTATCCCCCCTTAGTGACTACTTCCTGAACTCCAACCATAAATTGAAGTTTACTAAACTTCGCCTCTTTGAGAGCCTTTGTAAAGATGTCTGCAACTTGATCATTGGTTGAACAATAATGCAATTCAAGAACATGGCCATGAATGAGCTTTCTAATGAAGTGCATGTGCATTTCAGTTTGTTTGTTGCGCTGATGTTGGACTGGATCTTTGCATAGTTGAATGGCACTTTGATTATCACACCAAAGTGTGGTCAGATGCTGCTGCTGAAAGCCAAACTTTGACAGGATCTAACGAAGCCACAAGGCTTCCTTACTAGCTTCTATGGCACCACGATACTCTTCTTCTGCTGACAAAAGAGGAATGGCACTTTGTTTCTTGCAAGACCATGTAATAGGTCCAAAACTAAGAATGTAGACATAACCTACAGTAGACTTCCGATCATCAGGGTCACCAGCCCAATCGAATCAGTGAAACCAACCAATAGAGGGGATGCTTCTGCATTGTAATGAATCCTAAACTGAACTGTACCTCGAACATAACAAAGTATTTTTTTTTAGTTTCTTTCCAATGACTTTCATGTGGGTTTTGCATAAACCAAGCAATAAGGCCAACATCAAAGGAAATTTCAGGATGAGTATGGGTCAGATACAAAAGTTTTCCTACAAGTTGATGGTATAAGGTAGCATCAAATTCATGGGAAGTACAAGTGACTGAAAGTTTGGCTCTAGACTAAAAGGGAGAAGGGGCTGGCTTACAATCTTCCATGTGAAAATGGCGTAGAAGATCACAGGCATACTTGGATTGGGAAAGGGAAATACATTCCTTGGTTTGCAAGACTTGAAGACCAATAAAATAATGCAAGTGTCCTAAGTCTGTCATTTCAAACTTCTTTTTAAGGCTGGACTTCACATGGTTTATAAGGTTGGAATCAATACTAGTAAAGATAAGATCACCAACATAAAGAACAAGAATGATAAGAGACTTACCCACTTTCTTGGTGTAGACAGTATTGTCAGAATGACACCTAGAAAAGCCAGTATCTAAAAGAAAGCTATCCATTTTGGCATACCAAGCTCGAGGGGCTTGCTTGAGACCATAAAGAGATTTCTTCAGCTGACATACAAGGCTAGAGTCTGTTTGTATAAAGCTAGGAGGTTGTTCCATATACATTTCTTCATGCAAGTCCCCATGTAAGAAGGTAGACTTAACATCCATCTGATGGACTTCCCATTTGAAAGAGGTAGCAAGGGAAAGAACAAGGTATATAGAGTTCATTTTGGAAATAGGGGAGAAGGTTTCAGTATAATCAATGCCTTCAACTTGTGAAAAAAACATTAGCAACAAAATGAGCTTTATGTTTATCAACTTTTCCATCTAGTCCAAACTTGGTTCTATAAACCCATTTGCATCTAACAAGTTTTCATCCCTTTCGAAGAGGAACGAGATCCCATGTATCATTTGCCAATAATGAATGATATTCTTCATTCGTAGTCGCGTCCTAATTTGGATGGCCTGAAGCTTCTACAAAGGTGTGAGGATCATAATCAATTGAAGCTTGAGCTAGTAAAGAAGAGGCTATATGGAACTGAGAACTTGTACGTCACTGATCTACAGGATGACCTGCAAGAGCACCTGCTGCATCCCGAGTAGCATAGACCCATTTTGGAAGCTGAGGATGATCTTGAGAAGGGGGGGGGGAGGATTGTCATCCCCGCTATCATCATATGAAGAAGAAATGTTTTCAGAAGTAGAAGGCATAGAGATAGGTGGCACATCAGCCGAACGAGGCTCGTAGGCCGATATGTTTTCAATAAACTTTACATCTCTTATAATGATAACATTTTTGGACTTAATTGGAATAAGTCTATATCCTTTGACATCTTCAGAATATCCAACAAAAATACATTTTTCACTCTTAGGTTCTAAAGCTTTATGTTTCTCATATGGAATATTGGCCCATGCTTCACTTCCAAAAACACGAAAGTGACTTACATCTGGTTTAATTGAGCTTCATGCTTCTTCTGGAGTGATATTCTTTAAAACCTTAGTAGGAGTGTGATTTACTATGTAATTTGCACAGTTAATTGCTTTTGCCCAAATTTAAGACTAAGCCCTTTAGATTGAAGCATACAATTATCCATTTCCTTTAAGGTGTGATTCTTCTTTTCAGCTACACCATTTTTTGTGGAGTATATGGAACAATATGTTGCATTTGAATTCCATGCTCAGTGCAAAAGTTTATGAATTTGTTGTTAACATATTCTCCACCATTATCAGATCTGCACTTAAGAATTTGATGTCCAGATTGTTTCTCAACAAAGGCCTTAAAGGCCAAGAACATGTTAAATAATTCACTCTTGAGTTTTAAGAAGTATACCCAAGTGCGTCTGGAGAAATCATCAATGAAAGTTAAGAAATACTTGTAGTCAGAGAATGAAACAACTGGAAGTGGACCAAATAAATCACTATGCACAAGCTGTAAAGGGGTTGAGGCATGCCAAGAGGCACGTTTTTCAAAACTATCCCGATGATGTTTTCCAAGTACACATCCGGAACAAACACCATCTCTGCAAGATACCATAGGAATACCTGTCACCATATTTTCTTTACATAGATTTTGAAGGGAGTGATAGTTTAAGTGACCAAATCGCTCATGCCAAAGTTTTCTCACTTCATCATTATGAGCAACAAATACAGAGGGAAGTGTTGATGACGTAAAGTCGTTAAACTTATACAACCTTGTAGAATCATCAGCAATGCCAGTAGTTAAAATCTATCTAGGCTCTTTTAGGTCCTTAATTACAACATCTTGAGGTGAGAATTCAACAATTGTACCTTCACCTGAATGAGTTATTTGATATACAGATAGAAGGTTGTAGGATAAGGTTGGAACACATAATACATCATTAAATTGACCATTGGCTATATGAATAGTTCCAATCTCTACAACACTAAGAGATCTATCATCACTAACATATATATTTTTGGTGTTACAATCATTTAAAGAAGAAAACATGGCTTTGTTTTTGGACATGTGATAAGAATCTCCAGAATCAATGAGCCACTCATGAGAATAAGAAGAAGAAGATACATTAAGTGCATAACCAAACCGAGATGCTTGACAACCACATGCAGAAAGTGCTATTCCTGAAGATGAAGTTGAACTTGAAGAATGATCCAAATGGAAGTTATGCTTCTTCATTGCTGCTTCCAAGGCTTCCATCCTTTTAAAGCATTTGGATTCTAAGTGGCCATCTCGATTACGAAAGTTGTAATGTCTATCAGTATTCTTCCCTTTGTTTTTATTTGCCTTATCATTTTGTTGAATTGTTTTTTCATTTTGAGACTGAAATTGCTTAGGACCCTTGTTTGATTTAGGACCATTATTTTTAGGATACTGCTTCTTAGTATTCTTTGAATTTGGTTGTTGCTGGGCGGCTAATGCTTTCTTAGAAGAGTTTCCAAGATTAAGAAGACCAAGATGTAAGAGTTTTTCTTGTTATCTTATCAAAGAATCACAAAAGGCATCAAAAGAGGGGGACTTGTAGTCTTGTCCTTGATAAATAAAGGCTTCTCTAGTAGAATGGAAGGTGGAAACAAAAACAGAGTGGGCTGGTCCCAACTTAGTAAGAATGGAATAGATAAGGCTACCATCTTCTTTCTTAACCTTAACACCTTCCAAGAGAAGTCCAAGGGTCTTGAACTTGCACAAAAAATCTTCAATGGAAGAAAAATTATTGGGATCCAACATAAGAAACTCATTTTCGAGTTAATGGTAATTCCAAAAACTTTAGTGAGCTGTTTCATTGCTTCATTATGGGTATCAAGTTTTACAATATGGAATCTAAGGTCTAGAGAAATAGACATCCCTACCAACCCACGTGCTTGATCTTGCCTATTTTCCCATTTGGCTACCTTATCTTCATATTTAGGTTCAGTTTCTTGGCCCGAGGCTATTTTGTAAAGACCTTTACCTCTAAGTAAATCCATAATGTAGGACCACCATTGGAAGTAGTTGGTGCTGTCAAGAACAACTTGGCATGAAATTTCCATTTTAATAGAAACTGAAGTAGTAGATGCTGAAACTAAGTGTTTCAATGGAAAGATCTCAAAAAATTAGGCCGATTAAAAAAAAATGGCTTTGAAAACGACTTTCGGATGAAGTTATGGCTTTTTGAAGAAAAGTTGCTAAAGATGTCAACGAAGTGCGTGAATGTGTGGAAATGAATGATACTTTTATATTTTAAAAAAATCCCCCCTTTCCAAACTTAATCTAATTAGCTCACTTTAAAAAAAATTATGCGACCCACTTTTATAAATAAGTGAAAGTCACTTTTACAATGGTACTTTATGAGATACCCACTAAATTGTAATTTAAATAAAAAATAAAGAGACTTTAGAACTATAAGTGACTCACTTTTTATAATGGGTGAGAACACTTTTACATAAAGTAACTTTAAAACATAAGTTACATGTGCTTTTTGAAAAAGTAACTCAATAAAAAGAAAGACTTGAACTCAAGACCTCTATTCTCATAAAGTAACTTTGGACCGAGTGAGCTAGTTTAAAAGGATAGCAATTTTTGGAAAAGAGGAAGGGATTTTATTTTTTTTAGTCACTGAAGCTTTGGGGTGCGTGCTTACTTGAAAAAAACTCTTTTTGCTTACAAAACAAAAAACCACACAACCCAACACGGACATACAAAAAAAACCAAACCTTATGGCTTGAAGTTAGCTTTCGTCGGAAACTAAATATTTTCCTCTATGTTTCTGATTTTCGAGATCACACTAAGGTGTGCTGTTATGATACCAGCTCAAGAAAAAGATAGAAAAGATAGATCAACGCCTTAGAATTCTGTCTCTTCGAGGGGGCAACCTCCTTTACATTACATAAATGAACAATTCTTCGATGATTCAAATGACAAAACCTCCTTTCTATATATAGGAGTCTAAGGAGTCACAATATAACCCAGCCAACCTAACAATAATAATATAAAGCCACAAAAATAACAATACAAGGATTGTATGGGGCACAGTAATAACAATATGGGGATACTAGGGGCACAACAATATTAATAAGGGATGCACTACAATAGTAATGGGGTAATCACTAGTATTATAGGGACCCAACATGCTCCTCTACTTCAAAAAAGTGTTGTCCTCAATGCTTGAGTAGTTCTGGATGCTTTTGTATAAAATTCTCATCCTCCCATGTTGAATCTTCAATGGATAAGTTCTTCCACTTCATAAGATACTCTGAAATTGATCAATTTCGTAGCTGTCGAGTTTTTGTTTCTGTGACTGCTTCCGGTTCCAATATAATTTTTCCTTCCTTGTCAAGTTCTGGCAATATTGTTTGAATTGGGAGCTTGTCGCCTATAACCTTCTTTAAACATGAAACATGGAAAACTGGGTGCAATCGAGAAGCTACACGAATCTCCAATTTGTATGCCATAGTACCAATCTTTTGCAACACCTTGTACGGACCATAATACTTTGGTGATAATTTATTATCCTTCTTAGCTTGCTTGAGGGACATTTGCTTATATGGTTGTAGCCGTAGGAATACCCAATCACCTACATCAAAACTTCTTTTGCTGCGATGTTGATCTGCCTGTTGTTTCATTCTATTTTGTGCCAACACGAGGTTATCCTTTAAGAGTTGGAGGACTTGTTGTTGATGTTCGATGTGATGTTCCACTGCTTGAACCTTAGAATTTTCTCTTAAATATGATGTGATGGATGGTGGCTGATATCCATAAAGTGCCATAAATGGGGTCATTTTTGTTGCTGTATGGAAGGAAGTGTTATACCACCATTCAGCCAGAGGCAACCATTTGACCCATTGTGTCTATTTATCAGATACAAAGCAACGAAGATATCCTTCCAAACATTTGTTTACTATCTCAGTTTGCCCATCAGATTGAGGATGATAAGATGAGCTATGAGCTAACTGAGTACCAAGACAAGAAAATAATTCTGTCCAAAAATTTTCAGTGAAAATGGGATCTCTGTCACTTACAATAATCTTTGGGTTTCCATGTAGCTTTTGAATTGTTTCCATAAATGCAGTAGAAATTGTACTGGCTTTAAATGGATGTGATAATGCACAAAAGTGTGCATACTTGGTAAGTCTGTCAACTACCACCATGATGACACTTTTTCCCTCAGACTTGGGTAAACCTGTGATAAAATCCATTGAAACCTCCTCCCAACATTGGCTTGGAATGGATAAAGGTTGTAATAGACACAGGGTCTTAATTGTTTCAACTTTATTTTGTTGGAAAACCAAACATTCTGCCACAAACTTTTGAATATCTGATTTAAGGCCATCCAAAAAAAATTCCTTCTTAACCCTGTGGTAAGTTTTTAAAAATCCTGAGTGCCCTCCTAAGGGAGAAGTGTGCAATTCCATAAGAATCTTTTGTTTTAGTTGGGAATTCTTACAGAGGTATAAGCGATCTTTGTACCATAATGAATCATTTTTCCAGCTAAATGTATCAGACGTACTGGAATCTTGTTGTAACTTTCGAATAAGTGCCCACACTTCTTCGTCATTCTTCCATTCCTCCCTTGCTTCGTTTATCCAATCTGGTTGGATAATAGAAATGGCGCACAACAATGCTTCCACATCCTCATCCTTTCTTGAGAGTGCATCTGCCACCACATTTTGCTTCCCTTTTTTGTAGATGATTTCAAAGTCATAACCCAACATCTTTGTGACCCACTTTTGTTGCTCTTCAGAGGATAATCTTTGTTCTAAAAAGTATTTAAGGCTATCATGATCCGTTTTTACCTTGAAGTGTCTTCCCATTAGGTAGGGTCGCCATTTCTTAAGTGCATGGAGTATTGCCAACATTTCCTTCTCATAAATAGCTTTGTGTAAAAACTTTCCCTTGATTGGACGACTTTCAAAAGCAATGGGTCTTTCATCTTGCATTAAAACAACACCAATTCCATTTCCTGAAGCATCACATTCCACAATAAAGGTTTTTGTGAAGTCTGGTGTAGCTAAGACCGGTGCTTGGCACATTGCCTCTTTAAGATGTTCGAAAGCCTTTGTTGCTTCTGGAGTCCATGAAAATGCATCTTTCTTCAATAATGTTGTTAGAGGTGCTGCTATTCTCCCATAATTCTTAACAAACTTGCGATAATACCCTGTCAACCCGAGAAATCCTCGCAGATGCTTTATGGATGTGGGGATTTTCCATTCCTTAATGGCTTTAATTTTGCTAGGGTCTACCTTAACTCCTTCATGAGATACAATATGACCCAGATATTCCACCTCTTGTACTCCAAAGAAACATTTGGATCTTTTTGCATATAATTGTTTCTCCTCCAATAGTTGTAGCACCCTGTCAACATGTTCAACATGATCCTTCCAAGACTTGTTGTAGATTAGTATATCATCAAAAAATACTAACACAAATTTTCTAAGGAATGGTTTGAAAATGGAATTCATCAAACCTTGAAATGTTGAAGGTGCATTGGTAAGGCCAAAAGGCATGACCAAAAATTCATAATGACCCTCATGAGTTCTAAATGCTGTTTTCGGAATGTCTTCAGTCTTCATTCTGATTTGATGATATCCTGAACGAAGATCCAACTTGGTGAAGTAAATTGATCCATGCAATTCATCCAGTAATTCATCAATGACAGGAATGGGAAACTTATCTTTAATAGTGAGCTTGTTGAGCTCCCTATAATCCGGACACATGCGCCATGATCCATCCTTCTTGTGCACCAATACTACTGGAGCAGAGAAAGAACTTTGACTCAGTTGAATTATACCAGCCTCTAGCATTTCTGCAACCATACGTTCAATTTCACTCTTTTGGGCATAGGGATATCTGTACGGCCTGATGTTTGGAGGAACACTTCCTGGAATCAGATGAATAGCATGATCATGATCACGAATAGGTGGGAGACCTTTGGGAGTCTCAAATACCTTGGAATGATTGTCCAAGACTTTTTGGAGATCTGGAGAAATAGATGATTCCAATGTGGAAACATCTAGCGAACATAATTGTGCAATTACACCTCTTTGTTCCTTTTTTAGAAGCTTTGTCATACCGTTAGAGCTGATTATCTTTCCCAGTTTCCCTGCAATACCCCTTAATTCAACTTCCTTTCCTTCCACAAAAAATTTCATGAAAAGTTCTTGAAAATTAAAAGCTATTGTACCCAAGGATTGGACTCCTAGTACAACATCAACACCTCCCATTGGAATGGAAAGCATTGGGCTAGTCAATACATATTCTCCCATGGATAGCTTGATATTATGGCACTTTCCAAAGAAATTTATTGTTCCTCCATTTGCAACCATCACTTGACACTCTGGTGCTGGATATAAGAAGCAATTCAATTCTTTTGCTACTTTACAATGAATAAAATTGTGGGTACTTCCTGAATCAATCAACACTATTACCTTTTTCTTCTTGATTTGTCCTTCTATCTTGATGGTTTGAGGAGTTCGCCAATGCATTACAAGATATGGTCGGATTCATTTCTTCTTTATCTAGGCTTTGTTCCTGGAGTATATCCTCTTCTTTTGACCTTTCTTGCTCCTTTTCTTCTTCCTCTTCACAATCTATGTAGAATAATTTCTTCTCAGCACACTTATGACCTTTAGTGTATTTTCTATCACAACTGTAACAAAGCCCTTTTGCTCTTTTTTCTTCCAATTGTTGTGGTGTCAACCTTATAGGTTGTGGAAGACTAGTGGCAACAACACTTCCATCTTTATAGTTGTGAGTGGTATGCTTCCTGGTTGCCATAATTTTGCTTTCCATTTTTCTTGCTAACCTGAATGCCTTCTCTAATGAATCAGGTTCCCAAAGGCAAACATCATGTTGGATATTATCCTTTAAAGTCCCTATGAACACATCAATCCTATGCTCCTCTGGAATATTTTTTACCCTTATGTTCAATTTTTGGAACTCCTCAATGTGCTCCATTATTGAACCCTTTTGTTTGAGACTTATCAATTGGCTAAAAAAAGTGTTGCTTTTTGTATCCTCATAATGTGCTGTCAATTCTTCCATAAAAATTGCCCAAGTGATAATTTTTTTACGAGAGCAAAGCCATTGATACCATACAAACTGATTTGGTTCCAAATATAAAGTTGCAATACGTACCTTTTGTGTGTTTTGCACATTATTGAGATCGAAAAATTGCTCCATCTGTAATATCCATGTTGCGGGATCCTTGCCATCAAACTTCCTCATATCGATTTTTGGAATATGGTGGGTCTTTGATCCAACATTAGAGTCTATGGAATCATGATTAACATTTCTTTTGTTTTCATCATGAGTTTCCTTTACTACCCTTTCAACGTTAGTGACCATTTCTTGTAGCAACTTATTCATATTTATCTTCAATTCTTCCATCTTATCATCCATGCCATCAATTTTAGCATCCATGCCATTCATCTTAGCTTCCATGCCATCCATCTTAGCTTCTACGCCTTTCTTTAAACAATCCATCTTAGCTTCTACACCTTTCTTTAAACCATCCATCTTAGGTTCTACATCTTTCCTTAAACCATCCATTTTAGATTATGTTGCTTTTTGTGCAAGTGACACTTGTTGCACTTGGTCTCATAATTTTGATATATCATGTTGCATTTCTTCCTCTTCTTCATGAGTCATGCTAGAGATTTCAGGTTGCTTACTAGGTGTTTGAATTTTCTTTTCTCGGGGCATTGATTGCCGATTCAAACTAATTTTTCAAACCAAACTTATGCAAAAATTTAAAAAACTACACACCTTTTTTCACTTTGTAGAAGCTTGATATTGAATCTTATGTATCTCTGCAATTTTGGATCATCCAATTCTGAAATTGCAACCTGTAGTAGCCCTCTGTGTCCTCTTTCAAATGCCACCAGTCTGATCCAAATTGGATTCTCCAGGGAAGAGTTATGCACAATCTCCCAAGATGACCTAATTATAGACTAGTTCAGTAGAGCGAACTTGTACGACGCGCCACGAGTCACTGTTTCAACCTTTGGCTTTGAAAAATACATACAAGAAGCTACAGTCCATCCTATTTCTGTACCTTCTTACAAAATTTCAATCCGATGCTCAGAGCGAAAGTTATGATGATTTTTCCCTGGTCACCTGTTTGGAATGTAATTCAGGAGTCTGCAAAAAGACCAACTTCCTCAGATAATATATCCGCCAATATAGCGCGAAAAACTTTGAAATTCGGACCCGAGATTCAACGTGATATCTTCTCAAATGGGTTTTTTTTTTTAGCTTCTGAAACATCGCAAAAAGAAGTTATAGTGAAAATTCCACGATGACCTTTTTGGAGCAGCGAAACCCTAGAATCGAAAGCTATGATACTAAATGCTATGAAACCAACTCAAGAAAAAGATAGAAAAGATAGATCAACGCTTTAGAATTCAGCCTCTTCGAGGGGGCAAACTCCTTTACATTACATAAATGAACAATTCTTCGATGATTCAAATGACAAAACCTCCTTTCTATATATAGGAGTCTAAGGAGTCACAATATAACCGAGCCGACCTAACAATAATAATATAAAGCCACAAAAATAACAATAGAGGGATTCTATGGTGCACAATAATAAAAATATGGGGATAGTAGGGGCACAATAATATTAATAAGGGATGCACTATAATAGTAATGGGGTAATCACTAGTATTATAGGGACCCAACACACGCGGAAAAGAGCATACACATGAGAAAAATCCTTCCTTTTTGTTTTTGATTTGCCCAGATCGCATAGAGTCGCGGAGCAAAGCGCATACGCAAAAATGAAAGGTATAGATCCGGTAATAAAAAACAGAGAGATAAATAAATTGAAATAAACAGAGAGATAAATAGCTAAAACTGCAAATAAAGATTGTATACCTCCAGATCTTAAAAATGACGTAGCTAGGGCTACCAGAAACACGTAAAATGAAAAGGGTTCCTCACTGGAATATATGCTCCTAACACAATAGAGTAGTCCTCTCGGCCCGAAAGCGGTCAGAAACAATAGATCTAGGAAATGACAGTCAGATGCAGTTGTACCAGCTTTCGATTTGGATCACCAACGGATGCGACCCTCAAATAGCTCCGATACCATGTAGGAATTTACAGGGTAAGTTCCTCAAACAGAACACCAAAGGATGCACTCACAAACAGATCACAGATCAATACACTAGTATTCTTGACATGGTTAAAACCCTCAAAGAGGGAAACAATCCATGGCCTGAGCCAATGCGACCACTTCAAGCAATTTATTAATGAAAGAAAGAAAATTTACATAAGCTTCTCTCATGAATGGTCACCCAACAAATGACCCTCCATGCTCTTTAAATAGAGATCATGGACCAATTGGGTGTTAAGCCATGGATCAAGTGTTGGTAATACTGAAGAGAGAATGAATTGTCGGATCACTTTATGTCTAGAACATATCGTGACCGTCGGATTGTATGTTACAAAAGTACATAGTAAAGAAACACACTTTACCTAACTCTATACTAGACCAAGTTATACTTAACTATTTCCTATGTGTCAGAATATCATAACATGAATAAACCACTTAAAGCTCATTATCAATTAATTCTAATTAGTTTTGTAAAAGATATATCTTTACTTATGTTAAGAGCTTTATTTCAAAAATAAATTACATTTATAAACTTATATCAATACATATAACTAAAAAGAATTAAATAAATAACTTCTAAGCCTTGTTGGATTCTATGAGATTATTTTAAGTACAAATAGTTTATTTTAGAATTTAAATTTACAAAATGTTAATCTTGATGGGAAAATCATGTCATATGGTGCAAAAAGTTTAAAGAAATCCGTTTATGGCCCATCTCTTGAATGAGATTAAACAATCTACTTAATGATCATTGTGAATTCATTAATCCATGTTTTATTAGAAAATGCATTTTTTTACATGGATTTTTATTCTAGAAATAGCAATGTCACATTTATACATTCATATTAAACCACATGATAGTTAAATAAAAATCAATTAATGGTTTCTTGACTTATTGACTTATATGACATGATTGCATATAAAAATAATTGCATTAAGAATGCATAGTTAGAAAAAGTTGTCAATTCAAAATAGAATAAATGAGTTAGAACTCATCAACAATTGATTTTAAATTATTGATTTTCTAAAAAATATATTTTTACTTACATTAAGAACTTTATTCCAAAAATAAATTACATCCATACATACAGACATACTAAATAGAATTCAATACATACTTGTCTTGTTAGCTTCTATGAGATTATTTCAATTACAAATAATTTATTTAAGAAATGAAATTTACCAAATGTCAATAGGCGTGGGAAAATCAAATGTCGTATATTGCAGAAAGTTTAAATACATTTATTTATGACCTGTATATTGAATGAACTTGAACAATTTACTTAAAATTCAATTACCAAATAATTATTCCATATGTTGTTAGGAAAAACATTTAATTTTACATGGAGTTTTATTTCAAAAAAAAATGTCACATTTATATACTTATATTAAACCTCATTATAGGAAAAGTAAAAGTCGATAAATGGCTTTATATAGACCACTTAGAAATCATTATCAATTTCTTATAATTTGTTTTGTAATATATATATTAAGAGCTACATTTAAAAAATGCATCACATTTATAAAATTCTATCAATGCATATAACCAAATAGAATTATTCAAGTCCTATTGGATTCTATGAAATTATTTAATTCAAAAATAAACTATTTAAGAATTGAGAATGACAAAATGTTAATATGGATGAGAAAATCGATGTCTTATGGTGCACAAAGTTTAAATACAACTATTTTTTACCCATCTCTTTAATGAGTCTATATGCTTCACTTAACACATTGTTAATTAATTATTCCATGTTTTATTAAGAAGAGAATTTTCTTTACATAGAATTTTGTTTTAAAACAATACAATATGACATTAATACACTCTTAATAAATTAAGTGATAGACAAATACAAGTCAATAAATGGATTCCTTATTAAATTATGTGAGATGAGATGATTTCATATACAAATAGTCAATTTAAGAATATATAAAAAAATTATGGATTAAAAATCAAACTCCCTACAATTTAAGTAGTATTCACCTATGAGCCATAACCCATTAGCCTAAAGTGTCCACTTAATACTTATTATCAACAAATTATAAGACTTATTTTTGGAAGAAATGCATCATAGTATATGGGTAATATATATCACATTTATATACTCATATTAATGGACATAACTAAGTACAAGTCAATAATATAATTCTAGCTCAAATGATATGATTCAGTTTATTTAAAATACAAATTTACAAAAAATTAACTTTAAGTAATGAAATTAGATGCCTTACAGTTTAAAGACATAATTCATCCATGATAGTGTCTAATCAAACCTTGATAGTCCACTTAGCAATCATTATCATTAATTATATGTTTTTTAAGAAATGCAAAATTATTTATAATAGATTTTTATCTCAATAATTACCAATCACATTTATGCACTCATATTAGTGTATTTTATATGTAAACAATGAATAACTGACTTTGTGCCTTGTTGATTTTCAATATGATATGATTTCATTTACAACCATTAATTGATTTAAGCATATAAATTTATGAAAATTATGGATTGAGAAATCACATATCTTATGCCTCAAAATGTTAAAACCATTCACCTATGACACATTTCCCATTAGCCTTAATAGTGAATAATGCATTGTTAATAGTGAATAGTGCACATAGCATTTATCAAGTAAATTATTATAATTTCTTTAGTAAGAATTACACCTTTGTTTGCAAGGATTTCTATTGCAAAACTTATATTTCACATTTATATATGATTATTGATGCATATAAGTAAACAAAAGTCATTAAAAATAACATGCCTTGATGGTTCATGTAAGATAATTTAAATGATAAACAATTTATTTAAGAACACACGCACACACACACATATCTTAGAAAAAAAATCGATACAACAAAGTCATTGCAAAAGAAATTATAAATAATATGAAATATACATATTAATAAAATTGGAAATTCCCATATATTTCAAAAAAATATAAAATCATACAAATTGATTCAACAAAAACTATGTCCAAAATGTATCGAAAAATTGGAATGTACTTTTCAACAAGTTTAAAGGAAATTATCTCCATCCACTAAAATGAAGTACATGTTCTATTGAACATTTGAATATACTAATGTTTTTGTTTGATACGATGAAGTGTCTTAAGAAAGGGGAATAAAATTTGCATCGGCCAAGTATCTTGCTCTTTTCCTGTATAGGCTTTTATCAAGATGTGGTTTCATCGATATCCATTGAATTGAGAAGTATGCTTTGTTGTATCTATTCACAATACATTTGATTCTTCATAATTATCTCCATATTGGGACCACACATCAGTCAACGTTTTCTCATAAAATTGTCTTATTCTCCGTGCTTCCAATTTTCTTTGAAAATGACAATGAGACATGTGCATGCAAATTTAAAGTCCTCTATATCAATATTTGATTTTTCAAGTACTTTTCAGATGTACTTGTCTGTGACATTTAATGTCCATATTGCAACATCATAATTTTTTAAGAAACATTTTAATACTTAACTGAAAAGGCCTTAAAAAATAGGACCTATCACCAAAGTGCCAATCTGGTTCTCTTTGAATATGAAAATTTTGTTCATCTTTGGCGTATGATTGGAAGAATACTCCTTCCATTTCAAATATAAACGTCTTTTGACTTGTACTAATGCCCGTCTGGGTCTGCACTGCAGCCACATGTATGATATTAACACATATCCACTTCAACACTTCATTTCTTAAGGACATAAAAATCTGTTAATTTTAAAATGATGTTAATATTTATTTTCAATTATTTCCATCTGTTTGTAAAGGAAATTTTACAATTAGTTAATAATAATCACAAAATATAAATACAAATACAATGGCCCCATTAAAATGAACAAACTAATGATATGTTTACTCTATACATACAACCTAATACCTTTATTTAATTTGTATGGAACAAAAGTATTCTAAGAAGCATTGACCCATCATTTAAATCATTGATTTTACTAATGATAATGAATTTTTTAATTCAAACTGAAAAATATAATTACAATGGTCTAGTGCAAGTAAACAAACTAATTATATATTAATTTCCACATATAATATAATGCAATTTTTAAATTTCAAACCTAATTAATTATATGCTAATTTCTAGAGTCTCTACCTTAGTTTCTTTTGGTGCTTCTTTTAGTACAAATTGTATGTTTATTTTTGGTGCTACGTACAACCTAATATAGTTTTTCAACTTATATGGATTAAAAAAGGTTATAAGAATGCAATGGGCCATCCTTCACATTACTAATTTCTAAGAGGTATAATGATAGCTTAAACTACAATTGAAACAAATAATTGTAATGATCTAATTCAAACAAATAGACTAGTTATCTATTAAATTTTACATATAATGTAATCCATTGTAAAAATTTCTATAGCATGGGAAATTTTGATATGAAAACATTAAATGGCCATTCAAATCAATAATTGTTATCAACACAATATCTTACCAAAGATAAAGAAAATTAAAATATTTTACTTTTAGTAATGACAAACCAAATTAACAATTATTTTATTAGTGTTGTGAAATAAAAGTAATAATTCATGATGTCATACATATAATAGCATGAAATAGACATCGGTCATCTTAAGGTACTTCTAAATGTAATTGAACATCCTTCAAAGTAGCTCGCACATCTGTAGCCTTCTTGAGTTTATGCAACATTCTCCATAGCTCATCGATCAACCAATTATCCTCTTTATTTGTTCCAATGGATGGGTAAGAAACACATTTTCTTTGGGATTCTCTTTCACTCTCAAGTGAACAATCCACTATAATAATATTGGTTGCATCATATTGGGTATGCAATTACCACACTTTTTTCAATGATTCAGTGTGTATAATTTTGGTTGGATTGTCAATGACCTTATGTCCCTTTTGTGGTTTACAATCTTAAGAAGTCCACACAAACACAAGTTTATCTTGTAATGTTTTTGAAACCTGATGAAAATGAGAAATTGGGGGTTGCCCAAAATCCCAATTCCTTTAAAAACTCGATCCTGGACCTGTGGGTTATGGCCCACTAAGTCCCGTCGGAAGCGATTTAAAACATAGATATTGTTTATGCGGATCTTTATTAACATTTGAGTCGTCCTCATAATCTATTAAAACAGCGTTCCATACATATGACAGCACCTCCGATCTGATGATCTGATCGTTCACGATCCTTTTTCCTTTGGTTTCCCCGAGCCATTCTCCACGCGGCAACACAAGAGACTCTCAAAACGAACAACGACAATGGCTTTCATACAAACTTATCTGCTTACACCAACAACGAACAACGATGATGGCTTCTATACAGACTTATCTAATATTCTTTGTCAGCGATCGATTCGCCTCGGCAGCGTAAACCGAATAAAGCTTTAATAATTAAAGACACCACGATGTGACATGCACACCAGCATAATATATGAAACCTTACACAACACCTCTGCGTCTGGTTCATGGTCGTATGTCGTGATATGAACATCCTTTGGCCGATCCGATTGCGTTCCTCTATATATTCAGGTTTTAAACTACGGCACTGCCACTCCATACGATGATATTCATAATACTCAGAACAATCACATATAATAATTAAACAAGCTCACAACACGGAATGAATGCAATTATAAAACACACATGTACGCAACAACACTAAACCCAGGTTTATATAGTAAACAACACGGTTACAAAATTAAGGCATTTCAGCCTTAAGAACGAGCTCACGCTCGGCTACATCTTGCCACTCACAAATTACCTCACAGAACAGATCTATCACGCCCTCTCGATCTCTGTCTTATATACATAAGAAGCGTTAGAAAGGAAGGATCGAGCAGATCCTCTCCTTATTTTTCTCCAACGGAACTTTCCATAATGCATGCACGACAGATACTATATTCATCAAATCCGCTTCAAATCTGTTTTATATCTGTTTTAAAACAGATTTCCCATATTTTCTCCTTCGATTCAGCTCGACTATCCACGTACTCTTCGCTCAGCTTCGGATTCCTCTTCAATTTACGAGGAGTTAGATGCTCCTGCATCAGACTCCCGAGGTAAAAAAAAATTATGACTTCCTGGTCATATACTTCTCCTGGTCCTTAGCAATTCTACCCACTGTATTTCTTCAGTAGAACTGCTTTTATGATCTTCTGTGAGCTGCAACCAACCTCTGCAGTAACAGTCTCCTCTGTTACACGATACCTCACCAAGCCCTCCGCACTCGGTCTTTTGGCATCCTTCTGGTTCTCTTCTCTGGAACCAATTGAGCACACCTTGCTCTAGGTTGCTGCAAATCTTCTCACCTTCCACTGCCGCCATCTGCACGACGGTAAGACCACAAACTCGTGAGTTTTAGCACAACTGTACCTCTTGCTTCTTCTTCTCTCTCTGAAATCCTTCTCCTCACAGGAAACTTTCCCTGCTCTGATACCACTTGATGAAAATGAGAAATTGGGGGTTGCCCAAAATCCCAATTCCTTTAAAAACTCGATCCTGGACCTGTGGGTTATGGCCCACTAAGTCCCGTCGGAAGCGATTTAAAACATAGATATTGTTTATGCGGATCTTTATTAACATTTGAGTCGTCCTCATAATCTATTAAAACAACGTTCCACACATATGACAGCACCTCCGACTTGATGACCTGATCGTTCACGATCCTTTTTCCTTTGGTTTCCCCGAGCCATTCTCCACGCGGCAACACAAGAGAATCTCAAAACGAACAACGAAAATGGATTTCATACAAACTTATCTGCTTACACCAACAACGAACAATGATGATGGCTTCTATACAGACTTATCTAATATTCTTTGTCAGCGATCGATTCGCCTCGGCAGCGTAAACCGAATAAAGCTTTAATAATTAAAGACACCACGACGTGACATGCACACCAGCATAATATATGAAACCTTACACAACACCTCTGCGTCTGGTTCATGGTCGTATGTCATGATATGAACATCCTTTGGCCGATCCGATTGCGTTCCTCTATATATTCAGGTTTTAAACTACGGCACTGCCACTCCATACGATGATATTCATAATACTCAGAACAATCACATATAATAATTAATCAAGCTCACAACACAGGATGAATGCAATTATAAAACACACATGTACGCAACAACACTAAACCCAGGTTTATATAGTAAACAACACGGTTACAAAATTAAGGCATTTCAACCTTAAGAATGAGCTCACGCTCGACTACATCTTGCCACTCACAAATTACCTCACATAACAGATCTATTACGCCCTCTCGATCTCTGTATTATATACATAAGAAGCGTTAGAAAGGAAGGATCGAGCAGATCCTCTCCTTATTTTTCTCCAACGGAACTTTCCATAATGCATGCACAGCAGATACTATATTCATCAAATCCGCTTCAAATCTGTTTTATATCTGTTTTAAAACAGATTTCCCATATTTTCTCCTTCGATTCAGCTTGACTATCCACGTACTCTTCGCTCAGCTTCGGATTCCTCTTCAATTTACGAGGAGTTAGATGCTCCTGCATCAAAACCTTTTTTAAAACTCTTGTTGTGCTTTGTTTCAAAGTTGTCGTCCAAATTTCAATGTCAAGAGATTCATTTTTTAAACACATTTCAAAAATTGTTTTTGCATGTGGATGAATGCAAAATAACTTTTTCTCTATTGTGTATTCAGCATCAGTTCCCATTTTCCCAATATGCCCTTTGTTTGTTGCTTCATCATCGATGTTATGATAAAAAATGTCCTTTAGTTCAAAAATAACTAATTTATTTTCAGTTATTTTGGCTGCAACACAATGACAAATAATCTAATCAAACCATTTTATTCATGTTACAAAAATTACTAAAAGAATTGTTGAAACAATACACTTACCTTAAGTGGTTTTTTCACTATTTATAGATGAAATAATAATTTATTTTATCATCTTGATAAAACCTGGAGTAAACATATTAAACCTTCAATCAAATACCAATAATACTTTTTATTAAACCTTCAATAAAATACCAATACCAAGAAAAACATTAGTCATGCAACCTTTAAAAAGAAAAAAACACACACACCTTTAACATTATTTTGATTGTTAATTTTGTCCTTTTTATTTGTTCCTGTAATAAAAATGTACAACGCTATGTTAGTTACAAGCATTAGAGTTCGAAGAATAATAATATAAAAAACAAGACAAGTTATAAGTATGTGATATGACATTATCTTCATATTTGTAACTTTGCACCACACCATCATCTTTGTTACCTTTATTTGTCTCTAAATTAAACATATTGAATATTTTTAATTGTGAAAATGAATAAAATCATTAAACAATAAGGAAAACTAGTGGACAAATTATAAGTACCTAATATTATATTTTGTCCTTGATTAAAGCTTTGTTTCACATTCATTTGATCAATTTTTTTGTTCTCCTTGCTTGTCATTATAATAAACATAAAAAATGTTATAAGTTGTGATAATAAACAAAATTATTTAAAAAATATACAAAAAACGAATCATCTTTAATCATGCATATAATATTTTGGTTTTGATTGTGGTTTTGTGGGACATACCCTTAGTCACTATATTCATTCTTTTTATTTCCAACTATAATCAACATATGAAATGCTATGAATCATGATAATACAAATAATAATCTAGATAAAAATACAAAAATAAAAAATAAAAAATTACAATTATTAATACCCATTTCTATCTCCATTCCATGGTCATTAACTTTTTTCAACATCATAAGCACTATATTGATTATTTTTTTTCTTCCCACTCTCATCATTATTTGTTTTAAAATCTCTGTCATCAGTCATTTTAGTAAACACTTTGACAATTAAAAAATATGAACAAAATATTATCCAAAGTATTATAAGAGAAAAAACAAAGGAACTGGATTACCTAAATTTTCTAAGAAATTAATAGATCCTAGATTTGATAGTTGAAAATATTTGTAATTATTCAACATGATTGTCCTTTGTGACTATGTTTGCACAACAAATGCAATTCTTCTTCCATATGTACAACAAGCCTTGATTACATTTGTCCCAACATAAAGAGAAATAACCACCTTTGCATCACTACATTGTTGGTGTTTTTCTAATAAATCCATCCAGAAATCATAATCTCTCTCATTTCCATCAAGTGTGTCTTCAAATGTGTGAGAGTATTTTGAAGCCTCCAATATTTTTAATTCTAAAGTAGAGAAATGTATAGTAAAAACTATATCATAACTATACCTGCTTTGAGACTTATATTCATAAATGCCACTAGTCATTTTATATTTGAACTTGGAGTTCTTTATGGCAATTTCAAAATACCTGCGTACATCATTACAAAACCAAAGTTCTACTAAGATAATTGTAGTAAAGTCATTCAACTTATTTTTTTCGATAAGAAATCGAAAAAAATCTATATAATATCCCTTGTGGAATGGTTCTTTTTTCAAATCCAGTGTATCCAGAACAACAAGGTCAGTATGTAAAAATTGCTGCAACTGACATTGGGAAAGAGTGAAAAAGTGTTGACAAAATATCACGGCCCCCAAAATGACAACCAAATTCAAAATTGTTGTCAACCCATTGAACACTTGCTGATCCATTTATCATTCTGCCAAGGACTCCACATGCTTGTTGAGAAAGGGACTATATCTTTGTATTACGTGTTCCTTTTACATAAGTAGACCCCTCCATCGTGTTGCAAAAATTGGAAAATATGATATTGTTAATTTCATAATGCTCAAGAATGTTGAATGTGGTAAGAGTCTTCTCATTCAATTTCTCATCATGACTTTGACAATATGTAACCATTGCATCCAATAATGTTCTGTTGGTTTTCAATTTACAACAATAATCTTTTAATTTTATGGCATTTGTTGGATGATTAAGTGGAATAGAAAACAAAATGGTTCCATCCAATAGCTTATCTACTACTGAAGCAATTTATTCCATGGTTAATCCTTGAAGGGGCCGAAGAGTAGATGTTGTCAATTTGTGTAGACTATTTCTCTTGTAGTTCTAAAAATTAGGTTGGCTTGGAGAACACTTTAATGTTCCTAGTTGGTAACAGTTAAAAGCAGTGTACCATTTATTCCAAATAAGCTAATCAAGATATAAGAGAATTCTTTTATCAGAAAAAATTGTAATTGGATAGTCGAAGGAGCACAACATTTCATCATCGACCAGATAAAATAATAAATATAAACTAATCAACAACAATTTATTAGAATAATGTCTAACCATTGTAACAAATTATAAAATAATTTTAAAATTGTCTCACTAGCTTCATAGTCCATGGTTTCTGAATAGAAACCAAAAAAAAGAAAAAAACTATTATCACAGTTTCAAATTATTGAAGAAATTATGAATTTATAAATACTATAACTACTCGCGTCATTATATGTGTAACAAAATGAACAAGAACAATAACAAGTGTAGAACTCACAATAATAACTAGTCATGGCATTGATTAGAAAAAGGGAACCCCAAAATAATTTATTATGTTCTTTTAATCGTGACTATAGGCAAGCTAGCACCTACTAGCTTTCCTTCTAGCAAGAGCATAAGCACATTTCCAAAAGACATTACATTGTGAATAAATAAAAACAAATGTAGAGACTATAACATCATATACAAAATTGATCTTTTATAGTCATGTATATTCTTAGCTTGCTTTAGAAACCATAAAATCAAAACACAATGAAAGAACATTAACTATGGTGATTATTAGATTTTCTTCTAGATATTTGTCTATCACAAAGACAAACACATAACAACATTGCAAGGTGAAAGAAACAGAGAATGTGATAGAATTACTTCTAGCAAAAACACAAACTTGTATGTTGAAAGAAATCTAGCACATGCTAGAATTATTTTTAGCACGAAAACATGCATGTTTCCAAGAAAAGAAAAGAAAACTAGCACAAGCTAGATTTCCTTCTAGCACAAACACAAGCACATTGTCATTAAAAATATTGCTAGGAAATGGAAATCTAACACATGCTAGACTCCCTTCTATCGCATAAAAGAAGATTGCCAACAACAACATTGCATTGTAAAGTAAATCTAGTGCATGCTAAATTTCTTTCTAGCTCAAACACAAACACATTGTCAATAAAAACATTGCAATTATAATCTTTCTTGAGATATCTCCATGCTTATGAAATTTGACCTTTCCTTTTAGAGACAATGAGGTTGTAGTCCATGCCTACATAGAGTATTGTTACAATATGAAAAATGTTAAACCCTCAGATGATTAGAATGCCCTTCATATGGAATATGTGGTCTAATAATGGGAGACGGTACAAACATAAGCATATTGCCAACAACAACATTGCATTGTGAAAAAAAAACATTCTATATTACCCTCTATCACAAACACAAGCACATTGCCAAGAAAAACATTGCAAGGTGAAATAAATATATCACACGTTAAATTTCATTTTAGCATTAAAAAAAACACATAACAACGTTGTAGGGTAAAATAAATCTAGCATGTGCTAGAATTATTTTTAGCAAAAATACAAACATGTTTCCAACGACAATATTGCAAAGAAAATTAAATGTAGCACATGCTAGATTTATTTATAGTACAAACACAAGAACATTGCCAATAACAACAATGGGAGGGGAAAGAAATTTAAACATGCCACTTTTCCTTCTGGCCAAAAAATAAAAATAAAAATAACAAAACAAAAAACAAAAAACCCATGCTTACAGCAGGGTAAAAGAAAATTTAGCACATGCTATATTTCCTTCTAGCACAAACATAGATAAATAACATTATTGCATGGCTAATGAAACCTAATACATGTTGGATTTACTTCTAGCACAAACACATGCATATTACCAATAACATCATTGTAAGGAAAAAGGAATCTAGCACCCATAAGCTTTTCTTCTAGCACAAACAAAAACACATCGCGAATAATAACATTGTAAGGTGAAAAAAATATAAGGCATGCTATATTTCATTCTATCATAAACACAAGCACATAACAACATTGCAGGGTGTCTTAAATCTAGTATGTGCTAGATTTACTTCTATCACAAACACAACAATATTGTCAACAACTACACTGCAAGAAAATAAGAAATCTAGTGCATGCTAAATTTCCTTCTAGCATAGACATAAGCACATTGTAAAATACAAACAATGCAAGACATTTGATTTCCTTCTAGCACAAATAACTATATTGTCAAAAAAAATATTGCATTATGAAAAAATATATAACATGTACTAAATTTCCTTCTAAAACAAATTCACTAACATATTGCCAACAACGACATTACTAGAAAAAACAAATCTAACACATGCTAGATTTCCTCCTATATAAAACACAAGCACGTTGCAAATAACAACAATACAAGGTGAAAGAAATATAATGAATACTATATTTCCTTCTAATGCAAACATAATCACATAACAACATTGTAGGTTGAGAAAAAATTTAGTCTGTGTTATATTTACTTCTAAAACAAACATATAAATATTTCCATTGACAACATTATAGGAAAAAACATATCTAGTACAAGCTAGATTTCCTTTTAGCCCAAACAAAAAAAATGTTAGCAATAACAACATTGCAAGGTAAAAGAAAATCTAACATGTGTTAGATTTTCTTTTAGCGCAAACACAAGCACATAGAAACATTGTAGAGTGAGAAATCTAGAAAGAGATAGATTTATGTCTACCAAAAATGCAAGCACGTTGCCAACAACAACATTATAGAGTATAGGAAAGCTAGCATGTGCTAAATTTACTTCCAACACAAACACAAGCATATTTCAATTTGAAATAAATCTAATGCATGTTATATTTCCTTCTAGCACAAACACAAGCACATAACAACATTATAGGACTAAAAAATTCTAGTGCATGCTAGATTAATTTCTATCACAAGCACAAGCAGATTGCAAGGTGAAGGAAACAAAACACGTGCTAGATTCCTTCTAGCACAAACAACCATATTTCCAACAACAACATTGCATTGTGAAATAAATCTAGTGCATGCAAGATTTCCTTCTAGCCCAAAGATAAGAACATCGCCAATAACAACATTGCAAGGTGAAAGAAATCTAATGTGTTTTAGATTTCCTTCTTGTATAAACACAAGCAGACAAAAACATTGTAAGGTGAATGAATTCTAAAACATGCTAGATTTACTTCTAGCACAAACACAACCATGTTGACAAAAACAAAATTAAGGAAATCTAGCACATGCTAGATTTCTTTCTAACACACACAAGCACATCATAGGATGAAACAAATCTAACACGTGCTCAATTTCCTTCTAGCACAAACACAAGAACATAACAACATTGTAAGGTTAAAAAAATATAACACACACTAAATTTACTTCTAGTGCAAACTGAAGCATATTGGCAATAACAACATTGCAATAAAAGGGGGTGTTGTAAGCCAAAGAAGGCCTTCTCTGATTGATATCATTTAAGAGATTGCCCAATGGGTTCTTGACCCTAGTAATACCAGGGGATGATGGAAGCAATATCTCAACTCTATCAATCTACATTGGCAGGTGAAAACTAATAGCGTTGACTAGTTGGTGAGACATGTTCAGGGGATTGACTTGGATACACAAGGGCTTGTCGACATGCTTTTTGCCAATTGTGCTACTACCCTCATACAATATACAATGTATCATATTAGCATAAGCTTAAACCAAATTAACTTTTGGGACATGTGTCTCTTTGATGATGAAGGGAGACCAATTATGTGATGTCAAACACATTCCCTCACAAACACTCACAAAGGCCCTACACTTGCTAGGGTTCAAAGCTAGGTTGTCTACATGGCAACACTTTGTAATTTTGAATTTATCTATTGTAGATTTGTACATAGATGGATATTCCTTTCTTTGCATTTCTCTTTTAGACTTCTTGCTTTCAACCAATTGATTTAGAGCTTAGGCAGTCTCAAGTAGCACCAATTCCCTTGCTTCTATTGGATTGAATAACATGCTTTCTCTTTTGAAATCCATAATATCTCATTCACATTGCTTCCTATTTCTCCCATAAGACTTTAGCATGGACTCCATGGTCATGTTTGTGTCCCTCTTAATAACACACTCCTTGGAGGGGGTCATAAAATCTTTTATTAGGACTAAACTTGGATGCCTCTTCTTTCTTACCCTTTGATTCTTCATTCAATCCTACCACCCATCAACTTGTTATTTTTCCATTTTTCTTATAATTATCTTTGTTGTTGGGAAGGTGCATTTCGAGTATTTTGTATTTTCACATAAATACACATAAAGTATAATTATTTTAATCTAATGGACGTGGTTGTTCAAATCACCAATATTTAATTAATTATGCATTGTTATACCTTTGCTCAAGTCAACTTCAATGAAAATTCTAACACATGTGTGTATACCCTTCCTTGCTTGGTTTGTATCTTGTTGTAAGTCCCCAATATATTTATGTTGGCTTTTGAAAGATCATCTCATCCCAAAATAAGTAGGAGGAGATTCAATATTCAAATCTAGAGTGGGGTTGAAGGAATGGACATTGAAGATGCTTTCAATTATAGAAACTATCTTTTGAAAAGAGGTTAGTTTTTCCCCAAAAAGAATTCCCTCCTTCGAGACCTTGCCACAACTTCCATAGTTGTGAAATTTTACAATAATAGACCCTCTAGAGTAGAGGCTTACCATATACTTAGAACTTAGGTTGGAATTTATTTGATTCTTGAAATCTTTAGATGATGACTAGAGATCATTAAATACATAGATTGAAGGGTTTTCTTGTAGTTATTGATGAACTTGTTAACCATCCATAGATGAATACTTCCCTTGCACATGTACTTGATTTTGTCCATAATGAAAGAATCCTACTATGTTTTTAGTATATTTGACAAGACTACATCTTTAAAATAATGAAGATTCAATTCTTAATGCTTGGCAATCCTTTAAGAGGGAGAGACAATCGAAGTCACACACGAGGAGGTATTCCCTTTGTTTAGCGAACCTCCATGGAGATAAAGCACTAAATGCAAGATTAACCCCTTGTTTATGCGATAATTAGGGAATGTATATATATTCTCTCAAAGATTAGTCTTATATATTCATAAATAATTTCTCATTTATTCTAAATAACCCTTAACACTATTTATAGAGTAATTTCTCACCATCACAATCACAATAGTCATTTTTTTAAGGCAAAAGCTATATCAAAACTTTTTGAATATGCAAGTAGATAGTCTCCACAAATAAAAGTGAAAACATATTTTGAGCATGTTTAAAGTGGATTAAAATATAATAATGAAAAACACAATAAAAATCTTGATACAATAATAGCTCAAATAATTATTTTAACAAAAATCTATTAAAAATTACTATAAAATTATAAATTAACAATAACGTTAATATTTAATTAATATAAAATCCCAATTTAATAATGAATGGTTGCTTAATTTATATTTGATTTATGTAGAATCTTAATTTATATCAATTTTGTGACTCAAAAAATTGAGATAAACCATTATTATCCCACACACTTAGGTTTAGGTTCATTCCTTTTCCCTTTTAAGTTCTATCAATTTTGGAAGCCTAGGAATTTCATAATACTTCAAAAAAAGCACTGATACATCAACTAAAGAAGGGTGCATCGTTATTTTATTTTATTTGCCCATTTATTTTTCCAAGTAAAAAAGTTATTCATCTTAAATAATAAAATGTATAATATTCCAAATTCTTTGAAAATCTCTTTGATTGAAATACAAATATATGGTCGTCGATGACATGATCGGACGGTAGACATTGTCTCCCGCCTTTAGATTCAAATTCTCTTGGTAGTTTGGCGCCATTGCGCGTATCCCTCTCAACGAGCTCACGAGCTCGCATTTGAAAAATCTTGGTTTGCAATCCCATAAACGTTGCCCCAATATCGATCCACGAGCCACCAAATCTATCTCTGCATGGCTTCCAACAGTTCATCTGCGTTTCTTCGCGGTCAAAATGAGTTCAGAAAAGGTATTTTTCTGCAAGAGAGTGCTAAAATTGCAAAGCACCATTATTTTTCTTGTCGCCGTCATGAATCCTCTATGCTTTGTCCTGATGAAATTATTCAGAGTTCTTGATTGGAAAAATTGGCCATATTTCGACTTTTTGGAAATATTTCATTAAATAATCTACCGTATTCTCTGAACAAAATCTGACGAAAGAGGTCGTGCTCAAAACACTGTTTTAAGCGACAGATTTCATAGGGTTCTTTCTAGTTCAGTTATTCTGAGCTTTGAATGTAAATGGTTTGACTCTATTTTGGCTTACAGGCAAGATTTCATAAACTAAGGCTCTCTATAAATGGAATAGAGAAGGCTGTGCTCAAAATTTTGTTTAAAAAATGCAGATTTTGGGAAGAAGTTCTTTGAGATAATGGATCAGCATTCAGATGAATTTCGACTGGTTTGATTGAATGATTTCTGTCTCAGTTCTGCACATTTCAAAGTTTTTGGAGAATAGAAATTAATAATTCTGGTATTTGATGGTGTTCTATTCAAATTACACAGAAGAAGATAGAAACTTAGGGCTTTTAGAGGCTAAGCGTACACAATGCCACAAAGTTTAAAGGTTTTCATGAGATTTTTAAGACTGGAAAATAGGATAGAACATTAGGATTTCATTAAGCCAAGAAAGCTAATGCCAGATTCTTTACAAATTTACTTCAGAGTTTTGAGACTGAATAGTTTTAATGTTCAGGTGGTTCTTAGATATCTTTAGTGGTTTCTATTTGCATGGAACGAAGAATTTGATACCTCAACAGGAAATACTATGCTCCGATAGGTTTTCCCTTCCACCTCATCTTTGTGCAATGGAATACAATATTTAATGGTATTTAGTGTCAGAAGAAGTCAAAACTAATGGATTAGGAAGAAGGGGCTATTGGAAGTGTTAGTAATGGAGGGAAACGCTAGAGGAAAAGTCATGGTACATTTTTACAGTTTTGGCCAGAATAGCCATCCAAGCACGTCGTTAGAGATCTCAGAGAGAAGCTCTTTGTTTTCTTTAGCACCCACTGAAGTGGAGAACGTTTTCCACATTCCGAGGTCATCTCTATCCATTATAGAAGGAGGTCTTGTAACCTGCTCAGAATTGCTAGTTTCTCTTTTTGAAAGTTTGTATTGAAAACCAGTGCTGGGTCAGAGGTTTGCTCATATGAAGGATGCAGAAAATGAGACTCCTTTAGTGAGTCCAAGAAAAATGCCTGGCCAAGATTTGGTGCAAAATGATACCTGCAGCAGAGCCAACAAAGTTCCAAAATTAGAGCCAACTTCGCCAATTAAAATCTGCAAACAACCTAGAATCCTATCTTTAGGACGAGATTGCTTGAAGCACACCGAAACCTCAAGTATGATACTACTATGCTACCTTTATATAGACTTAAATTATTTCTTTTATTGTCGTAATATTCATGATATATTTTTGGTTCAAGAATTTGAAAGATAGACTTCATTTTTCATCGAGTTGATTATGAGACTGTCTACTCAAGGTCATAAGAAAAAACAATACTTTTTAGCTAGTTAAGAATAAGTTTTTGAAAGTTAAATAGTAACTATCTCTATCCAATTACCTAATGTGCAGGCAGGCATATCACTGATTTTAGCAAGCCTTGGCATTTTCCTCTCTACCTGGATAAGGAAGCAAAATAAAAAAGAAGGAATGATATCTACAAATGATTTGGGGCCACATGTACAGATACACCAATAAATTTCAACAACCACAAACCTGTAAATGTCATTTTCCTTTACACCATGCATCTAATTTGTGTTCTATATGAGAATTAACAAAGGAATGATGCTCTTTTTCCTATTTTTCACTTTCCACAATATTTGTTTGTCTTTTGGTTAGTTTTCCATGTTTCAGACCCCACATTATTGCCACACACTCAAATTTTAGTTGCCTTGCTTTGCCGCAATAATAATGCTTCAAGTTCTTAGTTCTGGTTTTGCTTATTCTTAGTTATAGATTTTCTTTTACCCAAATCTTTACCTATAAACTGAGATGTAAACTTAAAGTTGCGTTTATAGATTCATAAGTAAAGTTGATTTTCTGCAAAGTTCTCAAATGAGAGGCAAACATTTTAGGCTAAGCACAACCATACCCTTTATTTTCCTCCCTTCTTATGGATTATAATTGATATCTAATATTTTTTAACTTCAGTTGATTCTTTGAAATTGATTCCCTTCCTCCATTTTCATTAAAAACATCATGTTATAAGGCAAAAGGGCATACCTTTATATGAAATTTTGCAGACAAAGAGTCCAAAATTAAATTTTGGACAATTAAATTTTCATGCAACCAAGCAACATTGCATTTTAACAATAGTCTTGGTTCAACATTTTTTCATGGTTCAGTACTTTCTTACGAGCAGAGCCCTCTCCATTCCTTCAAGCAAGAGTGGTCTCCTTGGAAAAATAATAAATCTGACCATTTCAAAATTTTCATAATGTAATACCTAGTACCAGATATCTTTGGTTTATGCCTTCTAAAAGCTTGGATACCTCATCAATTTTTCCCTTAGAGCAACATTGTTTTACAGAAAGGCCATATGTCAAAAAGTCAGGTCCACAACCTCTCCTTATTATTTTGTCTTGTAATTGTAATGCTTTTTCCACTTCACTGGCCTGAAATAGAGTAGACATTACTTCTCTGTATACTTTAACATGTATAGAGAATTTACATTCTCTCACTTCCTCAAGAACTTTTGATGCCTCAATTTTTTTTCCTACCTTCCCAAGATGATGCATGTCATAGATAAAACTTGCATAACTTGGAACAACACGTTCCCTAAGCATTTGGTTCAGTATCTGGGCATCAACTTCAACTTTCTTTGATTTGCAGCAAGCTTTGATGAGTGAAGAGTATAAAGCAAATGTGGGTGAGAGGCCCTTTCTAATCATTATCTCCAGTTGATTCACTTCTTCGTCCACCATACCCAACTTGCATAGGCCTCCAATGAATGTCCTATAAGAAACTATATCAGGATTTTTCATCTCCATTAGATACTTCCTTCCTTAGATTTGAATTGTAAAGAGCCACCAAGCATTGATACTTTATCTGCCATGCAAATATTATTTGAAGTTTGTCAATATTTCAAATTTGGTTGTGTTATACTCCTATACATATAGGTGTCATATTTCATGATTGACTTATTGAGCTTTGTAATATGTTCATCCTTTTCCTTGTTGCAAAGGTTCCCATATATAAAAATAAAAAATAAAAATAAAAAATGTAAAGAGGGTATACCCTAAAAGAAAAATCAAAGGGTAAAAAGAATAAAATGGTCAAAAAAGTGAAAGAAATGAACCCCAAACAAAGAAAGACCAGGAAAGTGTGCAAGTCCAAAAGGCCACTACTTTTTCATTTTATGTAAAAAAAAAACATTGTGTGTAGTTTGTTAAACTTCTGCCATAATTAATGAATGGCCAAACAGCTTAATCTTGGCTAGTTCATGTTTGAATTTCATGTTTTAGACATAGAGAATAAAATCTGTCCAAACTATTTAATCTTGGCAGATAAGTAGATAGGTAGAGAAACAAAGGAGCTTAACAGTTTAATCTGAGCCCTTGGATGTAATAAGTGCAGACTTAGGTAGGCTTACCGTGCAAAGAAAAGAAAGTTGATGAGGGTTTTCCAGTCTAAGTGCACCCAAGAAAGAAGAAAAAATGCTAGGCCAAGTAGGCTGGGTAGGTAGATTGGTGTTGCAGAATGAGACTTGTGATGGATTATGTTTCAAAAAATGTGTTAACTTTTTGTCACAAGTACCATGGCGGACACTTATTTTGATGCAGCTCAAGCGAGGCAGATTCATAACTAACTTCCCTTCATGTTTTTCCCCAACTCATTTACTAATTCCCCCTAAAAATATTAAGAATCTGCTCTAATATCACTAAAATCACTCATTCCGTTTCAAAATCATTGCCTAAGTAAAAACTCCATTTTACTTAGGAAATCGCACAAATATCACATAAACCCCTTTTTTTACCCTAAGCCTAAGTTCATAACTTAGCGCTTTCATTTACATTTTTTCATATTAACTCTAACCTTTTATTATATAAATCTCATGTAAAATAAATACCCTTCCCATATTATATAAATATATTAAAAAAACCCCCAAATATTAATATCCCCGCCCTCGGTTAAATATAACATTAGCACTGTTTTTAAAATGGAATTAATAAACTTATTTGAAGTTTATTAAGAACCATAGCCTTCACCGCGCGCATCATGGAATTAATTAACCTTTGGTTAATTAATAACCATCCAACCTCGACCAATAAAACAAGCCCCGATGCATTAAAATATGGTTTTATTATGACCGGGCCCGCTGCTTATAGTCCCGCCATCTCCACAACGCGTCTGCCATCAGATCTGTGCCCATTCATCCGACGGTCTGTGATCATTTCGCTCCACCCTCCACCGTCGAACGTTAGCTCGTAGGGAACCGATGGTTTTGCCGCCGTACCAAGGACACGTGTTGCGCTCTCGCTATGCTCGCTCCCTCCTCGCCCGATACCGCCTAGCTCCAAAAGCGGTGCAGGCAAAACCGCTTACCACCGTCCTCTTGCTAATGTCATCAACTAACGTCACCCCTCGCTGACGTCGTCCTCTCGGTCGAATCAAATTTTCCTGCCAAAGCTTCATTTGTCAAATAAAAAGGGAAAAGGGTCATTTTGATACGTTTTTTGCATACAGCGGCCTGCACTATCCCGCAGAATAAAATCATTTGAGGTCGCATTTCCACTACCTGACCAGAAAAGCTCCAGCAAAGAGCTCGCGACCATTCAAAATACAACATGCAGTTTTCCTCTATAAACGCAGGCACCTTCTTTAGCTATCTCCAACAGTCGCCAAACACATGAATTTCCAGAGGAAAGGGAATCGGGAGACACGTTTGTGGTTCTATTTTTCCAGGCAGCGGTGAGCCGGGGTCGGTTCAACATTAAAGAGCATTAAAACAAATCAAAGAATATCGATTCAAGCATTAAAGTGTATCAGACCAACAATAAAGAGTGTTAGGGTAGAATTAAAGAAATCATATCAAAAGTAAAGAGGGCAGATCAAAATTAAAGAGCACATTTAAGTCAGGCAGTCGGCGCAGAGCCTCTACAGAAAACAGCTGCAAGCCGAACCCTAAAGGCCTGCCTCCAGCATAACATCAATTATCTTTCTCGAGTCGCTTATATGTTACTTGTAAATTATTTTAGGTTAAAAAAAGATATTATCTCACAGCTGTTATGAGATATAGGTTGTACATATCTTGTTGTATAAATACCCCCTCCATTAAAATATTGTGGTGCTCTGTGTGGTGTGGGAATTTCCTAGACTCTGTTGTAATACTGAATATTTTGGAATACAAAGCTGTTGAAACCAACTATTGTATGGCCTACTGGATGAAGAATTGAAGCAGAGGACTTGTCACATAATTCTTGAATCAACCTCCGGACCAATAAGTCCCCTATATCTTGTGTTTTATAGTTCTCTTAGTTTATTATACCATCTGTGTTTCATAGTCTGAATGATAAAGAAAAGATTAATCTCAGAATTTGGTTGACTTCACTCTGTATTCAGCCTTTATTATTCTCTGTGTTTTCTTCAGAATTAGAATAAACAGTGAATTCTTAATTGCTCCTGTTTCTTGATTCTTTCATGTTGATTATTTGGTAAAGAATTCTTAACTGCTCTCTGTCAATAATAATCCATTTTCCCTCTTTCAATATGTTGAAGGATTCTTAATTACCCTTCACCCATTTGAGCCCATTCCATCTGCTTTCAATCCTTCATTTGTTCCCTGTTTGACTACCTTGCTTTGTGAAGCCATCCTCTGTTAAGAAAACGAATCCAAAAAGCCATCTACTTCGACTCCATCATGCCCAATGGACTGAACTATTCTGTTTTACCTCACTGTTCTATGGAATCTCACTACCCAAACCCAAAACAAAACCCTTGAACTTCATAGCTAGCCTAATACCTTTAAAAAACAAAGCTAAATAAAAAAGAGAGAGCCCTCTCTGGATACAGATTGGCTAGATTCTGTATCTAAATGATTGGTCTGTGGTTACCTCGACAGTATTCCCTTTCTTACAACTTTTGGGAAAAACCTGAGTGATAACAGGTTGCATGGTGGCCAATGATGCAATTTATGAAGCGTTCAAGGATGAGATTGAAAATAAAACATTTTTTTATAGTTGAATAAAATGAAACGTGTACCCCTAGCTCTAATTTGATGTCAAGAACACAAAACAATCAACAATTTTTAAATTGTTGTCTTGATTATAGTTTTATGGAGAGTTACAACTCACTCCCTAAAGTCATTTATGGATACAATGAGAATTTGTTCTTGGACAAGACCTATGGAATTACTGGTCAGGACAATGGGACAGGGTCCTATATGCAGGGTGGAGGTGGGACAAGACCTTTGGAATCCCTGATCTAGACATTAATATAAGTTGCATAAGCTAGGGGGTGTCAGTTACGTTGTTGGATGCCAATGGTTGGAAGGAAAATCATAAACCTTGCCCCAATGCCCACACATTGTTGAGTGTTTCATTAACTGAGATGCCCAAATACGTCCATGTATGGTTACATGGTTGCATTTCTGTGTGTGTAGGTTCTAATTTGCAGTGCAGACTAATGGATATAAATTTGTAAGCATGAGTGTCACTAGTAAATTTAAAACACTGTGTTGTTATTAACTCTAAGCTAAATCTACGGATCTGCTGGACATTATTACCCTTAAGTGATACTGATATAAGGCACGATCTCTAGTTGAGGGTACCTTGAAGAAGTGTTAATTTTAGGTATGTTCTATGCTTAGAGCAAATTATTTCAATTTTCACAGTTAGCTCAATATCTTTTCCAGATTAGCAATCACACCAGAATTAAAGTAAATTGTAGATAGAACATAAACATAGATCGTAGAAGATGAGCCAAGACAAGAGGACACAAGATGTGGTGCTAGCTAGGGATAAAGCCCAATGTGGGGAAACCCTTGATCAATTCTTCTTATATGTTCTTCAATAGTTCAGCAGAGAGAGAGAGAGAGAGAGTACATTTACAACAGAAGTCAACACTTTGACTTATCTAAATAAGAGCATAAATCATCTCTAAGAAGATGATACATGAGGTAGTTGAACTCAGTTGAAGACATGCTGCTTCAACTGATTCTCCAAGGTGACTCCATCACCTTGCCGCACCTATCGTTGTGCTGCTTCTCATCATCATGCTGCACCTCACCATGCTACACCCATCATCACTATGCTGCATCTCATCATGCTTCACCAATCATGACTGTACCATGTACTTGCTGCACCAAGTATCATTGCTGTCCCAAGTACTATTGTTGTACCTTGCTGCACCATGTACTTTCTATCTGATGTGCCATTGTTGCATCATGCTTACCACTGCTGTCCCATGAGGTATTGCTACACAATTCTGTCGCACTACTAGCATTGTTGTCCCACTGTTAGTGACTATTGTTCCTATGATTGCTTGCGACACCAAGCACCATTACCTAGTTGTCCTATTTACCTTGTTCCAACAAGCACCATTGCCTAGCTGTCCCATTGTAAGTGACTGCTGCTCCTATGATTGCTTGCTGTCCCATTTGAGTTTGCAGCACCGTGCTTGTTGCTGCCCCATTGCTATAGCAACCCAACATACCTTAAACTAACTTAATGACTAGTCAAGTTAGATGGATACCTCCTTATGCTGCTGTGAGTATATGGAAACCCTTAACACTTCCACCTAGCCTATTTTGGAGTGACCTATCACAGACCTTTGCTGCACACACACCAAGCACCTAGAATGCATGCTTCAGGTCACTGTTCGAGGTCCACCCCTATGCTGCCACGTAGGCTTGGTTAGGGCATCATTACAACCCCATATCTAGCCTTCAATTCTGTCCAGATATGCTATTAAGGAGTGTGGTTGCCCTTTGTTAGGAGGCTAACCCTTCTTGATGTGGTTCTGGGTAGTCTAGCCATTTTTAACAACCTCGGCCTACCCTATATGCTTATGGCCTACTACAACAAGGCATCAAAGGTCTGCGGCTGTCTGTTTAGGGTCTGCCTCCCCTCCAATTGGCCCTCAAACACCCAAAAATTCCCCTTCTCTGCTTCAGCCTCCAAGAGTAGTCCTTCGGCCCTCCTTCCTGCACTTCGGACCATTGAAAAACCCTCCAAGCAGTCCCTAAATTCTCATGCTATCCATGACCTCTTTAGGACAACACCTAGGTCATGCGTAGGACTCCTTCCGTAATGCGTCTAGGTTATCCTTGGCACAACGTGGAGAATTAGGGCATCTCTTCATGACTGCGGCTAGGTTATGCATAGAATCTAGGGCTAGGACTGCGACTAGGGTAGATAGACTAGCCTCCTTTCCTCCTGCGATTAGGGCTACTTCCTCCTAGATTTCTCTCACACTAAAATCGAAGACAAGTGGAGAGAAATTAAGAGAGAAGTGTGTGTGAAATAACTCTCAAGTCATCTCCTTTTATACTAAAACGTTGAGCACATGTGGGGGTTATTTGGTTGCTGGTCGACCTTGACGAATTGCCTTATAACATAAATAAATTCATAAATCCATGAATACTTATTGGAATCGGATGATCTTTAGATCAATCCTACACCTCTCGATGAGAGGGATCAAAGAAAAATATCAACTGCCATAAATAAGATGAACCACATGGAGTTTGGCCCCAGTTTCCAATTTTAACACTCCCTCTCAACTAGGGGAACTCTATCCGTTGATCCATCTGTCCGACTGCATTATCTTAGCCATCAGTGCCCTCCACTGCTCTAGTCTAGTCTACTCTGTTCTATTGAACCATGAAGAAGAAGAATTGATCGAGAATGTCTCATACCATTCTCTACTAACCCGAAGTCAGTTCCTTATGAATAAAATATGTCATACCACTCTTACTGATCCCAGATCAGTTCCAAGAGAGTGAGTCATATCACTCTTACTGACTCGAAGTCAATTTCATTGATCCTAGATCAGTATCACAAGAGAGTGTCTCAAACCACTCATACTGATCCCAGATCAATGAAGCTCATCCTAGCATAGGGAGTATGGTAGTTACAACGATGCCTCCATCAATAATACTACTATGGTCCCTAACCCCATTTCCCTAATTATTGGTCAGATGAGAGGTACTTCGCATGAGTCCCAGACTGCATGGGTAGGATGCCTTGATAGGAGAACCAATCGTCCTATCCCTTAGTCGCCACGTGGTATCACAGGGGAAGGATGAACCATTCATCCTGTACACAACACACCATTAGGGGAGGGTGAGTTGCCCTATCTCTCAACGACTCCAAGTCGTTCGGGAAAGTCACAAATTTGACCTTTCGCTGGGGCTTCGACAGAGTGTCTGCAACTTGTACATCAGTCTTAATGCAATGCAGCCTTCTCACTCATCGATATACCATATCCCAGATAAGGTAGTATCTGATGTCTATATGTTGGAGCAATCACAAAATATAGGGTTCCTCAACAATTGAATCCCCCCTGGTTGAAATAAAAGATCACGTGGTATCGATCATGTGTACAAACAACTTACTGAAGGGCTTCCACAACTAGGCAGTTTCACACGAGATCATACTCATAGATATGTATTTGGTCTTAGCGGTGCTCAAAGAAACCGTCTTCTACTTCCTGATCATCCAGAATATCGAGCAGAACCCAAAGAGAATCAGCACTCAGAAGTTCTCTTGAGATCCTCCACACTGCCTGCTCTGTCAACATTCGAATAATCATGCAGCTTCACATTTCCAGCAGTGTATCTCAATCCATGAGAGATTGCACCCCGAAGATATCTCAGAAGATTCTTGGCACCAATCCAGTGAGGCTCAACCAAATATGAGCCCAACATGCTAATTGCAAAACATATATCCGAACAAAAGTTCACCAAGAACATCAAAGCGAATGAGTTTATGAAACTCAGAGGCATTTCCCAAATCTGGTCCGGCATCACTACCACATAACTTCTGAAAGTTAAGCTCCATCGAGGTAGTCATGGGCTTGCAGTTCACCATTCCAAATCCATAATCCAACTCCCTCTTACTTTTGTAAATGAGAGGGGCCACCTGTCAGAAAGAGGTCATCCTCATAAGGTGCTAATATGAGAGGTCTATCATCCACAACCTTCAAGCAATGGTTTGGATCGGCTTCACTCTTAGTGAATCTCAGCTTCATCAAACAACTATCGATCCCCTCAAACTAAACCTTGGGTGTTTTTCCTCAAGCCAAAGAGGGCTTTCTTCCACCTGCATACATGAGATTCTCGACCATGAATCTCAAACCCCTCGGGTTGTTCCAAACCTATGGACCTGCTACATGAGGGAAATGGTCCCCTTGTAGGACTTTCCTTCGGTACATCTCGGACATCTACCTTCATGCTCTTCTTGAATTCAGGCATCCATGACACTATCTGACTCACATCGGGTAGGGCCCCACAATAAGCAGACCTCCGGTGCTATAGATGAGATGTGTTAACTGACATGGTCCCCAATGGACCATCTTGCAACTTGATACAAATTTCCAACCCTGAGCCCATGAGTAAAATCATATTTGAAAATTCTATTTTCAAACACGTACCTTTCCATTGATGAATGCCACCCTGAAACCTTTGATTTCCATTGCCAAAATGGTCACCAGGTTCTTCTTGTGATCAGGTACATAAAAGATATTCTTGTAAATGAATTGAGTTACCTCATCCAATTGAGGGGTAATATTCCCTACACCCTTTCCGGGATAGGTGGCATCGACTCCAAGTATAATCCCACGATTGTTTCCATCTCTACCAAATTAGAGAGAGCACCCTTCTATCCAATGAAGTGCCTTTAAGCACTACAATCAATAAGTCAAATTCCCAAAGAGTCTGAAGGAGAGGGCCAATACAAGATAACACTTCTTTATCTTATCAGAAACAATGTTTGATTCTTCATACCTGGGGTTCCTTGCTTTCTTGAAGAGTCGATTGTTTCCTTGATGACCTGCATTACCTGTCATTCCTCTGATCATTGAAGATGTCCCTGGAATGATTATTATCATCATCAAGTGATGTGTCCCTACCATTCGGACACTCCTTTGCATAATGGTTGAAATTATTACAAACAAGGCATTTGCCTTTCCTTCCACCCTTAGATCCAGACTTCCCATTGAAGTGATCTTTAGGTAGGCCATCAGAAGCTTCCGTTGCGCCATTCTGATAATATTCTCTACTTCAATTTCATCCTCGGTGAATTTGAAGAGGGATGAGGAATCCATTGATCCTTTTTTCCTTTCCCAACTATCTTCGGTGATTGCTCTTTCACTCTTGCTTGGGTTTTGTCTTCACCTCAGATCTGATACCATGTTAATTTTAGGTATGTTCTATGCTTAGAGAAATTTATTTCAATTTTCACGGTTAGCTCAATATCTTTTCTAGATTAGCAATCACACCAGCATTAAAGTAAATTGCTGATAGAACATAAACATAGATCGCAGAAGACAAGCCAAGACAAGAGGACACAAGATGTGGCGCTAGCCAGGGACAAACCCCAATGTGGGGAAACCCTTGATCAATTCTTCTTATATGTTCTTCAATAGTTCAGCAGAGAGAGAGAGAGAGAGAGAGAGAGAGAGAGAGTACATTTATAATAGAAGTCAAGACTTTGACTTATCTAAATAAGAGCATAGATCATCTCTAAGAAGATGATACATGAGGTAGTTGAACATAGTTGAAGACATGTTGCTTCAACTGATTCTCCAAGGTGACTCCATCGCCTTTCCGCACCTATCGTTGTGTTGCTTCTCATCATCATGTTGCACCTCACCGTGTTGCACCCATCATCACTGTCCTCCATCTCATCATGCTTCACCAATCATGACTGTACGATGTACTTGCTACACCAAGTATCATTGTTGTCCCAAGTACTATTGCTGCATCTTATTGCACCATGTACTTGCTGTCCCATGTGCCATTGTTGCACAATGCTTGCCATTGCTGTCCCATGAGGTATTGCTGCACCATGCTGTCATACTACTAGCATTGTTGTCCCATTGTTAGTGACTGTTGTTCCTACTATTTCTTGCGGCACCAAGCACCATTACCTAGCTATCCTATTTACCTTGTTCCAACAAGCACCATTGCCTAGCTGTCCCATTGTAAGTGACTGTTTCTCCTATGATTGCTTGCTGTCCCATTTGAGTTTGGAGCATTGTGCTTGCTGCTGCCCCATTTCTACAGCAACCCAACATACCTTAAACTACCTTAATGAGTAGTCAAGTTAGATGGCTTCCTCCTTATGTTGTTGTGAGTATATGGCAGCCCCTAACACTTCAACCTAGCCTATTTTGGAGTGGCCTATCACAGACCTTTGTTGCACACACACCAAGCACCTAGAATGCATGCTTCAGCTCACTATTCGAGGTCCACTCCTATGTTGCCACGTAGGCCTGGTTAGGGCATCATTACAGTCCCATATCCAGCCTTCAATTCTGCCCAGATCTGCTATTAAGGAGTGCAGTTACCCTTTGTTGGGAGGATAACCCTTCTTGTTGTGGTTCTGGGCAGTCTAGCCCTTTTTAACAACCTCAGCCTGCCCTATATGCTTGTGGCCTGCTACAACAAGGAATCACAGGTATACGACTACCTTTTTAGAGTCTTCCTCCCCTCCACTTGGCCCTCAAACAACCCAGAATTCCCCTTCTCTGCTTCAGCCTCCAAGAGCAGTCCTTCGGCCCTCCTTCCTGCACTTCGGACCCTTGAAAAACCCTCCAAACAGTCCCTAAATTCTCACGTTGTCCATGACCTCTTTAGGACAGCACCTAGGTCATGTGTAGGACTCCTTCCTTACTGCATCTAGGTTACCCTTGGGACAACGTGGAGAATTAGGGAATCTCTTCATGACTGCGGCTAGGTTATGCGTAGAAGCTAGGGCTAGGACTGTGGCTAGGGCAGATAGATTAGCCTCCTTTCCTCCTGTGTTTAGGGCTACTTCCTCCTAGATTTCTCTCACACTAAAACTAAAGACAAGTGGAGATAAATCAAGAGAGAATTGTGTGTGAAATGTCTCTCAAGTCATATCATTTTATACTAAAACGTTGAGCACATGTGGGGGTTATTTGGTTGCTAGTCAACCTTGACGAATTGTCTTATAACACAAATAAATTCATAACTCCATGAATACTTATCGGAATCAAATGATCTTTAGATCAATCCTACACCTCTTGATGAGAGGGATCTAAGAAAAATATCAGCTGCCATAAATAAGATGACCCACATGGAGTTTGGCCCTAGTCACCAATTTTAACAAGAAGGGAAGCCTCAGTTTGTCTGAAGACTAGGCCACCAGGGGTATAGATCCTTTAAAAGTCTCATACCTAGCATTTGCATAGTGTCCACTTATTACATTAAGAGGCTCATTGGCATGATATCTGGAGGTTTGATGGCATCTTGATGAAATTTTCCTGCTTATGACACAAACTTGTCCCAGCTAACATATTGATTGTAGATACACTAAACCTATACATCTATGTTCCTAGTATCCCTTGCAGTATCTCCTTCTCCTGTCCAAGAGAGCGATGATTGTGGCCCCAAAACTTCATCATGCAATTGTACCTTAGACCCTCAACAACAAGCAAAAAAAAGTAATAATGAAAATATGTAAGACAAATAAGGAGGGAGTCTGTTACATATACTTTATTTGAAATGGTTCTAGCCAAAAGAACATTTTAGTAACAATTTATGCCACAAGCTCCAGTTTTCGAGATTAAAATTGATATGACATCATTAAATTTCCTATTATAGAGACCGGGGGTTTATTTTACCCCAAGGAAAGGTTATACAATTTAAAAGGTTGGTCTAGATGCAGTTTAGTCTAAATGGGATAAGATTTGGTGCAGGCAATTGTTTCTGTGTATGCAGGGAATATTCCTAAAAAAGTGGACACCTATCATGGAAGGACATACAATCAATCCTTAGGGATCAAATTCAACAATCCCTAAAGGGTAGAAAGAAAGGTACTTCAACCAATATCCCATCTCATAGTTTTTCTTTTTCCCTAAGAATCAACCCAGCAGGATAAAAAATCTAAAATAACTCTTGCATGATGATAACCGTTGAGGTCACAAGATCAATCTGCATTTGTTATAGGAGAGATACTTTTGGTCAATGAAGGTGATCTCTTGGAATATATGGGAAATTAATGGTAAAAGCAAGAAATGACTCTCACACAATAAGATATGTACCGAATCACCTAATATTCTTATGTTTCAAGAAACAAAAAGTTCTAGTATTATGATAGAAACCCTACTCAAAACCTTTTGGAAAAAGGGAAAATTGACAGCCATAAATGCCAAAGGCATGGTTGGTGACATTGCCATTCTTTGGAATCTAAACATGATTCTACTTCACAATTTCTTTTCCATAGCAAGAAGTGTAATCGCTCAGTTTTACCTCGTGATCCTCATAAAATGCATTCATCACCAATGTATATGGTTTGCATCTTCTTCTGGAAACATACAAATTCTTGCAAAGTCTAGCCCATTTGTACATCTCAATGAAAATTCTCATTGGATTCTAAGAAGGGATTTCAACCTTATTTCTTCCTTAAAGTAAAAGAAAAGGAGGAATTTGCATACATGATCAAGATAATGAAGCATTCAACACCTTTATCAGTGATTTGAGACTGATTGACGTGGAAACCTTCAATGGGCTCCAAAAAATATCCAAGTCCTAACATTTTCACCACAAATTTCTTCCACCACATTTGGTTCACCATTAAAAATGAGGTCTAGGCATTGAAAGAAAAGTTACACCAAATTTGAGGTTCTTTTCAACCATAAATGCTACCTTAATCACTCTAATTCCAAAAGTGGACAAGGCACTAAATCCCTCCAAATTCCAAGCCATAGGTCTCTGCTATGTTATTAAAAAAATGAGATGAGAGGGGTGCACTAGCTGTTGCTGTAATATAATGATTGCAACCTGTAGATCTAGTCACCTCTTTAGGTTTTCATCTCATACTGCTACTAGATCTAACAATGGTGGGTTTTTATAATCAAGGGTTGTATACCATGGCTCATTGAGGTTTTTTACTTTTTAAATTCCACTAGATCTACTCCCTTCAACCACCAAAAAATTGTGACGTGTATATGTTTTCACTAGTGTGGTTGATTACAATCAAACTGCAAGATGCATAATTTTGGCTCCATTTCCACACTGGGGTCATAATAGTGATTTTGTGTAGTATTTTAGGTGTTATTCCCTCAAGAGGTTGTCCTTCCATACATATCAAAGCCCTATCTTGCAAGGCAATTTTTTCTTTTCCTAGGAACTAGATTAAAGTCAGCCATCAGAGGCGAAATTTTTATGCCATTTCTGAATTGATATCATAATAGTGATTTTGAAAAGTATTGAGGAAGTTATGACTATTTTATGTTATGATTTTTTTCAAACTCACTTGGAGTCACAATCCTCGTGGAAAAGGGAGATCCATTGGATGTAAATTCACTTATTCTTTTTACAAACTCTAGATCTACTTGTGTTGCTTCATGGCATACTGACAGTCACATAATTAATTTTTTTGTGCAAGATCTAGCATAAAAACAAGATGCATTTGCACAACCACCACATTTGGGAAACCATGATGGTCATGTTCAAGACCATGTAGCATGTTATCTAACCATCATTGGTCTCTAATCAAGAGATCTTACTCTTATGAATTTTTTTGTAATGTCAATGATCTTTATTTTGCTCCAACATCTTCCCTCTTACCTAATTTTCTTCTTGCAGACCCATGCGTGCTTAGTAGCAGCATAACACTTTGAGTGTTATTATTCATTAAGTTTTGTACCTCTCGAATTGGAAATTGGTTAGGTATATACATAGAAACTTTGAGCTTTCTTATAAGTATGGGTACTTGCCTATGATTTTTGGCACATATGCAAGTATTGAAACCATTAGAATGTACAAGAATAAACTCTTGGGATAAACACCCATTTCATTATAAGGGCTTATTTTACGTTGATGTCATAATGTCATCAAGGACATTTGTAGATAGCTTGAAACAAAGACAGTGTCAGGAAGGGAATTTGTTGGCGTGCATCTTGATGTGAATTTGTGGCTTCTTCAGCACAAGCATACTGTAGGTTTTAAGCCCTTACAGAAACTACCTGCATACGAATTCTAAAACATAGAAAATAAACAATGTGAGAGTGTAACACATAAAACACACATACATAGAGATTTTCCCTTGGATCCCAAAACCGGGACTACCAACTTGATTTTTCATTATATTCCTTTCAATGTTACAGTACATATTTATACATGCCGAAGCATCCAATACCATGGACCGAAAACCATCGCGTCCAAAACCATGTGTGAAAAATCATGCACAAAACCATAGGTAGGTCCGCCCAACCAAATATAGGGTCCAAAAACAAAATTTTCTGGGGCGCTGCCCCAGACCCCATAGAGTGGGGTTACCTGCACCCCTCAAACCCACTGTGACCCCCCTGTTACGGAATCGACGCAACAAAGGGGGGGCTCCGCCCCCCCTCTAACCCCTCGGTTAACTACGTGGGTTAGTCGTGGAAAGAATATAACACAACCCAACATTCTCCCACTTGTTGTTTTCTTTCCACAAGGGGCCATTAGAGAGCTTAGTCATTTATCCAGCCCTGCATTGCCCATTGTTTCTCTACACCAAGATAACTTCTCAAAGCTCACATATTTTGTCAATGCATCTGCGGTATTCTTTAAAGTGTCCACCTTTACCAGCAACACCTTTTTGTCTTCTATCATGTCCCTCACAAAGTGATACTGAACATCAATGTGCTTTGTCTTTGAATGATATGTAGGGTTCTTTGCCAAGAAAATTGCACTTTCGTTGTCACAGTCTATTCTTATGGCTCCCTGTACTAACCCCATACTTGAACACAATCTCTGCAACCAAACTGCTTCCTTGCTTGCATGAGTGGCTGCCATATATTCTGCCTCTGTAGTTGATAGTGCCACTACAGATTGTTTCTTATTCATCCAACTAACTGCACCTCAAAATAGCTTAAACACATACCCACTTGTAGATCTTCTCTGATCCAGATCTCCAACCTAGTCTGCATCAACAAAGCCACGAATATCCAACACTCTGTCCAATCCTGGTCTTCCTTGGTAGCACAAACCATAATCATTAGTGCCACGCAAATACTTGAAAACCCGCTTCACTGTTGTCAAGTGCTCCTTCCCTGGTTTTTACATAAACCTGCTTAATACTCCCACTGTATGTGCAATGTCTGGTCTAGTACAGACCATCGCATACATCAGGCTACCGACTGCACTTGCATATGGAACATGGGACATGTCCTCTTCCTCTTCTTATGTCTTGGGACACTGTTCAACAAATAAATTTACACCTACAGGAATAGGAACCTTCACTGGTTTACTATCTTTCATATTAAACGTCTGCAATATTGTCTCAACATACTTCCTCTGGTTTAACCAGAGCTTCCTCTTTGTCCAATCTATTTTAATTTCCATGCCCAAAATATAGTTTACAACACCAATATCTTTCATGTCAAATTTGGATGACAAATGGGTCTTCAAATCCTGGATAATTTCTTTGTCATTTCCAACCAGCAACATATCATCCACATACAAGACTAGATAAATAACACGGTCACCAATTAATTTAAAATACACACAATGATCTGCTTTGCTTCTGGTGAAGCCAAGTCCCCGTATAAATGTATCAAATTTCTAATACCACAACCTTGGTGACTGTTTTAACCCATACAGAGACTTCTTTAACTTGCATACCAGTTCTTTCTTACCCTTCACCGCAAAATCTTTAGGTTGGTTCATGTAGATCTCCTCTTCTAAATCCCCGTGAAGAAATGTTGTCTTCACATCCATCTTTTATACCTCAAAATCAAAAGCAGCAACAACAGATAAAAGTAATCTAATAGAAGTTACCTTGGAAACAGAAGGAAAAATATCACCAAAATCAATTCCCGACACTTGGGAAGAACCTTTTGCTACCAACCGAGCTTTGTATTTCTCCACCTTTCCTTCTGCATTTATCTTCTTCTTGAACACCCATTTGCTGCCAATGGGTTTTCTTTCAGCCGGCAACTCCACCAAATCCCAAGCCTCATTTTTGTGCAAAGATGCCATTTCACCAACCATGGCCTCTTTCCAGAGTTTTCCATCCTTTGAATCTATTGCTTCCTTCATAGTTCTGGGATCATCATCAGTAATAGATAAAGAAAAATTTGAATAGAAAGTAGATGGACTATACCTTTCTGGCTGCCTTCTTTCTCGAACTGATCTTCTCACACCTGGAGTTTGTGGCTCTTCATCTTCTGATTCCTCCTCTGCTGTAGAGTCCGATTCTTCCTCCTTTAGCTCAAACCCTATCTTCTCAGGTTCCTTTGGTTGGACTTCATGTTTAATAACATCTTTCACCTCTCTGAATAGCACATCTCAGTTGTACACAACCTTCCTTGTTACTAGGTTTCAAAGCTTATAACCCTTTAAACCATCCTTATACCCAATAAATATGCACTTTTCAGATTTACTATCCAACTTGGTTCTTTTCTCCTTTGGAACATGTACATATGCATCACATCCAAGTACCCTTAGATGTGAAAGAGAAGGTTTCTTACCAATCCATACCTCTTGTGGAGTCTTATCTTCCAATGCTGATGAAGGTGATCTGTTGACCAGGTAATATGCAGTCTCCATCGCCTCTGCCCAGAATTCCTGTCCTAACTCGGCACTACTGAGCATGCTTCTTGCCCTTTCCATCAACATCTTGTTCATTCTTTCTGCAACTCCATTTTTCTGAGGTGTAGATGGAGTAGTCTTCTACCATGCTGATCTGAAATCACCCGTAAATGACCTTAGAGAAATAATGAAGGTATTACAGACTCAAGTGCTGGGGTGTGCCTATTGATGAACCCCAAAAATGGATAATTATATGGGCTCATTCAGCCTCCTAATTCGACTTAATCCACCATTCTCATTAGTTTATTGCATGTTTTTGATTATATTTATGCTAATAGAGTGAATTGGGTTAGTCATTATGCCAACAAGTCTAATGGGTGCTTTGTGTAGATTTTTAGTCAATTTTGAGACAAAATCAAAGGTTTAAATGAGCACTTGGCAGCCAAATTCGTGGAGAGTATTTTTAGGAAGGTGTCCCCTTCATTTATGGGCCCTTACCTCGAATTCTCCACCATCAACTCGGAGTTCAAGGGCCACCAAATCGATTATCACAAGGGCAGCCGAGTAAGTGCTAGTAAAAGTGTTGTTAACTACAAGTTTTGGAAGCCGAGTTCCTAAATTTTAGGAGGGCTATTGGAGTCCTCAATTTGTATAAATAAGAAGGCTTAGGGCCTCATTTCAGTTAGTCACTTTGTAGGTAGAATTTAGCTAGTTTGTAGTTCGATTTTAGTCATTTGTTTAGTCATTTTTTTAGGCAGTAGGTTAGCACTCTAGTGCTGCTCTGTTTTTGCTCATTTGTGGAGCCTTTGCTGTAAACATTGCTGTGATATGGTTATTTTCTGAATAATGGAGATCAGTTTTATTCTACTTCAGATCTAAGCTTCTTTTAGGAGCCTGTAGCTCTTGGGGTTGGGCCCAACCCAAGTGCCAAGGCCTCCTCAATGTACTGTCATATGTTTTTCTGCTGTCTTTAATTAATTTCTGCTAGTAGGTTACAATCTGATTTGGTTATTTAGTTCATTTTTGCTGATAGAAATAGTTGCTCATGTTTTAAGTTGATTTAATAGGTTGGTAATAGAAAGATCTTCAAAAAGGGCTACCAAGCAACCTCTGATTTCACCTCTCCCTCAGTGGGATCAGGAGCTGGGATCAAGGTGACCTTGCTGCCACCAAAAATACTGACTTTGCTTCACCATGCAATCATTAGTGTTCGATTTTTATTTGCAGAAGTTGGTTACATGTTCAAATTCTTGATTGCTTCATTGCATAGTTATTTCACATGGTTTCCTTGCAAATAGAATTCTGTTCCATTTCTTCGTTGTTATCTAGGTCAGATTAGGTCAAATTAATTAGCTTCTTGATTTTCCAAGTCTTCATTTGTCTAATTCGAAAGATAACTTCCAGAGCACCTGTAATACCTCTCCATCTACCTGTACTCCATCAATCCCATCTGCTCCATCCCCTAACTTGGATTCTTTCCTCATGTTTTCCATTTGCTCACTTTGCTCTAATTCCCATATTTTTGTGCAACATTTCTCCACTCCTCCTTGAACAAATCCCACCATCCTTGCCACTCCTCAGCTCCATTCCCCAATTCCTAGACCTCTTCACACCCCTAGCTCACCTCCATACTCACTCCTTCATCTTTCTTCCTCCATTTATCCTCCAAAATCCCATTTCTGAACATCCTGTAGAAAATTACAGACATCCTATAGAAATTCCAGAACATCCTGTAGAACCCCTGCAGACTTCCTGTAGAAGCTCACGAATGAGGTTTCTTGATAGCCAAACTCTGTGAAACTCTCTGGAAGGGTGTTAGGGACCCCTTAGGCCCTCTCCAAACCTTCCCGACCTCCTCCGAGCATTTCCTCTCGCCAATCCACCTCTGCACAGTCAAAAACAGTTAAATCGCATGCATGATAATTCTGACAACTTATTCAAAATACAAAAAGATGTTTTTTCAGATGTTACTGTATAAGTAGCTTAGAAACATGCATTTTACCTTCCTAGAAGTAAATGGCATCTCTTTCAGTAGCTTGCGTTCTCTTTCTTGCATCAGTAGGGCTAGCTGGTAAAATTAGGGTTTGCTAGGGTTTGCGTTTCCTTTCAGCTTTCCAGTTTCTTTCTGCAAGTAGATTAGCCTCCTTTGAGTTAGCTTTCATCCATCAGTTAAAAAGCTTCTTCTAAGAGCTCATAGAAATTGGCTTAAGCTCCTAGCGGACTTGTGCCAGCTGATCAAGTGACAACCGCGGCAAGAGCTAGTACTTGTGCATATAGCACCGTCGCTTCCAAGTTTGTTACGAACTACCGGGTTGATAAAATTAAAGAAGGGAGTTCCAGGAGTTGTAGCATTATTGCTGCAATACTGGGGCCCACCACCTATGTTATTTTATGCAATGAATCAACAAGATTGCGAAATACATAGACACTGAAATAGTAAGAGAACACAGTAAGAAAACACATAAACACAACAAATTTGATAAGGATTTCACCCGATCCTCCTGGGCTACATCTCCCAATCCAGCCTTTAGTGGTCGCCTTTCTATTGTGTCTTAAAGCAAAGTTTTTACAATAAGGAGATCAATTTGAGTCTCACTTAACATATGATGATTAGTAGGATTGTACTTGGATTCCCCAAGTCTCTAGAGTACACAGAATCCCCTTACTGAATCTTGACCTCAACTGGTCTCAGTGGTATGAGTCCAATTTGGTACGCAATACTTGACAGGTATACACAAAAGAGATTCTTGAACCTCTCAAGCCTTCTCTGGAGTTCAAAAAATCTCAGACTTTCTCTGTCTTTGTCTGCTCAGCTTCTCTGTTCTCTGCAATTCACTTCTTTCTTACCTTTCGGATTTCTGCTTCTCTTTCTCTACCTCCCTTTACTGTTTGTCTGTTCGTGTCTTAAAGCCAATTTGCTCCCTGACTGTTTGTTTCCGCTTCCCGGCTCTCTGGATCTCCTACCTCTGTCCGCTTGAATTCCCATACTCTGTGTCATCATCACTGTGTAACGCTTCACAGAGAGGTGGCCACTTGTTTTCTCACGAACTGAGTGTCAGTTCTCTTTGAACGGTCGTTATTTCCATTGCTCCAAGATTTCTCGTGAAGCTAATTTCTCTACCAACTAATCGGTCATGCTGGACCTCAAATCTTATATGACTCAGCCTATTTCCCCATTGAATCAGGTCATCCATCGGCTCATTTCTCTGCTGTTGATCTGGAGGCTCTAGATCCTACGGTCTTCATCCATATCAGGCGGGTAAGTAGCATGACCTTTACCTACCTGATGTGAGCGGTTTTCTCTCTCATCCGTTGGACGCATGTCACCCAGTGTATGGCATCGGGCAAGACTCGGTCGAACCCGCTTACCGCTTGAAGCCCTTTCGATATCTTGTCTTTTTTAGCGCAGGACCCGCCTTCTGACGTAATCAACGATTTCCATATGGTTTTATGCTTTTCCTTGTGACCGAGTGCTTGGGGGCTTTCCTTCACTGAGGGGGATGCCTTGTGATATGCGATTTAGTGCTAATCGCGTATCAAAAACTGCCTCTGTTTTTCGATTTGAACTCTCGTTTATCAATTTGTGCCAGTGCACGGTCACCATGGGCCAATGGTCTGCGCGCTTTGACCGAGGGTCCTCACTATTCCGTGCTGACCACAAATTGCCATTATTTAGAGGTTATTTCTGATAAGCTCGATATCCATAAGATTTTGAAGCTTGACATAATTTGAAACAGTCATGAAAACTTAGAGAATGTTTAAGGATCTAATTCGGATCATGTGCTATACCACACTTCTTACAAAATTATTCAAATTCCTTACTACAAAACTATCCACCGTTATTGGTCCTCAACACCTTTATCTTCTTCTCTGTCTGGTTTTCCACCAGAGCTTTAAATTGTTTAAACCTATCAAATAATTCAGATTTCTTCTTAAGGAAATATATCCATGTATTCCTTGAGAAGTCATCTATAAATGATACATAGTACACAGACTTACCCAGTGATGGAACCTTCACAGGTCCAAACACATCACTGTGCACAAGCTCTAATATCTGTTTCACCCTCTTATCACCAGAGGGGAAACTCACCCGATTCTACCTCCCATATACACAATTTTCACAAAAATCAAAATCCAGAGAGTTATTGCTCATACCTTATAGCATACCTTTACCATGAAGTATTCGAAGGCCCTTCTCTCCAATAGGTCCAAGCTTTTGATGCCACAACATGGTCTTCTCTCCAGAGACCACTAGATTTTCTGCTCCACTTTTAGGAACCATGAAATTGTTGCACCCATCAACAATAGTGCTACCTTGTAACTTGTACAGAGTTCCAATCTGAACTCCCGCATCAATACCAGTGCTCCCCAAACCATCTTGCATGTATCCTTATCGAACACTGTTTTTACACCTGCATCATCTAGCTTGCTTATAAAAATCAGATTTCTGGCCAATGTAGGAATATGCAGAACACTCGGAAGTATTCTAACCCTTCCACCTTGCAACTTCAACTTTACTTTTCTGCGACCAACGATTCTGGCCTTCCTATCATCCCCTAAGAAGACATCACCACCATCACATTTCTCATATTCGCAGAACCACTCTCTATGGGGAGTGAAGTGAAAGGATGCACCTGAGTCAATCAACCATGCCTCATGATCTACATGTGTACTTGAAGAAGCCAAGTACACATCCCCACCTTCATTGGAGGTGTTTTTCGCCTCTGCAGAAGGAGCATCATCAGATCCCTTTCCTTTGTCAGGAGCTTTATATTTACATTCCCTTTTGTAGTGCCATTCCTTTCCGCATTTCCAACAAACCACCTTTAAAGGTTTTCTTGGAGATTTAGATCTCCCTCTAGATTTAGATCTCCCACTCGATGACTTAATTTTGTTTCTGTTCTGGGAATGTCCTCGTACAGACAAGGCATCACCATTCTGGCTCTCCATATTTTTCTGTCTCATCTCCTCCATTAGCAAGGATGAGACTATTTCATCAAACTGTAAGGCAGTTACATTGCTACCTATTACAATAAGCAAACTATCCCATGAATCTGGTAGAGAACACAACAAACTGATGCAATTATTTCATTTGAACTTTTAATATCAACAGATAATAACTGACTAACCACAGTATTAAATGCATTCAAATTCTCTGTCATTGAGTCTCCATCTTTCATCCTCAGGTTATACAAATTTTTAAGTAGGAATAGTTTATTCACTAGAGACTTAGATTGGTACAAAGTCCCCAACTTGTCCCACAAAGCCTTAGCTGTAGCTTCCCCTGATACATTCAACAATACTGAATCTGAGACACACAATCGTATTGTGCTCTTTGCCTTCCAATCTAACTTCTTCCATTTTTCATCGGACACTCCCATTGGTTTAGTACTTGGGTCTACCACGATCCACTGATCTTTATCTACCAACAGATCCTCCATCTTAAGTTTCCACAACTCAAAACTCTGACCATTAAATTTCTTGATCTCTATCTTTCCACTGCTCGCCATCTTCTTTAACCACTAGAATCGATCTCGTAGATCTCCCACTAAACAGGGTCTACCACAGGCCCGAGTGAAACCTCTCAGCAACAAAGGCGCCCCTTGAAGCCAAAACAACTCTGATACCAAATATAGGTTTTAACCCTGTACAGAAATTACCTACATACGAATTATAAAACACAGAAAATAAACAATGCGAGAGCATAACACATAAAACACATATACATAGATATTTCCCCTGGATGCCAAAACCTGGACTACTAGCTTGATTTTTCATTATATTCCTTTCAATGTTACAATACATATTTATACATGCTGAAGCATCCAATACCGTGGACTGAAAAAACATCGCGTCCAAAACCATGGACCGAAAGCCATCGCATCCAAAACCATGTGCGAAAAATCATGCACAAAACCATAGGTAGGTCTGCCCAACCTAATATAGGGTCCAAAAACAAAATTTTCTGGGGCGCTGCCCTAGACCCCATAGAGTGGGGTTACTTGCACCCCTCAAACCCCCTGTGACCCCCCCGCTACGTAATCAGCGCAACGAAGGGGGGGCTCCGCCCCCCCTCTAACCCCCCGGTTAACTATGTGGGCTAGTCGTGGAAAGAATATAACACAACCCAACACATACACCATAGTGCTGATTCAGTTTTGTGCTTGTGCTAAGGTGAGTCATGGAATTTTATGAACAATGTTGGTCAATGTTCCTCAAATAGAGTTTTGATTCTTATCATCCTTGCTGGCATGTGGAGGTTTGTTAGACCTTGTATATTCTCATGTTGTAGACGTATTGATTAAGTCACTGAAATTGGCACCTCCCCATTGACATATTTTCATCACCAAATTTCCAAATGCTATAAAACGGTTGAGCAAGGTTGCAGTGAGTGAACTCCAGTGTTTTTGTTGAGGTAGGCACCATGCTTCTTTCAAGTAAAATGTCTAGTGCTACAATTCTCAGGGTACTTCAGGAGTTGAGCTCTCTTGCTTCCTCACTTAACAAGGAAAAGGATGATTAGGTACTACCTTATAGAGATCACGATGAAAGTGTTATTATAATCAAGAGTCTAAATTTAGTTGTTGAACTTCTATGGAAAAAAATCGGGTCTTTGCATCAGTAAGATAGAAAAACTGGTCATCTTCATTGTCTATTATACCTGTGTCTTCTGGTGCTAATGGAGTTTTACTCCCTCTGCCTCCAAGCACAAAAAATATATTGCCATATATTGACGTATTTTTGTATTATGTGAAAAGTTGCAACCTCATCAAATGACACTTACACAACTAGAATACACCAGTGCTACCACTAGTGAGATAAAATCAGCTGCAAGTTCATCTCATTCCTTAGTGCTCAAGATCCCGACCTATTGATTACACATAATCCAAGGGAATATCCTTCACTTGACAAGTCAAACAACCAGTAAACTCAAGGCAACAATCTTAATATGAGTCCACATGTGCTACATTATTAGATTGACTTGGTAAATTGATATCCTATTTCCTGTTCAGATTGTTGGGGTTTTTTTTGTTGCACAAAATTTAAACGCATTCCCAACCCATTTCCTTGTAAGAACTACTAAGTATAGGATGATAATATTGGCATTTTCTTGGATCAGATTCCAACTAGCTATTGCCTCTGCTTTTAGGCATATGGAAAGTTAAGTGAATTCTAGAGGAATTCGATTGCTTGTTTCTTTGTGTCAATCTATCTACAAATGTCCTTGCTGACATTGTGACATTAACGTAAGAGAATTTTTTTATAATGAAATGAGTATTTAACCCATGATTTTATTCTTGTGCATTGTCATGCTTTCAAGGCTTGCATATGTGCCATAAATCAAAGACACACACCCAGACTTGGATGGACACTCAAAGTGTTATGCTGCTACTGAGCTCCATTCCATAGAAACAAAGATATCAAAGAGTTAAAACTCAATTCATGGACCAATGAAAAGTTAGATTCAACATTCAGTATTGCAATGAGAATATATGAAGTACACCAATCATATTTATGCATTCATAAGTAACATCTGACAAACACCTTTGGCATCTAGCTTTTAGTTTTTACTGGAGATGCATGAAATTCATCAAATGGGAGATCACAAGTGAAGACAATCTCCAAGATTATGGGTTTTGTATTGATCATGGACAATTTACTCATGCATTCAACCAAATGTAAAGAGACATACAATCATGTAATCAATGGAAAATACCAATAAAGAGAAATCGTGTTAGCTGATTTACTATCCCATAATCACCATCAAAGCCAATGGAAAAACCCAAAGGCAATGACAAATAGATATAAGAAAGTCTACCATTCTTCTACAGGGTATTCAAAGTTATGATGTGAAATGATAAGTAGTTCCCTGAATAGGTTCATCAAACTTTAATGATCTCAAACAAGTATGATGGAAAACAATGAAAACTATAAACATGAACCTCATCATAAATACAAGTGACAAGGTTATGGTAATGGAACAAATATGGTTTTCAGAGACAAAGGAAGTTTGAGACCATGTCCTGACAAAAAAAATAGGGGATGCACTCAAGGAGATCTTAATCAGGAAAGCATGAAAATGGTTATGCTAACCTACACGTCAACTTTATTGGTGGTCAGATGAGAAAGTGTCATGATAGGCATGGAATTTTCCAATTATATTCCATCTGTTTTCTTTCTATTTTTGGTCCTTAAGATCTTTCCATGAATCTCATAACATGGGAGGTTTCCCCATTTAGAGAATTCACATTGTTCGCTTTATTTGGAGATTTAATTGGTTGTAAATTGATTGTTGAAAGCAGACATGTGTTAGGTCCCTATAATACTAGTGATTCCCCCATTACTATTGTCATTGTATCCCTTATTGTTATTGTTGTGCCCCTATTGTCCCCATATTGTTATTATTGTGCCCCATAGAATCCCACTATTGTTATTTTTGTGCCTTTATATTATTATTGTTAGGTCGGCTTGGTTATATTGTGTCCCCTTAGACTCCTATATATAGAAAGGAGGTTTTGTCATTTGAATCATCCAAGAATTGTTCATTTGTGTAATGTAAAGGAGGTTTCCCCCTCGAAGAGGCTGAATTCTAAGGCGTTGATCTATCTTTTTATCTTTTTGTGAGCTGGTTTCCTAACATTTGGTATTAGAGCTTTGGATTTTAGGGTTTCACTGCTCCAAATAGGTCATCGTGGAATTTCCCCTATAACTTTTTTCCAGTGACGTTTCAGAAGCCAAAAAAAAAATCCATTTGAGATGAAATCGTGTTGAACCTCGGGTCCGAGTTTTAGAGCTTGTCTCACTAAATTTTCAGGGATGTGATCTGAGGAAGTTAGGGTTTTTTCAAGCTCCATAATTTAAGCTAAAACAGGTCATCGTGGGCTTTTCGCTATAACTATTTCGCTATGAAGTTTCAGAAGCTAAAAAAAAAATCCATTTCAGAAGAAATTGGTCTGAACCTTGGATCTGAATTTTAGAGCCTGTCTCGTTATATTTTCGAAGATATAGTATGAGGAAGTTAGGGTTTTTGTAGAACCCCGAATTACATTCCAAACAGGTCATCGTGGGAAAATCGTCATAACTGTCTCTCTAAGCATCAGATTGAAATTTCATAAGAAGTTACAAAAAGAGGACAGACTGTAGTTTCTTGTATATATTTTTTAGATCCAAAGGTCAAAACAGTGACACGTGGAACTTCATACAAGTTCGCTCTTCTGAAAAGGTATATAATCAAGTCATCTTGGGAGATTGTGCATAAATCTTTCTTAGAGAATCCAATTTTGATCAGACTGGTGGCATTGGAAAGAGGACACAGAGGGATACGACCAGTCGCAATTTCAGAACTACTAGAATTGAAATCATAGAAATAAATCAGATTCAATATCAGGCTCCTACAAAGTGAAAAACAAAGGTGTGTAGTTTTTGTTTTCAATTTTTGCATAAGTTTGGTTTGAAAAATTAGTTTGAAGGAATTCAAAGGGCATAGTGAAGAATTATTATCAGTAATTGATGCCTCGAAGAAAGAAAATGGAAACACCTAGTAAAGCAACCTGAAACCTCTAGCATGACTCATGAAGAAGATGAAGAAATGCAACTTGATATATCAAAATTAAAAGACCAAGTACAACAAATTTCACTCACACAAAACGTAACAGAAGCTAAGATGGATGATTTAAAGAAAGACGTAGAAGATAAGATGGATGGTTTAAAGAAAGGCGTGGAAGCTAATATGGATGGTTTAAAGAAAGGCGTAGAATCTAAGATGAATGGTGTGGAAGCTAAGATGAATGGAGTGGAAGCTAAGATGGACGGCGTGGAAGCTAAGATGGATGGCGTGGAAACTAATATGGATGATTTAAAGACAAATTTGAAGACATATTTGAAGATAGGCATGGAATATTTGAAGACAGATTTGACAAAGTTTCTACAAGAAATGATTACTAATGGTGAGAGGGTAGTAAAGGAAACTCATGATGAGAAAAAAATAAATGTTAATCATGATTTCATAGACTCTAATGTTGGATCGAAGAACCACCATGTTCCAAAGATCGATATGAGGAAGTTTGATGGCAAGGATCCTAGAACATGGATACTATAGATGGAGCAATTTTTCGATCTCCATAATGTGAAAAACACACAAAAGGTACGCATTGCAACTTTATATGTAGAACCAAATCAGTTTGTATGGTATCGATGACTTTGCTCTTGTAAACAAATTGTCACTTAGGCTATTTTTACAGATGAAATGATAGCACATTATGAGGATACAAAAAGCAACACTTTTTTTAGCCAATTGATGAATCTCAAACAAAAGGGTTCAATGATGGAGCACATTGAGGACTTCAAAAAATTGAATATAAGGGTAAAAGATATTCTAGAGGAGCATAGGATTGATATGTTCATAGGGACTTTAAAAGATAACATCCAACATGAGGTTCGCCTTTGGGAACTAAATTCATTGGAGAAGGCATTCATGTTGGCGAGAAAAATGGAAAGCAAAATTATGGAAACAAGGAAGCCTACCACTCACAATCATAAAGATGGAAGTGTTGCTGCCCCTAGCCATCCACAACCTACAAGGTTGACACCACAACAATTGGAAGAAAAAAGAGCAAAAGGGCTTTGTTACAGTTGTGATAGCAAATACACTAAAGGTCATAAGTGTGCCAAGAAGAAATTATTTTACATAGATTGTAAAGAGGAGGAAGAAAATTGACAAGAAATGTAAAAAAACGAAGGTATACACCAGGAAAATACCCTAGAAAAAGAAGAAATGAATCCGACCATATCTTGTAATGCATTGGCTGGAATTACCACTCCTCAAACTATCAAGATAGAAGGGCATATCAAGAAGAAAAAGGTAATAGTGTTGATTGATTCGGGAAGTACCCATAATTTTATTCATTATAAGATAGCCAAAGAATTGAATTGCTTCCTATATCGAGCACCAGAGTGTCAAGTGATGGTTGCAAGTGGAGGAACCATAAATTGCTCAGGAAAGTGCCATAATATCAAGCTATCCATGGGAGAATATGTATTGAATAGCCCAATGCTTTCCATTCCAATGGGTGGTGCTGATGTTGTACTAGGAGTACAATGGCTACAATCCTTGGGTACAATAGCTTTTAATTTTCAAGAACTTTTCATAAAATTCTCTTCAGAAGGAAGGGAAATTGAATTAAGGGGTATTACAGGGAAACTGATAAAGATAATCAACTCTAATGGAATGACAAAGCTTCTAAAGAAAGAACAACAAGGCATAATTGCACAATTATGTTCACTAGAGGTTCCCACATCGAAACCATCCATTTCTCCAGATCTCCAAAAAGTCTTGGACAATCATTCCAAGAGGTGTTCCTCCAAACATCAGGCCTTACAGATATCCCTATGTCCAAAAGAATGAAATTAAACGTATGGTTGCAAAAATGCGAGAGGCTGGCATAATTCAACCTAGTCAAAGTTATTTCTCTGCTCCAGTAGTACTCGTTCACAAGAAAGATGGATCATGGTGCAGGTGTCCAGATTATAGGGAGCTCAACAAGCTCACTATTAAAGATAAATTTCCCATTCCTGTCATTGATGAATTATTGGATGAATTGCATGGATCAATTTACTTCACCAAGTTGGATCTTCGTTCAAGATATCATCAAATCAGAATGAAGACTAAAGACATTCCAAAAACAACATTTAGAACTCATGAGGGTCATTATGAATTTTTGGTCATGCCTTTTGGCCTTACAAATGCACCTTCTAAATTTCAAGGTTTGATGGATTCCATTTTCAAACCCTTCCTTAGAAAATTTGTGTTAGTATATTTTGATGATATACTAATCTACATGAAGTCTTGGAAGGATCATGCCAACATGTTGACATGGTGCTCAAACTATTGGAGGAGAAACAATGATATGCAAAATGTCCAAATGTTTCTTTCAAGTACAAGAGATGGAATATCTGGGTCATATTATATCTCATGAAGGTGTTAAGGTAGAGCCTAGCAAAATTAAAACCATTAAGGAATAGAAAATCCCCACATCCATAAAGGATCTACGAGGATTTCTCGGGTTCACAGGGTATTATCGCAAGTTTGTTAAGAATTATGGGAGAATAGCAGCACCTCTAACAACATTATTGAAGAAAGATGCATTCTCATGGACTCCAGAAGCAACGAAGGCATTTGAACATCTTAAAGAGGCAATGTGCCAAGCACCAGTCTTAGCTACATCGAACTTCACAAAAACCTTTATTGTGGAATGTGATGCCTCAGGAAATGGAATTGGTGCTGTTTTAATGCAAGAACAAAGACCCATTGCTTTCGAAAGTCGTCCAATCAAAGGAAAGTATTTACACAAAGCTATTTATGAGAAGGAAATGCTGGCAATACTACATGCACTTAAGAAATGGCGACCCTACCTAATGGGAAGACACTTCAAGGTAAAAACAGATCATGATAGTCTTAAATACTTTTTGGAACAAAGATTATCTTTAGAAGAGCAACAAAAATGGGTCACAAAGATGTTGGGCTATGAATTTGAAATCATCTACAAAAAAGGGAAGCAAAATGTTGTGGTAGATGCACTCTCAAGAAAGGATGAGGATGTGGAAGCATTTCTTTGCGCCATTTCTATTATCCAACCAGATTGGATAAACAAAGCAAGGGATGAATGGAAGAATGACGAGGAAGTGTGGGCACTCATTCAAAAGATACAACAAGATCCCAGTACATCTGATACATTTAGCTAGAAAAATGATTCGTTATGGTACAAGGATCGGTTATACCTATGTAAGAATTCCCAACTCAAACAAAATATTCTTAGGGAATTGCACACCTCTCCCTTAGGAGGGCACTCAGGATTTCTAAAAACCTACCACAGGGTTAAGAAGGATTTTTTTTGGGATGGCCTTAAATCAGATATTCAAAAGTTTGTGGCGGAATGTTTGGTTTGCCAACAAAATAAAGTTGAAACAATTAAGACCCCAGGACTATTACAACCCTTATCCATTCCAAGCCAACATTGGGAGGAGGTTTCAATGGATTTTATCACAGGTTTACCTAAGTCCAAAGGAAAGAGTGTTATCATGGTGGTAGTTGACAGACTTACCAAGTATGCACACTTTTGTGCATTATCTCATCCATTTAAAGCGAGTACAGTTTCTACTGCATTTATGGAAACAATTCAAAAGCTACATGGAAACCCAAAGATTATTGTAAGCAACAGAGATATAATTTTCACTGGAAATTTTTGGACAAAATTATTTTCTTGTCTTGGGACTCAGTTAGCTCATAGCTCATCTTATCATCCTCAATCTGATGGGAAAACTGAGATAGTAAACAAATGTTTGGAAGGATATCTTTGTTGCTTTGTATTTGATAAACAGACACAATGGGTCAAATGATTGCCTCTAGCTGAATGGTGGTATAACACTTCCTTCCATACTGCAACAAAAATGACCCCATTTATGGCACTTTATGGATATCATCCACCATCCATCACATCATATTTAAGAGAAAATTCTAAGGTTCAAGCAGTGGAAGATCACATCGAGCATCAGTAACAAGTTCTCCAACTCTTAAAGGATAACCTTACCTTGGTGTAGAATAGAATGAAACAGCAGGCAGATCAACATCGTAGCGAAAGAAGTTTTGATGTAGGTGATTGGGTATTCCTACGGCTACAACCATATAAACAAATGTCCCTCAAGCAAGCTAAGAAGGATAATAAATTATCACCAAAGTATTATTGTCCATACAAGGTGTTGCAAAAGATAGGTACTATGGCATACAAATTGAAACTACTTGTAGCTTCCCGAGTGCACCCAGTTTTCCATGTTTCATGCTTAAAGAAGGTTATAGGTGACAAGATTCCAGTTCAAACAATATTGCTAGAACTTGATGAGGAAGGAAAAATCATATTGGAACCTGAATCAGTCAAAGAAACAAGAACTCAACAACTACGAAATCGATCAATTTCAGAGTATCTCATCAAGTGGAAGAACTTACTCGTTGAAGATTCCACATGGGAGGATGAGTATTTTATACAGAAGCACCCAGAACTACTCAAGTGTTGAGGACAACATCTTTTTGAAGGAGAGGGTCATGTTAGGTCCCTATAATACTAGTGATTCCCCCATTACTATTGTCATTGTATCCCTTATTGTTATTGTTGTGCCCCTATTGTCCCCATATTGTTTTTATTGTGCCCCATAGAATCCCACTATTGTTATTTTTGTGCCTTTATATTATTATTGTTAGGTCGGCTTGGTTATATTGTGCCCCCTTAGACTCCTATATATAGAAAGGAGGTTTTTTCATTTGAATCATCCAAGAATTGTTCAATTGTGTAATGTAAAGGAGGTTGCCCCCTCGAAGAGGCTGAATTATAAGGGGTTGATCTATCTTTTTACCTTTTTGTGAGTTGGTTTCCTAACAACATGCATGTGGTTGAAATTTCCTTGAAGATTATGGTATGGAAGCAGCTACAGGATAGACCTTGAAAGTAGCTACAAGAGGAGTTGAACAACAAGGAAAATGGACTGAATAACTCCCCAAATCAGCAATGAGTTGACTTATTCTTATCAGTAAGGTTAAAAGGCAGGCTTTTGCAACAAGATTCCATCTAAATAGCAGATCATAATACACTTGGCAAGCATGAAGACCTTGTCAAGCTAAGCATGTTTTCTTTCCTCTTCCACAAGCAGCTAAGGTGAATTACTCTTCATGCTTTGGGCCTCTGTATAGGCAGAGTTGAGGGGATGTACAAGGGTTGAACAATATTTTTTAAGCAGTTTTACAGTAGCAAAACTCATCATTCTCTCACCTACCAAATCCAATGATCCACTCCACCAGTGCATGCTACTAGGATTATTGCAACTTGTCATGTGTTTCCACTATGATGTAATTCGATCCCCTGAGTAACAGATTGATTTGGTTCAACTAGGCCTTGACTTTGGCTCTTCAAATATTTTAGTTGAAGAGTTGTTAGCTGTATTCAAGTGTTTGGTTAGCTTTAATGCACTTACAATATATCAATAAGCAACATACTTTTTCCATAATAGAAAATATTGTACCCTCTAACCAAATGGCCAACTTCATATTTGACCACCACCATATTCATTATCTGAGTATAAAGTTGAGGGATTAGATCTTTTACCATGCATATTTTATACAATACCCATACAGGAATTTTAACAATTGCGAAATATGACACTTAACAGGATAGGAATTTAGATTTTGAATTGAATTTTCCAAACTAACATTGCCAACAAAATTTAAAATATAGGCAAATAGATTTAGACTCCTCAAAGGATTAAATCATACTCAACTCCTTTTTTTCCTCGCAGCGTGGCTATTCTACTGGATTTTCTGCAGCCTTCTAGAAAGTGTCTAACGTGTTCCCACCTTCACCTACTCTTCATACCACTAGACCAAATACCCCCCTCCTTGTTGTTCATTCTCCCTTGAAAGAAAAATCCAACACATGCTCCTAACTGATGGATGCCCACTCCATTTGTTACCACACCCCTCGTCGACCGCCAAGAAGGCTTCATCCTCCCATATTCTTTTTCCATACCTGCATCATGCTTCCTTGACCGTTTTCTTGTCAAGAAAAAGGTATCTCCAGCCTGTGGGAGTATGCCAACTACCCCTTGCCTCCCAAATTTTATTATTATATATTTTTTTGATGTGGCCAGGAAACCTGCATGCGCTCAGGTACGAGCTAGTTCTCTTCTATGTGGCCCAATGCAGTTACAAAGAAGCATGTCCAGCTGATATATATATATATATATATATATATATATATATATATATAGATATATATATATATATATATATATATATATGTATATATGTATGTATGTATGTATGTATGTATGTATGTATGTGTTTTTTTTCTTTCTTTCTTTCAACTTGTCCTTTGTGCACACTTATCGGTCGCCATGGCTGCCACCAAACAAGTCAACATCCCAATTAATTTTCTCCTTCCTCTACTATGGAATCTGTGTTTCCAAACTCGGTATGTTTTATTTAGTTAATTTTACAATGTTTATGATAAACAAGTAATGTGATTGGGACTATTATAAATACAAGAGTTATACCTCTTGCAATTCGGGAGATCGGTTTGGTGAGAGGAAGTAACCTAGTGACTCAGTGAATAAACAAGGAACCAAGGAAGATTTGAGGTAAGATAGTCTGAGGTCCAAAAAGAAAGGAGAGAGATATCTGAAGAATTCAAAAAAGGAACTTGTTAAGGAAAAAAAATATATACAGACTTGTGGAGTGCGAGGCATATTCTAGGAGGATTAACGAGGTCTGAGATAAGTAAACAAATATGAGTATAAGAGAGAAAGTGAAGAAAATCTAAGGAACCTGGTCAAGGTATTGTAGACAAAATTCATAAGGGACTACCACAAAAGTATATATCTGAGCATATTTCTGAAATATATATTTGAGCAAAGTTCTAAAGTGTATATGTGTCAGAGCAAAGGTTTGAAGGAGCGAAGGTTTGAAATATATTTATGTGATATATTCTCTGTGGAAAGAGGGAGAGGTTCTTAGTAATAGGGTCCATGTTTTCTTGGGGAGAAAGGTTGTGATCAAGCTTGTCAAGTCTGAGTTGACTATAATCCAATTGGAGTTGCTTTGAAGTAAAGATTGTCATCAAATCCAATTTGACTGTACTGCTCAAACTAGTTTTTGAAGAGGTTTTTTGTAATAGATTATTTGGAGCACCTTTGAATAAATCCTTTGAAGCATTCCTGAATAGAATTAAAGTCAGATCTGAAACATAAGTAAAGTAATCCTTGCAGACCGAAGGACATTCTTTAAAGCACACATGAAGAGCCTAGGAGACACCTTCATCGAATGATAAAATGATAGCATACTTTGAGCATCTTTGGAGTTGACAGTAGAGTGCATTCATGATGGCATTAATTGAGCATTCTTCAAGCCTTTGTCGAAACAATAGTCACTCTTGAAGCATAGTTGAAGACCAACACTTTAAGACTTGTTTTGTTGAAGCAGTCATGTTTGGAGTATAGTAAAAAACCAGCACTTAAAGACTTGTTTTGTTGGAGCAGTCATCCTTGGAGCATAGTTTAAGATCAACACTTGAAGACATGTTTTTTGGCACAACCATAAAATTTTTGCTGAAGCAAACCTGAAGTTTTTGTAGAGGTAGATTTGAGAGCACTTTGTAGACCTATCTTGGATACATTTTTTAGAAGTATTTGAAGTTTTTGATGGAGGCTTGAAGCAATATTGAAGTCACCTTAAGGGATTGAAGCAAACTGGGAGGGTTGGATCCCTAGAGGATTGGAGTCGTCATACAAGCTTGGAGCCTTGTGAGAAACTAGGTTGGAGCCTGGATTAACATATGAGGATTGGAGTCCTCATACAAGGTTGGACCCTTGTGAGAGACCAGGTTGGAGCTTGGATTTTTAGTTGAATATTAGAGTTCTCATTCAAGGTTGGAGCCTTGAAGGAGTTAAAGACTTTGTTGTACAAGTTGGAGCTTGGGTTTTTAGAGTCCTCATCATTTTCATTAATAAAATTATTTTCTTGTTGCACATCTTGTGTTTTGGTTTAACTAGTGATTTTAACTGGCATAATATAACAATTGTAAAGAAATATTGATTCAACCCCCCTCTCAATATTTCCAACACTAGCACACCTTACATTTTTTTCACCTTGCAATATTTTTATTGACATGCTAGAAGGAACTTTCACAATGCAATGTTATTGTTGGTAATCTGGTTGTTTATGATAGAAGGAAATCTAACATGTGTTAGAGTTCCTTCACCTTGGAATGTTCTTATTAGCAATGTGCTCGTGTTTGTGTTAAAAAGAAACATAACATGCACTAGATTTCTTTTGGCATGCAATGTTGTTGTTGGTAGTATGCTTATATTTGTGCTACATGTAAAGATAACATGCGTTAAATTTCTTTCACCTTGCAATGTTGTTATTGGAAATGTTCTTGTGTTTGGGCTAGAAACTATGCTAGATTTCTTTTGCTCTGCAATATTGTTGTTGTCAATTTGGTTGTTTATGATAAAAGGAAATCTAGCACATGATAGATTTCCTTCACCTTGGCAATGTTGTTGGAAATGTGCTTATGTTTGGGCTAGAAGTTGTGCTAGATTTATTTTGCTCTAAAATATTGTTGTTGTCAATTTGGTTGTTTATTATAGAAGGAAATCTAGCACATATTAGATTTCCTTCACCTTGGAAACGTGCTTCTGTTTGTGTTAGAAGCAAATATAGCATGCGCTAGATTTATTTTGGCATGAAATGTTGGTGTTCGCAGTATGCTTGTATTTGTGCTACATGTAAAGCTAAAACACGTTAAATTTCTTTTACCTTTCGATGTTGTTATTGGAAATGTGCTTGTGTTTGTGATAGAAGTTGTTTTGGATTTATTTTTCCATGCAATGTTGTTGTTGGAAATATACTTTTGTTTATGCTGGAATAAAATCTGACATATTAGATTTCTTTCACCCTAAAATGTTGTTGTGTGCTGTGCATAAATCTAGCACGTGTTAGATTTTCTTCACCTTGCAATGTTGTTATTTGCAACATGCTTCTATTTTGGCTTGAAAGAAATCTAGCATGCACTAGATTTATTTTTCACTACAATGTGGTTGGCAATATGCTTTTGTTTGTGCCAGAAGTAAATCTACCATGTGTTATATTTCTTTTATCTAGAACGTTGTAATGTGATTGTGTTTGTGCTAGAAGGAAATCTAGCATACATTAGATTTGTTTCACCCTTCTATGAGTTTATTGACAATGTGGTTGTATATGCATTAGAAGGAAATCTAGTGTGCACTGTATTTCTTTCGCATTGCAATGTTGTTGTTGGCAATTCAATTATTTGTGCTAGAAGGAAATCTAGTATGTGTCATATTTCCTTCACCTTACAATGATGTTATTGACAATGTGCTTGTGATTGTGCTAAAAGGAAATCTATCATGTGCTAGATTTATTTTTCCCTAGAATGTTGTTGGTAATATGTTTGTGTTCATGCTATAACAAAATCTAGTATGCGCTAGATTCTTTAACCCTACAATGTTATGTGTTTGTGTTTGTGCTAGAAGGAAATCTACCACACACCGGATTTCTTTTTTCTTGCAATGGTGTTTTTGACAATATGCTTGTTTGTGCTAGAAGTAAATCTAATATGTAGTATTTTTGTTTCACCCTACAATATTGTTATGTGCTTGTGTTTGCGAGAGAAGGAAATCTAGCATGTGTTATATTTCATTCACCTTCCAATGTTGTTATTTGTGACATGTTTGTGTTCGAGATATAAGTACAAATAGCATGTTATATCTAATTCACCTTGCAATATTGTTATTGGAAATATGCTTATGTTTGTGATATAAGAAAATCTAGCATGAGATATTTTTTTTTACCCTACAATATTGATGTTGGCAATATGTTTGTCTATGGTGGAAGGAATTCTAGCATGCACTAAATCTATTTTGCAATGCAATATTGGTGTTAGCAATGTGCTTGTGTTTGTACTAGAATAAAATCTAGTATGGAATAGATTTCTTTCACAATGCAATATTGTTGTTGGCAACGTGCTTGTATTTGTGCTAGAATGAAATATAACCTACATTGGATTTCGTTTGAAATACAATATTGTTGGAAACGTACTTGTGTTTGTGCTAGAATTAAATCTATCATGCATTGGATTTCATTTTCCCTACAATGTTATTGTTGGCAATGTGCTTGTTTTTGTGCTAGAAGTAAATCAAGCGTAGGCTAGATATCTTCCACCTTGCAATGTTGTTTTTGGCAATGTGATTGTGCTTGTGCTAGAAGAAACTCTAGAATGTGTAAGATTTCTTTTACTTTGCAATGTTTTTGGAAGTAATATGCTTCTATTTACGTTAGAAGGAAATTTAGCATGTGGTGGATTTCATTCGCCTTAGAATATTGTTGTTGTCAATGTTCTTGTATTTGTGCTAGAAGGAAATCTAGCATGTGCTAGATTTATTTGACCATGTAATGTTGCTTCTAGCATACGCTTATGTTTGTAGTAGAAGGAATGATATTGTTAAAATTGGAAACTAGGGCCAAACTCCATGTGGGTCATCTTATTTATGGCAGCTGATATTTTTCTTGGACTCCTCTCATCGAGAGGTGTAGGATTGATCTAAAGATCATCCGTTTCCGATGTATTCATGGAGTTATTAATTTATTTGTGTTATAAGACAATTCGTCAAGGTCGGCCAGAAACCAAATAACCCACACATGTGCTCAACGTTTTAGTATAAAAGGAGGTGAATTGATAGTCACTTCTACGCACTTCACTCTTGATTTCTCTCCACTTGTTCTGGGTTTTAGTGGAAGAGAAATCTAAGAGAGGAAACCCTAAACGTAGAAGGTAAGGAGCCCTAGTATGAGACCTAGACGCAGTCAAGAAAGAAGCCTACACGTTGCCCTATACGTTGGTCTCTACAAGCCTTAGACATAGTTAATTAGGAAGCCTACACGCTAGTCTCTACAAGCCCTAGATGCAATCAAGAAGGAAGCCTACATGCTACCCTATACACTGGTCTCTACAAGCCCTAGTCATAGTCAAGGAGGGTTACTATGATGCCCTAATCACGGGTCCATGATGCCCTAGCCACAGGCCACTTCAAGTGACTGAATTGATGGATGGAGGGTCAAGGATCTAGGGCTGAGAAGGCAGGCTGCTAGGCCAAATAGAGGGAAGCTAAATGCTGTAATTTGAGTGGATGTTTGGGCACATTGAGGAGGCTGAAAGCTACAACAATCTAGACCACAGGCCATAGAAAGTTTTTGGAGTTATTTCATGGCTGCATTGAGAGGATAATGTGGCATGGTAGGATCCTCTTCAAGGTTAGATGCAGGACTAGAGGGCTAGTCTTGTTGTGTGTTGGGTTAAGGGCAGTGGCACTTACCCTAACCAGAAGTGTAGTCACAATGATTCTAACAATTGGGAGAGCAGCAATAATGGGACAACAACAATGGCATGCTAACAATTGGGACAACAACAACAATTGGGACAACAAAAATGATGGGACAACAACAATGGCATGCTAATGATTGGGACAACAACAAAAATTGGACAACAACAATAATGAGACAACATCAATAATGGGACAACATCAATGGCATGATAACATTTTGGACAACAACAACAATTCGGACAACAAAAATAATGGAACAACAACAATGGCATGTTAACAAATGGGACATCAACATGACATGGTGCAGAAATAGCCAATTGGGACAACAATATGGTAAGTAAGGTACGCCAAGCACATGGTGGAAAGCATGGTGCTGCAAGCACATTGGGCAAGGTGCAGAAAGCACATGGTGGAAAGCATGGTGCTACAAGCACATTGGGTAAGGTGCAGAAAGCACATGGTGAAAAGCATGGTGCAACAATGGCACATGGGACAACAATGGTACAGGATGCAGTACAATGATGGGTATAGTCATCATTGGTAAAGCATGATGAGATGCAGCATAATGATGATGGGTGCAACATGGTGCCACACAGTGAGGTGCGGCATGATGATGAGGAGCATCACAATGATAGGTGCAACATGGTGATGGATTCTCCGGGGAGAAATAGTTGAAGCAACATGTCTTCAACTGAGTTCAGCTACCTCATGTATGATCTACTTTGAGATGATCTATGCTCTTAATTAGATAATTCAAAGTGTTGACTTCTATTGTATATGTATTATCTCTCTCTCTCTCTCTACTGAACTATTGAAGAACATATAAGAAGAATTGATCAAGGGTTTCCCCACATTGGGGTTTGTCCCTAGCTAGCGGCACATTTTGTGTCCTCTTGTCTTGGCTTGTCTTCTGCGATCTATGTTTATGTTCTATCTGCAATTTACTTTAATGCTTATGTGATTTCTAATCTGTAAAAGATATTGAGCTAACTATGAAAATTGAAATAAATTGCTCTAAGCATAGAACATACCTAAAATTAACATGGTATCAGAGCTGAGGTGAAGACAATGCCTAAGCAAGAGTGAAAGAGAAATCACCGAAGGCAGTTAGGAAAGGACAATACGATTAGTGGATTCCTCATCCCTCTTCAAATTCACCAAGGTGAAGTCAAAGTAGAGAATATTATCGGAATGCCGCAGCAGAAGCTTCTGATGGCCTACCTAAAGATCACTTCATTGGGAATTCTGGATCTAAGGGTGGAAGGAAAGACATATGCCTTGTTTGTAATAAGTTCGGCCATTATGCTGAGGAGTGTCCGAATGGTAGGGACACATCACTTGATGATGATAATAGTCATTCTAGGGACATCTTCAATGATCGAAGGAATGCAGGTCATCAAGGAAATAGCCGACTCTTCAAAAAAAGCAAGGAACCCCAGGTATGAAGAATAAAATGTTGTTTCTGATAAGATAAATAAGTGCTATCTTATATTAGCCCTCTCCTTCAGAATCTTTGGGAATATGGCTTATTGATTGTAGTGCTTCAAGGCACTTCATCGGATAAAAGGGTGCTCTCTCTAATTTGGTGGAGATGGAAATAATCATGGGATTATACTTGGGGTCAATGCCACCTATACCAGAAAGGTTGCAGGGAATGTTACCCCTCAATTGAATGAGGGTAACTCGATTCATTTACAAGAATCTCTTTATGTACTTGATTGCAAGAAGAACCTATAAGTCAAAGGTTTCAGGGTGGCATTCATCGATGGAAATGTACGTGTTTGAAAATGGAATTTTCAAATATGCTTTTGAGTTCAGGGTTGGAAACTTGTATCAAGTTGCAGGATGGTCCATTGGGGACAGTGTCAGTTGACACATCTCATCTATAGCACCGGAGGTCTACTTATGGGGCCCTACCCGATGTGAGTTAGATGGTGACAGGGATGCCTGAATTTAAGAAGAGCATGAAGGTACATGTCTGAGATGTACCAAAGGAAAATATTACAAGGGGACCATTCCCCTCATGTAGTAGGTCCATAGGCTTGGAATAACTCGAGGGGTTTGAGATTCATGATCAAGAATCTCATGTATGCAGGTGGAAGAAAGCCCTCTATGGCTTGAAGCAAGCACCCTAGGCTTAATATGAGAGGATTGATAGTTGTCTGATGAAGCCGAGATTCACTAGGAGTGAAGCTGATCCAAACCATTGCTTGAAGGTTGTGGATGATAGACCTCTCATACTGACACCTTCTGAGGATGACCTCTTTCTGATAGGTGCAGATCCTCTTAGTTACAAAAGTAAGAGGGATTTGGATTCCAAATTTAGAATGATGAACTGGAAGCCTGCGACAACCTCGATGGATCTTAACTTTCAAAAGTTATGTGGTAGGGATGCCAGACCTGTTTTGGGAAATGCCTTTGAGTTTCACAAAATCATACTAGCATTGATGTTCTTGGTGAACTCTCGTCCAGATATATATGAGCATGTTGGGCTCATATTTGGTTGAGCCTCACTGGATTGATGCCAAGAATCACTTGAGATATCTTCAGGGCACAATCTCTCATGAATTGAGATACACCGCTGGAAATGTGAAGCTGCATGATTATTCTGATGATGATTAGGAAGGCAATGTGAAGGATCATAAGAGCACTTCTGGGTGCTGACTCTCTTTGGGTTTTGCTCGATATCCTGGATCAGCACGAAGCATAAGACTATTTATTTGAGCATTGTTGAGACCGAATACATAGCTACGAGTATGATCTCATGTGAAGCTTCCTGGTTGTGGAAGCTCTTCAGTGACTTGTTTGTACACATGATGGATACCACCGTGATCTTCTGTGTCAACCACAGGGGATTCGATTGTTGAGGAATCTCGTATTCTATGATTGCTCCAGCATATAGACATCAGATACTAACTTATCTGGGATATGGTACATCGATGAGCGAGAAGGATCCATCACATTGAGGCTGATGTATAGGTCGCGGACATTCTGTCGAAACCCCGAGGAAAGGTCAAATTTTTGACTTTCTCGAATGACTTGGTGTCATTGAGAGACCCTCTTATGAGGGTCCTGTATGATGCATACATTGAGATCTGGGAGCTTCGGGGGGCTTGAGGAACTTCATGGAGCAACAAGCGACCATAGGGAGACTTACCCTCCTCTAATGGTGCACTGTGTAAAGGGTGAATGCTTTAGCCTTCCCCTGTGATACCCTGTGGTGACTTATGGACAAGATTAGTGGTTCTCTTGTCAAGGCATACTACCCATGTAGTCTGGGACTCATTGGAAGTACCTCTCATCTGGCTAATGAGTAGGGAAATGGGGTTAGGGACCATAGTAGTACTAAAGATGGATGCATCGTTGTATCTACTATACTCTCTATGCTAGAATGACCTCCATTGATCTGGGATCAATTGGAACTAACTTCCGGTCAATAAGAGTGATATGACTCACTCTCTTGGAACTGATTTGGGATCAGTAACAGTGGTATGACACACTCTCTTCATATGGAACTGACTCCGGGTCAGTAGAGAATGGTATGAGACATTCTTGATCAATTCTTATTCTTCATGGTTCAACAGAGCAGAGCAGAGTAGTGCAGGGCACTGATGGCAGAGATAGTACAATCTGGCAAGTGGTTCAACGGATGGATTTCTCTCTAGTTGAGAGGGAGTGTTAAAATTGGAAACTAGGGCCAAACTCCATGCGGGTCATCTTATTTATGGTAGTTGATATTTTTCTTGGACCCCTCTCATTGAGAGGTGTAGGATTGATCTAAAGATCATCCGATTCCGATAATTATTCATGGAGTTATGAATCTCTTTGTGTTATAAGACAATTCATCAAGGTCAGCTAGAAACCAAATAACCCACACATGTGCTCAACGTTTTAGTATAAAATGAGGTGACTTGATAGTCATTTCTACGCACTTCACTCTTGATTTATCTCCACTTGTTATGGGTTTTAGTGGAGGAGAAATATAAGAGAGGAAGCCCTAAACACAGAAGGTAAGGAGCCCCAGTATGAGACCTAGATGCAGTCAAGAAGGAAGCCTACACGCTACCCTATAAGTTGGTCTCTACAAGCCCTAGACGCAATCAAGAAGGAAGCCTACACACTACCCTATACATTGGTCTCTACAAGCCCTAGACACAGTTAAGAAGGAAGCCTACACGCTGCCCTATACGCTGGTCTCTACAAGCCCTAGCCGTAGTCAAGGAGGGTTACTATGATGCCCTAACCGCAGGTCCATGATGCCCTAGCCACAGGCCACTTCAAGTGACCGAATTAATGGATGGAGGGCCAAGGATCTAGGGCCGAGAAGGCAAGCTACTAGGCCGAATAGAGAGAATCTAAACACTGTAATTTGAGTGGTTGTTTGGGCACGTTGAGGAGGTTGAAAGCTACAACAAGCTAGGCCGTAGGCCACAACAAGATTTTGGAGTTCTTTCATGGCTGCGTTGAGAGGATAACACGGCATGGGAGGAGCCTCTTCAAGGCTGGCCACAACACTAGAGGGCTAGTATTGTTGTGTGTTGGGTTAAGGGTAGTGGCACTTACCCTAACCAGAAGTGTAGTCATAGCAATGCTAACAATTGGGACAACATCAATAATGGGACAACACTAATGTCATGCTAACAATTGGGACAATAGCAACAATTGGAACAACAACAATGATGGGACAACAACAATGGAATGCTAACAATTGGTACAACAACAATAATGGGACAACAACAATGGCATGCTAACAATTGGGACAACAGCAACAATTGGAACAACAACAATGGCATGCTAACAAATGAGACAACAACATGACATGGCACAACAATAGCCAATTGGGACTGCAGTATGGTAAGTAAGGTACGTCAAGAACATGGTGGAAAGCGTGGTATTGCAAGCACAATGGGCAAGGTTCAGAAAGCAAATGGTAACTAGCATGGTGCAGCAATGGCACATGGGACAACAATGGTACATGATGTAGTACAGTGATGGGTATAGTCATGATTGATAAAGCATGATGAGATGCAGCATAGTGATGATGGGTGCAACATGGTGCAACACAGTGAGGTGTAGCATGATGAGGAGGAGAAGCACAATGATAGGTGTAGCATGGTGATGGAGTCTCCTGGGAGAATCAGTTGAAGCAGCATGTCTTCAACTGAGTTCAGCTACCTCATGTATCACCTACTTTGATATGATCTATGCTCTTACTTAGATAAGTCAAAGTGTTGACTTCTATTGTATATGTACTATCTCTGTCTCTCTCTGCTTAACTATTGAAGAAAATATAAGAAGAATTGATCAAGGTTTTCCCCACATTGGGGTTTGTCCCTGGCTAGTGCCACATCTTGTGTCCTCTTGTCTTGGCTTGTCTTCTGCGATCTATGTTTATGTTCTATATGCAATTTACTTTAATGCTAATGTGATTTCTAATCTGTAAAAGGTACTGAGCTAACTATGAAAATTGAAATAAATTGCTCTAAACATAGAACATACCTAAAATTAACAGATATTGATTGTTAGATTTCATTTTAGGTGCAATGTTGTTGTTCTAAATGGGCTTCTAATTGTGATAGAAGGAAAGCTAGCACACATTATCTTTCCTTCACAATTTTTTATTAGAAATATGTTTGTTGTTATGCTAGAAGGAAGGTCATAATGTGTTAAATTTCCTTCATCTTGCAATGTTATTGTTGAAAATGTGTTTGTGTTTGTGATAGAAGTAAATCTTACACATGTTAGTTTTTTTCACATTGCAACATTAATGCTGGAAATGTGCTTATATTTGTCTTAGAAGGGATTAGAGAATGCACTAGATTTCTTTTTTCTTGTGCCAAAAGGAAAATTATCAAGATTTAACCCTCACTAAGGTTAGTGCTCTGATAATGTGCTTAGCAGTGCATTTGTGATTATGCAAGAAGGATACCTAATGATTAATAGATTTCTTCTAGACACCATTCCACTTATGCAACCAATGCTCTAGGGGTGACATTGTCTCAAGAATCACAATGGTTAGAGTTATAGCTTTTGATGTGCCCTTTTATTGAATTTGGAACAATTTATGAAGATCAATGATAATGCAAAAGAAGTGTATATAAATATATGTTGTTGTTGGAACTACATTTGTGCTTGAGTTGGAAGGAAAGATAATGGTATAGCTTTCCTTTTGGCACAAACATAATAATCCAATCATAATTATTTGATACATGGAGAATAATGTGATCTTTATATACTTTTGAAGTTTATGAATAAATGTATTATTGAGGTATACTATATTTTGCTTCCAATGCACATGTATGCAACCTTAAAGTATCAAGCACAATCTTTTAACATGTATTATTTTTCTCTCCATTTTTTTGTATAGTTATGAACTTCCAAAAACAATTTCACTAATGTTTGGATGCATAAGATAAGACTCTTCCTCATCAACATAACAATCTAAGAAAACTCAGATCTACACTTTTCGAGGACCTAAAGTTAACATCCCTTTTTATCCATCCTAAATAGTATTTCCTTAGATGTGTATAGGTAGGGAGTGCTAACATTGGAACTAAAGATTTGTAAAATGCAATTTCTTTGCTTTTAGAATAAAAATGAGAATTATCTAGTATTTGCAGTACCAAAACATTTATTTGGAAGAAAACCTCTAGTTTGGCTTTCGATTATCAAGCTCAAACATCAAACATCCTCACTAAGTGAAATATAAATATAATTTCTCCTTCTCATGGGGATTTTAGACATCTTATGTAGTATAAATCTTGGAATTTCTTAGATTTTCCAAAGGACCATGTTTTGGTTCTTCAACTTCTACAAATTTCTTATGATCATTATTCATACACATGCATCAAGACTACAAGTGTCATTTCTAAAGTTAAATAGGAACTTGGTGGTTTGATGTGAGTTGATATTTGTCATTCTATGATACTATCTACATCTCTAATTGCTTGTTCTTCATATATATATTTTGTGTAATTTGTATGTAAAGTACTTTTTGGTAGTAGGCACTAGATGGTGGGGAACCTTGTTTCATTACATACAATATGACTACCATACTATTTAAATTATTGCATCTATATTACTTTTTTGAAAGTTGTATGTTTTTTTGAAAATATAAAATCACACTTCACATGGTTCAACCATTTAATTACAAATTATGATTTAATTGTTGTTACAGAATTGGTACAAGCTATAATGGAAAATATAATTCTGGCAAAAGGGGACTATGTTGATTTCCTTATTAATGATCAAGTCGTTGGGCTAGGAAGGGTCGAATCTACAGAGTCTGGAACTTATTATGTCAGAGAAAGGGTTAATGAAGGTTATGTTACAATTTTGATAATTGATGTCACTCAACCACATTTGATTGAGGAGGATGTTAATGAAGGGGACATATATCCATGGAAGATCATGGATTTGAGGCAAAACATAGGAAAATCAAAATATTTAAGCATGTGTTAACTATTATTGATAGTATAATAAATGTTTTTTTTGAGTAAATACTAACCTTATTTACATTTGTTTATAGGTGCAAATGTTTCTTCTACTTTTTTCTATTGGAGAGAAGGTAGATCTTCTACAACATGGAGTGAAGGTGGGTGAGGGCTCCATATTAAATACAAATATTGGTCATAAAGTGCATGGAAAGATGGCAAAGAAAGGATGCATAGTGGTTAAAATTGAGAAGGTGTTAAAACATGATGCTCCTCTACCACATCCAACAAGATTTGAGCATACACCAGGGGGTGCATTAGAATCTTATGAGATTTGGCTAGAATCAGATTTGGAACCTCACCATCATGATCATGCCATAAATATTCCCCAAGATAGGGTTAGATTCATATTTACAAAGGTTTCTCTTACACATGAATGCATGGGAACAAGCATGTGCATTGCCAAAGGAATGCTAGTTAATGTCTAGGGGGATGACATTGTTGAGGGCGAAACACTATGTGAAATGGAATTGGGTGTTTTTTTGGAAGAGATAGATGGAAATTGTGAAATATGTAGAATTGGGGATAAGTCTATACACTGTTTGGTTATATGGCCAATAAACAAGTTGGTGGACAACAAGGTGGGATATTAAGGGTCAAGGAAAAGTTCAAGGGGCCACCCAAGGAAATGGTGATACGAGATGTTATAGAGGTCACAAATTCCTTAAAAAAATGGGATGGGTATCTTTGTAATTAAAAAAGATAGAAACTAAATTGATATGCATGTAACAAGGCCATATAAAAGGATTAAAAGAGTCATGACTACAATTTGTTTTTGCAAAATGTTAAAAAAAAATAGATGAAGAGAAAGAAATTCAACTTTTGTTAGCATATGTATGTTGTAGAAAAGATTGTCTTCAACATGTGGATAGGAAGGCCATTGCAGGTGCTAGAAGGGGTATGAGACAAATAAATAAAAATGGTATTAGGGAATTTGTCTTGAATTCACTCATTTCAAACACAGTCATGTCAACGAGCCATGGCCATGGCCTACCACCTATTTCTAGAAATATAAAGGACATGAGATTTAATGGGAATATTGTTTGTAAGAAATCATGGTATAAGATACGTAAGATTCCTCAAAGCACATTCTATAACTACCAACATTATTTCTAAATGGATATATCAAAGTTATTCATGGTAACACCAAGAAATGCAAAGCACGAGCATACACCATGGAAGCCATACGAATGTCACACATAATTTTTCACCAAACCAAACACATCAAGTTGAAGAATATGGAAGATATGCTCCTTTAAGATTGCTTCCTTCGACTTACACACAAATTTATTTGTTAAAAGAGATCAATGAGGCTCTTCAAAACACAATTACCCATTAATATCACAGTCAACAATGAGCAAGATCTGGAATACTAAGTTTCAAGATGTGGTATTTTCAAAGAACACCAACTTCAGTAAATGAAATGAATGTATTGCGTTGAAAGCACATATGAAGTCAGCGACTACAAAAGAGTTGGAAGAAAAGGCATGAGGTAGGTTGAACAAACATAACAAGATTGTTATGTGTGGAGGCTATTGCTACTATGCCCATAGAATTATGTCAGAGTGGTTTCCAAAGGAGTATTTGAGCATTATCCATGTTGAAATGGATAAATCAGACTTCAATCCTAAGGTTATGTGTGAAATCAAAATCTATTTTAGGAATAGATTTAGGTTTGTCATTGACATATATTCTAACACATGGGCATAAGGCATGAGGTTTTGGTCATTTCTCCCTACGATTTGTACATTTGGGTTCACAATTTAGTACTACATTCCTTGCAAAGTGTTTAAGGGACCGTGAAGACCCACAAATTGATATGTATGGTGATCTACCTTATGAGAGTGGAAGTTGAAGATACCCACTTACAACTGCATTACTTGACACCTCTATTTACACAAAATGTCAAGTGTACAAGGATGATTTTATATCTCGTGGAAGATCAAAAAATAAAAATGTTGATTTTAAACTTCTTCCTCCTCATTTGTTGCTACAGTTGGACAATGCAGCAAGTGATAATAAGAATCGCTATATTTTCATGTTTCGATAACTTTTAACTGCACTTGATATCTTCATCACTATTGAGGTTGGGTTCTTGCCTATGTGGCACACCCCTGAAGACATAGATGGAACCTATGGAAGAATGTATTCCAACCCAAAAAGTAAAGATATATATTCTTTACCTGAAATGATGGATACATAACGCATAATTGAAGAAAATTGAGTGTTTCCACCTACATTTATCGACAAGGTCTATGACTTCAAAAGTTTCCTTAATGAATGCTTTAAGGAGGGAAAAAATGCACTAGTTGGACATATTAATGTCCAATACTTCCAATTTCTTGTACTTAAGGATGTTATGGTGTCGAGGTACAAAGAATCCATTAGAAATATTGAATGGTCAGAACCAGTTGGGTTATAGAATATAGATGATGAACGTCAACCTATAAGTCCCATAAGGAAGCTGTCTTTCTTAGCTTCCAAAAAGAATGATGCGTATTTAAGAGAACTAAAGGAAGGGATAACATCATACATAAAGATGTGGAAAAGAACTATCGGGAATGAGGATTCACCAATTGTCACAGAGGAATGGAAAAATAAAGTAGTGTATTGGGAAAGAGTTCTTGATACATTAGATGGAATCTATAATGATCATAGAATAATAGATGGAAGTGATTAATCTTCTAAGGCTTTATGGCCCAAGACAAGGCACATTGTTGATGTTGATCGTAATGCACTCCATGTAATCTCAAGTGTTATGGATGGAGATTTTGATAATGCAATAGATGAACTAGTATATGTTGGGCCCAAATGCATTAAGCCAAAGCCAAAATTGAATCCAATGATTGATGTTGAGAAAGGAAAGATGTTGCTAGTTAGATCAAGAAATGAGGATGTAGGAGAGATGATTTGGATAGAAAAATCCATCTCAGATATCTTCAGGGATAATGAAAGTGAGAATCTTCATGTAAAGGTTGATTGGTGGAAGCCTATGTTAGGGAAATATAATGGAAATATTTAGAGAAATACTGGGTACCAAATCTTGATGACACAAAACTTGGCTCTATTCCAATTAATACCATAGTGTGGGCATGGATGCCAAAGAAAGAACATTGCAAGAAGACCAAGATAAATAAATATGGTGTAGAAGTTGTTCTTGATCTACTTGAGTGAATATCTTAAGATTAGATTTATATGATTCATGAATGTAATTTTATTTTTTGAAGGATCTATTAATATACACTCAGACACACTTTTCAATATTTTTTGTATCTCTTCATATTATTTTTGGAGGAGTTTTATATTATTTAGTATTTCAATGTAATCATGTGGTGATACAAATTACATGATAGCTTCCTAAAAACATTTAAGTTTTCAAAGCTTTGTTTGACCAACATGACTTCTCACCATATCAAATATGCATAATCAAATTCAATAATGCACTTAAAAACAACATCTTCTAAACTTGGTCTATTAAAACAATAGTGGAGTAGCTAATTAGTATTTTATTTAATATAAACCATTTATACACTTAATGAATAAATGCTAGGCACTTGTAATAATGTTTGAAGTGAGTTTTCCTTAATATTCCTTATTATAATTGATATAAATCAAATTTTCTATTTTTTTGCACTCGGATTTATAAAAAATTATTTTGATCATTGAACAACACAACTAGACTTATAAAATATTTCCTCTTATAGATTTTGAAGTGGTGCTAACATTGTACTAGTATAATAAATCTGTACTCAACATAGGAAAATTAGTTAATGCCAATTTCAAATGGTCAATAATGGTAAGAAACACAATATTAATATATTGTTAAATAACTTTATACGTAAGATTTTTTTACAAAATCTATTATTCATGAGTCAAATTTAATACATAAATATAAATATAAATGATAATAGAAATAATGTAAGGAATCTAAGTTTTAGATGAATGTAAATATGTTCTTTTCAATATAATATCCTTAAGCATTCCACGAATAAAAACTAAACATTCGCAATAAATAGTTTAGTCAAATTTCTCTCTTTCCTCTTGTATTTGAAAATAATCAAATTATACTACTTTGTTACTATTCTAATTCATGATTGATTTTGATAATTAAAATGATTAGTAATTGAGTCGAGAGGCTCATTGTACAATACAGTATGAGGGGGATGTGTAAGTTTGTATGTCCATCCATACCCCTTTTAAATAAAAAAATAAAAATAAAAATATGTTCTAAATAGAAAAATAATATTGGTTATAATTAAAAAAATGAATATGTTGTAAAGTAATTAGAAGTAAAAAAAAATTGTGTGAATCAAATGTTTAAATCTTATACTTTTCAAGAACATTTCATCTAGAGAATCAAATAAACTATTTGAAGATCTATGTTAACTAATTTATGTCGATATCAACTTCATATATATCTATATATAGGACAAAATTTAAGTTTTTATGGTTAAAATTTTTATTTGGTCTTATATATACTTTATTTAGCATTCAAAAATACAATTTCAACAATGAAAAATAACACATTGTATTTTGCACTCTAAAAATGTTTGCACGTGAAGAAATTTGATCCCTCTCGGCTCATGTTAGATTCGTACTTAAGATGGATCTATGTTGGTATATATTGGACACATTACTATGATCATTTGTCATTAAATAACTTTATACTTAATATATATCTTGCATATTAATCTATTATTCATTAAGTAAGCCGCAATCAACTTAAATTTTAACACAAAAGTACAAATAATAAATAAAAATAAATTATGCTACTACTCTCATTCAACATTTAATTTGATCGTAAAAAAATATTTTCTCCTGTCAACTCTAAAATGGTGCAAACTTCCTACAATAGTATGTAATGATGATGGTGATAATGATGATTATCATCCACTAAGACCAAATATGGTATATAAGAATCCATAAAGATATTACTCAAAATTCCTTAGAATTTTTTTCTTATGCTCAAAAAGCATTAAAAGAAACGTTTCAAGATCATCATAGTTTTTTTTAGTTAAAAGATCAAGAAGGTTGGTAGCGTCACAAATATTTTGAAATTTAAATCCAATATGAGTATAAATTGGATGATCTAAGAGAGTTTTTTCATCTTCAACCATATTACTAGTGTTGCAAAGGTGATAGGCTTTTAAATTGTGCCAACCTTGTCTTAGTAATAATTGTAACTTAATACATACATGATATTTACTATATCATATTATAATTAAATGGGTTAATAGTAGCATACACAACATTCTTTTCAGAAAATAACCTTAACAAACATAGATTTTAATACAAAGCATAAAAAATATTAAAAGAGATAATGTAAGGAATCCAAGATTAAGATGTGAAAGATTTTCTTTTGCAAGTTTTTATAAATTCATTTATATAGTTTATCATGATGATTTCTTCAAAAAAATGGTGAATATCTACATTAAAATTATCGAACTAAGTGATTTTCTAATTCCTCATTTTGAAAAAAACTTAATGTAGTTAAAGTTCTAAGTTTTAGATCCACTTACTACTTCCAAATTTAATGAAATATGTGTTATATGCTCTGTAGGATGAGGTAAGTTTTGCTATTATCATGTCATGGGTATTTCCTTAAAGAATTTTTGCAAGTATTATATATTCGTCAAGATAAGACTCAATGCACAATCTAATGTTCTAAATAATGAGAAAGGGTAGCATGACAAGAGAAACAATCAAGGTGTAGAATAGCAGTAAGAAGTTCACCACATGAAGTCTTCAAGTGGGCAACGCTACATACAGTCATTGTAAAAGTATCATTATACAGAGTCATTGTAAAACCATCATTGTAAAAGTTGTACAAGTGTCTATTTGCCAAGATTTGAAGAGGTAGTGTTGGGAGGTCTAGGATCATCATTATGAGGTTGTGTCATAGTGGGGGTTATGGTCTAGTGTGTCTTATTGTTCTACATCCTTCCATATCATTGTAAAGTGGACCATTTTCCCTGGTACAGGAGTCCATTCTTCTTTTATTCTTCTATAGGGTGGTAGGGTGGTGCTAGGTTAGTGCATGAAGTCACCAACAGGTTCAAGCCTGTGAAAAATTCAGGGTAGCAAGGTGGTGCTAGGGTGAATTGTAGCTCATTGGGTGTTGGCGCATCCATTCAGTTGACTACTGAAGAATCTTGGGTATTGGACCGTCTATCCAGTGGTAGCTGGAGAATAATGCTTTTCTAGATTCTAGGAAGTTGGATCTTTCTTTTAAATTGGGGTTTAATATTAAAGAATTATTAGAAAAGAGTTCAGGTGGTTTTTGCCTCGGAGGGGGTTTCCACCTTAAAAATTGTGTGCATTTGTGTTCCTTTTGTTTACTGCTATCATTGTACAAACACTGATAATAATTGAAGATTAACTAATGCTCTGGAATATTAATAATAATACTAATTGAAAGGAATACTGATTCACCCCCCCTGTATTTCCAACAACAACATGGGTTGTTTCCTCCATCCAAGGACATAAGCCATGTATTTATGGTGCTCTTTCACATATACAACTCACAGAGATATATTTATGTACTAGTGGAGGCCGAGTAGTTCAAGGATCTACATCTTAATCAACTTTAGCAGAGAAATGGAAGAAGAAAAGGAGATAGAATAACTCATCATATAGAGCTTGAAACATTAAGAATTCTATATTTATCACATAGAGCTTCAAGAGTTCTACACTTATTTGAATTACAGGTAGACATAATGGATTAAGGAGCAATGGATACTATGATTCATGGAGCGCAATGCAAATATATAATCTCAAAGCCCCATACAGGCATGTGCATTAACAAGTCAACACAAATGAATATGTAAAAGAATATGAAACATTTTTAGCAGCTACAATTACATGAAATCAGAGAGGACACATAAACATAATGGAATTTACTAGAGCGAAAACATACTAGAGTACTAGAATGTAAGAATACCACTATTTCATTAATATTTTGGAAGATGAAAATCTTGAAGTAATACAGTAACAAAAATAACATGTCATTTTTTTCTTCAGAATTTAGAACCTTTTTTAATTGTCTCTTCCTCCCTTTTATAAGGAAAGGGAGGGTAAGGAAATTAGTTACAAAAATATCTTTTGGCTAGAGTTTATAGCTGTCTGTATGACTAGCTGTCTTAGCGTGAGCCTCTAATTATTACAACAGTAAGATGCCTTTCTTGAAAATAAAACAAAATAAAAGCAACAACGATAATTTTTTTTTTATTAACAATCAAACTGAAATGATGGTCCTACAGAAATATCTTCACGCCAATCTATTTGCTAGCCTTTGGACTAACAAATTTCTACTACATCATGGCCCACACTCTCTCGGTCAGTTCCTTGTCACTTTCAATCTTTAACAATCTCGCTCCTTTTCATTCAGGAAATGGGAGCGATCACCCATAGTGGCCTGAATGGATTCCGAACACGACTGTTGACTCATCCATCCCTTCTAATTTCCAGTATTATGCTATCGAACCCATGATATGCCTGGTGATGCAACCGTAGTGTAATATGGAGGATTTTCCGATATTGGCACTTATCACTAAAAACATTACAAAACAGGTGAGTTGAAATCCCTTCTAGGCCCCTTTGCTTCAACCCCTTTATGTAATTATCTTCATATGACCAGGGTCAGTGACCTGGTACTTAGCTTCATATCGGAGGTCGGTGATCGGGACTTCTCTAATCTTTACCTCTGGTCGCGCTCTCCTAACTTTTGTGATTGTGATATGCGATCGCCCCCTTGTTTCTTAGCCCTCAGTTCTTTTTGAATCCTTATGACCATGTGTTAGCACCCATTATCGAAGCCCTTTTATCGTAGATCACAACCAAAGGCTTTCTTTATTTAAGTGAAATTCCTCATCCTACCAACGTCGATTTGCGATTGCGATGTGATGTCATCTCCATACTGCCATGTGTCACCTCGTTTTGGCCCCTTATGACCCCTAAAAATGCCAAATTTGTGTGCCACATGTCCTCTGTACCACCACGTGATGCTAACATCACCTACCCCGTGTCATTATCAGATCCAATGATACTTTGCCACATGTCCCCCTGGAGGAGAGACAAAAGGACCAATCTTCCCTTGGTTTTTCTTTTAATTTCTTTGTTAAATGAAATTGGCCAGTTCTGATGCTTTATCACTACATCAAAACTTTTCCAGACCACTAGGACCTTTGATCATCGCTGATTGTAAGCTGCTCTGTCCTTTTCACTCTACTGTGAAAACCCCGCGATCATCGATATATTCTCCCCCTTGGACCCGTCGATTGCCAATATACAGTACGTTGACCGCTGACAACCGATTTGCGATATCGGCAATCATTGGTCACAGATTTTACTGTCATTCCCAACTACTGCTTGAGAAAAACTCCGAAATGCGATTGCGATGAGCCTGCCCTTGGTCCTTTTCTTTTTGGCTTTTAAGGGGTATCTTCATTCTGCTTTAACTTCTGATCTAGAAGTCCATTTTTGGACTTCCACATATCGTTGGAAAGCTTATTCCAAGAAATATCCAATGGAGAGGGTCAGAGTTAGCCTTGAGAGCTTCTGTGGATTGGGAAATGGCTTCAAAGTGCTCTGTTCTCTGGTCCCCATTATACAATTAGAACTCTGTTACCAGAAGGTGACAACATTGGCTCCACCTGGGGACAGTGCCTTGCTAGCAAGGTGCTGACAACCTGCAGTCTGTGAACTTCTCTTTTGGGCATGGAGTCTTTTTCAACAAGCCAAAATTTTGTGAAAGTAAAACTTTAAATAGAAAACTGGAAATTTTATATGATAATTACAATACACACACTGGTATTTACAATGAGTGCAAGGCAATACCTTTTAATTTTGGAAATAGAGTTTGAGGAACTGACCATTTACTGGTAGCTCCAACAATTCACCTTCCATATTTTTGAGCAGGTACGTATTATTTCCTTTCGCTTCTGAAATTTTGTGTTAGGGTCCAACCCTAACCCCCTTATTTATGTAATAGGGTCAAGTCATAGTTATAGTTAGTTAAAGAGTCAATAATTCCCATATTAATAATTGTAGGTGGTTGACCCGCATTTAAAGAAAGGGACCACAGTTAGTTGCAAACGAGCCATGGTATTAGATAGATGGTATTAAGAGAACCATGGTACTAACCCATGGTATTGCATGTATGAATCCTATATAAAGGATATTGACTCCCCATTGAGGAGTGTCGTGTCTTATTTTGTAGTCGATCCATGCTCTATTGGAGGTTTCCCCCTTGAAGAGGCAAGTGAACATTCCTTTTATCTCTGAATAATAAAATACAGGTTGTTATTTCTCATTTTGTTCTATGTTTTGGGTTGTGTTTCTTCCTATATTTGGTATTCTGACATATTCTCACAGGTCAAGATCATAACAAGTGGTATCAAAGCACTTTCCAGGGCCGGTGGTATCTCCATTTTTGGCAGATTTTTTTTTGGCTCGAGATGTGTTCCGGCGTCTTTATGCCACGGGATCTGTGGTTGAGCACATAAACTTGCAGATTTGGGGAGGCATGCACACAGGAAATACAAGAGGTGGTCACAGTTGTTGGACTCCCTTGTAATCCCTATGGGTACCCCTTCGAGTAGTAGCGCATTAGATAGAACCGTGCATGGACTATCTTCCACGTACCCTCTTGGTATATCAGAAGCCCCCTAGGCTGACCTGAAACCTTGCCGTAGATAAAGCGTCAAACGTCTTGTTGCTACAGTACAATGAGAATAGCACTCGGGGAGATTACTTGCACGTACGATAGGCTAGTCGAGTAGTACGACTAAGGGTATGGTTGATCCTCCTTAGTTAGTGCCCTGAAAGATTGGGCCGAGTACTACTGTTGGACCCTTATCTATATTGCGATCTATAGCACCTGACACTCCTTGAGACCATAGTTCCCTCGTCTCTCTGAAGATCGCCCATTATCTTCTTTGCCAAATCAAATCTAGCAGTTTATCCACCAGTTCAAGGTCTACCGCCACAATACCATTCAAATATAGCAGCTGGGGTTCTGTTGCCGCCACAGTCCAACTCACATTCAGAAGTTGAGGGTTTCACATATATATCTGACCATTTGTGCAGGGAGGCTTGTGGCTCCTATATCGTGGGGAGATTCTCATAGGACATTGGGCATGATTAAATTTTTTTGAAAGTGGCCAATGCAATATTGATAAGCGGGGAGTTTGAGGCCCTACCAGGACACTGATAAGAGACTTAGCCCATAAGAATCAGGATGACGAGATGAGCGAGGTGGTACCATTCACTTGTCATCTTCAACTTTCGGGTGGTCTCAATTTTTTTCAAAGTGATGACAAGTGACTTGGATCTGTGTATGGTGGAAACCAGAGCTCAAGCCATGGCCAATGAGAAGATCGAGACCATTGAAAAACATTTGGCCTCTTTAGAGGAGCAGATAAAGACATTAACAGACACAGTCACAAAGGGCAAGTTGATGTTACAATCAGAGGCATATGGTTTTAATGAATACCTTGAAGGAGAATCTAGCCATCATCTTCACTTCCATGGAAATCACCAACATTCCCACCCTCGACCACCCAAGCTAGACATGTACAAATTTAATGGCTCTAATCCGGTAATATGGGTAGCACAAATGGACCAATATTTGACTTTGAATAACATCATAGCTGATGACACTAAACTACGTGTGGGAGGCCTTTACTTAGGCCAAGAAAGATGAGAATGGTGGAAGTGGCATAAGAAATGCTATCTAAGGAAAATTACGTGGTAGGTGTTTGCAAAATCCATTTGTGACCGCTTTGACCGTGAATCTAATTTTTTGGGTCATCTTACTAAGCTCAGACAAATAAGCACAATAAACGACTATATTATAGCCTTTGAGACATTGGCCTTCTGCACAACAAGTCTGGGCGATGAATTCTACTTGGAATGTTTTATAAGTGGTCTCAAAGAAGCCATCCAAACCAATGTTCGGATGCACCACCCATCCACATGGATGTAATCTTACACAAAGGCTATCAAAGTGGAACGTGCTTTAGCATCCCAGTCGCCTTGTCCAAATTTCATAGCCAAGGGATGCCCCACCCAGGGTTAGGGCACTACCCAAACTCTTAAGGTTCAAAAGGTGTCCCCCACAGAAATGGCTGAAAGAACAAAGCAAGGATTGTGTTACTACGGTGATGAAAAATACTCCCCGGGGAATAAATGCAAGGAAACCAAATTATTTCAAATTGATGCTATTGATCCCAGTTCATTTAAGGAAGCCCCACCCTTTGCAGTACTAGAGGAGGAAGATGAGGACAACCAGTAGGACAATGAGCTCCCAACTATGCCAGAAGAACCAGTTATCTCACTTGATGCTTTGGAAGGGATTTCTTCTCCCCAAACTCTCAAAATCAGAGGTTTTATTAAACATCGCCCTGTAGTAGTATTGATTGATAGTGGCAACACGCATAACTGTATCCATCAGAGAGTCGTCGAAGCTGTTCATTCTTTTTTCAGAGAAGCCTCTAATTTCTAGGTCCAGATTGTTGATGGGGGGACAATGAAATGTGAAGAACACTATGAAAATATCAAAATTTAGATGGGAGATTACCAGCTAAAGACCCACATGTTTTCCATCAACATGGGTGGTTGTGACATTGTCTTGGGTGCTGAATGGCTTCGCACACTAGGCCTAATCACAACGGATTTTCGGCAGTTATATATGAGATTTAAGCAGAATGACCACATGCATACCCTCCTTAGACTCCAGGCACGTAATCCTTCTATAATCAGCCCGCATCGCATGGAAAATTTGTTAAAAAAGGGTCATCATGGAGTTATCGCCAAATTTAATGCCATCCAGGCCAACGAGTCCACTACTCTTCATATTCATCCTGAGATGAAATAGGTATTAAATAACCACCCATAGGTCTTTGACAAAACTAATGAGCTTCCGCCCTTTAGAGGGGAACATGACCATAGCATCACTTTGGTCCCAGGGGCACAACCACCAAATGTGCACCCATATAGATACCCTTTCGCCCAAAAGAATGAAATTGAAAAAATCATTGAGGAACTCCTAGAAGCGGTGTCATTCGTCCTAGCATCAGTACTTATTCATCACCTGTTGTCATGGTTCTCAAGAAAGATGGGGAATGTTGCATGTGTCCAGACTTCAGGGCCCTCAACAAACTCACGGTCAAAGATAAATTCCTGATCCCGATTGTTGATGATTTGCTGGATGAACTAAATGGTGCTCAATTCTTTACTAAGCTAGATCTTTGTTCGGGCTATCACCAAATACGCATGAAAGAAGTAGACATTCCCAAGACTTGGTCATGCCATTTGGTCTCTGTAATGCCCCATCCACTTTTCAGAGCCTCATGAATCACCTGCTCAAACCATATCTCAGAAAATTTGTCCTTGTTTTCTTTGATGAAATTCTCATCTACAACCTCACCTGGAAAAAATATCTTCAACATATAGACTTGCTCTTGCAACTGCTCTGGAAGCATAAACTATTTGTCAAGTTGTCCAAGTGCTCTTTTGGCATGGAAGAATTCGAGTATTTGGGCCACATTGTGGGACATGAAGGTGTTAGGGTGGATCCAAAAATGATCCAGGCAATGCAGGATTGGCCCCAACCAAAGACCTTGAAGAGTTTGAGAGGATTCATGGGTCTCACCAGCTACTATCGCAAATTTGTCTGCAATTATGGTCTCATTGCTAGACCCCTCACTCACCTTCTCAAGAAAAAATCATTCCTCTGGACTGATGAAGCACAACAGGTGTTTGTGGCTCTCAAACAGGCCATGCGTTCCACTCCCATATTGGCACTACCTGACTTCACCAAATCTTTTGTGATTGAATGTGATGCTTCAAGTACAGGTATTGAGGCTGTCTTAATGTAGGAAGGTCAACCCTTGGCTTTCATTGGCCAAAAACTAAGTGGGAAACATCTGGGACAATCTACCTATGAGAAAGAGATGATGGCCATCTTACATGCAGTGGATAAATGGCGACCATACTTATTGGGGCGGCGTTTCCAAATCCGCACAGACCATCAAAGCTTCAAATATTTTTTGGAGCAATGACTATCCTCGCCACAACAAAATAAATGGCTAGCCAAAATGCTAGGATATGATTATGAGATAATTTACAAGAAAGGGTGTGAAAATGACGTAGCAGATGCTTTATCATGCCAATTTGAGGAGGACAACACCCTGCTAGCAATCTCTCTTCCCATTCCAGATTGGATTGAAGAAGCCCGCAAGAAATGGTTTTCACATCCTTCACTCCCCCAACTCATTAATAACTTGCGAGCAAATCCCAATTCCACAATGGGCTACTCTTGGAAGGCTGAGATTCTTCGCTACAAGGATAGAGTAGTGATATCACCGACATCCACCCTCAAAATGTGCATTTTGGCAGAGTTGCACTCATCTCCTGCTGCAGGCCATGCAGGATTTCAGAAGAATTATGCTCACACTCATCGTTACTTCTTTTGGACAGGCATGAAAATTGACATTCTTACTTTTGTAGTTGAATGTGATGTGTGTCAATGCCACAAAGGAGAAACAATCAAGTCCCCAGGCACTTTACAACCATTTCCCATCCCTGCCTCAATCTGGATGGATGTTTCTATGGATTTCATTACTGGTCTTCCGAAGTCAGGCAACAAGTCAGTCATCATGGTGGTTGTGGACAAACTTTCTAAGTATGCTCATTTTTGTGCCCTACCCCACCCTTTTACCCCCACTTTGGTGGCTCAATCTTTCATGGACCAGATCTTCAAACTACATGGCATGCCCACTTCCATTGTGTCTGATCATGACCCGATCTTCACCAGTAACTTTTGGCAGGAACTTTTCAAGCTACAAGGCACCCAACTCCAACTAAGTACTTCCTATCATCCCCAAACTGATGGTCAAACTAAAACAGTCAACAAATGTCTGGAGACCTACCTCAGGTGCTTCACTTTAGAAAAGCAACATCAATGGGTACAGTGGTTACCTCTAGCTCAATGGTGGTATAATACTAACTATCATGCTGCCACCAAGATGACTCCATATGAAGCAGTTTACAGTCAACTCCCCCCTTCACCTACTTCTTATATCCCTAGATGCTCTAAGGTGCAAGCAATGGATCAACTCCTACAGAACCATCCAACCATGCTAGCTTGTCTCAAAGATAATCTCCATTAAGCTTAGAATCACATGAAGCAACAGGAAGACCAACATCATTTAGAGCGCACATTTCAAGAAGGGGATTAGGTATTCTTGAGGCTGCAACCATACAAGCAAACATCACTCAAAGAGAAGGGTCGTTAGAATTTATCTCCAAAATTCTACGGAACTTATCAAATACTTCAACACATTGGAGAAGTAGCCTACAAGCTAGCCTTGTCACCAAATCCATCCAGACTTCCATGTATCATGCCTCAAGAAAGTGGTGGGGAACAATTGCAGAATTCAAACCAATCTACCCAAATTGGATGAAGAAGGTTTAATATGGCTCCAACTTGAAAAGGTCCTCGACATGTGAGAACAACATTTGTTCGACCGCACGATCAAGTAAGTCCTTGTCAAGTGGAAAGACACCTCTCTAGAAGATGTGACCTGGGAACCAACCACTATTCTTCAGTAGTTTCGTAGCTTTAGCCTTGAGGACAAGGCTATTTTTATGGGGGAGGGCATGTTAGGGTCCAACCCTAACCCCCTTATTTATGTAATAGTGTCGAGTCATAGTTATAGTTAGTTAAAGAGTCAACAAAGCCCATATTAATAATTGTAAATGGTTGACCCGCATTTAAAGAAAGGGAGCACAGTTAGTTGCAAACGGGCCATGGTATTAGATAGATGGTGTTAGTGTCGGTCTTGAAAGCCCTCCATCAGTGATCAAAGCTCTTTGCATTTGCATTAGTAGGTGTCTCATCAGTGTCAAATTTTTGTATCCCGTTAGGCATGCCATAACCCTGATGGAGGAGCTGGTCTATTTATACTCCTCTTGGTTTTGCTGGATCAGGTCATATCAGTCATTAAATTCTTTCAAGCTTGTCTTGTTTTGTCTTAAGGTCAAAGGTCCTAGGTCTAGGGTTTTGGTCATTTATCCTTGCAAGGTCATGTCTTTGAAAGTCCTTGAGTGCCCAGCAAGCCAGAGGGAGGATTGTAAACATGTTTCTTTGATATTTTCATCATGTACAGTTCATTTTTAACCTTGGATTTAAAAACTCTGTTTTTAAAGCCAAGGTCATGTTAAATTTGTGTAAAAAGAATGAAATTCCAAAAAGTCTTCAAAAGGACAGCAGTAACCCTGGTCCCCTTGCCAAAGTCCCTCAGATGATCTACCTGCAAAAAGAATCAAGTCAAAGCACTCAATGAGTCAAAATCAGGATAAAGGAAACCAAAAATCAGTGTTATAAAGTGTCAAAAGAAAAAACATTAGAAAGTGGGTTTGTAAATGAAATTTTTTCAAATGAGACTTATAAAAGCCCAAATTCCCTCCTTTCACTCTCATTGTGCATTTGAGAGCTTGGAAGAGAAGTTTGAGAGAGTGATTGGAGAGAGGAGCGAAATTGCAGTGATTTCGGGCAGCTGAGTGGTGCATGACCCGTTGAAGGAGGTGCGCGACCCGTCTAGAACCCCTCAGCAGTGCAGAAATACTACGGGCGCGACCCGTTGGGAGGTGCGCGACCCGTTGAATCGTTTGCCTGCAGACTTCAACAACATTCCTTAATCTCCCTTCAAATCATCCAAATTGTTCGAGGTAGGCTCTTTACACATTGTCTTGGAGGTTAATGATGGATGTAAGCCCTCATGCTATGATTTTAACCTCAAATCATGCAAATGAAAAGACTTATATGGCTGCAATATTCATGTGCAAATTGTGCTAGGGTTTATGGTGTTTCAAGCTGTTTTTCCCTTTGATTGGTTTCCTTCCCTTCCCTTTTGCCCACCCTCATATGTACATTTCTTTTCCCCATGATTATTTTATAAACGAAATACAAATCCCCTTCCCATCCCTAAATCACTAAAACTGAAAACCCTACCCCTCTCCCAAAGCATCAAAAAACAAAACCAAGTGAAAACCCTAATTCCCCTCTACCATATGCATATGCAAGATAACAAAAACTGTTGGTAAAATGTCAACATGTGTGGTGTATGGTTTCCCTTTTGTTTTTCCCTATTAAACATGTATGCATATGTTCCCATGTTCACTTTTATGCATGTTTTTCCTCTATGCAATAATCTTTGCAAATGATTTCCCTATTACAAATATGTGTTCCTATATGAATATGATTTGCAAAATTTCCCTTAAAAACTCCCTGTTATTTTTATATATTTCCATTCCTGGTTAAAAAGTTCCCTCCCCTAACATTTCCCTCATGTTTGGTTCCCCTTGAAACAACATAGATTTCAGCGCTTTTTGCAGGCAGAGACAACAGTTTAGTTTGTCCACTTTGCTCCAAAACCATGTCAGAAACCAAAACTTATGAGCAAAGTGATGACCATTCATCATCTACAGAGGTTGAGGAACAGAGGAGGCCTCGTAGAGGGGGTAAGGGAGGACATCATAAGCGGGAGGAGCCTACTTCTTTGGCAGAATTACAAGCCTGTCCTTTGGCAGTGAATTGCTTCCAGTACATGTCTTGCTATCAGTTTTGTGAGAGGATCTCTCGGATTCAGCATCATAGAGAGTTGGCCCGCTTGTTTGTCTTACACCTCCATGATGGACATGTCACTCTGGTAGGGGTGAACTTCACATTGACACCTGAGGTGATCTCACAGGCTACAGGGATACCAAATGTGGGTGAGGTGTGGCCTAAGCGCAGGTTGCTTGATTTTGTTCACTTTGAGCCCTATGTCCGGCCATCATTTGTGAGACTTTTGACGGGTGTTTTCCCATTCAGATTTCTCCGGAGCGAGTATGCTCCCCTCATGAGGCTTATTATGCATTATTTTACCTGTGAGGGCAGATTTTCACAGGTGTATTCATATCACATTCGCCTTTTGATGCATTTCACCCGAGTGAGGATGATGAACATCCCGGTCTTCTTGTTTCATAACATTCAGAGGATGGTGCCCATGTTGCAGAGGAAGACCCTGGCCCAACAGTACAGGAGCCTTTGCCATTATGGTTTGATTCAGCTAGTAGTATTGCATCAATTGACACAGCAGGGCATCTCATGGGAGGAGTTCATCTCCCGTGAGTTTTTCACAGTGCCACCTCAGCCACATCAGGAGGTCATTCATGAGGAGGGAGGACCATCTCAGCAGCTTGATGCTCCCGTCACCCGACATGTCAGCTCCACTCCTTTGGTCACTTATCAGAAAGGCCCAAGGGCCTTATTTGCAGCAGCTAGGCGAGTACTATCTCCACAGCAGGTGGAAGGGGTCTCGCCTTCATCTTCAGCTCAGCGAGTGTTATCTCCACATCAGGTGGAAGGGGCCTCGCTTTCTTCACCAGCACAGGTACTGCAGAGGGGCAAAGAGCCCATGATTCATGAGGATCCGGTGATTGATCTCGAGGCTAGTTCTCCTAGCCAAGAGGCGAAGGAGATCATTCAGCATCTTAGGGCTGAAAATGATGTTTTACAGAGGAGACTCGAGGGTGCCCAATGGACCATCACCTACCTGGAGCAGCGGAACACACAGCTAGAGGAGGAGAAGGCACTTGATGAGCTATGGAGGATTCGTAGCGACCGAGTCTTGAACCGTAGGAGGCCCGGTGATCCATTGCCTGCTGACCGAGAGTCACTGCTCATTCAGGAGAATGCCCACTTGGAGGGGCTATTGGCTAAGGCCAACCAAGAGAAAAAGCTGTTGAGAAACATGAAGAATCACTATTGGGCAAGAATGCATGTATGCAAAGCCAAGATGAAAATGTTCCAAAGGAGGTTGTCCGAGGCTCTTAGGCGGAGGAAGAAGACCAATCCACTCCGTATCTTGGCTGAGGCATCCCTCAAAGATCATGGCACTCACTAGCATCAGCTACAGCACAAATCCCAAAAAAATTTAAGAATTTTGGGTAATTTTGGTATTTTTGGGAAATTTACAGGTTTTGGCTTCTCAACGGGTCTCACCCCTGGTGAGACCCTTTGTCATCGTAGCTCCGTTTTGCAAAAACTCAACATTTCTAGATTGTTCATGTAAAGTTACACATGCCTATGGATGGACTTGAGTTTTTATGGGGATTTGGGCCTCCAAAAGGTCAAAATACAGGCAAAATTTGACTTTCTGCCCCTTTTTTGAGTTGCAAAAGCAGTCTTTGGAGAATTGACTTTTGACTAGGCAAATGACCTCCAAATCCAAAAATTCTAGTTGGGTTGGAAAGTAGACTCAGAGACCTTTCCAACGAGCTATCCTGCACCTAATTCTGACACCAGGAAGGCCTCCAAACAGAGATCCAAAGTGCGCGACCCGTTGAGGAAATGTGCGCGACCCGTTGAGGAAGCTTTGCCAGATTTGACCAGTTCAGCCCAGAAAACGCAGTTTAGCTCCAGTTTGACTTTTTGAGGTGGATGGTGGTCCTCTTGGATGTAATTGTGACACTTTTTGGATATTCTTACTCTTGTTTAACTCTTCTAGAAGATTCTTGCATGTAAAGGGTAAAAATTGAATGTATGAATTGGTTTCCAAGTTTATAGAGGCAAGTTTTTTTGTCTGCCTATTTTCTAGTGCTTAGTTTAGAAGTGGTTCAAACAGCTCCTAGGATAGTGAGCTCGACCCATGGAGGCAGGGAAAGAGGTTAGATCATCTATATTATGTACTTTCTTGCTCATTTTCATGGTTGGACTCTTGAGAGTGAAGCTATCATTGTATTATTCACTTGTATCTCTGCAATTTTTGGCTAAGGAATACCAGGGTTTTGCAGTCATCTTTGGGATTCTTGTGGATTCATGTGTTGATGATGTTTATCTTAATGTACTTGTAAGTGTGTTTATGTGCTTCATCTCCTTTCTTTACTTCTGCATATTAAACAAATGAAGTGATAAAGTATGAATTCATGTCTGCCATGCTCTGCTTTTAAATTTGTTTAATTTCTATGTTTTCTGCTGTCTAAAGCGAATTCAAAGTCATTGTTTGCTCTCTTTAGCTCCTCTTCTTTCTTTCCTAATCATCCACTTCAGCTAAAGGCATCAATACAGGCTCCTACCTCGCCCCAAAGACCCCCCTGCAGAAACTGTGTCAAATCCCCGCACCCTAAATTGCAGCTCCTCAATTTGCCACCAAAAACCCCAAATCAACCTTCAAATCAGTTTACTAGCCTAATATCAGTGTTACCGTGTTGGTCATCTCATCCCATTGAAGATCTACTGAGATTGACCGGAGAGAGCCTTCTCCTGCCCCGTAGGGCTAGCTACGAGGCTGAATGGTTTGATGTAGCCTTGAGGTTTACCTTTCTCAGCCTGAGGTGAAATTTCAAGCGCTAACATACTGGCGACCATACTGGGGAGAACAAACTGATCTTTTGCTCATTGACGTGTTATTTCATAGGTCTTAGACGGATCCTGAAGTTACGCCAGGTAGCCTTCGAAAACGCTCTTTTTTTACATCAGCGTAAGTAGATAAACGTTGCTTCAGTCAATCTCCGTGAGCTTGTGAACATAGCGCTTCATTGACATCTTATCCCCTTGTATTTGTTAACTCTGAGCCGTGGATGATAGGTTGAGAGTTTTCACAGGCTGAATGCTTTTTCTTTCCTAGTCATTTTGAGAAAACAAGCTGGCTACAGATCCTAGACCCATTTTCAGATCTCATTCATGCCCAGCTATTTTTGATTATCTTGAAGATTTAGATTTTGACGAAAGCTTTGAGTTGTCTCTGTTTAAAGCTAAGTCTGAAAGTGCGCTCGATTCTCTAGTTCTTGACCCTGATTTTGCAGTTGTTATTGAGTTTGAGAGACATAATAAATTGGTTGAAAATTTCATCTTAAGACATCTTCAGTCAAGTGTTCAAGCTACTACCCTTGCTGATTTTGTTGAGAGTATCTCTGATCACATTGGATCTACTATCACGGCTCACGAAGAATCTTACCCTCCTTATGTTTCAGTTTCACCTATAATCACCTATCCTGAATCAGCAGTCGGTTCTCCTCCTTCGTCTCCCACACCTCCGACTCCCCCAACTCCACAAACTACACCTCCTCTTATAATAATCCCTGCTATCACAGCTCCTCCACTTCATACTCATCCTACTCCCCCTCCGAGAGCAATGGCTGCCCGGTTTGCCCCATTGGTTTTACCTGCAAATCTTCATGATATGCCAGCTGATTACCAAAGTAAAATTCCCATGTTTGATGGCACTCCACAAAGTATTACAGCTCAGCAACATATCGATAAGATGACCACATTTTTTGATCTATATGAGTTAGATGAAGAAGATGTTACCATGCGGTTATTCGTGCAAACATTTGCAGGAGAAGTTAGAAAATGGTTCAGAGGATTGATAGCTAACAGCATCACTACTTTGGAAGCACTTCAGAATCAGTTTTTAGATCTGTGGGAAATCAGAAAGGATCCGCTTCAAATTAATGCCGAATACAACAACCTCAAGCGTAATTCGGGTGAGTCTGTTCAAGATTACATAATCAGATTCAATACAGTTTATAATGCTATTGCCGATGATTTGAGGCCAACTAGAAAATCAGCACTTCTTAAGTTCCCGGATGGTTTTGATCCGGAGATGGCTTATTCATTGAGAGACAGAGATCCGCCTACGTTGGAGGAGATGCAGAAAATTGCTGTCAGCATTGAGGCAAATTTGAATGACAAAAGAGCAAGGATGAAGGCAGAAAAGCGAGTTACAATCAAGGAGGAAGCATCCACATCAAATCAGGTTCTCCAGCAGGTTGAGCAGATAAAGAGGGCACTTGAAAAGATGACTATTGACAAGCCGGAGCCTCAAATTCGTAATCCTAATTTCAGAGGTCAACAGCAGCAACAATATAGGATCAAGCAGCGCGAAACAAAGGCACAAGACACAGCAGCTCAGCAGCAAATGAAACCACCTTTTCAGCAGAATTTTGTTAGTCAAGAGTCTGAAGATGAGGGTGATAATGTTGGCGAGGAAAATCATTTCTTCACCCTTGATGATATGCCTACATATATCACGGAAGAAGATGAGTTGGTGAGTGATTCTGTCTTTCCCCAAGATGAGCATTATATTTTGTCAAATGATACAATACTTGAAGAAGAATCTGAAGAATATCAAAGAGGGTACTTGAATGCATTATCAGCGCAGCAAGGACAGCAAAGGCAATTGAGAAGCCGAGCTATTCCAATAAATCCCGTGCAAAAAAGGAAAGACATGGCAGCAAGGAATGACTCTGTTTCATCAAAAGGAAAAGACATAGTCGGTCCATCAACAACTCAAACATCACCAGCAGCAAAGATTGACCAGCCATCAAATGCACCGAAGGATAAAGTTGAAAAAAGAGATAATCCGGCAAAAGAAGGTGAGAAGTTTCTAGTTTTCAGTTTGGAGAATGAGATTGCAAAGTTGAAGATATCTATTCCTTTGACGAAGGTCATGAAGAATGCCACTTACCGAGGTCATGAAGAATGCCACTTACAGGAACGCAGTTCTACAGGAACGCAGTCTACAGGAACGCAGGCTACAGGAACACAGTCATCTACAGGGAAGCGGGTGCCTCACAAAAAAGGTGGCCAATTAAAGAGGTAACCCTGAACTCTTCATGCAACTCGTTAGTAGAAGTGGCAAGACCATCGTCCACAGTCGGATCATAAAGATATTGGTGGAATTGTTGTTTGCTGTGCCTATGCTGTCGTTCTACAGGATGTCGGTATAAGTAGACTGTGTTGAATTTTGTGAATTATGTGCATGCTCTGTCTTAATAGACCAAATCTCTTTTGCATTTGCCACCTTTAATTAAAACGACCGTGTTCATCATGCCGGGTGGGTTTATAAGACGGGAACCTACTGATTCAACCAAACTAAGGGAAAACCCGGCAATGGTAGAGCTCTTCACCAGAGCACAATGGATGCCTTTTTGTGATAAGCTGCAGGGCTACGATGATGAAGTGGCCGAGGAATTCTTGCAGGCTCTGAAGCCTAAATCTCAGACACTGGCCACAGTGAACTTCAGAGGTCTAAGCCTCAAGCTCACCCTGGAACATATCAGTCGGATCACAAAACTTCCTATGGATCTTCCGTGGGATAAAGAGGAGAGAAAGCTGAGTCAGCAGGCAAAGAAAGAATTCTTTCCACCTGAGGAAGAATTCTCGGAGGACAAAAATGGGGTGCGAAGAACGAGCCTGTTGCCACCTTGGAATGAAGTCAGTTTGCAAATCATGAAATATATTACTTGTGAAGGTCGTTTCAGCATCGTGTATGCATATCACTTTCGGCTGCTCACTGAGTTGAGGCACCGAATTGACCTTCCTGTAGAACAAAAACTGAGCATCCCTTATTACCTCCTACAGTCTCTAATGTAGTGTGCTACAAAGCTGAAAGAGGGAATACCAGATCAGATAGCCCACCATGGGTTGATCAAGCTTCTTGTGGAGGATGCATTGCATTCATATCAGGTTCCCCTCTCATGGGAATCCTTCCGGAATTTGACAAAAGATGGGGACATTAAGATGTTGATCGAAGAAACGGGTTCCTCCAGCAGTGAGGAACAAGAAGCAGTGGCCGAGGGACAGAGAGAAGAAGGCCAAGAGACCCCGACAACAGTACAGAACAAAGAACAAAGGAAGAAGCATGAGGAAAAGGAGGACAAAGAAAAAGGTGGCACACCTATCCTGTCAGCAAGGGAAAAGAGGATGAAGAGCAGAATGGACAAAGCTGAGGTGGTCCACGTCAGCCCAAGTACCTCAACAGCACTTGCAACCGAAGCAAAAAGCAAAACTCAGGCAGGCAAGCAAGCAGAGGTGGAGACACCTGTGTCTACAGGAAAGCAAAAACAGGCTTCTACAGGAAGCCCAAAAGCAAAGACCAAGGCTTCTACAGGAAGCCCGAAAATCGTTGAGAAACAGGCTTCTACAGGAAGCCCAAAAATGGAGACAAAGGCTTCTACAGGAAGCCCGAAATTGCAAAAACAGGCTTCTACAGGAAGCCCGAAGACAGAGACAAGGGCTTATACAGGAAGCCCGAAATTGGAAAAAGGGGCTTCTACAAGAAGCCCGAGAGTCATTGAGAAACAGCCTCCTACAGGAAGCCTGAAGATAGAGAGAGGGCCTTCTACAGGAAGCCCGGGAGTGGCTAAAGCCGGGTCTTCTACAGGAAGCCCAAAAGCGGGAAAGAAAGAATCTTCTACAGGAGGCCCGGAAGTGGGCAAAGCAGGGTCTTCTACGGGAAGCCCGAAATCTGAAAAGGAGGGGCCCTCTACAAGGAGCTCTGAGAGAGCAAAACGCAAGAAAGAGAAGGCTGGTATTCTAGAGAAGGAGGCAGCAGCAGCGCTGGCCGCCCTCAGTACAACTCCAAAGCCAAAGGAGAAGAGAGAGAGGGAGACCCCTCTACCATCTGAAGCCAGGAGAAGCAAGAGGATAACCACGGGCAAGCCACAGCCTCCACCTGGCAGCCAAACCATTTTAGGGGATGTCCCTACTTCACCCAGTGCAAGAACCCCCTCTAAAACAGCAGCCACCCCCGAGAAGGGGAGCCTAAAAATAACTTCCTGGACACGAAAAATAGGCCAATCGCCTTCCGAAGCCCGGCTCAAGGAAATAGGAAAGGGGGAAGAAGCATCACCTTCGTCACCACTAGGGGCAGCAAAGGCAGGGCCGACAAAAACGGGAAAGGAAGAAGCGCCACCCTCGGCAGAAAAGGTAGGGCCACCAAAAACAGGACAGGAAAAGCATGCTCCGGGCTCTAGTTCTCGGCCAAAGACGAGGAGCCAGGGCAAAGTTGCTCAAGGATGAGCAAATAGTTTCGCTGGGGGGTGATGATGAGCCCCAATTTTTGGTACAATTTGGGCTCATTTTGCCTACTTGCTCTTCTCAAACCATTCATTTTTTATTGCTTATGCATTCATTTCTTGGTTTATTCGTGTTGTTTGTAGGAAGAAGGGTAGGCATTCTATCCACGTGACTAATTCATGATGATTTCAGGTTTTGGCATTAAAAGGGAGCAAAGACCACGAAAAAGGAGACAAGGAGACAATGAGGTGGCACTGCTGGTTTTTAGGAGAGGATGTCCACGGTCTTGGGGACCTTCCTCGTAATTCCCACCATAGCTCCGAGCTCCAATCCATCTCCCCACCGAGCTTAGAGGCAGCCAACTGTTCTACAGGAACAGCAGTTATAACTGTTCTACAGGAACAGCAGTTATGACTGTCCTACAAGATCAACAGTTTAAACTTCAGTTGGACAGCCGAGCTCCACAAATCAAGGACACCTGTTGGATGATCATTTTGCATAAATACTGAGGCCGTAGCCTTGGATAGAAGCTTTTTGAACTTTTGTATTGCTCTTGTAATTTGGAAGTACGAGCTACAGCTCGGTGTTTGTTCCTTTTGTAAGCCATTTTGGCATGTCATCAGACTTTCGTTTATGAATAAAGGTAGGCAGATTTTGATCTCATTCTGAGTTTCTAAGGGAGCTATAGCTCTCAGGTTAGGGCCCAACCTGAGAGCAATAGATCTCCTCGGTGTTGTAATGTTATTTGCATTTCGTTCCAGCACTTTGAGTTTTTACTTTGACATGCAATTTGAATTTACAGTCTGTTAATTTAGTCTTTTTCATGAGCTGAGATAGGATTAGTTTATGGTGATTTGCTTTCAGTTGCTTAGGTTCGATAGGAGGATAGTTATAAATTATTGGAGCTCCAGCAAAAGGTTGTTAAGGCTCACTGCCATCTCTGTTAGGGATTGGGGTACAGTCCATAACCAACCACCAAAAAGAAACGCAGTTCTTCTCACTTCCATGCAAGCTGCAACATAGACATTTTCGTTGAAGATCCATCCATGCACTTTTGACACTGAACCATACTTCTACATTTCACTTCCATGCACGAGTTTCATTTCTTGGTTTTCCATTGCTGTTCATAGGTTTCATGGCATAGTTATCATAGGTTAATGAATTCTTGTTTTTGGTGCATAAGTCATTTGTTTCATTTACGCTACTCCATATCATTCCACTTTCTTCTTCTTCTTCTTGATCTCTCCTAAAGTCACCCATTCGTCCTCTGTCCAGCTCATTTACCCTCCAACTCATCCATTATTCACTTAGCCCCATCTACTTAAACTTTCGTTGATCCCATCCTTCCAACCATCAACCCACTGCATGCACTCCTCCTCCATCTGATTTCTCTGCTCCTGAGCCATCACCATCTCCATCTCCATCTCACCTATCCTTCCACACCACTCCAACACTTCACCATCTCCCAAAACCTTCCACGGCCAACATCCTGTAGAATTGCACAGACTTCCTGTAGAAATCTCTGAGTTTCCTGTAGGATCCCCTGCAGACTTCCTGTAGAAGCCTACAAACTCGGTTGCTGAGCATCCGAACGTGGTAGACTTCTGTGGACTGATGCTAGAGACCCTCTGGGACCTCCCCTAGCCATCCTGACCTTGCCCATGCTTTCCTTCCATTCCAACCGCTCCTGCACAACCAAACCCTAATCAAAAGCATCATCACAATAAATCCAACCACTTAATGAAAAAATACAAAAACATGTCTTTTCAGATGCAAGTAGCTTAGATGCATGTATTTCAGTTCACTACAAGTAATGGCATTCTTGGTAGTAGTTTCATTCACAGTTTTGCATTGTAAGGGTCTAGCTAGTCAAATTAGGGTTTACTAGGGTTTTCATGCTTTATTGGCTTTCAGTTTCTTTCTGCAATTAGACTAGTCTCCTTTGAGTTAGCTTTCATCCATCATTCATAAAGCTTCTTCTGTGAGCATATAGAAGTTGGCTTGAGCCCTAGCGGACTTGTGCCAGCTGACCAAGTGACAGCTGCGACAAGAGCTAGTACTTGTGCATACAGCATCGTCGCTTCCAAGTTTGTACGAACTACCGGGTTGATAAAATTAGAGATAGGAAGCTCCAGGAGTTGTAGCATTATTGCTACAATACTGGAGCCCACCATCTTTTTGGCGCCGTTGCCGGGGAAGCGTCAGAGTATTAGTAATTGTTGCTTTTCTTCTACTTTCTTACTCTTGCCTTCTGCTAAGTAGTTTACTTCATTTCCATTCTGCAAAAGTAGCATAGACATTTCCTGCTTTCATAGATTAGCATTTCCTGCTTTCATAGATTAGCATTTCCTTTCTGCAAGCGTAGACTAGCATTTCCATTCTTGCAATTTCATTTGAGCAAAGTAGATTAGTTCTTTCCTGCTTTCAGTTTAATTTCGCATCTTTCATAGTTAGTTGTAGATCAATCTGTCTCAGTTTTGCAGGTACCAAAAGAAAAGCAAAGCAAAAGCAATCAAAAGAAAAAGAAAGTCTTTTCCATTTCATGCCTCGTAGGAACCGAGATAGATCAGGCAAATTCCTACCAAACACCCCCACCACATCACTGAGTCACCCTTCTCTCTTCTTTGGTGACAGTGACCCAGAAGAACCTATAGGTGAACATCCTGAGATATCCAAAGACCTTATAGTAGAAGAAGAGTTAGAGACCACTCCATCTGAAGCTATGGCTGACAATAGAAGAGAAGATGAGAGAATAGAAGGTGCCTTCCCCATCCGAGAGACCAATGGAGAGATGAAAATGAAGAACATTAGCCCCTCCGCCTTACCTCACTTCCATGGGCTGACCACTGAAGATCCGGATACCTTCCTGTTTGAGTTTGTTGTCCTTTGTAGAACCTATGACTATACTGAAGATGAGCAAAAGCTGAAACTTTTCCCTTCCACTCTTAAGGATGCAGCACTACGCTGGTTCATGGGCTTACCTGGGAATAGTATCACCACTTGGGCTCAGATGCAGCAAGCTTTCAATACCAAGTACCGGGATTACTGTAGGTCCAAGGAAACAAAGGGGGAAATCTTTCGGATGTCCATGGGAAATGATGAGTCCTTAGAGGATTATGAGGAGAGGTTCCAACTAAGCTATAAGCGGGCCAGGTGCACACTTGACCCTGAATCCCTCAAGTTGGTCCTGCTCCGAGGAGTCCCTGAAGACCTCTTAGATACCCTTCACATGTTAGCTGGGGGGGACATTTACCAACTGCCTTATGAGGACATCAAGACTGTGTTTAGAAACCACTCCAGGGCAGCTCGGAAACGAGGTAGAGGAAACCACCTCTCAACTAGTGTCCCTTTCTCCAAACATGAGCTTGCAAATCAATTAGAAGATCTTAAGAGTGAGGTGAGACAAACCATTGCCATGCAGCTTGACACATTCAGGATTCAGCAAAAGAAAGAAGAGGCTGAGAGAGCCTTGGCTGTCTTCTGCCCTAGGTGCACAAGGAGGCACCCTAAGAACGAATGTCCATTGCATTCGGTTGAAGTGTGTTTCGTTTGTGAGGAGGACCATCCCACAAATCAGTGTCCAACCTTACCTGGGTTTAAAGCCATGTACCAAGGGACAGAAGCTCCCACAGAGCCTCTCTATTACCTCAACCAAAGGAGGCCACAGGGATCTAGACCTTATCAGCAGGGGATGCAAGGGGCATCTCAAGCTTATTACAGCCCCAACCAATCGACTCCTATGCCTTCCTGGGGTCCCCCTGCTCATCCTTCATGGTCCATGCCTCCTCCATGGTCTTATCCACCTCAGTACCCCACTCAACCTACTTCTCATTCATATCACTCACATGCCCAGCCACAGCCTCAATGGAATGCACCTCAGTCGGGGTGGAGGCCCCAATACAACACTCCTCCTGCCATCTTGCCTCCACCACCAGTTCAACCTCAGCCATTACCTCCTGCTCCTCCAAGGCAACCTCAAATGCCTGCTCAACCGAACCCGAACCCCAACAATAGACAGGCCCAGCAGGTATACACTGGGGAAACCTCATGCCCTACCTATGCTGTGGAGATCCAGGAGATCAATCTTCGATCTGGAAAGACTCTACCAGATCGCCAACCTCCTCCCCCAGAGGATGAGGAAGATAAACAGGAAAGTGAACCAAAGGCTATTCCACCCTTTCCTGAGAGACTAACAGCCACCACACAACCCAACCCAGAGGAGGATGAGCTTCTGGGTGAGCTCAAGCAGTTGTGTGTAAAAATACCACTTCTCCAAGCCATCAAGGATGTGCCAATATACAACAAACTGGTTAAGGAGAAGTGTTTCAAACACCCAGGCAGACGGAAGAAAGATGCCTCAACTATCAATGTCATAGGACAACTGTCTGACCTTATGTTAGGACAAGTCATCTGCCCAAAGTACCTAGATCCTGGAAGTCCTGTAGTAGATGTTCACATCAATGGCACCATTATACCTCACACCTTGATTGATCTGGGGGCTGCCATTAATGTGATGACCAGGGATACCATGCTTAAGCTTAATCTTCAGGGTTCCTTGAGGAAGACCTCGACAGTACTGCAATTAGCAGATCGCTCCACCGTGACTCCCGAAGGGATTGTGGAGGATGTCTTGGTCTCTATTGACTCTTGGGAATACCCTGCAGACTTCCTGGTTCTGCAACCAAAGGCCAAGCTTACTGGATATCCTCTCATTTTGGGAAGGCCTTGGTTAGCTACTGCAGATGCTTACATAAGTTGTCGTGCAGGAAACATGACCATCAAAAATGGTCCCATGTCCAAGCAGCTAGTCCTATACCCTCCTGCCCAACCCTCCTTAGAGCATGACTTACCACTCTGGTTGGAAGAAGGAGAGGAAGACGAGGTGTACTCAGCACCTCTGTGCACCTTAGATACCACTAGAAGAGACCCCCCAACCGAGGATGACTTGATCGAGACCTTGATCCAGAATCCACCTTCCAGTGCACTACCCTTAGAGAAATTGGTGGAGGATGCCCAAGCCAGCACCTTAGTGGATCTTTGTACAACCAACCCTGTTACTCCCAGAGTCAAGAATGTGGAGTTCGGCCCTGAGAAAGCATTGAAGATCAGCTCCTCCCTATCTCCTTCCCAGGAAAAGGAGCTGTGTAGTCTGTTGGCCAACCACCTAGATGCTTTTGCTTGGAGCTATAAGGAAATGAAAGGAGTCCATCCTTCGGTCTGTACCCATCATATATACATCAAAGAGGATTGTAAACCGGTTAGGCAACCTCAGAGGAGAATGAATCCAGCCCTTAAGGACATTGTCAAGGAAGAATTGCAAAAACTGTTGGATGCCGGATTCATCTACCCCATCTCAGATAGTGAATGGGTGTCCCCTCTAGTGTTGGTTCCCAAGAAAAATGGGAAATGGAGAATCTGTGTGGACTACCGAGAACTGAACAAAGCTACCAAGAAGGACCATTTCCCTCTACCTTTCATAGATCAAGTGTTGGATGGACTGGCAGGAAAGAAGTTCTTCTCTTTCCTGGATGGGTTTAGCGGGTACAACCAAATCCAAATCAGCCCGGAAGACCAAGATAAGACCACCTTCACTTGTCCTTGGGGTACCTTTGCCTATCGAGTCCTTCCCTTTGGGCTATGCAATGCTCCTGCTACCTTTCAGAGAGCTGTCTTGAGCATCTTCTCGGAGCTGGTCCATGATGCAGTAGAAATCTATATGGATGACTTTACTCCTTATGGGGCCAACTTCCAGGAAGCATTGTCCAACCTGGGAAAAGTCCTAACCAAATGCACCGAGATGAACTTGTCCCTTAGTCCTGAAAAATGTGAATTCCTAATGACTGAAGGGACCGTGCTAGGCCATACCATTTCTTGCCAAGGATTGCAGGTGGATCCTAACAAAATTGCTCTCATCAAGAGGGTTCCACCTCCTCAAAAGGTAAGGGATGTCCGGAGTTTCTTGGGATTAGCAGGATACTACCGGAGATTCATTAAAGATTTCAGCAAGCTAGCCTCGCCATTGTTTGGCCTGTTGGCAAAAGATGTGGAGTTTAATTGGACTGACGATTGTCAGAGGGCTTTAAATGAATTAAAGGACAAGTTGGTGTCAGCCCCAATCCTGAGAGGTCCAAACTGGGCCCTACCTTTCCACATCCACACTGATGCCTCGAACAAAGCCATAGGTGCAGCTTTAGGACAAGTTGAGCAAAAACTTCCATATGCCATTTACTTTGTTAGCAAAAACTTGTCCAAAGCTGAGCTGAATTACACTGTAACCGAGAAAGAATTCTTGGCTGTGGTCCATGCATTGAACAAGTTCCGACATTATATTACTGGTTACCAGACCTTTGTACATACTGACCATGCTGCTATTAGATATTTAATGAATAAACCAGATGTGAATGCTCGTATTATTAGATGGTTACTTTTATTGCAGCAGTTTGATTTGACCATTGTTGACAAACCAGGTAGAGAAAATGTTGTTGCTGACTTTTTATCTAGATTGGATTTGTCTGCAGATGAGGATGGAACAGTGGATGACCAGATGCCCGATGAACATCTGTTTGCTATTTCAGTACTCTCTCCATGGTTTGCTGATATAGCAAACTATCTTGTTTCAGCACAGTTCCCTCCACACCTATCTTCCAGAGAGAAGAGCAGAATCATCAGAAAAAGTGCCTCATTTACTTGGATCGGGGGCAATCTGTTCAAGCTTGGCCCCGATCAGATCTTAAGGCGTTGTGTAAGGGAGGAGGAAGTCTTTGATATCCTCCTCACTTGTCATGATGGGCCTTGTGGAGGACATTTTGCAGCAAAGAGAACTGCCTTCAAAATCCTGCAGGCAGGCTACTATTGGCCCACACTTCATCAAGATGTCAGAAGATATGTCAGTCAGTGTGACCAATGCCAAAGAATGGGGAAACCGACCCAAAGGGATGAGATGCCTCTCCAACCTCAAGTGACTCTTGAGCCATTTGAGAAGTGGGGCATGGACTTTGTGGGCCCAATCAACCCCTCTTCGAGGCAAAGGACTTACATCATTGTGTGTACTGACTATTTGACAAAGTGGGCAGAGACCAAAGCAATCAAAGCAGCAACAGAAGAAAAGGTGGCCGAGTTCCTAAGAGAAAACATCTTCTATAAGTTTGGCTATCCAAGAGAGCTGGTCACCGATCAAGGGAGCCAGTTCACCTCCAACCTGGTTGAAGATCTCCTAGCTCATCACAAGATCAAGCATAGGACTTCCACCCCTTATCACCCTCAAGCAAATGGGCAGGTGGAAGTCACCAATAGAGCATTAGAAGGGATCTTGACTAAAGTGGTGAGCAGCAGCAGAAAGGACTGGGCAGATCGCCTGGTTGAAGCCACATGGGCTTACAACACCACTTGGAAGACCACCACCGGCTTCACACCGTATGAGCTGGTCTATGGGAAGAAAGCTTTGCTGTCCATTGAGTTTGAATACAACACTTTGAGGATGGCAGCTCAGCTGGACCTAGATCTCAGCCATGCACAACAAGAAAGGCTACTGCAGCTGAATGGCCTGGATGAGCACCGAATGCAGGCCCTCCTTCACTCAGAAGTGGTTCAACTTCAGAGAAAGGTGTGGCATGACCAACATCTCCATGACAAGCAATTTCAGCCGGGAGATTGGGCTTTGTTGTATGACTCCAGATACAAAGATTTCAAGGGGAAGCTGAGAACCAGATGGCTAGGACCATATGCAGTGGAGAAATGCCATGACAATGGATCTGTCCTCATTCGAACCATTGATGAGGAAGCCATTCCCATGCTTGTCAATGGGCATCGTTTGAAGATCTACAGGAGACCTCTCTCAAGACAAGAGTTCATCAAAACTATGGAGAAATCTGTATTGGTCATAGAGAAGGGTTCTGCCTCTGCTTTTGGCATACCCTGAGGGATATAAAAAAAAAAAAAAAAGGAAAAAAAAAATAAAGATCCTTGGGTGAAAACCTCTCTGAGGCGCCCAAGGCAGGTAGTAGGGGTGAAAACCTCATTGAGGCGCCCCTATTGTCTTTCAAAAAAAAAAAAAAAAAAAAGAAAAGGTGAAAAAGATCCTTGAGTGAAAACCTCTCTGAGGCGCTCAGGGCAGATGGCACGGGTGAAAACCTCTTTGAGGCGCCCCTGTTATCTTTCAAAAAAAAAAAAAAAAAAAAAGAGAAAAAAGAAAAAAAACAATAAGCAAAATATGGTAAAATTGCATGCAGGTTGCAGATGTTCTATGGAGGAGAGGAAGCCCTCAACTCAAAGCCAAGGGTCCTTATCATGCTGTCAAGGAACCTCACCAGCACCTCCTCCAAGGGTACCCATGTTTTTTCAAGGTATGTGCAATTTTATCATGGTTTGAATCTTCTACAGGAAGATGCTGTCTTTCTACAGGAAGATGCAGTCTTTCTACAGGAAGGCGCGGATTTTCTACAGGAAAGTACAGACTTTCTACAGGAAGGCCGAACTTTCTACAGGAAGCTCTGTGTTCTACAGGAAACTTCCTGTAGGAGTTTTGGACGGCCAGAATTCATCTTAAAAGGAGATTTAGCGACTATGGATTGGTTTGGATGCATGCAAGCCTCTGTTGGCACCCTTGCACATTGCTGTCACCTTGCTCCACCATCCTTGTCGACATGCGACCAAGTCCCTGCACCAACAAAGAAGATCGATGAGTTCTCGCGGGAAAGCCATTTTCAAAGTTAAACAAATGCTGGGATCTCATACCACAGGCATCAAGAGCTCCGGGAACGTGATTGAAAAGCCAGAGCCTCCGTCGTGCAGCATGCACCCAAGGAGAAAGGACTGTTACGAGACACCTCGCGGGAATCCTGTAACAGTTCAACCTGCTCGAGTGGATACCATTCACAGCACCGCCATCTGAAATGAAACGCGGGCGCATGCAAGCAAAACATCCACTCCATCGTTGGCAGCCTGTAACCACGAGCCTCCGGGTCTGTGTAAGTCGCATGCAGCAGGTAGATCCACTCACCATCGTCCAAGAACTGGAAAAATCGTGTGCAGCCACGCAGGTAAGTGTCTCAACCCTTCCTTCCATCAAATCGCATGAATTTTACTTTGAAATTGTTTGCATAGCGTAAAATTGAATGGTTGAGCGGCCGTATGGCCAGTCGACTGGCCACGTCGGCTAGTTAAAGTGTAATTGGATGTTTGGGTGGCGGCCACGACAAAGAGAATGAACGGCACGCACGTGAGAACACTCTCGTCAGAAGCATGAGTTTAACAGGAAAAGGCGGCGGCAAATCTGTGGGAATGGATGCGGCAGCAAGTGAATACGCAGGCGGATGATGGATGACGTCGCCCAACGGTCCGGCGGGGACAGCTCATCCCCCGCGCCACGGATTGCGCCGATTCAAAATCTAATCGGCTAGATCATGCGCATGCATTTATCATCCAACACTTCAAACTCGGGTGGCTATTCTGATCTCCTCTGCACTTTGATACGCCGAGCTGTTGGCTACCAGAACGCCGGTAAAGCACACCTCGAGCGCGGGCCAACTACAGTCCTCCCCGAGAATTGCGCACTGCTTCTACAGGAACGCAGTTCTACAGGAACGCAGTTCTACAGGAACGCAGTTCTACAGGAACGCAGTCTACAGGAACACAGGCTACAGGAACACAGTCATCTACAGGGAAGCGGGTGCCTCACGAAAAAGGTGGCCAATTAAAGAGGTAACCCTGAACTCTTCATGCAACTGGTTAGTAGAAGTGGCAAGACCATCGTCCACAGTCGGGTCATAAAGATATTGGTGGAATTGTTGTTTGCTGTGCCTATGCTGTCGTTCTACAGGATGTCGGTATAAGTAGACTGTGTTGAATTTTGTGGATTATGTGCATGCTCTGTCTTAATAGACCAAATCTCTTTTGCATTTGCCACCTTTAATTAAAACGACCGTGTTCATCATGCCGGGTGGGTTTATAAGACGGGAACCCACTGATTCAACCAAACTAAGGGAAAACCCGGCAGTGGTAGAGCTCTTCACCAGAGCACAATGGATGCCTTTTTGTGATAAGCTGCAGGGCTACGATGATGAAGTGGCCGAAGAATTCTTGCAGGCTCTGAAGCCTAAATCTCAGACACTGGCCACAGTGAACTTCAGAGGTCTAAGCCTCAAGCTCACCCCGGAACATATCAGTCGGATCACAGAACTTCCTATGGGTCTGCCGTGGGATAAAGAGGAGAGAAAGCTGAGTCAGCAGGCAAAGAAAGAATTCTTTCCACCTGAGGAAGAATTCTCGGAGGACAAAAATGGGGTGCGAAGAACGAGCCTGTTGCCACCTTGGAATGAAGTCAGTTTGCAAATCATGAAATATATTACTTGTGAAGGTCGTTTCAGCATCGTGTATGCATATCACTTTCGGCTGCTCACTGAGTTGAGGCACCGAATTGACCTTCCTGTAGAACAAAAACTGAGCATCCCTTATTACCTCCTGCAGTCTCTAATGGAGTGTGCTACAAAGCTGAAAGAGGGAATACCAGATCAGATAGCCCACCATGGGTTGATCAAGCTTCTTGTGGAGGATGCATTGCATTCATATAAGGTTCCCCTCTCATGGGAATCCTTCCGGAATTTGACAAAAGATGGGGACATTAAGATGTTGATCGAAGAAACGGGTTCCTCCAGCAGTGAGGAACAAGAAGCAGTGGCCGAGGGACAGAGAGAAGAAGGCCAAGAGACCCCGACAACAGTACAGAAGAAAGAACAAAGGAAGAAGCATGAGGAAAAGGAGGACAAAGAAAAAGGTGGCACACCTATCCTGTCAGCAAGGGAAAAGAGGATGAAGAGCAGAATGGACAAAGCTGAGGTGGTCCACGTCAGCCCAAGTACCTCAACAGCACCTGCAACCAAAGCAAAAAGCAAAACTCAGGCAGGCAAGCAAGCAGAGGTGGAGACACCTGTGTCTACAGGAAAGCAAAAACAGGCTTCTACAGGAAGCCCAAAAGCAAAGACCAAGGCTTCTACAGGAAGCCCGAAAATCGTTGAGAAACAGGCTTCTACAGGAAGCCCAAAAACGGAGACAAAGGCTTCTACAGGAAGCCCGAAATTGCAAAAACAGGCTTCTACAGGAAGCCCGAAGACAGAGACAAGGGCTTCTACAGGAAGCCCGAAATTGGAAAAAGGGGCTTCTACAAGAAGCCCGAGAGTCATTGAGAAACAACCTCCTACAGGAAGCCTGAAGATAGAGAGAGGGCCTTCTACAGGAAGCCCGGGAGTGGCTAAAGCCGGGTCTTCTACAGGAAGCCCAAAAGCGGGAAAGAAAGAATCTTCTACAGGAGGCCCGGAAGTGGGCAAAGCAGGGTCTTCTACGGGAAGCCCGAAATCTGAAAAGGAGGGGCCCTCTACAAGGAGCTCTGAGAGAGCAAAACGCAAGAAAGAGAAGGCTGGTATTCTAGAAAAGGAGGCAGCAGCAGCGCTGGCCGCCCTCAGTACACCTCCAAAGCCAAAGGAGAAGAGAGAGAGGGAGACCCCTCTACCATCTGAAGCCAGGAGAAGCAAGAGGATAACCACGGGCAAGCCACAGCCTCCACCCGGCAGCCAAACCATTTTAGGGGATGTCCCTACTTCACCCAGTGCAAGAACCCCCTCTAAAACAGCAGCCACCCCCGAGAAGGGGAGCCCAAAAATAACTTCCTGGACACGAAAAATAGGCCAATCGCCTTCCGAAGCCCGGCTCAAGGAAATAGGAAAGGGGGAAGAAGCATCACCTTCGTCACCACCAGGGGCAGCAAAGGCAGGGCCGCCAAAAACGGGAAAGGAAGAAGCGCCACCCTCGGCAGAAAAGGCAGGGCCACCAAAAACAGGACAGGAAAAGCATGCTCCGGGCTCTAGTTCTCGGCCAAAGACGAGGAGCCAGGGCAAAGTTGCTCAAGGATGAGCAAATAGTTTAGCTGGGGGGTGATGATGAGCCCCAATTTTTGGTACAATTTGGGCTCATTTTGCCTACTTGCTCTTCTCAAACCATTCATTTTTTATTGCTTATGCATTCATTTCTTGGTTTATTCGTGTTGTTTGTAGGAAGAAGGGTAGGCATTCTATCTACGTGACTAATTCATGATGATTTCAGGTTTTGGCATTAAAAGGGAGCAAAGACCACGAAAAAGGAGACAAGGAGACAATGAGGTGGCACTGCTGGTTTTTAGGAGAGGATGTCCACGGTCTTGGGGACCTTCCTCGTAATTCCCACCATAGCTCCGAGCTCCAATCCATCTCCCCACCGAGCTTAGAGGCAGCCAACTGTTCTACAGGAACAGCAGTTATAACTGTTCTACAGGAACAGCAGTTATGACTGTCCTACAGGATCAGCAGTTTAAACTTCAGTTGGACAGCCGAGCTCCACAAATCAAGGACACCTGTTGGATGATCATTTTGCATAAATACTGAGGCCGTAGCCTTGGATAGAAGCTTTTTGAACTTTTGTATTGCTCTTGTAATTTGGAAGTACGAGCTACAGCTCGGTGTTTGTTCCTTTTGTAAGCCATTTTGGCATGTCATCAGACTTTCGTTTATGAATAAAGGCAGGCAGATTTTGATCTCATTCTGAGTTTCTAAGGGAGCTATAGCTCTCAGGTTAGGGCCCAACCTGAGAGCAATAGATCTCCTCGGTGTTGTAATGTTATTTGCATTTCGTTCCAGCACTTTGAGTTTTTACTTTGACATGCAATTTGAATTTACAGTCTGTTAATTTAGTCTTTTTCATGAGCTGAGATAGGATTAGTTTATGGTGATTTGCTTTCAGTTGCTTAGGTTCGATAGGAGGATAGTTATAAATTATTGGAGCTCCAGCAAAAGGTTGTTAAGGCTCACTGCCATCTCTGTTAGGGATTGGGGTGCAGTCCATAACCAACCACCAAAAAGAAACGCAGTTCTTCTCACTTCCATGCAAGCTGCAACATAGACATTTTCGTTGAAGATCCATCCATGCACTTTTGACACTGAACCATACTTCTACATTTCACTTCCATGCACGAGTTTCATTTCTTGGTTTTCCATTGCTGTTCATAGGTTTCATGGCACAGTTATCATAGGTTAATGAATTCTTGTTTTTGGTGCATAAGTCATTTGTTTCATTTACGCTGCTCCATATCATTCCACTTTCTTCTTCTTCTTCTTGATCTCTCCTCAAGTCACCCATTCGGCCTCTGTCCAGCTCATTTACCCTCCAACTCATCCATTATTCACTTAGCCCCATCTACTTAAACTTTCGTTGATCCCATCCTTCCAACCATCAACCCACTGCATGCACTCCTACTCCATCATATTTCTTTGCTCCTGAGCCATCACCAGCTCCATCTCCATCTCACCTATCCTTCCACACCACTCCAACACTTCACCATCTCCCAAAACCTTCCACGGCCAACATCCTGTAGAATTGCACAGACTTCCTGTAGAAATCTCTGAGTTTCCTGTAGGATCCCCTGCAGACTTCCTGTAGAAGCCTGCAAACTCGGTTGCTGAGCATCCGAATGTGGTAGACTTCTATGGACTGATGCTAGAGACCCTCTGGGACCTCCCCTAGCCATCCTGACCTTGCCCATGCTTTCCTTCCATTCCAACCGCTCCTGCACAACCAAACCCTAATCAAAAGCATCATCACAATAAATCCAACCACTTAATGAAAAAATACAAAAACATGTCTTTTCAGATGCAAGTAGCTTAGATGCATGTATTTCAGTTCACTACAAGTAATGGCATTCTTGGTAGTAGTTTCATTCACAGTTTTGCATTGTAAGGGTCTAGCTAGTCAAATTAGGGTTTACTAGGGTTTTCATGCTTTATTGGCTTTTAGTTTCTTTCTGCAATTAGACTAGTCTCCTTTGAGTTAGCTTTTGTCCATCATTCATAAAGCTTCTTCTGTGAGCATATAGAAGTTGGCTTGAGCCCTAGCGGACTTGTGCCAGCTGACCAAGTGACAGCTGCGACAAGAGCTAGTACTTGTGCATACAGCACCGTCGCTTCCAAGTTTGTACGAACTACCGGGTTGATAAAATTAGAGATAGGAAGCTCCAGGAGTTGTAGCATTATTGCTACAATACTGGAGCCCACCATCTTTTTGGCGCCGTTGCCGGGGAAGCGTCAGAGTATTAGTAATTGTTGCTTTTCTTCTACTTTCTTACTCTTGCCTTCTGCTAAGTAGTTTACTTCATTTCCATTCTGCAAAAGTAGCATAGACATTTCCTGCTTTCATAGATTAGCATTTCCTGCTTTCATAGATTAGCATTTCCTTTCTTCAAGCGTAGACTAGCATTTCCATTCTTGCAATTTCATTTGAGCAAAATAGATTAGTTCTTTCCTGCTTTCAGTTTAATTTCGCATCTTTCATAGTTAGTTGTAGATCAATCTGTCTCAGTTTTGCAGGTACCAAAAATAAAAGCAAAGCAAAAGCAATCAAAAGAAAAAAAAAGTCTTTTCCATTTCATGCCTCGTAGGAACCGAGATAGATCAGGCAAATTCCTACCAAACACCCCCACCACATCACTAAGTCACCCTTCTCTCTTCTTTGGTGACAGTGACCCAGAAGAACCTATAGGTGAACATCCTGAGATATCCAAAGACCCTATAGTAGAAGAAGAGTTAGAGACCACTCCATCTGAAGCTATGGCTGACAATAGAAGAGAATATGAGAGAATAGAAGGTGCCTTCCCCATCCGAGAGACCAATGGAGAGATGAAAATGAAGAACATTAGCCCCTCCGCCTTACCTCACTTCCATGGGCTGACCACTGAAGATCCGGATACCTTCCTGTTTGAGTTTGCTGTCCTTTGTAGAACCTATGACTATACTGAAGATGAGCAAAAGCTGAAACTTTTCCCTTCCACTCTTAAGGATGCAGCACTACGCTAGTTCATGGGCTTACCTGGGAATAGTATCACCACTTGGGCTCAGATGCAGCAAGCTTTCAATACCAAGTACCAGGATTACTGTAGGTCCAAGGAAACAAAGGGGGAAATCTTTCGGATGTCCATGGGAAATGATGATTCCTTAGAGGATTATGAGGAGAGGTTCCAACTAAGCTATAAGCGGGCCAGGTGCACACTTGACCCTGAATCCCTCAAGTTGGTCCTGCTCCGAGGAGTCCCTGAAGACCTCTTAGATACCCTTCACATGTTAGCTGGGGGGGACATTTACCAACTGCCTTATGAGGACATCAAGACTGTGTTTAGAAACCACTCCAGGGCAGCTCGGAAACGAGGTAGAGGAAACCACCTCTCAACTAGTGTCCCTTTCTCCAAACATGAGCTTGCAAATCAATTAGAAGATCTTAAGAGTGAGGTGAGACAAACCATTGCCATGCAGCTTGACACATTGAGGATTCAGCAAAAGAAAGAAGAGGCTGAGAGAGCCTTGGCTGTCTTCTGCCCTAGGTGCACAAGGAGGCACCCTAAGAACGAATGTCCATTGCATTCGGTTGAAGTGTGTTTCGTTTGTGAGGAGGACCATCCCACAAATCAGTGTCCAACCTTACCTGGGTTTAAAGCCATGTACCAAGGGACAGAAGCTCCCACAGAGCCTCTCTATTACCTCAACCAAAGGAGGCCACAGGGATCTAAACCTTATCAGCAGGGGATGCAAGGGGCATCTCAAGCTTATTACAGCCCCAACCAATCGACTCCTATGCCTTCCTGGGGTCCCCCTGCTCATCCTTCATGGTCCATGCCTCCTCCATGGTCTTATCCACCTCAGTACCCCACTCAACCTACTTCTCATTCATATCACTCACATGCCCAGCCACAGCCTCAATGGAATGCACCTCAGTCGGGGTGGAGGCCCCAATACAACACTCCTCCTACCATCTTGCCTCCACCACCAGTTCAACCTCAGCCATTACCTCCTGCTCCTCCAAGGCAACCTCAAATGCCTGCTCAACCGAACCCGAACCCCAACAATAGACAGGCCCAGTAGGTATACACTGGGGAAACCTCATGCCCTACCTATGTTGTGGAGATCCAGGAGATCAATCTTCGATCTGGAAAGACTCTACCAGATCGCCAACCTCCTCCCCCAGAGGATGAGGAAGATAAACAGGAAAGTGAACCGAAGATTATTCCACCCTTTCCTGAGAGACTAACAGCCACCACACAACCCAACCCAGAGGAGGATGAGCTTCTGGGTGAGCTCAAGCAGTTGTGTGTAAAAATACCACTTCTCCAAGCCATCAAGGATGTGCCAATATACAACAAACTGGTTAAGGAGAAGTGTTTCAAACACCCAGGCAGACGGAAGAAAGATGCCTCAACTATCAATGTCATAGGACAACTGTCTGACCTTATGTTAGGACAAGTCATCTGCCCAAAGTACCTAGATCCTGGAAGTCCTGTAGTAGATGTTCACATCAATGGCACCATTATACCTCACACCTTGATTGATCTGGGGGCTGCCATTAATGTGATGACCAGGGATACCATGCTTAAGCTTAATCTTCAGGGTTCCTTGAGGAAGACCTCGACAGTACTGCAATTAGCAGATCGCTCCACCGTGACTCCCGAAGGGATTGTGGAGGATGTCTTGGTCTCTATTGACTCTTGGGAATACCCTGCAGACTTCCTGGTTCTGCAACCAAAGGCCAAGCTTACTGGATATCCTCTCATTTTGGGAAGGCCTTGGTTAGCTACTGCAGATGCTTACATAAGTTGTCGTGCGGGAAACATGACCATCAAAAATGGTCCCATGTCCAAGCAGCTAGTCCTATACCCTCCTGCCCAACCCTCCTTAGAGCATGACTTACCACTCTGGTTGGAAGAAGGAGAGGAAGACGAGGTGTACTCAGCACCTCTGTGCACCTTAGATACCACTAGAAGAGACCCCCCAACCGAGGATGACTTGATCGAGACCTTGATCCAGAATCCACCTTCCAGTGCACTACCCTTAGAGAAATTGGTGGAGGATGCCCAAGCCAGCACCTTAGTGGATCTTTGTACAACCAACCCTGTTACTCCCAGAGTCAAGAATGTGGAGTTCGGCCCTGAGAAAGCATTGAAGATCAGCTCCTCCCTATCTCCTTCCCAGGAAAAGGAGCTGTGTAGTCTGTTGGCCAATCACTTAGATGCTTTTGCTTGGAGCTATAAGGAAATGAAAGGAGTCCATCCTTCGGTCTGTACCCATCATATATACATCAAAGAGGATTGTAAACCGGTTAGGCAACCTCAGAGGAGAATGAATCCAGCCCTTAAGGACATTGTCAAGGAAGAATTGCAAAAACTGTTGGATGCCGGATTCATCTACCCCATCTCAGATAGTGAATGGGTGTCCCCTCTAGTGTTGGTTCCCAAGAAAAATGGGAAATGGAGAATCTGTGTGGACTACCGAGAACTGAACAAAGCTACCAAGAAGGACCATTTCCCTCTACCTTTCATAGATCAAGTGTTGGATGGACTGGCAGGAAAGAAGTTCTTCTCTTTCCTGGATGGGTTTAGCGGGTACAACCAAATCCAAATCAGCCCGGAAGACCAAGATAAGACCACCTTCACTTGTCCTTGGGGTACCTTTGCCTATCGAGTCCTTCCCTTTGGGCTATGCAATGCTCCTGCTACCTTTCAGAGAGCTGTTTTGAGCATCTTCTCGGAGCTGGTCCATGATGCAGTAGAAATCTATATGGATGACTTTACTCCTTATGGGGCCAACTTCCAGGAAGCATTGTCCAACCTGGGAAAAGTCCTAACCAAATGCACCGAGATGAACTTGTCCCTTAGTCCTGAAAAATGTGAATTCCTAATGACTGAAGGGACCGTGCTAGGCCATACCATTTCTTGCCAAGGATTGCAGGTGGATCCTAACAAAATTGCTCTCATCAAGAGGGTTCCACCTCCTCAAAAGGTAAGGGATGTCCGGAGTTTCTTGGGATTAGCAGGATACTACCGGAGATTCATTAAAGATTTCAGCAAGCTAGCCTCGCCATTGTTTGGCCTGTTGGCAAAAGATGTGGAGTTTAATTGGACTGACGATTGTCAGAGGGCTTTAAATGAATTAAAGGACAAGTTGGTGTCAGCCCCAATCCTGAGAGGTCCAAACTGGGCCCTACCTTTCCACATCCACACTGATGCCTCGAACAAAGCCATAGGTGCAGCTTTAGGACAAGTTGAGCAAAAACTTCCATATGCCATTTACTTTGTTAGCAAAAACTTGTCCAAAGCTGAGCTGAATTACACTGTAACCGAGAAAGAATTCTTGGCTGTGGTCCATGCATTGAACAAGTTCCGACATTATATTACTGGTTACCAGACCTTTGTACATACTGACCATGCTGCTATTAGATATTTAATGAATAAACCAGATGTGAATGCTCGTATTATTAGATGGTTACTTTTATTGCAGCAGTTTGATTTGACCATTGTTGACAAACCAGGTAGAGAAAATGTTGTTGCTGACTTTTTATCTAGATTGGATTTGTCTGCAGATGAGGATGGAACAGTGGATGACCAGATGCCCGATGAACATCTGTTTGCTATTTCAGTACTCTCTCCATGGTTTGCTGATATAGCAAACTATCTTGTTTCAGCACAGTTCCCTCCACACCTATCTTCCAGAGAGAAGAGCAGAATCATCAGAAAAAGTGCCTCATTTACTTGGATCGGGGGCAATCTGTTCAAGCTTGGCCCCGATCAGATCTTAAGGCGTTGTGTAAGGGAGGAGGAAGTCTTTGATATCCTCCTCACTTGTCATGATGGGCCTTGTGGAGGACATTTTGCAGCAAAGAGAACTGCCTTCAAAATCCTGCAGGCAGGCTACTATTGGCCCACACTTCATCAAGATGTCAGAAGATATGTCAGTCAGTGTGACCAATGCCAAAGAATGGGGAAACCGACCCAAAGGGATGAGATGCCTCTCCAACCTCAAGTGACTCTTGAGCCATTTGAGAAGTGGGGCATGGACTTTGTGGGCCCAATCAACCCCTCTTCGAGGCAAAGGACTTACATCATTGTGTGTACTGACTATTTGACAAAGTGGGCAGAGACCAAAGCAATCAAAGCAGCAACAGAAGAAAAGGTGGCCGAGTTCCTAAGAGAAAACATCTTCTACAAGTTTGGCTATCCAAGAGAGCTGGTCACCGATCAAGGGAGCCAGTTCACCTCCAACCTGGTTGAAGATCTCCTAGCTCATCACAAGATCAAGCATAGGACTTCCACCCCTTATCACCCTCAAGCAAATGGGCAGGTGGAAGTCACCAATAGAGCATTAGAAGGGATCTTGACTAAAGTGGTGAGCAGCAGCAGAAAGGACTGGGCAGATCGCCTGGTTGAAGCCACATGGGCTTACAACACCACTTGGAAGACCACCACCAGCTTCACACCGTATGAGCTGGTCTATGGGAAGAGAGCTTTGCTGTCCATTGAGTTTGAGTACAACACTTTGAGGATGGCAGCTCAGCTGGACCTAGATCTCAGCCATGCACAACAAGAAAGGCTACTGCAGCTGAATGGACTGGATGAGCACCGAATGCAGGCCCTCCTTCACTCAGAAGTGGTTCAACTTCAGAGAAAGGTGTTTCATGACCAACATCTCCATGACAAGCAATTTCAGCCGGGAGATTGGGCTTTGTTGTATGACTCCAGATACAAAGATTTCAAGGGGAAGTTGAGAACCAGATGGCTAGGACCATATGCAGTGGAGAAATGCCATGACAATGGATCTGTCCTCATTCGAACCATTGATGAGGAAGCCATTCCCATGCTTGTCAATGGGCATCGTTTGAAGATCTACAGGAGACCTCTCTTAAGACAAGAGTTCATCAAAACTATGGAGAAATCTGTATTGGTCATAGAGAAGGGTTCTGCCTCTGCTTTTGGCATACCCCGAGGGATATAAAAAAAAAAAAAAAAAAAAAAGGAAAAAAAAATAAAGATCCTTGGGTGAAAACCTCTCTGAGGCGCCCAAGGCAGGTAGTAGGGGTGAAAACCTCATTGAGGCGCCCCTATTGTCTTTCAAAAAAAAAAAAAAAAGGTGAAAAAGATTCTTGAGTGAAAACCTCTCTGAGGCGTTCAGGGCAGATGGCACGGGTGAAAACCTCTTTGAGGCACCCCTGTTATCTTTCAAAAAAAAAAAAAGAAAAAAGAAAAAAAAGAAAAAAAACAATAAGCAAAATATGGTAAAATTGCATGCAGGTTGCAGATGTTCTATGGAGGAGAGGAAGCCCTCTAACTCAAAGCCAAGGGTCCTTATCATGCTGTCAAGGAACCTCACCAGCACCTCCTCCAAGGGTACCCATGTTTTTTCAAGGTATGTGCAATTTTATCATAGTTTGAATCTTCTACAGGAAGATGTTGTCTTTCTACAGGAAGATGCAGTCTTTCTACAGGAAGGCGCGGATTTTCTACAGGAAAGTACAGACTTTCTACAGGAAGCTCTGTGTTCTACAGGAAACTTCCTGTAGGAGTTTTGGACGGCCAGAATTCATCTTAAAAGGAGATTTAGCGACTATGGATTGGTTTGGATGCATGCAAGCCTCTGTTGGCACCCTTGCACATTGCTATCACCTTTCTCCACCATCCTTGTCGACATGCGACCAAGTCCCTGCACCAACAAAGAAGATTGATGAGTTCTCGCGGGAAAGCCATTTTCAGAGTTAAACAAATTCTGGGATCTCATACCACAGGCATCAAGAGCTCCGGGAACGTGATTGAAAAGCCAGAGCCTCCATCGTGCAGCATGCACCCAAGGAGAAAGGACTGTTACGAGACACCTCGCGGGAATCCTGTAACAGTTCAACCTGCTCGAGTGGATACCATTCACAGCACCGCCATCTGAAATGAAACGTGGGCGCATGCAAGCAAAACATCCACTCCATCGTTGGCAGCCTGTAACCACGAGCCTCCGGGTCTGTGTAAGTCGCATGCAGCAGGTAGATCCACTCACCATCGCCCAAGACCTGGAAAAATCGTGTGCAGCCACGCAGGTAAGTGTCTCAACCCTTTCTGCCATCAAATCGCATGAATTTTACTTTGAAATTGTTTTCATAGCGTAAAATTGAATGGTTGAGCGGCCGTATGGCCCGTCGACTGGCCACGTCGGCTAGTTAAAGTGTAATTGGATGTTTGGGTGGCGGCCACGACAAAGAGAATGAATGGCACGCACGTGAGAACACTCTCGTCAGAAGCATGAGTTTAACAGGAAAAGGCGGCGGCAAATCTGTGGGAATGGATGCGGCAGCAAGTGAATACGCAGGCGGATGATGGATGACGTCGCCCAATGGTCCGGCGGGGACAGCACATCCCCCGCGCCACGGATTGCGCCGATTCAAAATCTAATCGGCTAGATCATGCACATGCATTTATCATCCAACACTTCAAACTCGGGTGGCTATTCTGATCTCCTCTACAGGAACGCAGGCTACAGGAACACAGTCATCTACAGGGAAGCGGGTGCCTCATGAAAAAGGTGGCCAATTAAAGAGGTAACCCTGAACTCTTCATGCAACTCGTTAGTAGAAGTGGCAAGACCATCGTCCACAGTCGGATCATAAAGATATTGGTGGAATTGTTGTTTGCTGTGCCTATGCTGTCGTTCTACAGGATGTCGGTATAAGTAGACTGTGTTGAATTTTGTGGATTATGTGCATGCTCTGTCTTAATAGACCAAATCTCTTTTTCATTTGCCACCTTTAATTAAAACGACCGTGTTCATCATGCTGGGTGGGTTTATAAGAGGGGAACCTACTAATTCAACCAAACTAAGGGAAAACCCGGTAGTGGTAGAGCTCTTCACCAGAGCACAATGGATGCCTTTTTGTGATAAGCTGCAGGGCTACGATGATGAAGTGGTCGAGGAATTCTTGCAGGCTCTGAAGCCTAAATCTCAGACACTGGCCATAGTGAACTTCAGAGGTCTAAGCCTCAAGCTCACCCTGGAACATATCAGTCGGATCACAGAACTTCCTATGGGTCTGCCGTGGGATAAAGAGGAGAGAAAGCTGAGTCAGCAGGCAAAGAAAGAATTCTTTCCACCTGAGGAAGAATTCTCGGAGGACAAAAATGGGGTGCGAAGAACGAGCCTGTTGCCACCTTGGAATGAAGTCAGTTTGCAAATCATGAAATATATTACTTGTGAAGGTCGTTTCAGCATTGTGTATGCATATTACTTTCGGCTGCTCACTGAGTTGAGGCACCGAATTGACCTTCCTGTAGAACAAAAACTGAGCATCCCTTATTACCTCCTGCAGTCTCTAATGGAGTGTGCTACAAAGCTGAAAGAGGGAATACCAGATCAGATAGCCCACCATGGGTTGATCAAGCTTCTTGTGGAGGATGCATTGCATTCATATAAGGTTCCCCTCTCATGGGAATCCTTCTGGAATTTGACAAAAGATGGGGACATTAAGATGTTGATCGAAGAAACGGGTTCCTCCAGCAGTGAGGAACAAGAAGCAGTGGCCGAGGGACAGAGAGAAGAAGGCCAAGAGACCCCGACAACAGTACAGAACAAAGAACAAAGGAAGAAGCATGAGGAAAAGGAGGACAAAGAAAAAGGTGGCACACCTATCCTGTCAGCAAGGGAAAAGAGGATGAAGAGCAGAATGGACAAAGCTGAGGTGGTCCACGTCAGCCCAAGTACCTCAACAACACCTGCAACCAAAGCAAAAAGCAAAACTCAGGCAGGCAAGCAAGCAGAGGTGGAGACACCTGTGTCTACAGGAAAGCAAAAACAGGCTTCTACAGGAAGCCCAAAAGCAAAGACCAAGGCTTCTACAGGAAGCCCGAAAATCGTTGAGAAACAGGCTTCTACAGGAAGCCCAAAAACGGAGACAAAGGCTTCTACAGGTTGCCCGAAATTGCAAAAACAGGCTTCTACAGGAAGCCCGAAGACATAGACAAGGGCTTCTACAGGAAGCCCGAAATTGGAAAAAGGGGCTTCTACAAGAAGCCCGAGAGTCATTGAGAAACAGCCTCCTACAGGAAGCCTGAAGATAGAGAGAGGGCCTTCTACAGGAAGCCCGGGAGTGGCTAAAGCCGGGTCTTCTACAGGAAGCCCAAAAGCAGGAAAGAAAGAATCTTCTACAGGAGGCCCGGAAGTGGGCAAAGCAGGGTCTTCTACGGGAAGCCCGAAATCTGAAAAGGAGGGGCCCTCTACAAGGAGCTCTAAGATAGCAAAACGCAAGAAAGAGAAGGCTGGTATTCTAGAGAAGGAGGCAGCAGCAGCGCTGGCCGCCCTCAGTACACCTCCAAAGCCAAAGGAGAAGAGAGAGAGGTAGACCCCTCTACCATCTAAAGCCAGGAGAAGCAAGAGGATAACCACGGGCAAGCCACAGCCTCCACCCGACAGCCAAACCATTTTAGGGGATGTCCCTACTTCACCCATTGCAAGAACCCCCTCTAAAACATCAGCCACCCTCGAGAAGGGGAGCCCAAAAATAACTTCCTGGACACGAAAAATAGGCCAATCGCCTTCCGAAGCCCGGCTCAAGGAAATAGGAAAGGGGAAAGAAGCATCACCTTCGTCACCACCAGGGGCAGCAAAGGCAGGGCCGCCAAAAACGGGAAAGGAAGAAGCGCCACCCTCGGCAGAAAAGGCAGGGCCACCAAAAACAGGACAGGAAAAGCATGCTCCAGGCTCTAGTTCTCGGCCAAAGACGAGGAGCCAGGGCAAAGTTGCTCAAGGATGAGCAAATAGCTTAGCTGGGGGGTGATGATGAGCCCCAATTTTTGGTACAATTTGGGCTCATTTGGCCTACTTGCTCTGCTCAAACCATTCATTTTTTATTGCTTATGCATTCATTTCTTGGTTTATTCATGTTGTTTGTAGGAAGAAGGGTACGCATTCTATCCACGTGACTAATTCATGATGATTTCAGGTTTTGGCATTAAAATGGAGCAAAGACCACGAAAAAGGAGACAAGGAGACAATGAGGTGGCACTGCTGGTTTTTAGGAGAGGATGTCCACGGTCTTGGGGACCTTCCTCGTAATTCCCACCATAGCTCCGAGCTCCAATCCATCTCCCCACCGAGCTTAGAGGCAGCCAACTGTTCTACAGGAACAACAGTTATAACTGTTCTACAGGAACATCAGTTATGACTATCCTACAGGATCAGCAGTTTAAACTTCAGTTGGACAGCCAAGCTCCACAAATCAAGGACACCTGTTGGATGATAATTTTGCATAAATACTGAGGCCGTAGCCTTGGATAGAAGCTTTTTGAACTTTTGTATTGCTCTTGTAATTTGGAAGTACGAGCTACAGCTCGGTGTTTGTTCCTTTTGTAAGCCATTTTGGCATGTCATCAGACTTTCGTTTATGAATAAAGGCAAGCAGATTTTGATCTCATTCTGAGTTTCTAAGGGAGCTATAGCTCTCAGGTTAGGGCCCAACCTGAGAGCAATAGATCTCCTCGGTGTTGTAATGTTATTTGCATTTTGTTCCAGCACTTTGAGTTTTTACTTTGACATGCAATTTGAATTTACAGTCTGTTAATTTAGTCTTTTTCATGAGCTGAGATAGGATTAGTTTATGGTGATTTGCTTTCAGCTACTTAGGTTCGATAGGAGGATAGTTATAAATTATTGGAGCTCCAGCAAAAGGTTGTTAAGGCTCACTACCATCTCTGTTAGGGATTGGGGTGCAGTCCATAACCAACCACCAAAAAGAAACGCAGTTCTTCTCACTTCCATGCAAGCTGCAACATAGACATTTTCGTTGAAGATCCATCCATGCACTTTTGACACTGAACCATACTTCTACATTTCACTTCCATGCACGAGTTTCATTTCTTGGTTTTCCATTGCTGTTCATAGGTTTCATGGCACAGTTATCATAGGTTAATGAATTCTTGTTTTTGGTGCATAAGTCATTTGTTTCATTTACGCTGCTCCATATCATTCCACTTTCTTCTTCTTCTTCTTGATCTCTCCTCAAGTCACCCATTCGGCCTCTGTCCAGCTCATTTACCCTCCAACTCATCCATTATTCACTTAGCCCCATCTACTTAAACTTTCGTTGATCCCATCCTTCCAACCATCAACCCACTGCATGCACTCTTCCTCCATCTGATTTCTCTGCTCCTGAGCCATCACCAGCTCCATCTCCATCTCACCTATCCTTCCACACCACTCCAACACTTCACCATCTCCCAAAACCTTCCACGGCCAACATCCTGTAGAATTGCACAGACTTCCTGTAGAAATCTCTGAGTTTCCTGTAGGATCCCCTGCAGACTTCCTATAGAAGCATGCAAACTCGGTTGCTGAGCATCCGAACGTGGTAGACTTCTATGGACTGATGCTAGAGACCCTCTGGGACCTCCCCTAGCCATCCTGACCTTTCCCATGCTTTCCTTCCATTCCAACCGCTCCTGCACAACCAAACCCTAATCAAAAGCATCATCACAATAAATCCAACCACTTAATGAAAAAATACAAAAACATGTCTTTTCAGATGCAAGTAGCTTAGATGCATGTATTTCAGTTCACTGCAAGTAATGGCATTCTTGGTAGTAGTTTCATTCACAGTTTTGCATTGTAAGGGTCTAGCTAGTCAAATTAGGGTTTACTAGGGTTTTCATGCTTTATTGGCTTTCAGTTTCTTTCTGCAATTAGACTAGTCTCCTTTGAGTTAGCTTTCGTCCATCATTCATAAAGCTTCTTCTGTGAGCATATAGAAGTTGGCTTGAGCCCTAGCGGACTTGTGCCAGCTGACCAAGTGACTGCTGCGACAAGAGCTAGTACTTGTGCATACAGCACCGTCGCTTCCAAGTTTGTAAGAACTACCGGGTTGATAAAATTAGAGATAGGAAGCTCCAGGAGTTGTAGCATTATTGCTACAATACTGGAGCCCACCACTGAGCATGGGAATGCCCGCCTCAGCTAGATCATGAAAACAGTATGAATCATAATGTATTGTATTGTATTTTATTACAGGTCTCCTCCCAGCAGATGGATGAACTTCGGACCCTCCTGGATAAAGCATTTCACCCGATAAACGGCCTCATACTTTAGGGGGCAACTGTTATAGACATTTTTGTGCCTTACAGCCTCTAGCATGAAATGTCCATAATCTAAGGGATCCAAAGTCCCTAAACATGTTGTTCCTACCCCTAGAGGAACAAGGCAAACCAACCACAGCAATTCATAGAAGTTCTCCACCTGAAAACACTCAAAAACAAGCCAATTCTGGATCATGTCAACTGCTCCACTGAGCATCTGAGCTGAATGTCAACTGCTACATTGAGCATCTGCGTTGAATGTCAACTCCAACAAAGGCTACCTGTGCTGAGCGAGTTTGGACATGTGGAAGAGTCATTCCTCAAGGTGTCAATGCCCAGGAAGCTTCCAAAATGACACTTGCATCAAGGAATTCGACTGGTGATGAGTAAGAGGTTCCAAATCTCCAAGTGGAAGCAAGAACCTCCAAGTGGACTCAAGAACTGAGAGAGGGAGAGGACACTAGTCAGATCTCAAGCTAACTCATCCTCTCTCCAAAATAACTATATATAGATCTCTCCTCCATGAGATCTAAAGGCTGGAATTTTGTTATTGCAAAGAATTGTTGTTGGTTTGTGACTGGAAACATTGGGTGCTTAATGCTTTGAAGGGAGCTGAAGAAGGAATTCCATTCTGCTGGGAAGGAGATGCTGGATTGGAGCCCTATGGGTTGTATCTCTTCCTGAACCCTGTTATCAATCAATAAAGCTATCTTGATTCTGTCCTATATGCTGGTGTATTTTGTATGATTAGATTAGTGTATTTGATTTACTTCTAATCCTGAATCATTTATGAATATGTATATTTGCCTTTGTGTTGTGTTCTTCTCTTGTCGCAAGTAGCTGTTCTCTTGTCACAGGTAGCTGTTCTCTTGTGATCTCGTGGGATTCAAGTAGCTGTTCTCTTGAGCAAGCGAGGAGACAAGTAGCTGTGGACACCCAAAGAGAAGAGGATCTAGATCGAGGGGCAACCGGAAGACAATGGTAAGTCTACCGATCTCCTATCTTTCCCATTTCATAAAGGAAGAAATCATAATAGCTGTATTCGTTTGTTGCTAAGGCGCTTTCACACCTTAGGTGGATAGGATCGTCCTGCATAGGCATTTTTCCCCACAACACATTACCTTTAGGATAGTAGGTAGTGGAGTGCCCGATGATGATATTAAATTTCTGACAGAAGCTGGAGAATTTTGCGTTTTGAAGACCTGGGCATTGCCAGTGATGATTTTGATGGCTCAACCAAAACGTGATAATATGTTCTCCTCCATGAACTTAATTACATTGAGTCTGTAGCATTTCTAGTTGGGATGGATTCCACCCACTTGGTGAAATAATCCATGGCAGTTAATATCCACTTATGCTGGCCACTGAAAGGTGGGTTTATCTCTCCTATGAATTTTAGTCCCCACTGCCTGAAATTTTCGTCCACATGCTCTGGGATCAAGGGAAGAGGAGAGAGTTTTTTTCTCTCAGCAAAGACTTGGCACTTCTGACATGACCTGACTTGTAAATGCACATTTCCAAACAATGTAGGCCAGTAGAATCCTACCTTGAGGATTTTGTGAGCTGTGGTCTTCCAGCTGTAATGACCTCCATAAACTCCCCCATGAAATTCTTCAATTACTTTATGAGTTTTGCCTTCTACCAAGCATAACATCAAAACTCCCACCGGGTATTTCTAGAAGAGTTGACCATTGGATATGATAGAATTTTGAGCTTGCAGTCTCAACATTCTGTATTTGGATTTGTCTAGCCCTAGTGGGCACCTCAGGAATAAGAGATAATGGATGATATTATTATACCAGGGTGATCCCTCATATTTATCATATATCTTTTTCTCTATTGTTTTAATCCCAGTTTGTTGATCTTCTATTCTTTCTTTATTATCACGTTTATTCCAAAGCTTGGAAGTTAGATTCTGATAAAATCTTAGTGAAGCCTTGGCCTTTTATGAGCTTAGTGGGATTTATGTCTAACTCATATTCCTATATCTTTTATATCCACCTACCCATTTTTCCTTCATTATCTCCTTGCACAAGGATGTCCTTGACTGTTATCATTGGGACAAATGCTGTAATTTATGATTGTAACACATACACTCGAAATGCATTCAAAGCTTTGACTCGTGCATATGCTTGTTTCTCTAAGATGTTAGATTTCAGCTCAGCGTCCCTCAAGACTTGGTTGAAGAAGGCGATGGGTTGCTCATAACCATCTTTATTTTTTTGAAGTAAAATTGTAGCAATAGTATGCAGAGAAGAAAAAGAAAAGATATAAAAAGGCATTGAGTAGTCAGGGATGACTAGTACCGGTGCTTCAGCAAAAGCTTATTTAATTGTAGTAAAAGAATCTTGAGAGGTAGGGCTCCATTTGACTTCATTCTCCTTTTTAAGAATATCTGTATTACCCTTCAATATTTCAACATAGTTGGGTATGAACCTTCTCAAGAAATTGATTCTCCCCAAAAAGACTTCGACCTCTTTCTTATTTCTGGGTAGAGAAATGTGACTGATAGCTTCGATTCGCTTAGGATCAATTTTCCCTCCCTCTTGCACTACTATTTGTCCTAGTAGCTTCCCCTCACTCAGGGAAAATTGAGATTTCTTGGGATTCAAAGATAGTCCATACCTCTTGCATTTATGAAAGGTGAGATTCAAGTGGAGTATGTGCTCTTCATTGGTCTTAGAGAAGACTATGATATCGTCCAAATATGTTATGAAACTAGCTCACAAAAAGATAGAAAAGATAGATCAATGCCTTAGAATTCAGCCTCTTCGAGGGGGCAACCTCCTTTACATTACACAAATGAACAATTCTTGGATGATACAAATGACAAGACCTCCTTTATATGTATAGCAGTCTAAGGGGTCATAATATAATCAAAGCCGACATAATAATAATAATGTAAGGGCATAATAATAACAATAGTGGGATTCTATGGGGCACAATAATAATAATATGGGGACTACATGGGCACAACAATATAATAAGGGGGTTGTACTAATAACAATAAGGGGTTACACTAGTAGTGTTGGAGAGGTAAATCCCCTCTGCGGACAGAGGCGATCCCACTAGCCCAAAATGGGTCTAGCAACAATCAATTAACGCTACCATGCAAGTTCCTAGTTGCAAATTGAAAGTGGATTATGAGAACCAACCTGGAGTCCAACGCTAGTTTCGTAGACGAGTTGATACTCTCGTTCCCTTGCTCTGGCAGGTTACGATCTTCGCGAATGGATACCTGCACATGCAAAGAACGAAGTGAATACAAGCATAAAATCCACTAAATATAACTATATATCGGTCAGAAAAGACATAGATCAAACATTATCATAATGAATAATAAGATCGGAACCATAACGATAGTCGTTTATTAATGAATCATCAACAGAGAAAAATACAACCAAAGTTCTGACATTGAATCTCTCCTCTGGCTGGGTGAGCAGCTACATATGTCTTGCAATAGACCTTTCTCTCTCTTTGATTATGAATACACAGCTCAGACTTCTGGCACCATAACCTCCCAATGCTCCAAGATTCTTACTATCACTCAAGACAAGCGTTATCACTACTAGCACTATCACCACTACTCAAAAAATAGCTTGTCAAATGCATGAGGAAAGACTTTTATAGATGGAGGAGGGGAGGAAGATACAATGCATCAAGACACCCATTATGGATTGGCATTATCTCCAAAAAGCCGCTGTGGATAGATGTAAGGGATAGATGATGAATCTCGACATCTAGAAGATTAGCTTTATCCTCAAAAGACTTCATGACTTGAAGGGAAAAAACATCCGGGCGCGCGTTTGTTAAAAATCTTTTCCAAACTCGGTTGGCGCGGGTGTTACTCTAAGACAGAGCGCCAATGGGCGCGCATTCTTTTGAGGATCTCCCTCATTGGCGCGGGTAGTACACTGTGGAACTGCGCTAATGGAAAAAAGGCACTTTTCAGGGATATTTTGCAGGAGGTGTCTTCAGGGCACATGAAGTCCATACTTAGGGGAACATAATGCAAGTGTTTTTAAGTTATGTCACTGCTCACAGGTCCCAGAATGAGTCCTCCAAAGTACGGGAAAGGGGTAACAAGGACGGTGACCAATGGTGACAAATTACTGTGTAACGGATGCCCCCTAAAGCATGAGGCTTGAGAGAGAGAGGGGTGAAATGCTTTACAAGAACACATGTAGCTGCCGGCGAGAATCTGCATCGAGAGATACAACTGATAGCTCAAGTACATGATATATGTGGTATGGTCACAGCCATCCATAAGAGAGTACATAATAATCTAGATCCATAGTATGGGCGCAGCCATCTGGTTAGGATCAATGAATAGACTCAGGTATGGTCGCAGCCATCCAGTGAATGAGTCATGTAACAAGAATCACGCCTAGATTACAATAGACAAAATCCAGGGTCTTGCGCTCCATCTCGACCCGAACAAAAGTACAAGGTCAAGCATGCGAATATATGAGCTGAAGTCGAACATGCATGAACATCGTCTGATTACCAGTCAATAATGAAAACTGTTAACAGACGCGAGAGGTACCACCAATAATGACAATGGCCCTCAAGGTACTATAGGTACAATCTATGGCGTTCGAATTAGTGATCTGGCGTCGAACACCCGTAGAATCATTCGATCGGAGGCCAATGATGAAAACCTCACGTCGAACACGAAGAACCTGCCATTGAGGCATGCAGGCTCCAAGGCACCGGAAGGGAGTCTCTAGATCAGCTTCCTGGATAATGAGCTGAAGTCCACAGGAAGTGACCTTGATCGAAGGTGGGCCATGATGTTTCCCACATCATCGACATGAGACAGAAAGATAATGTTGTGAATCAGGATTATGTGAGCTATCAGAGGGAGGTTGTTTTTCTGCAGAGGTCAACTTCTCTTGAACATATCGGCGGCTCGATAGTGGAATTGGCAGTATTTGACATCAATGGATCAGAGGTCATGGTGACGAGGCAATGAGCAGATGATAGGTCAAACAGGATTATCCAAATCCACGGAGGCAAGGGAAAAATGAGATGAGATATCCCCACCCAGACACGAAAGCAGACAAGTGCCATGTTCAAGAGCGACATACTGCCGACACGACAATAATTATGGTTCCATTTTCCCCCCGCCATTTCTGGCGAGTACCCAAATTATTTTTAACAAGCTTGATGGGGATAACATATGCTTGTGGTGCGTCATTTCGACAGAATCCGATCATCAGGTTTTAACGAGTCTGACAAAGGAAGAACTCGGTGTCTTTTCATGTTTAGAGAGTTTGAAAAGACAGCAGAAAAGGAAATTCCAAGGGTGTCCTTTTTCGTAAAGTTGTGTCTCTCGAGCCTGAAAAAGTATAAAACAATGCTCGAAAGAACCGCCCGACCATTACGATCGAGGAGTACTTTTCATAAATAGTGATTTCGACCTGAAAAAGTAAAAAAGCGATCGAGATCACGTCGTTTCGTAACCATTAACGAGTCTGAAACGACAAGGGTCCGACGATCTTTTCGTTTTTTACATGGTCAGAAAAGAGTTTAAAGACGACCGCCTCTTATTTACGTATAACGAGTCAAGAGGGATAACTCGGCGATCTTTTCGTCTTTAACGGTCGGAAAAGAGCTGAAAGTAGACCTCCATTTTTATTCTGTTTAACGAGTCAAAAAGGGAAAAGTACTCAGAAATCTTTTCATTTTTTACGAGTCTGAAAAGAGCTTAAAGGAGACTCGTCCTAGAGGAACGAGTGGTATAAAGGGTAGCAACTGGTTCCGGCAATGGTGGAACTACTCAAAACATGTAATGGTCAAGAGGCTGGCTAATAAAACCACTCATCACTGCGGTTCCTCAGGAAAGGATAAACAACCAAGTGAAAGCATATGATCAGCTAAAGAGATGGTGTCGATGGAATGAAACAACCAAGGCTCATCTAACAAAATTTAGCGGATAGGCAGCAATCACAAGATGTGAATTAGGTATGGGTTCATTTTTACACAAGCTTGAACCATGGAGAACTCTGCTTGGATTCGGTTTCATTTTTACACAAGCTCGAAATGAAAAAACTATGCTTGTTATAAGTTCGCATGCCCCCAACATAATGACGCAAATGGGTTCATTTTTACACAAGCTTGAACCATGGAGAACTCTACTTGGATTCGGTTTCATGTTTACACAAGCTCGAAACGAAAAAACTATGCTTGTTATAAGTTCGCATGCTGCCAACATAATGACGCAAATCGAGGTACATGCCCCCCAGGCTTCATTGCATTCAATGAGGTGGATGGAATGAAGGTTCACTTTCCAGATCTTGGAAAGACTCGACTTGTAGTTTACAAGATCTTAATCAAAGACTCGATTTGGAAAGGAGGAGATGTTTCATTTTTTAATGAGGTTGACCTAGGAAAAGAACTATCCTCATAACCCTTATTTCATTTTTTAATGAGCTTGACACAAGACCAGGAACTATGCTCGGACACCTAGTTTCATTTTTTAAGGAGCTTGACATAGGAAAATGAACGATGCTCCGCCCAAACTTCATTAGAATGAACAGGAAGTCGGGGCTTCCAAGAGTGCCACTCCGGGTGGAAGGGTAACATCTCGGAAGTCAGGACCTGATGCCCCCAAGACACTATGCACGATGGCGGCATCACTGGATCCAAGCACGGGATAAGTGGCCACGTAGTTGATCTGTGGTGGGGCAGATGCAATTGGTGGATGAAAACTAGGAGGGGATGACGACTGCGCAGGAGGGACCCATGGACGAACGAATGATAATTGATCTATAGTCACGATTTTTCCATCGTGTGGAAAGAAAACCACACGGAAAAGTGAAGAGACCAAGGCCCCCATGGCATAAACATAGTCACGGCCAAGGAGAAGACTGAAATCTGAAGCACCTTGGGTATCTGATACGTCTATATAGACGGTTTTCCCTCCCAAAGTAATAGGAAACTTTGGAAGGATCCCTAATGGTTGACTAGTTCCTCTGTCAAAAGTCGTCAGATTTGGCGCGACTGGCACAAGCTGTGGGGAACCCAAAGCTTGCCAAGTAGTGGCAGGCATAAGACTAACAGATGCACCCTCATCCAAAATAGTGCTAGGTATCGCTTTATTATAGGCGTGTACCGTGATCCAGAAAGGCACATGGGATGGAAGGCGGGAGGAGGTTAAACGACTCCATTCAAAGGAAACGACTGAACTACTTGGTGGGGGAATCGTATGATTGCCCCCCTGCTCTAAAGGGACTGAAGCAGGACTCTCGAGAGCAGCTGGGATAGGAGAGTCATTTCCAGACTCAGGAGAATTTGAGGAGACGAGAAGAACATGGGAATGATGCTCTTCCGAAATAGAGTGGTCAATGGGTGGTGAACTCGAGTCGACACTCTTTCCAACCAATGGTTGGTCTGGAACAGGCTTGGCAGAGCCAGGTTCGGGAAGAGGAGGCTGGACAAGAGAGGAATCTTGGTCGATCTCTTTGTCAGCAGGGGAACGATCTGCGGCTGCAGAGAGACGTTGATAACCAATGGGAAGTTGGGGTGAGGGAGCTGTAAGACTTTCCAAGAAAACAGAGGCTTTATCCATGAGCGGACAAAGGTGAAGGGGATGATTGCCTTCACAAAGTCTACAGGGGATTCGAAGCTTCCCTTTTCCCTTACCATTTCCGGCTGATAGGGTAGCATCGTCGTGAGCTCCAGAGGACGATGAGGGGTGGGCCGTATCGCGAGACCATACTTCTAAGACCTTGGGAATGCCAGGATAATCGCGAAGAAGATGGTCCTCCTTGCACAACTTACAAGGAAATTTGACCTTCCGCGGAGGAGCAGAAGGTGGCTCGACTTGAGTTGTACTTTTAACTTCTCGCTTAGGAGTCTTCTTCTTCTTTGTCTTCTTCTTCTTCTTCTTAGCCACCTGGTTACTTGAATCCAGACTTTCACCAGGCGAAGTAGAAGATGGACGCAGAAATAGGCGAAGAAGGGGAGAGGTCCACCTTGGAATCAGCATAATGTTGTTTGGGTGGAGGAGACGGTGGAACAGGAGTCATCACACTCGGGACTACCGAGGTCGAAAACAACCATACGGGCAAACCAATGGTTAACCCAAGCAAAGACAAAGTTGCCATATACGGAGCACCGACATTTCCAAAAGAAGGAAATGGACTAGGGTTTCCATCCGGGGGAACACCTTGGCTGGTAGACTCGGGGAAGGATGCAATTGAAAACAAGAAAGAACCTTACTCAAGCTAACGAAAACAAGATCTAACTGGGTAAATGTGAATCGTGGCCGAATAAATTTTAAGACACACGGACTTAACTTGACCTTTTCATGTTTTAAGAGTCTAGAAAAGGACGAAAAGATGACTCTAGTCTCCTTCGAATATTTAGTGAGCCCGAAGTGACAAGACGCTCACTGGCACCTTTTCTTTTAAGGAGTCCGAAAAGGATCAAAAGTGACTACTCTGGAGACTCTAGGCAAAGGGTTTACCAAACAATCTGTAAAACTGCTTATACACCTTGGCAATCAGATGAAAACCAAGGACTTCCTGTACGGCAGTCAATCTTCCCGAATGCTGTGTTCAGTGCATTACGGCTTGTAAGGCGGTAGACACGGCTTCCTGTGGATAAAGGATGATAACCTAGTGGGGTCTCCACATATACTCGACTGTACGTGGGAGCACAAATCCATGCTAGACCACTACCGAGTCACAAAAGGAGGAATCACCCAACCGTAATGTGAAACAATAGTGGCTAGGTTTAACGACGCCGGAACACGTCTCTAGCCTAGACCTCTAGAATGTATGCGTTAAGTTCCAATGCGTTGTTAGATTCATTCAGTTCATTTTACAGTTGATCTTCAATTAGGTTTCAGTTTTTAGGTCCTACCGTATGTGATCTCTCAGAATTTCCTAAATGCAAACTATATGCCAAAATATATCATTCCGTTCAATGAATGCTAACTAAAGAAGAGTTGAGATTTTCAAACAAACAAAATGATCACCAAACAATCAACAAAGATCCTAATGCAGCTAATAGCAATAAATGAAACTTTTTTTCTTTTCTTTTCTTAAAAAGTGACTAATTGCCAATAACAATGAAGAATGCTAACTAATGTAATGCAAAAAGGTCATTTGTTTTTTTTTTTAAATGGCATAATGCATTTAAACAAATTTCGAGAGATGATAACAAAAGTAAACAGACAAATTTCACTCAATGCAAGTAGAACCAAGTTTGAAACACCAAGACAATCTGTCAAAAACCTCACAAAGACCTCAATGAACTATGTGATCTAAGCCCAAAACGAAGTCAAGTGAAATCCAAATGATCAATAAGTAGATTGCTCGAAGCACACAATAAAAGGTTTTGTCAACCACTAGACAAGTGCAGAAAACAACCAAAGAGTTGACTGGACAATCAAAGAACCAAAACCTCCCATGGAAGGCTCGATATACAAAGCCACTAGATGCTCTAGGGCTGGGATATAAGATCGATGGAAATAGGCAAACACTCGAAGGATAATGGTAAAAAACCAGTCAACCAGAGTTCTGACACACTCCAGTAGCTGAAAAGGATGTAAAAATACAGAAATCTGAGTTTAAAAAGCTTCCAACAAACAAACTGGAAAAGTTCACAGGACTGGTGCGACTGTCAGCCTGTAACTCGCGCTATTAAGGAATTAGCGCGAGTTGCTTTTGTGTAACCTGCGCCAACTGGCGCAACTGTCAGGTAGAAAAACGCGCTAATAAATCAAGCAGTTCAGGGTCTGGTCGACAGTATTCAGACAGATCAAACAGCAAGAAGCAACTTTAAAACTAACCTAGAAAGCTCATTTATGCAAGCAAGCAAGAGAAAACCAAAATACAAGACAAACTCCAAGCTGTTCGGTTCATAAACCAAACCGGAGATTGACTGAAGTGGCGTTGATCTACTTCACTAATGCGAAGAAATAGCGTTTCGAAGGCTGCCTAGCCGTACTTCAGGCTCCGTCCAAGGTTTATGAATCAAACAACAAATAGCTTCCCCAGTGGAGTCACCAAATTGTTGGAGAGGTAAATCCCCTCTGCGGACAGAGGCGATCCCACTAGCCCAAAATGGGTCTAGCAACAATCAATTAACGCTACCATGCAAGTTCCTAGTTGCAAATTGAAAGTGGATTATGAGAACCAACCTGGAGTCCAATGCTAGTGTGTAGACAAGTTGATACTCTCGTTCCCTTGCTCCGGCAGGTTACGATCCTCACGATCTCCGCGAATGGATCCCTGCACATGCAAAGAACGAAGCAAATACAAGCATAAAATCCACTAAATACAACTATATATCGGTCAGAAAAGACATAGATCAAACATTATCATAATGAACAATAATATCGGAACCATAACGATAGTCATTTATTAATGAATCATCAACAGAGAAAAATACAACCAAAGTTCTGACGTTGAATCTCTCCTCTGGCTGGGCAAGCAGCTACATATGTCTTGCAATAGACCTTTCTCTCTCTTTGATTATGAATACACAGCTCAGACTTCTGGCAGCATAACCTCCCAATGCTCCAAGATTCTTACTATCACTCAAGACAAGCGTTATCACTACTAGCACTATCACCACTACTCAAAAACTAGCTTGTCAAATGCATGAGGACAAACTTTTATAGACGGAGAAGGGGAGGAAGATACAATGCATCAAGACACCCATTATGGATTGGCATTATCTCCAAAAAGCCGATGTGGATAGATGTAAGGGATAGATGATGAATCTCGACATCTAGAAGATTAGCTTTATCCTCAAAAGACTTCATGAATTGAAGGGAAAAAACATCCGGGCGCGCGTTTGTTAAAAATCTTTTCCAAACTCGGTTGGCACGGGTGTTACTCTAAGACAGAGCGCCAATGGGCACGCCTTCTTTTGAGGATCTCCCTCATTGGCGCAGGTAGTACACTGTGGACCTGCGCTAATGGAAGAAAGGCACTTTTCAGGGATATTTTGCAGGAGGTGTCTTCAGGGCACATGAAGTCCATACTTAGGGGAACATAATGCAAGTCTTTTTAAGTTATGTCACTGCTCACAGGTCCCGTAATGAGTCCTCCAAAGTACGGGAAAGGGGTAACAGGGATGGTGACCAATGGTGACAAATTATTGTGTAACAAGTAGTATAGGGACCTAACAAGCCCCTCTCTTTCAAAAAGTGTTGTCCTCAATGCTTGAGTAGTTCTTGATGCTTCTGTATAAATTCTTTTCCTCCCATGTGAAATCTTCAACGGGTAAGTTCTTCCACTTGATGAGATACTCCGAAATTGATATATTTCGTAGTTGTCGATTTCTCAGTTTTGTGACTGCTTTAGGTTCCAATATGATTTTTCCTTCCTTGTCAAGTTCTCGCAATACTGTTTGAATTGGGATCTTCTGCAACTTTTGAATGAGTTCCCACTCCTTTGGGCATATGGATATCTGTAAGGCTTGATGTTTAGAGGAACACTTCTTGGAATCAAATGAATAGCATGATCATGATCATGAATAGGTGGTAGACATTTGGGAGTCTCAAATACCTTGAAATGGTTGTCCAAAACGTTTTATAGATTTGGACAAATACATGATTTCGATGTGGGATCCTCTAGTGACATAATTGTGTAATTACGCCCCGTTGTTCTTTTTTTAGAAGCTTTGTCATGCTGTTAGAGTTGATTATCTTTCCCAGTTTCCCTTCGATACCCCTCAATTCAACTTCCTTTCCTTCCCAAAAAAAATTCAAGAAAAGTTCTTGAAAATTAAAAGTTATCGTACCCAAATATTGTAGCCATTGGACTCCTAGTAAAACATTAGCACCACCCATTGGAATGGAAATCATTGGGATATTCAATACATATTCTCCCATGGATAGCTTGATATTATGGCACTTCCCAGAGCAATTTATGGTTCCTCCACTTGCAACCATCACTTGACAGTCTGGTGCTGGATATATGAAGCAATTCAATTCCTTGGCTATCTTACAATGAATAAAATTATGGGTACTGCCCGAATCAATCAACACTATTACCTTTTTATTCTTCATATGTCATTCTATCTTGATAGTTTGAGGAGTGGTAATTTATTCCAATGCATTACAAGATATGGTCAGATTCATTTCTTGATGCTAGATGTGATCTTTCACTTCTTAAACATTTTTCTTCTTGATATGTCTTTCTATATTGATAGCTTGAGGAGTGGTAATTTCAGCCAATGCATTACAAGATATGGTTGGATTCATTTCTTCTTTCTCGATGTGATCTTTCACTTCTTGAACCTTTTTCCTCTTGATATGTCCTTCTATCTTGAGAGTTTGAGGAGTGGTAATTCTTTCCAATGCTTTACAAGATATGGTCGGATTCATTTCTTCTTTCTCTGGGGTGGGTTCCTAGTGTATATCCTCTTCTTTTGATGTTTCTTGATCCTTTTCTTCCTCTTCTTCATAATCTATGTAAAATAATTTCTTCTTAGCACACTTATGACCTTTAGTGTATTTGCTATCACAATTGTAACAAAGCCCTTTTTCTCTTTTTTCTTCCAATTGTTGTGGTGTAAACCTTGTAGGTTGTGGAAGGCTAGGAGAAAAAACACTTCCATAATTATAGTTGTGAGTGGTGGGATTCCTTGTTTCCATAATTTCACTTTCAATTTTTCTTGCCAACCTGAATGCCTTCTCCAATGAATCAGGTTCCCAAAGACGAACCTCGTGTTGAATGTTATCCTTTAAAGTCCCTATGAAGACATCCACCATTTTCTTCTCTGGAATATCATTTACCCTTATATTCAATTTTTGGAAGTCCTCAATGTGCTCTGCCATTGAACCCTTTTGTTTGAGATTTATCAATTGGCTAAAGAAGGTGTTTCTCTTTGTATCCTCATAATGTGCTATCATTTCCTCCGTGAAAATTGACCACGTGACAAGTGGTTTACGAGAACAAAGCCCTTTATACCATAAAAATTGATTCGGTTCTAAATAATTAGATGCAATACGTACCTTTTGTAACAGTGGTACACCATGTAGATCAAAATATTTCTCCATCTGTAGTATCCAATTTATCGGATCCTTGCCATCAAACTTCCTCATCTCGCTTTTTCTTGATTTTAGGAGCTTGATATTGAAACGACTATAACTCTGTAATTTTAGATCTTCCAGTTCTAAAATCAAGACCTGTAGTAGCCCTCTGCTTCCTCCTTCCAATGCTACTAGTCTAATCAAAATTAGATTCTCCAAGAAAGAGTTATGCACAATCTCCCAATATGACCTAATTATATACCTTTTCAGAAGAGCGAACTTGTATGAAGTGCCATGTCTCAATGTTTTGATCTTCGGATCTGAAAAATATATATCGAAAGCTATAGTTCGTACTATTTCTGTAACTTCTTACTAAATTTCAATGTGATGCTTAGAGAGATAGTTAAGACGATTTTCCCCAGGTCACCTGTTTAGGATGTAATTCGGGTGTCTTCCAAAACCCTAATTTCCTCATATCATATATCCGTAAATATAGTGAGACAAGATTTGAAATTTGGACCCAAGCTTCAGATCAATTTCTTCTCAAATGGGTGTTTTTCTTAGCTTTTGAAACTTCGTATGAACATATTTATAGTGAAAAATCCATGATGACCTGTTTTAGATGAAATTCTGGAGCTTGCAAAAACCCTAACTTCCGCAGATCATATCTCCGAAAATATAGTGACACAAGATCTACAATTCGGACCCGAGGTTCATTCAAAGTTCATCTCAAATGGGTTTTTTTTTTAGCTTCTAAAACTTCACAGAAAACAGTGATAGTGAAAATTCCACAATGACCTGTTTGGAGTAGCAAAAACCTAGAATCCAAAGCTCTGATACCAAATGTTATGAAATCAGCTCACAAAAAGATAGAAAAGATAGATCAACGCCTTAGAATTCAGCCTCTTCGAGGGGGAAACCTCCCATACATTACACAAATGAACAATTCTTGGATGATACAAATGACAAGACCTCCTTTCTATGTATAGGAGTCTAAGGGGTCATAATATAATCAGAGCCGAGATAACAATAATAATGTAAGGGCATAATAATAACAATAGTGGGCTTCTACGGGGCACAATAATAATAATATGGGGACTACATGGGCACAACAATATAATAAGGGGGTTGTACTAATAACAATAAGGGGTTACACTAGTAGTATAGGGACCTAACAAAATATACCACTACAAACTTGTCTTGATCCCCTACAAAAGCTATATCCATAGCTGTTTGAAAAGTGGCCCCCGAATTCACAAGAAGGCATGCAGGCATACATGAATGTTCCCCAAGGGGTGGTGAGAGGAGTCTTCTTCTGATCAGTAGGGTGGACTTCCACTTTGTTGTAACTAGAGAACCCATCCATCATGGACATTCTAACTGATCCCAACACATTTTGTAATATATAATCCATCTTGGGTAGTGGGTAATTGTCTTTCAAAGACGCCCTGTTAAGGTTACAAAAATATACACATAACCTTATTTCTCCATTCCTTTTTCGGACTAGGACAAGTTTGGCCACCTACTCTGAGTACCTTAAAGGCACTCTGATTTTAGCCTGTAGAAGTTTCCTCACTTATTTTTCAATAAAGGGGAGTAAGAGTGGATTAATCTGCTTGAGCTTATGCTTGCATGGTTTAACTCCACTCTTCAAAGGAATCTTATGCCATATGATGTTAGTATCAAATGATTTTAAATCCTGATAAAACTAAGCAAGAACATCCTTATAGATTTTGAAAAATATTTAAATACCTTTGTTTGTATCGTGATGGGGTTCCCTTCGATAGCCTGACCATATGGCATTCATCTTTTGGGCCGACATTGAAATCTTCTACTTGCTCGTCCATCTCTGAAGCCATTGTTTTTGAGGCTATGTCATTCTGGTTAAATAATTTTTCTAGTGGAACTAGCCCACGAGGAATAGTATTCCCTTCCAACTGTAGAATTTTTTGTCTGGCCACCATGTTCTCCCACGAAGTTGGTTCTTGATCTGCCTCTTGTTCCTCTTCCTAATCAATAGTCGAGCTAGTGAACTCCCCAACTACTTCTATAAACCGTTTGACCTGCTCATCATCCTCGAATACCTGCCAGTGCTTGACATTATCAGGTATAGAGGGTTTGTGTTTGACCTCCACCTCGTACCTGAGAAGCAGATTTTGAGGAGATTTGAAGTTACTTGCTGCTACAGCAAGGGAATCAACCATTCTGTTTCCTTCTCGGGGGCAGAAATTGGATATTGAAAGCCAGGAATAAATGATCAATTAAGTCCCACACTTCATACCGTTAAATCTTGAATCTGGGGTGTTTGGCTTGGCATTGATTTCTGATCTTCCTTACAATCATCTCGGAATCTACATATACCGTTAGGAATTCAAAATTCGTGTTCCATGTTGTTTGCAGGCCAAGGAGAAATGCTTCATACTCTGCCACATTGTTGGTTGCCTCAAACTCTAGCTTGAATGAGAGGGGTATCAAGCTAACCTCAAGACTTACCAACAATACTCCTTCCCCCTTTCCCTTGTTGGAATTAGCTCCATCAAAGTATAATTTCCATACTTTGTTTGTATATGTGTGTTGGTCATCTAACTGCATCATTAGATGTACTTGGGTTTCTTCTAAAATGTTCTCATCTTCTTCTAAGACTAGGTAGGAGAGGCCCATTTCTTTTCCATCTATAGGAGAATTCCTAGAACCTTCATCTGGGGTCACAGTTTTTACAAATCCAGATTCTCTGTACAACCTCCTTTCTTCACCTCCAAAAGTGGGAATAGTGGCATAAGTTAGATCTAATTTGATAGATCCCCCCACCTTGGAACCCCAGGACCTAGATAGGAGCATGCCGAATCTAGGGGGAATATCTGCCACTACTATGTCCATCACTACACTCTTCACAGGGATCTGAGCCAGGTTTACCACCAGATATTTTATCATTCCCAAGAATTTGACTCTCTTAGAGTCAAAGGAGTATAGGTCCTTGTAGGGTCTAGTGATCTGCAAGCCAAGTTGCTCCATCACGGCTAAAGGCATGAGGTTATGTGAGGCTCCAGAGTCCAACATACAGTTATGCAATAAGAGGTCATGGATTACCAGGGTCACATAGAAGGGTGCAGTGGAAGAATCAAGTTCTTCAACATGAGGCCCAAAAACAACCATTGGTATTTCTTCTTAAAGGTTTAAACAATCATGGGTTGGTATTGCGGTGGATGGGAGCATGAACTGGGAGACTTGAGCTTTATAAGTGGGCTGTTTTAGAAGTTTAGTTAGGGGAACAAGGATCTTTACCTTCTTGAGTTCCTTCTGAAGATTGAATGCAGACTGGCCCTTTTCTACGCCTCCCATCTCTACCTCTCTTTCTTTATCGCTGGTAGTTTTCATCAGAATGGGTGCCTTCTCTTTTGTATGTTCCTCAGAGCTATTGCATTCCTTATTTAAGGAGGCTTTTACTTTGGATGAGTCAGGGTTCAACTTCCCTTTTCCTTTATTTAATACTGGGGGAATATTTTGGGGAGAAATTTCCTCTTGCTGTTCAGGTTCCCTCGACCTCTTTTTTGAAGATCTAAGATCATACTCTCAATGTATCTATGCTTGCATGAAATATGCAAATTATTTACAATAATCCCCTATGACCTCCTCATTTACTGCTTCTTTATCAGGGCACATCTCATGGTGAGCCATGTTTTCCTATTCCTCTTCAGAGAAGGAGGAATACAAGCTTCCCTGTGTCTCATGTGTATCTAGTGTTTGTTCATTTGGATCATCTTCTAAATACAGAGGAGGAGGGATCTGATTGAGTTGATCTTTTCTTTCCCTTTGAAGTATCTACAATGGTGGCCTTTGGTACTGTGGGTTATAACCTCAGTTGTTACCTTGAGCATTCTGTTTAGGGAGATTCTTGTTCTCAAGATCAAGCTTCACCACTTTGTGTGATAAACTCTTAATGATCTTATCCATTTCTTCCCACTTCAGATCTAGTAATTCTTTATCTTGACCAGAGGAGGATGCTTCTTCTTCCCCCTTTTCTTCTCATGAGGATTATTCTTTCCTCTTGACTTCCCTACTGAGGTGAAATTTTCTTCCACCTCAAAAGAAACCAATTGGATTTGATCTAAGGTACGAGACTTCCTCTCCCTCAGGGTAAAGCCAAATTCAAACTCAAGGGCTCCCACAAATACTACACGAGCAACAACTCGAGGTGGCTTTATCTCAACAGGTTGGTTTTTATACTACTTATTGAATCTTTTTATGATTTCTAAAATGTCCTCCTCTGGCTTCTTCCTTATAGTATTGAACTCTATGAAGACATAATCATGATGTCTCTGTTCACCCCACTTTTGTGTGAAAGAGTATTCGAGTTCTTCCCAGGTGGTGATGGATGCATTGGGTAGGGCTTTAAACCACTTTCTGTCTTCTCCATTAAGGAATTTCACAAAGATTCTTAGGACCACATCCAATTGTTCTACATTTATATTCTCAACAAAAGCACAAAAGGTTTCAATGTGTCTTTGTGTAGTGTTTTCGTCTTCCCCATTGAACCTAGGAAAAATCTTTAGGTAGTCCTGAGGCATAGCACTTAGGGGTTGAGGTAAATCAAGAGGGGCATATTTATTTAGTAAGAAGCCTAGAACAACCATCTGGATTAATGGGGGAGGATTAAGATTTACAGGAGGAACTTGGGCCAAAACCACAATGGTTGGAGTAACTAGGTTGAGAGTAGTGTGACTAAGTGTATAGTGGATATTGCTATTATTGAGGATAGCTTTACCTTTTTCAATCTCAGGAGGAGGAGGAAATGAAATGAAAGGAGTCATAACTAAGATTTATTTCTCTTTGATCTCTGATTTGGGGGCACGATGCTCTAGCTCATCTTCTGCAGGGTATGTAAGGACCTTAGGAGTAAAATATGAGCAATGGATGGCAGCGTGTTGGGAGCTAGAGGAGGAAGCTTCAAAGAATGATGAGACAATAACATAGGTAGTAGGAGTTTTCTCCTTCCAGACTCTCCTGAAAATTAATTTCTCTGGGTCAGATACAAAAGGGGTTTTCTTCTGAGAGGTATCTGAGTGAGCGTGGGGATTTATAAAGGCTAGGATGATAAATGACAATGATATTTTTGGAGTCACCAAGGTGATGAGGATGCTATCAGAACGTCTTTGCTCACCTACACAATGTTGGGTTGTGTTATATTCTTTCCACGACTAACCCACGTAGTTAACTGGGGGGTTAGAAGGGGGGCGGAGCCCCCCCTTCGTTGTGTTGATTGTGTAGCAAGAGGGGTCACAAGGGGTTTGAGGGCTGTAGGTAACCCCACTCTATGGGGTTCGAGGCAGTGCCCCAGAAAATTTTGTTTTTGGACCGTATATTAGGTTGGGCAGACTTACCTATGGTTTTGTGCATGATTTTTCGCACATGATTTTGGATGCAATGGTTTTCGGTCCATGGTTCTGGACGATGGTTTTTGGTCCATGGTATTGGATGCTTCAGCATGTATACATATGTATTGTAACATTGAGAGGAACATAATGAAAAATCAAGCTGGTAGTCTCGGTTTTGGGATCTAGGGGAAAATCACTGTGTATATGTGTTTTATGTGTTATGCTCTCGCATTGTTTATTTCCCGTGTTTTAGAATTCGTGTGTAGGTAATTTTTGTATGGGGTTAAAACCTACATTTGGTATCAGAGTTGTTTTGGCTTCAAGGGGATGCCTTTGTTGCCGAGGGGTTTCTCTTAGGCTTGTGGTAGACCCTATTTAGTGGGAGATCTATGAGATCAATTCTGGTGGTGAAAGAAGATGGCGAGCAGTGGAAAGATAGAGATCGAGAAATTTAATGGTCAGATTTTTTAGTTGTGGAAACTCAAGATGGAGGATCTGTTGGTGGATAAAGATCAGTGGATCATGGTAGATCCAGGTACTAAACCAACGGGAGTGTCCGATGAAGAATGGAAGAAGTTGGATCAAAAGGAAAAGAGAACAATACGATTGTGTGTCTCAGATTTAGTATTGCTGAATGTATCAGGGGAAGCAACAACGAAGGCTTTGTGTGACAAGTTAGGGACTTTGTGCCAATCTAAGTCTCTAGTGAATAAACTCTTCTTACGGAAAAAGCTATTTAAACTGAGAATGAAAGATGGAGACATGGTGACAGAGCATGTGAACGCATTTAATGCTGTGGTAAGTTAGTTATTATCTTTTGATATTAAAATTTCAGATGAAGATAAGTGCATCAGTTTTTTGTGTTCTCTACCAGATTCATGGGATAGTCTAGTTATTACAATAGGTAGCAATACAACTACCTTGCAGTTTGATGAAATAGTCTCATCCTTGCTAACGGAGGAGATGAGACGGAAAAATATGGAGAGCTAGAATGGTGATGCCTTGTCTGTATGAGGATGGTCCCAGAACAGAAACAAAAATAAGTCATCGAGTGGGGGATCTAAATCTAGAGGCAGATCTAAATCTCCAGGAAAACCTGTAAAAGTGGTGTGCTAAAAATGCGGAAAGGAAGGGCACTACAAAAGGGACTGTAAATCTAAAGCTCGTGATAACAAAAAGGGATCTGATGATGCTCCTTTTGTAGAGGCGAAAACCACCTCAGATGAAGGTGGGGATGTGTACTTGGCTTCTTCAAGTACAAATTTAGATCATGAGGCATGGTTGATTGACTTAGGTGCATCCTTTCACTTCACTCCCCATAGAGAGTGGTTCTGCGAGTATGGGAAATATGATGGTGGTGATGTCTTCTCGGAGGATGACAGGAAGGCTAGAATCGTTGGTCGCGGAAAAGTAAAGTTGAAGTTGCAAGGTGGAAGGGTTAGAACACTTCCAGGTGTTCTGCATATTCTTGCATTAGCTAGAAATCTGATTTCTGTAAGCAAGCTAGATGATGCATGTGTAAAAATAGTGTTCGAAAAGGATACCTGCAAAATGGTTCGGGGAGAACTAGCATTGATGCGGGGAGTTCAGATTGGAACTCTGTACAAGCTGCAAGGTAGCACTGTTATTGATGGGTGCAATAGCTCTGTGGTTCCTGAAAGTGGAGTAGAAAATATAATGGTCTTTGGAGAGAAGACCATGCTGTGGCATCAAAGGCTTGGACATATTGGAGAGAAGGGCCTTCGAATACTTCATGGTAAAGGTATGGTAGAAGGTATGAGTAATAACTCTCCGGATTTTGATTTCGTTGAAAATTGTGTATATGGGAAACAGAATCAGGTGAGTTTCCCCTCCGGTGGTAAGAGGGTGAAAAATATATTAGAGCTTGTGCACAGTGATGTGTTTGGACCTATGAAGTTTCCATCAATGGGTAAGTCTATGTACTATGTATCATTTATAGATGACTTCTCAAGGAATACAAGGATATATTTCCTTAAGAAGAAATCTGAAGTCTTTGACATGTTTAAAGAATTTAAGGCTCTGGTTGAAAAACAGACATAGAAGAAGATAGAGTTCCCAAGGACAGATAACGATGGAGAGTTTTGCAGTAAGAAATTTGAAGACTTTTATAAGAAGTGTGGTATAGCACGACAGAAGACTACTCAATATACACCTCAGCAACATGGAGTTGCAGAAAGAATGAACAAGACGTTGATGGAAAGGGCAAGAAGCATGCTCAGTGGTGCCGGGTTAGGACAAGAATTCTAGGCAGAGGCGGTGGAGACTGCATGTTACCTCATCAACAGATCACCTTCATTAGCATTGGAAGATAAGAATCCACAAGAGGTATGTACTGGTAAGAAACCTTCTCTTTCACATCTGAGGTTATTTGGATGTGATGCATATGTACATGTTCCAAATGAGAAAAGAACCAAGTTGGATAGTAAATATGAAAAGTGCATCTTTATTGGGTATAAGAATGGTTTAAAGGGTTATAAGCTTTGGAACCTAGTAATAAGGAAGGTTATGTACAACCAAGATGTGGTGTTTAGAGAGGTCAAAGACGTTATTAAACATGAAGTCCAACCAAAGGAACCTGAGAAGATAGAGTTTGAGCTTAAGGAGGAAGAATCAGACTCTACAGTAGAGGAGGAATCAGGAGATGAAGAGCCACAAACTCTGGGCGTGAGAAGATCAGTTCGAGAAAGAAGGCAGCGGAAAGGTATAGTCCATTTGCTTTCTATTCAAATTTTGCTTTATCTGTTACTGATGATGATCCCAGAACTATGAAGGAGGCAGTAGATTCAGAGAATGGAAAACTCTGGAAAGAGGCCATGGTTGATGAAATGGCATCTTTGCACAAAAATGAGGCTTGGGATCTGGTGGAGTTACTGGCTGGAAGGAAACCCATTGGCAGCAAATGGGTGTTCAAGAATAAGACAAATGCAGATGAAAGGTGGAGAAATACAAAGATCGGTTGGTAGCAAAAGGTTATTCCCAGGTGTCGGGAATTGCTTTTGGTGATATTTTTTCTCCTGTTACCAAGGTAACTTCTATTAGATTACTTTTATCTATTGCTACTGCTTTTGATTTTTAGGTAGAACAGATGGATGTGAAGACAAAATTTCTTCATGGGGATCTAGAAGAGGAGATCTACATGAAGCAACCTGAGGGTTTTGAGGTGAAGGGTAAGAAAGAACTGGTATGCAAGTTAAAGAAGTCTCTGTATGGGTTAAAACAGTCACCAAGGATGTGGTATCAGAAATTTGATACATTTATATGGGGACTTGGCTTCACTAGAAGCAAAGCAGATCACTATGTGTATTTTAAATTAATTGGTGACTGTGTTATTTATCTGGTCTTGTATGTGGATATGTTGTTGGTTGGAAATGACAAAGAAATTATCTAGGATTTGAAGACCCATTTGTCCTCCAAATTCAACATGAAAGATCTTGGTGCTGCAAACTATATTTTGGGCATGGAAATTAAAAGATACTAGGAAAAGAGGAAGCTCTGGTTAAACCAGAGGAAGTATGTCGAGACAATATTGCAAAGGTTTAATATGTAGGATAGTAAACCGGTGAAGGTTCCTCTTCCTGTAGGTGTGAGGTTATCTGCTGAACAGTGTCCCAAGACACAAGAAGAGGAAGAGGACATGTTCCGTGTTCCATATGCAAGTGCAGTCGGTAGCCTGATGTATGCGATGGTCTGTACTAGACCAAACATTAGACATGCAGTGGGAGTATTGAGCAGGTTTATGTCAAAACCAAGGAAGGAACACTGGACAACAGTGAAGTGGGTTTTCAGGTATTTGCGTGACACTAGTGATTATGGTTTGTGCTACCAAGGAAGACCAAGATTGGACAGAGTGTTGGATATTTGTGGCTTTGTTGATGTAGACTGGGTTGGACATCTAGATCAGAGAAGATCTACAAGTGGGTATGTGTTTAACCTATTTGGAGGTGAAGTCAGTTGGATGAGTAAGAAACAATCTGTAGTGGCACTATCAACTACAGAAGCAGAATACATGGCAGCCACTCATGCAAGCAAGGAAGTAGTTTGGTTGCATAGATTGTGTTTAAGTATGGGGTTAGTACAGGGAGCTATAAGGATAGACTGTGACAGCCGAAGTGCAATTTTCTTGGAAAGAAACCCTGCATATCATTCAAAGACAAAGCACATTGATGTTCAGTATCACTTTGTGAGGGATATGATAGAAGACAAAAAGGTGTCACTGGTAAAGGTGGACACTTTGAAGAATACTGCAGCTGCATTGACAAAATCTATGAGCTCTGAGAAGTTCTCTTGGTGTAGAGAAACAATGGGCATTGCAGGGCTGGATAAATGACTAAGCTCTCTTGTGTCCCCCTGTGGAAAGAAAACAACAAGTGGGAGAATGTTGGGTTGTGTTATATTCTTTCCAAAACTAGCCCATGTAGTGAACCGGGGGGTTAGAAGGGGGAGGAGCCCCCCCTTCGTTGCACCAACTGGGTAGCGGGTGGTGGGGGTGGTCACATGGGGTTTGAGGGCTGCAGGAAACCCCAGTCTATGGGGTCCAGCGCAGTGCCTTGGAAAATTTTGTTTTGGACGCTATATTAGGTCGGGTGGACCTACCTATGGTTTTGTGCATGATTTTTCGCACATGGTTTTGGACGCGATGGTTTTCGGTCCGTGGTATTGGATGCTTCAGCATGTATACATATGTATTGTAACATTGAAAGGAACATAATGAAAAATCAAGCTGGTAGTCTGGGTTTTGGGATCCAAGGGAAAATCTCTGTGTATATGTGTTTTATGTGTTATGCTCTCGCATTGTTTATTTCCTGTGTTTTAGAATTCATATGCAGGTAATTTCTGTACGGGGTTAAAACCTACACACAAAGAGTGATTAACTTGTCGTATCCCAGGGGAAAGATACTTCAAGACGTTCCTCAGAAATGGCACCAAAAGATGTTGTCACTTCTAGAGATAGCCTTTGATTGCTTACAAGACTAGTGCCTTGTAACATCTATATTTTATGTGTCTCATATAATATTCAAGAAACTGAAGACATCATATACATTTTCTACACATATGTAAATACATACAACAAACAACTTGGGTTGGTTCCTTCGTCCAAGGACATAAGACATGTATTTCTGGTGCTCTTTCACATATACAACCCACAAAGATATATGTATGCAATAGTGGAGGCCGAGTAGTTTGAGGACCTACAACTTAATCAACTTTAGTAGAGAAATGGAAGAAGAAAAGGAGATAGAATAACTCATCATATAGAGCTTGAAACCTCAAGAATTCTATATTTATCACATAGAGCTTGGAGCTTCAAGAGTTCTACACTTATCTGAATTATAGGTAGACATAATGGATAAAGGAGAAATGGATGCTATTATTCATGGAGCACAATTTAAAGATATAATCTCAAAGCCACATACAGGCATGTGCATTAACAATTCAACATAAATGAATCTGTAAAAGCATATGAAACATTTCTGGAAGCTACAATTACATGAAATTAGAGAGGAAACATAAACATAATCGAATTTAACAAAGGGAAAACATATTAGAGTACCCGAATGTAGTTATCACCACCATTTCATTAATATTTTAGAAGATGAAAATCTTGAAGTAATATAGTCACAAAAATAACATGTGGTTTTTTTCTTCAGAATTCAGAACCTTTTTTAAGTGTCTCTTCCTCCCTTTTATAAGGAAAGGGAGGGCAAGGAAATCAGTTACAAAAATATCTTCTGGCTGGAGTTTATAGTTGTCTGTATGACTAGTTGTCTTAGTGTGAAGCCTCTAATTATTACAACAGTAAGATGCCTTTCTTGAAAATAAAACAGAATAATAGCAACAATGATAAAAAAACAACAAAACATTATTAACAAGCAAACTGAAATGATGGTCCTGCAAAAATATCTTCACGCCACTCTGTTTGCTGGCCTCTGGTCTAACGAATTTCTGCTACATCATGCCCCATGCTCTCTCGGCCGGTTCCTTGTCACTTTCAGTCTTTAACAATCTCGCTCCTTCTCATTCAGGAAGTGGGAGCGATCACACATAGTGGCCTGAACGGATTTCGAACACGGTTGCCGACTCATCCATCCCTTCTAACTTCCAGTATTATGCTATCAGAGCCATGATATGCCTAGTGATGCAACCATAGTGTAATATGGAGGATTTTCTGGTGTTGGCACTTATCACTAAAAACATTACAAAACAAGTGAGTTCAAATCCCCTTTAGGCCCCTTTGCTTCAACCCCTTTCTGTAATTCTCTTCATATGACCAGGGTCAGTGACTTGGTACTTAGCTTCATATCAGAGGTCAATGATCCAGACTTCTCTAATATTCACCTATGGTCGCATTGTCCTAACTTTTGCTATTGCGATATGCGATTGCCCCTTGTTTCTTAGCCCTCAGTTCTCACTGAATCCTTATGACCACGATCCAACCCCTCATCGGAGCCCTTTTATCGCAAATAAAAATCGAAGGCATTCTTTATGTGAGCAAAATGATTCATTCTGCCAAAGCCGATTTGCAATTGCGATGTGACATCATCTTTGTACTACCACTTGTCACCTGGTTTTGGCCCCTTATGACCCCTAAAAACACCAAATCTACGTGCCACGTGTCCTCTGTACTGCCACATGATGCTAACGTCTTCTGCCCCATGTCATTATCGGATCCAATGATACTCTGCCACGTGGGCCCCTGGAGGAGAGAGAAAAGGACCCATCTGCCCTTGGTTATTCTTTGAATTTATTTGTTTAATGAAATCAGCTAGTCCTGATGCTTTAACACTACATTAGAACTTTTACAGACAACTGAGACCTCTGATCGCCGATTTTTGATATGCGATATCAGCGATCGCTGATCGTAAGTTGCTATGTCCTTTGCACTATACTGTGAAAACCCCGCGATCACCGATATATACTACCCCTTGGACCTGTCGATCGTCGATATACAATACGTTGACCTCTGACCGCTAATTTGCGATATTGGTGATCGTTGGTCGTAGATTTTACTGTACTTCCCTATTGTTGCTTGAGAAAAACTCCAAAATGCGATTGCGATGAGCCTCCCCTTGGTCCTTTTTCTTTTGTTTTCTGGCTTTCAAGGGGTATCTTCATTCTGCTCTAACTTCTGATCCAGAAGTCCATTTTTGGACTTCCACATACCATTGGAAAGCTTATTCCGAGCACTATCCAATGGAGAGGGTCCAATTTAGCCTTAAGAGATTTTGTGGCTCAGGAAATGGCTTCAAAATTATCTGTTCTTTGGTCCTCATTGTACAATTAGAACTCTATTTTCAGAAGGTGACAACAGAAGGAACACGTGTGGTACTGATTCTTCACTTACACGACACAAGACGCAACAACCCGGTCCAATAAATCCGTGTTTGCAAAAATTATTCCAAGTAAGAATGCGATCCCACCATACCAACTAAAAAAATAATATGACTTTTAAAGGAGCATATGATTTCCAAATTACTCTATACCAAGATCATGGGGTGTATTTGAAATCCTGTAGAAATAAGTGTCCATAACATTCTACCACCACCCATTGAACATTTTAAATGTAATCACAATAAAAAAAACATAGCTCTCAAATACATCAAGCACGAGAAAGAGTCACAATCACTAACATGAAGGTTTACAAATATTTATTGTAAATATTAATGTTGAGAGGTTCATAGATATATATTGTATGTACTAAGGAGGTATGGTGTGTTTAAAATTAATAAGAGGTGAAGATGCATTGGTAATTGAATAGTGAGTCATGTAGTTCTATTTTTTTCAAAATACCATACATACACATACATATACATACACATACACACACACACACACACACACACACACACACACACACACACACACACACACACACATATAGTGGATTACATATTCATTTACCAAGCATAAGTGGTTTTAGGCACAAATTCATTATCCACATTATGGGGAGATCACATGAAGTAATATTAAATTCGATTTGTTGGTTTCAATATATGCATTGTGTGGCGAGGTCACATCAAGGAATATTAATTTCTCTTTGTTGGTTTCAAGATATGTGTTGTTTGGTTTATCTTTAGCCTATTTTTATTGAAATCTTTGATGAATTGTTTTTTATCTATTATAATCTATTATTGATTAAGGGATTATGTTGTAATCTAATTTAATTTAATGGATTTTAGTTTTTTTATGATGTACAATATATAAATAGTGCATTGTCAATGATAAATGCAACGAATATTCTAATTAATAAAGAAAATGGTTTGGTATTTTTCTTAATCAATTTTGACCAAAATCTGATAGAGATTTTTAAGAATCATAATTTTAAGTTGCTTAGTATTAGGGTTTTTTGTTAAATCCATTTATCCATTAAAAAGTGCATTCATCTTTCTGAAAATTTTGTCGCAGGATCCTGACCAAAAAGTCATTTCGTCTATTAGTTAGACTATGCCTAAATGTAATACAATAAGCAAGATATAAGTCTAGATTTATGTTTTCTTAATTTTCCTAATTAAAAGTTTCCAATGTAAATATCTATATATGTACCATCATTTTGATTCATGTTAGCCTAAAAATCTGTATATATATTACTTCACTTAAAAATGTTTGAAACTTATAAAAAACTTTCAATACATTCAAAGGACATAACAAAATTTATCACATAAATGAAAAACCATAATAAATATCATAAACCATATTTAAATATCTTTAAATTATACACATATTTAGGATATTGCAGAAATTCTTATTACATAAGAATAAAGTGAAAATGCTTTTCAATTTCATAGAATATTAAACATCTTAATAAGTAAGAGTGACTAAGTTGCAATATTGCTTTAATAACTATGAATGTCATAAATTTTTCTCAAAAGATTGCACAAATGAAAAAATAAAAAAATTCTATGAAACTCAAAGAAATTTAGATAAAAAGAAGTTAATTTTGAGCTTTTGCTCTAAGAAAACCTTGTGTAAAATTTTCAAACCCTAGTGATATGGTAGATCTATGCCATTATCCTCTCTCCCTATGAGGAATTCCAAGGGATGGAGCAACAACTCTCCTACATTGAGATCATCTGAAAGGGATAGACAACTAGTGAGCAATAGATCTTGAAGGCAACCTCTTCTGTAGCAACCCAAATGCATTGATTGCCAGAACCCTAACCATGGAGCATAATATTGGCATTGATGTTAATGGGAAAGGATGGTATATGCATGGTGTGTTAATATCAGGGGGAGTCCTATGGTTATTACAGTATTTGATAGAGAACCGTCATAGTAGCAGGTCTATTAAAAAAGCTAAAATATCGTAATCATGGTGGTTATGAGTCCCAGGTGTTATAGGTTATTTTTTCTCATCTAATCAATCCGCTTCCTAATGGGATCATTCACATCCTATTTCCCCCTTACATCATCATTTCACAAAGCCCTATGCATGACTCTCTCATTCCCCACAGTTTCTTCCCTAAACTGCATCATCTGAGCCAGTTTTAGGACCAATGCACCTTGGCCTCTTGTTGGACAACGTTCACTTATAGATTGCTCCACTGTGGCCTGCGTTGATCACCTACATGTTGCTCTCCTTGCACCTGCGTTGGTTCTAGAAAGTCAATAAAAAGAGAGAGAATCTTGAAGCCTCCATTTCCAAAAGCTTCTAGGATATGTTTTAACCATTTACCTCGGATAAAACCCTTGAATCCTATCCTATCCTACCTTGGAGTTTCCATCCCTTATCCTTAAATCTCATCCTCCCATCAAGAGTGGATCTCAATCCCAAGATTGGTAAAAGGATAAGAACTCCCAACTTACTCCACTCCTCTATATATTTTCGACCATCCATATGCAAGGGGTTGGATTTTCGAGAGTGATTCTACCCATATGTTGTTGTTGTGAGAGAGGTTCTTTCATGCATTTAGGGTGATTGGAGTACACTTTGTGACAAAGAAAGGACAATTCAAGAACTTGGAGGAGCTCTTCTACAAGATTGACACCTATTTTGATCCAGGTGGATATTGGTGGCCACCCGCCTATTCCACTTGGACACCACCATTATTTCTTTGAGTTTTTTAGTTTCCTTAATTGAAGTACAATTTACTATTTTTGGCAGTTTTTCAGGTCTTGAACTTCCGGAGCCATTTTGAGGCCTTAAACGACGTTTTTTGGCAATATTTTCTTTGGGAAATTTCATTGAAATCACGTTTTCAGTTGTAGTCCTTGGAGATATTTTTCCAACAAGGTATCATGTGTGTCAAACAGAGATAATATGACCAAGTTACGAACCTGGGAGGTTGGCTGCCCAACTAACCCCAACAGGGCCCATAAACTCTTGGTGTTACATCTCCTCGGGTTAGGGTTTTGGTTGTTTTGGTTTTTCTCTTAATATTCAATAATAAAAAGGCCCTTTAGCCTCATTGTAACTCAGTTTAGATGCATGTAGCCACCACATCTCTTCTCAAATTTAAGCTACCATCACCCGAGCAAGTCTCATTTCCATTCTGTTTGTAAGCATATTTCATTATTTGATATTAATGAAAGGAAGTGTTATTTCTACTACATCTTTGTATTTATGGTTATATATATAATTTGTTACATCCCTGTTTAAATTCAGATCAGTGGTATCAGAGGGGTCTTCTCTTTCTCTATTTTCCTTTGCATGCCCCCAACGAGGTCGGGATATAAGGATTTTGGGCTCGAACTAGTCGAACCTTTGCAAGGCCAGCCTCGTAATTCCTGATGGCCTCCCATGTGGGAAGAAAAGACAGATGAGGGAACAAGAGATCCTATCAAAATATTGCTCAAGGAGGCCCTCGAGAAACAAAGGAACATGATGATGGATAAATTTTCCTAGATCCTTCAACGGTTGCCCACCGATGACGCATCCACATCCAATAGCTACTTTGGAGGCTCCACACGTTTTAAGGTACAAGAAAACTTTGACATTACCATATTTGAGGGCCAAATAGATGTAGATGTCGTAGATAAATGGTTGAATCTGCTAGAAGGATATTTTTCTGTTTATGATTTTTGTAGCTGATAAAATATTACCTTTTCTCTTGTCAAAGCCGCCCCCCACATCAAGGATTGGTGGGAAACCTATTGTGAGTAGAAGGATGAAAATACGACCTCACTGTTTTCATCCGCTCCCACTTGGAATTCATTCCTAGACGCCATCAAGGAGTATTACTACCCTGTCAAGAACTACGAGGACAAATACGTAAAGTGGACCACACTGCGGTAGGCAAGGGACCAAGACGTGCCGGAGTTTACCAATGTTTTTCATACCCTTCGCATGAAGTTGGGTATCAAGGATTCTGAGAAAAATTTGGTACTCAAGTACTACAGCTGCCTACATAGATACATCTAGAATGAGATGGAGTTCCTAGACATCTCCGCGCTTAGCATGTCATACCGATATGCCGTCAAGATTGAGTAGAAGTTTAAATAGAAGAAGCAAGAATTTAGATTTGTGAATCTGAAGTAAGGGAAAGGTGCCCCCAAACCTCAGAACAAAGGACAAAGCCAAGGTGAGATAGCCCAGGTCAACCCATCATGGCCACAATCAAAGGAAAACACTCTGAAGCCAAAGAAGGACACGAGAAAGTGGTGTGAGTTCCATAAGAGCTCCACTCACAACACATGTGTGTGTCGGGCCAAGAAGTCATTGGTGGCCAAGCTGAAGGCTTAAGAATCCGATGCATGTTCCGACTCTGAGTTAGAACCCAAAAATGGGAATGACAAAGGGAAACAGATTATTGATGTGGAGCCCAATGCCACCATCGCCACCACAAAGATCCAAAAGGAGGAACCCAAAGATCCAGAGGAGGAGAAGCGTCTCTTGCACTCCTAAATGTGGGTAAAGGGTTCCCCGCTATAGTTCATTTTCGACATTAGGAGCCAAAAGAACCTCATTGCAGTGGAGGTCATGAAGCAACTGGGCTTACTGACCACAACACACCCACAATCGTACACCATTGGGTGGCTTCACCAAGGACGAGATCTGCACATGAGCCAACAATGTCGCCTTCCATACAACATCAATCCCTTCACAGATGAGGGATTATGTGACGTTTCTCCCATTAATGTTTGTGATGTATTATTAGGCCAACTATACTTGTGGAAGCGACATTCTGTGTATGAATCAAGGCCTTGTGCTGTTATTGTTACATTGGGAAATAAGTTGTACAGGATACCAGAGGTAGCACTACCTACCGCCATCTCTCTGGTTACTGCAAAACAACGCAGTAAGCTCATTTTAAAAATCAGGAAATTTGTTTTCTTGATAATATGCCCTCAAGGAAAGAAGAATACGGTGGCCATGACCTCTAGATAGGGCCCCTCCGCATGACAACAATAGATGTACAAGGTCATGGAGGAGTACGAGGACATCTTGACCTCCCCCATCGGGGTGCCTCTACACTGTCAGGTTAAGCACTCCATCGATCTAACCCCAGGTGCACCGTTACCCAATGGACCAAACTACCAGTGATCCATTCTGGAGAATGATGAAATCAAGAGGAAAATTCAGGAGTTGCTACAAAAATGTCACATTCCGCCAAGTTCATCACCATGTGGGATCTTGATCGTGTTGGTACAGAAGAAGGATGGGACTTGGAGACTCTGTATTAATTATCAGGCATTGAACAAGATCATTGTTTAGAATAGGTACCTAAACCCATAGATTGGTGACCTTCTGGACCAACTCAATGGGGAAGAATATTTTAGCAAGATCAACTTGAAGTTCGTATATCACCAAGTACCAATCGAACCCTCCAATGTGTGGAAGACTTCCTTCAAATCCAAGGAGGGCCTTTTTGAATGGTTGGTTATGCCTTTCGAGTTGACGAATACTCCTGCAACCTTCATGAGGTTGATGGATGCGATCTTACAGCCATTCATCAACTCATTTGTAGTGGTCTACTTGGATGACATCCTGATCTCTAGCAAGAGTTGGGAAGAGCACATCCACCACATCCAACAGTTTCTCCAAACACTGCGGCAACACAAGCTATGTGCTAATTTGGAGAAATGCACTCTTTGGCATGACCCAGGTTTAGTATCTGGGATACATTATTGATGAACGAGGGGTGCATGTAGATCTAGCCAAGATCCAAGTCATTCAGATTAGCCAACCCCAACCACTCTAACAGAGGTCGCAGCTTTCTGGGTCTTGACAATTTCTATTGCGGGTTCATGTTGGGGTTCTCTCATATCACTTGGCCCTTGAGTCAAGTCACCAAAAGAGGAGTGAAAGTAAAATTATTTTTGTTTTAATCTCAACAGAAGGCATTTGCAGAGTTGAAATATCGACTCTGCTCTACACTAGTGCTCACATTACCACACTTACAACAACCATTTGAGATCGAGACTGATGCCTCTGGCTATGCTATTGGGGCAGTCCTTACTCAATAGGGGCATCCAGTGGCATATCATAGTGAGACACTTTCAGACACAGTCTCGAAGTATCCCACTTATGACAAAGAGATGTATTCCATTGTACAGGCCCACCGACAATGGAAGCATTACATTTTGGGGAAGGAAACGGTCATCCACAGAGACCAGCGACCCCTACAGTTCATACAAACATAAGGGAAGTTTCCAAATGATCACCATTAGAAGTGTCCACATACCTGCAATAGTTCCATTTGAATATCAAGTACAATAAGGGAAACACAAATAATGTTGTAGACTGCCTTAGCCGACCACCGATCATGGCGTTAGCCACCGTGCTCAACTCTTGTGGGAACGAGACCTCTGATTGGCCACTTCTCTACAAAAGTGACATATAATTTGGCCACACATACCATATGCTCTTGGAGGGTTAGCAAGTTCCAGATTTTCACCTCTAGGATGCTCTGTTACCAACTGGGATACCTTTGTGTTCCTTCAAGCGAGCGTGCAAAGATGATTTAGGAAGCGCACTACAGTCGGGCCGTTAGGCATTCCGGGATTGAGAAAACAGTGGATAATTTGCAAAATTATTTCTATTGGCTGAATCTTTGACAGGATGTCAGGAAGTACATCAGATCCTGCATTGCCTGTGCCATTGCTAAACCAACCATCAAGAATAAAGGTCTCTATACTCCGCTGCCTACCCCTAGTCAACCTCGGGAATCCATCTCCATGGGTTACATGTCAGGCCTTCCCTCTACTAAGCATGGAAATGACTATGTTTTTGTGGTCTTCGATAGATTCTCGAAGATGGCCATTATGGTGGCCTGCAAGAAGAGTATCACAGTAGAAGCCACTGCTAAACTCTTCTTTGAACGAGTGTGGGTACACTTTGGGATCCCACAGTCTATCATCTCAAATCAGGATAATAGGTCCCTTAATACATTTTGGTCCAGTTTCTAGTCGATGCTTAATACCAAGCTCACTAAGTCCACAACTTTCCATCCCCAAATTGATGGCTAGACAGAGGTCGCTAACAGGATGATCATACACATTTTGTGCATGTACAACTCAAAGCATCCACACACATGGGATGAGAGCCTCCCCTATGTCCAGTACAGCTACAACCAGGCTCTCCACAAGTCGACTAGACATAACCCTTTTCAGGTGGGCTTGGGATTCCAACCACTATGTCCCATTGATGTGGCCATAGCATTTGCAACGACTCAAGCAGATTCATCTCATGTCCAGTTTGAAGCCAACAAGGAAAATAGATTCATTGAGCACATTCAACACATCAGCCAACAGGTCCATGACATATTAGAAAATGCCAATGCTAAGTACAAGCAGCAGCATGATTAACATTGGGTGCCACACAAGTTCCAAGTGCGTGACAAAGTTTGGCTATATTTGCGAAAGGAGCACCTTGCTGGGCCCCACCGCAAGATTCGCCCACTTCGATATGGGCCATACACCATCACTAAGGTTGTGGGAGATAATTATTTTGAGCTTAGAATTCTCCCATTCCTTGGCCTGCACCCAGTGTTCAATGTGGATTGCTTTCAGCCATACCTTCCACCATTGTTGGACACATCTGACATTGTAGAATAACTCACACCAATAGAGTTAAATCCAGACTGCGTGGAACAAATTTCAACTGATCGGATCATGGACACGCAGATCAAGAACAATCGCCAGTAGAATATCCAACTGTATCGAGTTGTCAAAGCCAACCAAATCTTGCACCAAGGAAAGTGACTCACTAGGGACCAAGTTCAGCAGAAGTTTCCTCATCTCATGGAGGAACTTAACACAATGGAGAACATTGCTTCCTAAGGGGGGAGGAATTATCCAGGTAGATATTGGTGGCCACCCGCCTATTCCACTTGGAACCCCACCATTGTTTCTTTTAGTTTTTCAGTTTCCTTAATTGTAGTTACTATTTTTGGCAGTTTTTCGGGTCCTAAACTTCCAGAGTTGTTTTGAGGCCATAAATGACGTTTTTTTGGCAATATTATCTCTAGGAAATTTCATTGAAACCACATTTTTAGTTGTAGTCCTCAGAGAGATATTTCCAACGAGGTATCATGCGTGTTAAATGAAGTAATATGACCAAGTTACGACCCTGGGAAGTTGGCTTCCCAACTAACCCCAACGGGGCCCATAAAATCTTGGTGTTACATCTCCTCGGGTTAGGGTTTTGGTTGTTTAGGGTTTTCTCTTATTGTTCAATAATAAAAATTCCCTTGAGCCTCATTGTAACTCAGCTCAGAGGCATGTAGCTGCCACATCTCTTCCCAGAGATAAGCTACCATCGCCAGAGCGAGTCTCATTTCCATTTGGTTTGTAAGCATATTTCATTATTTGATATTAATGAAAGGACGTGTTATTTCTGTCGCATCTCTATATTTATGGTTATATATGTAATTTGTTGCGTTACTGTTTAAATTCAGATCATATTTATGGTTGTAACTTACTCCATTTATATCAATACAAAGAGTTCTTTTGTTTTCATATATATGATGTTGTTATTTCATATATTTCAATGCCATGTCAATCTATTGAATAAAGTAGATAGATGATGCTACATAGATCTCATAGTTCCATGGCTTATGTCGTCTAGTTGTGCAGGTTCTAATTTTGGCAGCTGGATTTAGGATTGGAGCATTCAAACCAAAGAAGGAGTGAAACATATGACAAATTCCAAGTAGGTTTGTTCCCTTCATCTACCTAATTTAAGGGAAAGATTGGGTCCTTTGTCGTTCTCTTGTTGTAGGTTGACCACCAAACCTAGGGGAGATATTTCTATCCGCAGTCATAAATCCCGCATAATAAATTGGTGACCATATCGGGGAATGTTGTATTCCCTTGGTGGTTTCTTTTTCCATTGTGTTTGATCTACCTATATCAAATACCTTTACTACTTTAACCAACCAAGAACATACCTAGGAAGTGATTGCATTGAGCCTTATTTGCAATTTTTGTGTCAGAACCCTCTTTCCTAGGACCAATGTACCCTCTGGTCTACTAACAAAGCGTTGTACCCCACCTGGGCCTTCTCTGTGACTTCGTTTCACCTCATTTGTGCCCTCTCTATGCCTGCATTGTAGAGCACTGGTGCCTCTTCTACACCTGCATTGACCCCTGTTTTTACACAAAAATTTTCTTGTTTGCTCGGTGTTGATTTGAATAGCCTACTTTGAGCTGACCTTCCCCATGTCTTGAGTGTCTTGTGGTCTCTCTAAATCCTCCATTTGGTTTGAAGTTGTTTTTTATTTCCTTTGGTAATAATTGGTTTTGTTTTTCTATGTTCTTATCATTCGGTCACTTGCAAACTTGTTTCATTTGATCATTGATTGCTTGGATGAATTGTTGTTCTAGTACTCATTCTGAAAAGTGCATTTGAATCAATGATTAGAATTCACATCTTAGTTTTCCTCATTTCCGAAAATTAGGAGTGGTGAAAAGAAAAAATCTTGCATTGGCTTTTAGGGTTTTGCATTCATATTAATTTAGGAACAGTTGCATGAAAAGGGAATTACATTGTTCATCTTGTTTGCTTCATTTTCTATGCCACATAATGTTTGTCTCTTCCCTTCCTTAGCTATATTTTCATTGAAGAGAAAGATTCCATTCCCTCGAGCTAGATTTTCATTTTAAGGAATTCAGGTGAATTCCTAGTGAGCCATAAAACTGAAACTTAATTCAAGATCAACTTAAAATTTACTGAATCAACCTAGGAGAATTTGTAACATTAACAAAAACACATAGAGGTATAGGCTGGAGATGTGTTCTGGCATCGTTAAACATAGGAGCTACCATCGTTTTCTAGCATTGCATCCCGGGGGTGAAATCCTATTCCATGTATGTGAGTGTATAGGATCGCACTCCACGTACCTTTGGGTATATTGGAGGCGCTCCACGCACATAAAGTATATCTGAATGCTGTCATCAAACAGTTAAGCATTAGACAACACTAATACTGACTACACTCCCACGTACCATCGTGTATATTTTTGGAGCCCCCAATAGGTTGCTATCCATCCATAGGTAGCCGAGTCTACCGCCTTGTAAACCGTGATACATCGAACAAAACATTCAGGGAGATTGATTGTCATACTTTAAGTCCTTGGTTCGATAAGGTGTACATTGGAGTTCATGGTTTCTTGGTAATCCTTTATGCCTAGATTACCCTCTTTTTGTATTAGTAAAATTTATCATCCAACGTGGAACAACAAGATCCCCCACTATGTCATTTGCGTAGAATGAAAAATAAGTCTCCTCTCCCACCAAAGGCTACTTCTGACTGTCGTCAAAAGCATAAGAATACGTAGACTACCAAATCAAGAACTTTAGGAACCAATTCTAGTCCTCGTCCTGAATCTGATTGACCAGAATCATCTGTCCCTTTAAGTACCAAGCCCAAGGTTACATCTACTCTTGTCGGTGAAACTGACACAACTGATACTGAATTATTTGAAACTTTGTTCCTTGAGGTTATACAATTTGACCTGCCTGAGTCAGAAACATTATTTCCTAAAGTCATTTAACCTAAGGAGCCTTAGTCATATTTTCCTGTTACTTTAGGTATTCCATCCTCTCTTCCATTTTCTCAGACATATCTGCCTACCATATATCTAGGCCCTGATGGTGAACTGCTTCCACTTGGACTTTTGAGTATCGAGGAGATCCCACAAGAAGAGCCTCATCCTTCTACTCATTTGGAGGGACATTTCCTTTATCCAACCCATCCTCTTCTTCCTCCTCCACTTCCTGAACAAACTCCTTTACTTGGTTCTTTTGACTTACTCGCGAGTTTCATGTGACAATCCACATTGGGATTATTCATCATGACTAGAACCGATATGGCTTCCTGGCCTATGTCCAACATTATGGTTGAGACATCAAATATTGCTTCCACATCTATGTTTTCAACATCACCAGAGGTACATATGTATGGTGGCTTGTCCATCCCACGAGGTTATCAATATTTATCTGATACCTTCTTTGGTGTATCTTCCAGTTTACAGACATCCCCCATGTCATCTGCTTTGGTAATTCCATATGGAACTTCTCTTATGAGTGCTTCTCAATCTGCTCCTTCTCCTCCCCTTACACAACCAGTTGAACAACAGGCTGGCCCTTCTGTTAGTGGGCGTGGTCTTCTTCAACAACCTAACTATCCTTATGCGGGGTACCCTCTGCAAGGGGGCCAGTTACCTCTATCATCCCCTCCTCCTTTGGTAGGGGGAAACCTGTTGTTGGTATACCTGAAATTGGTAACCAACCTTATTATAGTCCTCCTTATCCTAGGATGGTTGCTAGCATTTGGAAGCATACTTTTCCCATTCAAACTAGTTCGACGTTGGGTTCATTACTTTCTTCCCAACCTGGGTCATCTTCGTCTCAAGTTTCCATTCCTCAATCTATACCTCAACAAGATCAACTTCATGTGACTCAACCTGTATAGGCTGCAATCACATATCAACTTATTCCTTCAATGTCTAGCACCTCTCACGTCCCACTTACTCAGCCTTTACAAGTTCCTTTACAATCTCAATCGCTTGCACAATTTATTCCTTAAATTCCAGTAGGATAGACTGTGTATAGTATGGCACAACAATAATCAAACCCTATTTATCATGGGACAATGAAAACTTAAATCAGGAAATAGTATAAATATTATCAAGGAATTCCTCAGGTGCCTTTTTGTTAAAATTGGAAACCAGGGCAAAACTTCATGTGGGTCATCTTATTCATGGCTGATAATATTTTTATTAGATTCCTCTCGTTGAGAGGTGTAGGATTGATATAAAGATCATCCGATTCCGATAAGTATTCATGGAGATATGAATTTATTTTGATTATGGAATTATTATCAAGCCGACCTACAACTCATGTAGGCTCAGAAGCCCAACAGTCGCATCTATTCACCCACCAATGTTGTGTATAAATATAAGAGAACTTTTCCTCATTTGGACTCACTCATCTCATCACATATCTCTCTCTCTACTGCGCAGATATGAGTCTCTTCTCTACTGCACTGAAATGGGTCTCTCTCTCTCACACATGTGAAGCCAGAAGCTGTTGAATTTGAAGCAGCAACTGTAGAAGTAAAGATTGACTTGTGTGGCCTAGAAGATCTCCTCTTTGGAACTTCACTGTAGGTTCATCTGAACCTCTTTTGAAAGCCGCAACTTTTGGTGGTGGAATGAAGTCAATTTGACGAACGGTTTGCAAGATATCGACTGCCCTAGTTTGAAGCTGGAAACTGCTGAAACTGAAGCTGCTACTACAGAAGTAAAGATTGACTTGCGTGGCCTAGAAGATCTCCTCATCTGAACTGCGCTGTAGGTTCATCTGAACCTCCTTTGAAAGCCGCAACTTTTGGTGGTGGAATGAAGTCAATCCGACGAACGGTTTGCAAGATATCGACTGCCCTAGTTTGAAGCCGGAAACTGCTGAAACTGAAGCTGCAACTGCAAAAGTAAAGATTGACTTGTGTGGCCTAGAAGATCTCCTCATCTGAACTGCGCTGTAGGTTCATCTGAACCTCCTCTAGAAGCCGAAACTTCTGGTGGTGGAATGAAGTCAATCCGACTGTCGGTTTGAGAGATATGGTCTGCCTTAGTTTGATAATGAAGCCGCTAATGCTGATGCTACTAATCTAGGGTTTGCTACTGCTGATATGAATCAGATTTATTGTACTATTTCTCTCTGCTGAATTATTGAAGATAAAAGAAGATTTGATCAAAGGGTTTCCCCACACATTATGGGGTTTGTCCCTGTCTAGCCGCCACATCTTGTGTCTCTTTTCTTGGCTTGTTTTCTGTCGATCATTTAATGTTCTATCTGCACTTTACTTTATGTACATGTGATTGCTAATCGGTGGAATATAATAAGAAAAAGAAGTAAACTGTTATAAGCATAGAACATACCATAACTTAACATGGTATCAGAGCTAAGGTGAAGACAAATCCCGAGCAAGAGCAAGAGCAATCATTGAAGAGAAGATTGGCAAGGCTATCCTAAAAGAACTATGGGGTCCTCAACACTCTTTCCTGCCGAAGACAAGCTCCGTGAGAAAGTTGACTATCATGGATGAAAGATGTCTATCGATCTAACCCTTGAAGATCAAGGAGTGCTGGACCATGTAAGAGGCAATATTGTTGAGCCTTCATCAAATGCATCTGCTGCTGCCTGGAACAAATGGAAAAATGGAGAAGTCAAAACAAAGAAGATCATCCGGGACTTTATCGACAAGCGCTTGGTGGCCTACATCTCTGATCTAGACACCTCCAAGGAAATCTACGACACACTGGTGAGTTTATTTAAAGTTAATGATGCAAATTGAGTTTTGTTTCTTAGAAATAAGCTGAGGGAAATCAAGAAGGGTAAAGATGAAAGTATGCAAGCATACTTCTTAAGAATCACCGAGATCAAGAACGATCTCCTATCTATTGGGGAAACTATTACTGACAGAGAAATGGCACTCACAACTCTTGAAGGATTACCATCTGAATGGTATGTGTTCAGGACTACTCTTCTGAACTATAATGTAATTCCTGGTTTCGAGGAATTAATGGCTAGATGCATTCAAGAAGAAACAAGGGAAGAAGTGTAAGAAATGCCTCCTGCTGCCTTTTCTTTTCATGCAAAGAAAAGAAATAATTCCGGGACTAAATCAAAAGGAAAGGCTGGACCTAAGGCTAGAAGAAAATGACGATGTTACATTTGCGATAAAGCAAGTCACTATGTATGAGATCATGAGCATCATGATGAATGAGATCATGGACATAAAGGGCAACATGAGATCATGAACATATAGGATAGCATGATGATGATGCACACTAGTTTGAGCAGCATTATGATGGATAAAATCATGGACATGGGCAGCATGATGATAATCATGATCAGAGAAGCATGGTACAGTATGCAGTGGTGCAACTCGAAATCCCTCTGATGGCAATCAAAGGAATGAAAAATTCAACAGCAAAGGTAAGAGGAGAGCTGGGAATCAAGGAAGAGGACTAGCATTCAAGAAGGCCAAAAATTCCAGGATGTATTAAATGCACCTGACCTCAAAAAGAACCTAGTGTCCATCTCGGGAACGGAAGACAAAGGCTACAAGGTAACCTTCAGTGATGGCAAGGTATGTATATGGAAAAATAATGTTAAAGATGCCTTTACTCTTGGGTTTAGTGTTGATTCATTATATTAGGTCGATGGAAGTCTGCTAGGTGTCATGTCTTATGACATATCTCTTCAGTCTGAACTTTGGCATTAGAGGTTTTCCCCCCTTCATTATAAAGCTATACTCGGTGTAAGACAAATGGTGATAGGGATGCCCTAATTCTAAATAGAGAATGAAGGTGCATGTCCAGGATGTGCTGAAGGAAAGCTCAAAAGGGGACCATTCCCCTCAAGCCAAAGCAAGTCCTCTGATATATTACAATTGGTTCACTCAGGCATGCCTGAGGTTGGCATTAAGAGGGAGACTACTACACCACATACTCCTGAGCAGAATGGTGTGGTGGGAAGGAAGAACCGCACGATGATGGAAGCTGTCTGGGCCATGCTACATGATCAAAGACTTCTGATGTTTCCATTGGATGAAACTACAATCACCGTCATATATGTACAAAATTGATGCCCTCATCGAGCATTGGGTTCCAAGACTCCTAAAGAAAAGTTCACCGCAAGGTGAACAATCTTTCAACTTTGAGGAGCTCTCAAGAAGCCAACACCAGGGAACCGAAAGAAAAGGATGATGAATCAATGCCTGATGTAGAAGAACCCATGGATCTGATAGATTCTCATCCACATGAGCCTTCCTCTTCTAGGAAGAGGCCTTCATGGCTTAAGGGGATACTTGATGATGCTAAAGGATATGCTGCACCCTGAGGAACCTTCCGTCAAAGTAAGAAACTTAATAGGTATCAAGGATACCTGACCATAATGAGCACGATCATACAAAATGAGCCTTCGTCATTCTCAGATGCTGTCAAGCATCAAGTATGGAAGGATGCTATGACCGTAGAATATGAGTCTATTATGGAGAATGATGTGTGGGAAGTAGTTCCTAGACCCTGGACAAGACAATTGTTACTTCAAAATGGCTTTACAAGATAAAGCATGCAGCAGATGGAAGCATGGAAAAGTATAAGGCTCGTTTTGTTGCTCGAGGTTTCTCCCAAAAGGAAGGTATAGACTATGATGAGATTTTTGCACCTATTTCCAGATATACGACCATCCGCTCGATCATAGCCCTTGCCGCTTCACAAGGATGGAACCTACATCAGATGGATGTCAAGACTGCGTTCTTGCATGGCTAGATCAAAGAAGAGGTCTACGTGGAGCAACCCGAAGGATTTGAGATTTATGATCGAAAATCTCATGTATGCAGGTTGAATAAAGCTCTCTATGGGCTGAAGCAAGCACCTCGAGCATGGTATGAGAGGATCCATAGCTACTTGATAAAGCTGGGATTCACTAGGAGTGAAGCCGATCCTCACCTTTACTTTAAGGTTGAAGATGACAAGCCTCTCATACTGGTATTGTATGTGGATAACCTCTTTCTAACAGGTGCAGACCCTCTCATTCACAAATGTAAGAGGGAGCTGGTCTCTGAATTTGAAATGAAAGACCTAGGACTGATGCACTACTTCCTAGGACTTGAAGTATGGTAGAAGCCAAGGGAAATTTTCCTATCTCAAGGGAAATATGTGGTAAAGATATTGGAAATATTTGGTATGATGGACTGCAAGCCGGTGACTACCTCGAGGATCTTAACTTTTAGAAGTTATATGGTAGTGATGTCGGACCAGATTTGGGAAATGCCTCTGAGTTTCATAAACTCATTCGCATTGATGTTCTTGGTGAACCTCCATCCGAACATATTTTTTGCAGTTAGCATTGTGAGCTCATATTTGGTTGAGCCTCACTGGATTGATGCCAGGAATCTTCTGAGATGTCTTCAGGACACAATCACTCATGGATTAAGATACACTGTCGGAGATGTGAGACTACTTGGATATACTGATGTTGATTGGGTAGGCAGTGTGGTGGACCGTAAGAGCACTTCCGGGTGCTGTTTCACCTTGGGATCTGCTTCGATATCCTGGATGAGCAGGAAGCAGAAGTCGGTGGCTTTGAGCACCGCCGAAGTAGGATATATTGTTGCTAGCATAACCTCATGTGAGGTAGTCTGGTTGCGAAAGCTCTTCAGTGAGCTGTTTGGATTTACATTGGATACCACTGTGATTCTCTATAACAACCAGAGGTGGGATTCGATTATTGAGGAATCCCATATTCGTCGATTGCTCCAGCAGATAGACATCATCTTTGATATGGTAAGTTGATGAGCAAGGAGGCTCCATCGCATTAAGATGATGTATCGGTTGATACACCTTGTCAAAGCCCCGAGGAAAGATCTAATCTGTGATTTTCCCAAACGACTTGGAGTCGGTAAGAAACCCTTGTACAAGGGTCCTACATGTTGCATACATTGAGCTCTGGGAGCTCTGAGGGCTTGCGGTTATTACTGGAGCAACATACGACCACAGGGTGACTCACCCTCCCCTGGTGGTGCGCACTGGAACAAGATGATTCGCTCTCTTGTGGGACAAGATGATTCGCTCTCTTGTGGAACAGGATGATTCGCTCTCCTGTGTAGCAGGATGATTAGTTCTCCTGTGAGGCCTGGATTGATGTGCATACGACCACAGGGTGACTCACCCTCCCCTGGTGGTGCGCACTGGAACAAGATGATTCACTCTCTTGTGGGACAAGACGATTCGCTCTCTTGTGGAACATGATGATTCGCTCTCCTGTGTAGCAGGATGATTAGTTCTCCTGTGAGGCCTGGATTGATGTGTTCTCCATGGCAGCCTGGATTGATGTGTTCTCCATGGAAATTGTAGCAGGATTGATGTGTTCTCCTGTGAGGCCTAGATTGATGTGTTCTCCATGGAAATTGTAACAGAATTGATGTGTTCTCCTGTGAGGACAGGATTGATTAGTTCTCCTGTCGAGGCATCCTACCCATGCAGTCTGGGACTCATGGGAAGTACCTCTCATCTGATCAATGAGCAAGGAAATGAAGTTAGGGACCATAGTAGTACCGATGGATGCATCGTTGTAACTACCATACTCCCTACGCTAGGATGACCTCCATTGATCTGGGATCAATGATACTGGTCTGGGGCCAGTGGTAGGAGTGGTACTTACTATGAAGCTGACTTCAGGTCGGTTGGGACTGGTCTGGGACCAGTGGTACGCACTCTGAGACTGACTTTGAGTCAGTGGAGGATGATACTGGTCTAGGACCAGTGGAGTTGTACTCACTATGACGCTGACTTCGGGTTGGTTGAGACTGGTCTGGGACCAGTGGTACATACTCTGAGACTAACTTTGAGTTAGTATGATACATCCTCGATCATTTCTTCTTCTTCATAATTCGGACAAAAGCAGAGCAGAATAGAACAATGCAAGAGCAGAGCAGAACAGAGAAAAACAGTACAGATCAGTGCAGGGCAGAACAAGACAAAGCAGAACAGGCAGAATAAAGCAGAGCAGAATAGAACAATGCAAGAGCAGAGCAGAACAGAGCAAAACAGTACAGATCAGTGCAGGGCAGAACAAGACAAAGCAGAACAGGCAAAATAAAGCAGAGCAGAATAGAACAATGCAAGAGCAGAGCAGAACAGAACAAAACAGTACAGATCAGTGCAGGGCAGAACAAGACAAAGCAGAACAGGCAAAATAGAGCAGAGCAGGGCAAGGGTCAGGCTGTACAAGGCAGTGCATTTTATGGATGAATAGTAACGACCGATAGACAGATTGCAGATGAAGTTCTCCATGGTTGAGAGGGAGTGTTAAAATTGGCAACCAGGGCAAAACTTCATGTGGGTCATCTTATTCATGGCTGATAATATTTTTATTAGATTCCTCTCGTTGAGAGGTGTAGGATTGATATAAAGATCATCTGATTCCGATAAGTATTCATGGAGATATGAATTTATTTTGATTATGGAATTATTATCAAGCCGACCTACAACTCATGTAGGCTCAGAAGCCCAACAGTCGCATCTATTCACCCACCAATGTTGTGTATAAATATAAGAGAACTTTTCCTCATTTGGACTCACTCATCTCATCACATCTCTCTCTCTCTACTGCGCAGATATGAGTCTCTTCTCTACTGCGCTGAAATGGGTCTCTCTCTCTCACACATGTGAAGCCGGAAGCTGTTGAATTTGAAGCAACAACTGCAGAAGTAAAGATTGAATTGCGTGGCCTAGAAGATCTCCTCTTTGGAACTGTGCTGTAGGTTCATCTGAACCTCCTTTGAAAGCCGCAACTTTTGGTGGTGGAATGAAGTCAATTCGACGAACGGTTTGCAAGATATCGACTGCCCTAGTTTGAAGTCAGAAACTGCTGAAACTGAAGCTGCTACTACAGAAGTAAAGACTGACTTGCGTGGCCTAGAAGATCTCCTCATCTGAACTGCGTTGTAGGTTCATCTGAACCTCCTTTGAAAGTTGCAACTGTTAGTGGTGGAATGAAGTCAATCCGACGAACGGTTTGCAAGATATCGACTGCCCTAGTTTGAAGCCGGAAACTGCTGAAACTGAAGCTGCAACTGCATAAGTAAAGATTGACTTGCGTGGCCTAGAAGATCTCCTCATCTGAACTGCACTGTAGGTTCATCTGAACCTCCTCTGGAAGCCAAAACGTTTGGTGGTTGAATGAAGTCAATCCGACTATCGGTTTGTGAGATATGGTCTGCCCTAGTTTGATAATGAAGCCGCTAATGCTGATGCTACTGATCTAGGGTTTGCTACTGCTGATATGAATCAGATTTATTGTACTATTTCTCTCTGCTGAATTATTGAAGATAAAAGAAGATTTGATCAAAGGGTTTCCCCACACATTGTGGGGTTTGTCCCTGGCTAGCCGCCACATCTTGTGTCTCTTGTCTTGGCTTGTTTTCTGTCGATCGTTTAATGTTCTATCTGCACTTTACTTTATGTACATGTGATTGCTAATCGGTGGAATATAATAAGAAAAAGAAGTAAACTGTTATAAGCATAGAACATACCATAACTTAACACTTTTTAATGCCAACAAATTCATGGTTATCTTGGGGCTAGTCAGCAAGGTCACTTGTATTCTGGCTATCAGAATCCTCCTTATTCTGGTAACCAGGTTCCTTATTATTAGAACCCTCCCTTTCCAAGAATGAAAGTGTCTGTTTCCCAGGCTATTCCTTCGTATCGAGGTCATCCTCTGCTAGAATTTAATCGATAGTTTCCTTTTGTGGCCATTCTCAACTTTCCAGATTTGACTTAGCTCACCAATGACTCCATCCCCTCATTCACCTTCACGGCCAATTATTCCTACTAAGTTTCCCTCTGACATCCCTAAATTCAATGGGAATCCAGGAAAAGACCCGTTGACGCATGTCATGACGTATCATCTGCGGTGCTAATCAAACTCCCTTAATGATGATTCTATTCGACTTCGTCTTTTCCAAAGAACACTTACGGGTACCTCTGCTAAATGGTATATTGACTTAATCAGTGCTTCATTCCATGATTTCACTACCTTAGCCACACACTTCCTTATGAATTTCCAGTTGCCCATAAAATATGAAACTGGAATGAAAATGTTAACGAACTTCAAACAATCAGATTCCACTCACATTTCTCATCACATTCATGAGTGGAGGTGTCATCACCAGTTGGTCAAAACTTATGTTCCTGATCAATTTCTCGTGGAATGGTTTACAAAATCTTTGTTGGTACCTATAACAGAATGTGGCCAAAGGTGGAGTTGTGACTAAAAAGCAAGTAATTTCTCATGCGTAGTATTTGGATTTGGTTTATGCCCCATCTAGCATGCTCTATGATAAGGTACTAAACGCTCTGAGACCTTTGAATACTATTCCTCCTCTCTCGCTTGGTAATGAATATAATGATTCTGATGGAATTATTGGTTCTACTAGATCATAGATGGTGAGTAAACCATCTGATATTGCTCCACGCGCATCTTCTCAAAGCCCCCAATCCCACCCTCTTGTGGCTTCTTCTTATGAAATAAATGAAATTTGATTTGATAAAGGCAAGTCTCAACAACAACTTGGAAGCAAGAAGAAAGGAAAAGGTAAGAAAAAGAAAGACCCCTCTCTCTAGGATAAACAAACAAATCAGTCTTTTGATAAGAAACAAAAGCCTCGATATCCTTGATTGATTTGCAATGAGGAGCACTTTACATGTAATTATCCTCACCACGTTGAAGTGAATAAATTTCTTAAGTTCTCCACTTCTCCTACAGTGTTGCCTGAACCATTGCCTAATTAATAGACTCATATGGTTTCTCGAGACCCATCTTCCTCTAACACAGTTTTGATGCTTTCCTCTTCAAAGTCGATATCTGATGTTTTGGAAGCTACTCAGAACAAGGATTATCGTAATGTGAATCTACTGAATGGTCAAGTTACTGATCAACCTGCCAGTTCAAAACCAACCTCGTTAGATCCCACTCTGCCATCAATTCCTACTGAATTGACTATTGAACCTCCAAAGGGCGATATTCATAAGTCATGTCTCAAATCTTGTGCAAGAGTTTCTCAGAATTATAACATAGTTGAAGACTTGGCTCAATCTCCATTGACTATGTTGACTCTTGAGGTGTTGCAAAACTCCCCTTCCAAAAATAGGGCTTTAGTTTAAGCTATCAAATGTGTCGATCCATCATATTCCAACCTTATTGTTCTCCCTCATGAAAACTATACCCCTCAGCCTCTAGATCAGTTAGCTTTTATAATCCAAGTTGTCGTCCGTGGTAATAATACTCATCGTTCTATCATGGATGAGGGAGCCTGGACTTACATTATCTCCATTTTTTGCTAGAAGGTGATTGGTTGTCCTCAACTGAGTTAGTTACCTAGTACATTAAAATCCTTTGACAGGAGAACATACAAACCTTGTGGGATTTTGAACTCCCTACAAGTTGAATTAGGGGGAAAAACTGTGTCCATAGAATTCAAAGTTATTGATAGACCTCTCGATTACAATATTCTATTAGGACGTACATGGGTTTATGCCATGGCTATTGTCATTTCGACCTACTTTAGTATGATCACCTTTCCTTATAAAGGTGGGATTTTTATCCACGGGTCGACTTACCTTTTTTTCCTTCGATTCACATGTTACTATAAGTGTCCCTCTTGTGGGGGAAACACTACAGTCATATCAACATGTTGAAGTTGGATTTTTGAAGGATTCTTCACTTATGGGGACCTTTTCACTCCCTCCTTCTCTCCTTCCCGACAACTCATCTTTGGTAGCCTATATCAAAATGATCATCTCCTAATATCCTGGCCGATCCATGGATTTTACCAGATGAATCTGACATCCAAATTTTTTGTGATTGAATGCCACTAAGCCCCATTGAGCTAGATTACAAAACCATTTATTCAGCTTGTGCGGTTTCTTCTTTTGATTCGCGTAATTGGGTAGACAGGTCACTGGACTATGGTATGTCTTTCGATCCTTTCTTGCATGTATTTGTTACCAATGAAAGCATCATGGAAATAATGATGTCAGATGATGCGTCATGGGATGAACATCACCATCATTCCTCCTTACTTGATTCCATTGAGGATAGTCTCAGTGATATATAATAGCCGAATTTTGTTGAACTTTTTACGAATTCCACGTCTACTCATCGGATTGATTCAGAAAAGAACCTTTTGAATATTGAGGATACAATACCTCTTGACATTTCCATCAAGTCAGGTGTTGTAAAAAATCTACACATTGGAGCATCTTGTTCTCCATCCGAGATCGAGACTTTTCAAGCCATTTTTCGTGAGTTCAAAGATGTTTTTGACTATGAGGAGATTCCAGGTATTGACCCAAATATAGTTTTACATGAAATTAAGATGTATCTAGATGCTAAACTAGTATGGAAACACCTTCGTCTGGTCCATCCCAAGAAGGCTACTAATATTAAGATTGATGTTGAAAAGTTTCTTTGAGTTGGTTTCATATATCCAATTCCTTTAATTGATTGGGTGTACAATGTAGTCCCTTTCATGAAGACACAAGGCACCATTCGAGTGTGTGTCGATTATCAGGATGTGAGTCATGCATGTCCGAAGGACAATTATCCCACCCCGTTTATTGACCATATTGTGGACGACTACGTTGGCTGTGAAATTTATTCTTTTATGGATGGATTTTCGTGCTATAATAAAATCAACATTATGGAGAGGGACCAACCTAAAACTACTTTTATTTGTCCCTGGGGCACTTTCACCTATAGGAAACTCGTTCGGTTTAAATAATATTTGGGCCATGTTTCAACATGTCACGGATTGCACTTTTAATGATATCAAACACAATGTTCAACCATATTTGATGACCTCCCTACTCACTCAAAACATCATACTGTTCACCTGATGCATATTCATGCTATTTTCCTTCGTTGTAGACATTATAACATTTTACTTTACCCACACAAATGTGTGTTTTGTGTCAGTTCTAGTCAATTCTTAGGTTTTGTTATATCAAAATAAGGAATTCATATCGATCCATTGAAAGTACAAGGAATTGTTGATTTTCTTACACCTTCTCTTGTTTAGTTACAAAGACTCCAAGGGAAATCCAGCTTTCTACAGAGATTCATCCCTAACTATGTTGAAATAACTAAGGGATTTACTCGCTTGTTGGAAAAAAGGGCTCCTTTCCATTGGGATGATGCAGCACAGAAAGTGTTTGATGCCCTAAAAGATGTTCTGGTTCGATCATCTCTTCTATACCCCCTAACTATCAGCGCTATTATTTCATGTACTGATGAGCCTCATAAATGGGTAATTATATGGGCTCATTTTACCTCCTAACCTAGTCAAATCAACCATTCCCTTAGCTCATTGTATGATTTTCTAATTATATTTATGCTTATAGGGTGAGTTGAGTTAGTTATTATGCCATGTGGTCTAACATGTATTTAATGCAGATTATTGATGGATTTCGAGGTCAAAGTCAAGGATCTAATGGTCAAACTATAGCAATAACTCAAAGTAGACAGAGGAGAGGAATTATAGGAGGTAATCCCCCTCATTTATTGCTCCTCACTTCGAATTCCCCTTCATTAAGCTCGAAGTACAAGTAGTCGAATCATGTAGTAGAAGGCAACCGAGCAAGTGGAAGATGATTGATAGTTATCTCGAGTTTTGGGAGCCAAGCCTCCCTGATTTTAAGGAAGCTATTGGTAGCTTTAGTTGTATAAGTAGAGAGGCCTAGAGCCTCACTAGGGTCGACCTTTTTTTCTTGTGTAAACTCTGCTCAAATTTCGAGCTTATTATCTTGTGACAGTTTCATGTAATCTTGCTATTTTTTGATAATGAAGATGGAATCCTTTTTGAGGTAGCACTGAGTTACCTCAGAGGGCTAAAGCTCCTGGTTTAGGGTCCAATCCAAGTGGCAAAGCTCCTCTTTACTTGTATTTGTATGCTTTACTTTAGTTTGTAGATTAGCTTGATGTTATATGTATTTCTCTTATGGTTAAGAATAGGTTGCTTTTGATGATTTAGTAGCTTGTTTCCATTTGTGTTTTCTGTAGTAGGTTAAGTAGTGATCAGAGAAGATTCAAAAGGCTAGAAATAGTTCCTTGGCCTCTCTTCCTCCCTCTGGGACCATGATTTGAGGAAAAGACTCTCTTGCTGCCCCAAAAACACATATTTTCCTCATTCCTAGGACTTCTAGTGTTTGCAGCTCTCTAGTAGGTTGATAGTCTAGTTTTGCTTTGCTTTAGATCTTCTTTATCATGTTCACTTCTTGATTTACAATAGTTCTTTTGCATGCTTTCCTTTCTTACAGAATTTCCCAGCATTTCCTTCTATACATCATAGTTTAGGCCATTTTAATGCAAAACTCTGTTTTTCCTAGGATGCACTTATTTCATTGGTTGCTTGATTCTCTTGGTTGATTGTCAGTTTCTATGTAGCAGATCTCTTCCAGTAGTAGGCTAGCTTACCAGAAACCACACCTTCCATCTAAGCCATGCCCTATAGGTCTCCCAAACCTCACCTCAATTCTGCCCTAGTTTCCTTCATTTTTCATAGAACTTCTTCCTCTCTCCTTGAGAAAACCCAATCATCTTTCTCTCTCCTGGTGACTCATGGTAGACTTTAGGTGCCCTAACACCTCATTCCAACCTTCATCGACCTTTTCCACCCACTCTCACACCCTCAAAACAGAAAAAATTGCTCTCATCCTCCTCCTATAGGCCTCCTGTAGTTTCCCTGTTTTCCTCCTATAGTTTTCCTATGTCCTCCTGCAATTTTTCCTGTAGGATTTCTTTTGAAGGCCGAGTGTGGGAAAAGCCTCCAAAAGGCCACCTAAGACCTCCTAGGACCCATCCACACCATCCTACATCCTTCCAAGTTCCAAAACCGCCCTCTAATGCCACCTGTTCGCTGCCACACTCACACAATAAATTACATGATTGTTAAATTCACATAAAAACTCATAAAAATCCAAGAATATGTTTTTTTGCTTATTTACTTCCAGAAATAACATGGTTAGATGTTTTTACTTCCTTGAGTAGATAATGGCATTTACTTCATGGTTTTCATAGTGTTTTTGGAAAAAGTAGAATTAGCTTGTTAATTAGGGTTTACTAGATTTTGCTTTGCATTCCAGTGTTTCTCCTTTCTGTAGTTAGAATAACATCTGTAGAGTAATTTTTCTTTCCTTTCATCACACATAGAGCTTCTTCTAGAATCTATAGAAGTTGGATTGAGCTCCTAGCGATCTCGTGCCAGCTGACTAAGTGACAACCTGCAGTGAGAACTAGTACTTGTGCATATAGCACTGACACTTCCAAGTTTGTTACGAACTACCGGGTTGATAAAAGTAAAGTTGGAAGCCCAGGAGTTGCAGCATTGTCACTGCAATACTGGCGCTCACCACTTTTTGGCGCCGTTTCCGAGGAAGTGTCAGAGTATTCTGTGATTACTGCTTTCTTCTATTTCCTATTGCAACATTTTGCTAATAGTTTATTTCGGAAAAAGTAGATTAGTCATTTCTTTTCTTTCAGTTCTGCAGTTCCTTGATTTCCTTTTCAATTCTGAAAATTTCCATTCAAAAAGTTGATTTCAACTAGTTGCAATTTGTTTTGTTCAATCACAATTTTAGTTTCAATAGGTACTTTCAGTGTGGGGAAAAAGAAACAACAAAAAAAAAACCAACCAAAAATATTTCCTTTCATGCCTCGTAGGAGTAGAGATAACTTAGGAAAAAATTTTCCCAACACTCCCACTACTTCACACAGCCAACCTTCTCTCTTCTTCGGTGGCTGCAATCAAGAAGAACCTTTAGGTGAACATCCAAACATATTTGAAGAACCTATAGGGGAAGAAGAAGAAGAAAATATTCCTCTGGAGCCAATGGTTGAAAACGGAAATGTTAGGGGAAATGGAGAGAGAATAGAGGGTACCTTCCCCATTTGGGAGACCAATGGGGACACCAAAATGAGGAATATAAGTCCTTCAACCCTACCTCACTTCCATGGTCTAACTACAGAAGATCCTGATACCTTCTTGTTCGAGTTTGATGTCATCTGTCGAACTTATGACTATGCTGAAGACGAGAAAAAGTTTAAATTGTTCCCTTCTACTCTCAAGGACGCAGCACTGCACTGGTTCATGGGATTACCTGGCAACAACATCACAACTTGGGCTTAGATGCAACAGGCCTTTAACAACAAATATCGAGACTAATGTAGGTCAAGAGATACTAAAGAAGAAATCTTTTGAATGACCATAGGAAGTGATGAGACCCTGGAAGACTATGAAGAGAGGTTCCAGCTTAGTTACTAAAGGGTCGGGTGTACACTTGACCCCGAGTCTCTCAAGTTGGTCCTACTCAGGGAAATTCGGGAAGACCTTTTATACACCCTCCATCCAGGGGAGACATCTACCAACTATCCTATGAGGATAGAAAGACTGTTTTTAGAAACCATTCTAGAGCAGCCAGAAAGAAAGGTAGGGGGAGACAACCAATAGCTGGTACCTCTTCTTTCAATTCAACCATTAAAGGTGAAATTGGAAACATGTTGGAAGACTTCAAGAGTGAGATGCTACAGACTCTTGCCATGCAAATGGATACCTTACATATCAAAAGAAAAGAAGAGGAAGCAGAGAGGGCTTTGGCCATTTTTTTCCCTAGATGCACTAGGAGGCATCCTAGGAATGAATGCCCATTGAACTCTATAAAGGTTTGTTCAGTCTGTGAAGAAGATCATTCTACAGATAAGTTCCCTTCCTTGCCCAGACTTAAAGCTGTATACCAAGGGGTCGAAGGAGTAATTGAATAAATCTATTACATAAACCAAAGGAGATCGCAGGGACCTAGACCATACCAGCAGGGGATGCAAGGGACATCTCAGACCTACTACAACCCCAACCAAGTCACCTCCATACCTTCTTGGGGCCCCCCTGCTTATCCTTCCTAGTCCACGCCTCCTCCTTGGTCCTTCACATCTCAATATCATGCCTAACCAAGCACCCACTCATTTCAATCCTATGGTCTGCCGCAACCCCAGTGGAATGCATCTCATTAGGGGTGGAGGCCCCAATACAACTCTCTTCCCACTCTTCTGCCTCCACCACTTGCCCAACCACAACCATTACCTTCTGCTCCACCAAGGCAACCCCAAATGCCTGCCCAGCCAAATCCGAGCCCGAAGAACAGAGAGGCTTAGCGAGTGTATAGTGGGGAACCATCAGGCCCAACTTATTCTATGGAGATTCAAGAAATTAACTTGCGATTCGGGAAAGTTCTCCCAGATAACCAGCCTCCACCGAGAGAGGTTGAGGAAGATAAAGAGGAAAGTGAACCTAAAGAAAATCCACCCTTTCCTAAGAGACTATCCATGACAATCCAACCTACCCCAGAAGAGATTGAACTCCTGGGAGAATTCAAACATTTATGTGTGAAGATACCACTTCTCCAAGCCATAAAAGATGTGCATATCTACAATAGGTTGATCAAGGAGAAGTGATTTAGGCATCTAGGAAGGTTCAAGAGAGATGCCCCAACCATCAATGTCATAGGAAAATTGTCCAACTTGATGTTGGGGCATATAATCTCTCCAAAATATCTGGACCCTGGAAGCCTAGTAGTTGATGTCCACATCAATGGCACAATAGTCCCACATACCTTGATTGATCTGGGAGCTACCATTAATGTGATGACAAATGACACAATGCTCAAACTTAACCTCCAAGGCTCCTTGAGGAAGACCATGACAGTGCTGCAGCTAGCAGACTGCTCCATGGTGACCCCTGAGGGGATTATGGAAGATGTGATGGTTTCCATTGATCCTTGGGAGTACCCTACTGATTTCTTAGTTCTCCAGCCAAAGGCAAAGCTCACTGGGTATCCTCTCATTCTGGGAAGACCCTGGTTGGCTATAGCCGATGCCTACATCAGCTGTCGAGCTAGGAACATTACCATAAAGAACGGGCACATGTCCAAGAAGTTAACCCTATATACTCTTGCCCAACCCTTGCTAGAACATGATCTACCTCTCTGGTTGGAAGAGGAGGATGAGGATGAAGTTTATTCTACACCACTTTGTACGTTAGAAATCGCCATGGGGGAAAATCGCAAGATGAGGATGATATGATTGAAAATTTGATTTAGAATCCACCTCCCAGTGTATCACCATTAGAAGACATAGTAAGAGAAACCCAAAACAACCCCTTAATTGATCTCTGTGTGGCCGATCCCACTTCTCTCCGTGTTAAATATATAGAGTTCAGCCCAGAAAGAACATTGAAAATCAATCCATCCCTATCTACTTCCCAGGAGGAGGATCTATGCAGCATATTGAGAAAACATCTAGATGCCTTCGCCTGGAGTTATAAGGAGATGAAGGGAGTGCACCCTTCAGTATGTACTCATCATATATACATCAAGGAATATTGCAAGCTAGTCAGGTAGCCTCAAAGGAGGATGAACCCAACACTTAAATATATTGTTAAGGAAGAACCATAGAAATTGCTTGATGCATGAGTCATCTATCCCATCTCTGACAGTGAATGGGTCTCTCCTTTGGTGCTACTGCTAAAGGAAAATGGTAAGTGGAGAATCTGTGTCGACTATCAAGAATTGAACAAAGCCACTAAAAAGGACCATTTTCCTTTACCTTTCATAGATCAAGTGTTAGATGGTCTGGCAAGGAAAAAAAATTTCTCCTTCCTAGATGGATTTAGCGGGTACAATCAGATTCAAATCAGCCCGAAAGACCAAGATAAGACCACTTTCACTTGTCCTTGGGGTACCTTTGCATACTGAGTCCTTCCTTTTTGTTTGCACAATGCTCCAGCCACTTTCCAAAGAGCGGTATTGAGTATATTTTCTGAACTGGTTCATGATGCAGTAGAAATATACATGGGTGATTTTATGCCTTATGGCTCTAACTTTCAGGAAGCTTTATCTAACCTAGGAAAAGTTCTAGATAAGTGTATTGAGATGAACCTGTCCATCAGTTCAGAAAAATGTGAATTTTGTATGATTGAAGGGACTGTGCTAGGTCATGCAATATCTCAACAAGGACTGCAGGTGGACCCCAACAAAATTGCCATCATCCAAAGGGTCCCACCTCCTCAAAAGGTGAGAGATGTTAGAAGTTTCCTAGGCTTAGCTGGATATTATAGAAGATTCATTAAAGACTTCAGCAAGCTAGCCTCTCCTTTGTTTGGCCTCCTAGGAAAATATGTTGAGTTCATATGGTCGGAAAACTATCAAGAAGCCCTAGATACCTTGAAGAGAAAGCTAGTGACTGCCCCAATTCTCATAGGCCCAAACTGGGCCCTATCCTTTCACATTCACACATATGCCTCGAGCAAATCAATAGGAGTAGCCTTAGGACAAATTGATGGAAAGTTAGCTTATGCCATATACTTTATAAGCAAAAACTTGTCAAAGGCAGAGTTAAACTATACAGTGACCGAGAAGGAACTCCTAGCTATCGTGCATTCCTTAAACAAATTCAGACATTATATCCCAGGGTATCAAACCTTTGTGCACACTGATGATGCTGCAATTAGATATTTAATAAACGAACCAGATGTAAATGCTCGTATTATTAGATGGTTGCTTTTACTGCAGCACTTTGATCTGACCATTATCGATAAGCCTAGTAAAGAGAATGTTGTTGTTAACTTTTTGTCTAGAGTAAATTTTCTTGCAGGTGAAGAAGGAATGGTGGATGACCAAATGCTAGATGAACACCTATTTGCTATATCAATACTCTCTCCATGGTTTGTTGATATAGAAAACTACTTGGTTTCAACACAGTTCCCACCACACCTATCCTCAAAAGAGAATAGCAAGATAGTAAGGAAAAGTGCCCCTTTCACCTGGATTGGTGGCAATTTCTTCAAACTTGGCCCAAATCAGATCTTGAGAAGATGTGTCAGGGAGGAGGAAGTCTTTGACATCCTCCTAACCTGTCATGATGGGCCTTGTGGAGATCATTTTGCAGCAAAAAGAACCGCCTTCAAGATATTGCAAGCAGGCTACTACTGGTCCACTCTTCATCACGATGTGAGGAGATACACGAGCCAGTGTGATCAGTGTCAGACGATGGGGAAATCCACTCTAAAGGGTGAAATGCCCATGCAACCTCAAGTGACATTTGAGCCATTTGAGAAGTGGGGCATGGACTTTGTGGGGCCTATCAACCCTCCTTCAAAGCAGAAGCAATACATCATTGTGTGCACCGACTACCTGACAAAGTGGGCGGAGACAAAAGCAATCAAAGCAGTGATAGAGGAAAAAGTAGCTGCGTTTTTGAGAGAAAACATATTCTACAAATTCGGGTATCTGAGAGAGTTGGTCACAGACCAAGGCAGTCAGTTCACTTCCAACCTGATTGAAGACTTGCTCACACATCATAAGATCAAGCACAGGACTTCCACCCCTTACCATCCATAAGCTAATGCGCAAGTGGAGGTCACTAACAGAGCATTGGAAGGGATCCTAACCAAGGTAGTGAGCAACAGCAGAAAAGACTGGGCAGAAAAATTAGTTGAGGCCACTTGGGCCTACAAGACAACATGGAAGACCACCACTGGGTTCACACCCTATGAACTGGTCTATGGGAAGAAGGCTTTGCTGTTAATAGAGTTTGAATTCAATACTCTACGGATGGTAGCTCAGCTGGACCTAGACCTCAGCCATGCACAGAAGGAGAGATTACTTCATCTCAATGGATTGGATGAATACATATTGCAATCCCTTCTCCGTACAAAGGTAGTTCAGCTTCAGATAAAGGTATGGCATGACCGAAATATCAGGGAAAAGAAATTCCAAGAGGGAGATTTGGCACTAATTTATGATTCAAGATACAAGGATTTCAAAGGCAAGCTGATGAAAAGATGGTTGGGACCCTACACTATGGAGAAATGCAATGACAATGGTTCAGTTCCAATTAGAACCATTGATGATGAAGCCATCCCCATGCTTGTCAATGGGCATCGGTTGAAAGTCTACAAGAAACTCCTCTCCAAGCGAGAGTTTATTGAAGATTTGAATAAAACAGTGATGGTAGTGGAGCATGTCTTAGCTTCTACTTCACCCACTCACTGAAGAAAAAAGAGAAAATAAGGACTCAAGTGAAAACCTCCATGAAGCGCTTGAGTCCCATCATTGGGTTGGAAACCTCTTCTGAGGCGGCTCAGTGATGTCAAAAGAAAAAAGAAAAAAGAAAAAAAGGGAAAGAATAAGATCCCTGGGTGAAAACCTCCCTTGGAGGCACCCAGGGCAGGCAATTAGGGTGAAAACCTCTCTGAGGCGCCCTAGTTGTTTTCAACAAAAAAAAAAAAAAGGAGAGTGAAAGAAAAATGAATTTTTATTGCATTGCAGGTTTACAGGAGGACTACAGGGAGCAGAAGAAGGTGCCAAGGGAACCCTGACATTCATACCAGCATCCATCTCATCTTCTCCACACCTTCCTCCATCATTTTTGGCATCTCTTTCACCCCACTATACCTTTTTCTTTCAAAACTATGTTTTCTACAGGAGGCTCTGTGTTTTCTATAGGAGGCTCCTGTAGGAATTACAGAGAGCCAAAAGTGTCTATAGGAGACAGTTTGAGGGACAAGGAAAGCTTCATGAGAAACCTATCATCCGTCTTACCATCTTCAAACCTCCTTGCCATCATTTCCAAGCCTGCATCACACTCCAAGTATCCTTATTATTTTTTTTCTTCCCAAGGAAAACACAGAAAAACAGTTTTTTGTTTTTTGTTTTTTTGTTTTTGTTTTGTTTTGTTTTTGTTTTTGTTTTGTTTTGTTTTTGTTTTTGTTTTGTTTTTGTTTTTGTTTTTTTTGTTTTGTTTTTGTTTTTTTCGTTATTTTGTTTTTTGTTTTTTTGTTTGTTTGTTTTGTTTGTTTGTTTTTTTTTTTTGTTTTTTGTTTTTTGTTTTTTGTTTTTTGTTTTTTGTTTTTTGTTTTTTGTTTTTTGTTTTTTGTTTTTTGTTTTTTGTTTTTTGTTTTTGTTTTTTGTTTTTTGTTTTTTGTTTTTTGTTTTTTGTTTTTTGTTTTTTGTTTTTTGTTTTTGTTTTTGTTTTTTTTTTTTGAAAAAAAACAAAAATAAAAGGAGGAAAAGGCACCATCAACTTTACCTAAAGCTTACCTACTATCCCTCCATCATTCATCTCCACCTCTGACATCATTCTTGAGCTCCATGCATGGGGAAAAAGCTAAAGTTTCAAGGGGAGAAGCAACTACAGGAGCTCCTATAGGAATTCCTGTAGCAGTTGGTCCCATAGAAGTCCAGCACCAGCAGCAAGAGTGTGCACATCTATAGGTTGAAAAGGCACATGTAGCTTAACTCCAGCAAAAGAAGAACCTGCAAGAGCACACAATAACACATCAGCAAGTGAAGACAGCATGCATGAAGGAAAATGAAGGCATGCAACAGAGAAATCCACAACACGTCACAGCCAATGGAAGCAAATACACTTGGATCATAGGTAAGTAGCTAAGTCACTCCTCTATTTTCATTGGTTTAATTAGAAATCATACGAAGGCAACGAGATAGTTGAAATTGAAAGTTGGCCAGTTAACTTGGCCACCTTCATTTAGTTGACTCCACTCAACTGAGATGTCACCCACACGTGTGCATAGTCAACTCAAGCAAAAGATGCAAAGGATAGGTAGTGGGAGGAAGAGTTAAATCCGATTCCATGATGAGGGGATTATTACAAGGGTAGGTCATGATGACAAAGAAGGTGGGGACTAACAGTCCTAATCGGGGCAATGTACACCTTGCCAGCTCAACACTCATAACTGAAAATAGCCATAAAAAGTAATGAGCACTCCTCCCCGCGCATTCTCACCACCTTTTCCTCAGTTTCTCCTCGTAACTCAGCCACACAGTATTCTTCTTATGCCCCCATAGCCTCGTATTCACCATCCTCCATCGATTTCCTCCATATTCTTACTCTCGAAATTTTCTACAGGAGCACCTTCAGGAAATCTATAGGAGCACCTACAGGAAATCTATAGGAGGGACAACGGGCTTCTGCAGGAGGGGCAGTGAGTCATTTTGAAGGAAGGAAACGTGATTTTTGGCACGAATTTTAGTATGAAGAGGTAGGGTTCATGAATGCCCTCTGTTGAATATCAAAATGTGAAAGAATTGGTCTCAAATTGAAGATGAAATGAGTCTTTGAGAGGGTAGAAATACCAAAAAAAATCTGTTTTTTTTTAAAACACAGTCCCCTCTGTTTTTATTTTCCACTCAAAATTCTTTGTCTCCACCTACATATTTTGTTTTTCAAAAAGAAGTACAGGCAATATGATAGGGGGGTTTATGAGAAAAGAGCCCACTAACTCCACTAGACTCCATGCACATGCTCATGTGGTGGAAATATTTACAAAGGCAAACTGGATGAATTTCTTTGAGAAGTTTAGAGGGTTTGGTGATGAAATTGCCCATGAATTTTCTCTCTCTCTTTAGTCCCTCACACAAGAACTCATGCTACTGTAACCATTAGAGGCCTCTCCATTGAAATAACCCTTGAATTCATCAGTAGGGTCACTACCCTTCCTCTTGGGCTGCCTTAGAGTATAGATGAGAAACCAATTGGCCAAGCTGCCAAGAAGAAATTTTTTCAAGATAATGAAACCCCTGTTGAAGACAAAAATGGAATTAGGAGGGATAGTATACCATATCCCTAGGATGAGGTTAGCTACCAAGTGATCAAATACATTTCTTATGAGGGGAGGCACAACATTGTTTATGGATATCATTTCAAAATCCTCCAAGATTTGAGATATGGAATGAATACCCCAGCACATCAAAAGCTCAGTATCCCTTAATTTCTCCTTCAGTCCCTCATTGACTCTAGCACCAAGGTCCAAGTAGGAAATTCACAGCAGCTAGCTCACCATGGCCTAATCAAGATCCTAGTAGAAGAAGCCCTCCATACCCTTACAATCCCTCTAGCATGGGAAGTTTTCAGAAATATGACCGCTGAGGATGACATAAAGGCATTAACCTATGATGTCAGTCCTGCTGTCAGTGAGGAGGGAGAACAACAAGGAGAAGAAGATGAAGCCAGTGGTGGCATAGTAGAGCAAGAGAGGGAGGAGGAGAGAAAATAAAGAGAGGAGGAGAGAGTTGAAGGGACAGAAGAGAGGAGGAGGAAAAAGGGACAGAAGAGGGAGAAAAGGAGGCAGAGAGGGTAGAGCAAAGAGAAGAGTCCCCTGAAACTTTGGAAAGAGAAGCAGAAGCTGCCCTCACTGCCCTCAGTACACCAGTCAAGCAAAAGTAGAAGAGGAAAAGAAAAACCTCCATGTATTTCAGGGCAAGGAAGAGTACAAGAATTAAAACAGGAAAACCTCAGCCTTCCTCATAGACTCCCATTACCATTGAAGATTCACCATCTGCTAAGGTGAAAACATATCCTTCCAAGACACCTATGACCTATGAAAGGGGGACTCCAAGATCTTCTACATGGAAGGGAAAGGAAATTCTACAAGACCCCAAACCAGACCTATAGGAGGCTGAAACAGTCCTATAGGAGACACTGTCCAAACTACAGGAGACACAAAAACTTGAGGAAAAGATAAGAGGACAGTGAGAGGTGAAGGAGGAAGAACAAGAGGTACAAGAACATAACCCCCGGCCTAATCTTGACTCCTATTATAGACTACCTGAGGGAGGCAAGATAAACCCACACAAATTTGCAATTCCACTATTTTTCGAATTGGAGAAAGAGAGAGTGAGAACACATAGGTGAATGCAGAAAGCCATGTCCAAAGGAGTTGAGGATATTGGCCACATGGAAAACAAACTCAGGGAAATGGGCAGGGAATTGAGTGCTCTTAGAGACAGAGAAGCCATTACAAGAAGCCACCTTGAAAATGAGAATGAATTACTAAGGAGGAAACTACAGGAGAAAAAGACTCATTTGGCATACATGGACAGCTTATCCATGGAAGCATTACAATGCAGAACACCATCCAAATCTTATGGCCTCTATCTGAAGGACCAATGGCTTCAATTCCAAATAAAAAATTTGGCACAAAGAGGCATAATTCCTTTCTAAGACTACAGTTAGTTCATGGATTTGTGTGACCAAAGCACCTTAGAGGATAAATCAAAGATGGCAGAGTTCTACCTACACAACATGGCCCTCACAAACATGAATATGTGGGACCCCAATGCCAAGCTAGGGGATCTGCAATTAATGGCCATGACCTTATGGATGAACCATGAAGAATTGAGGGCAACAGAAATGAAAAGATTTTTAATAAAAGAGCAGAATGAACCATTGATGATAAGATCTAAGCCATCAAATCCTATGGCACTCATTAGCACACACAACCTTCTTGCCAATGACCCTTAGATTTCCCCTAAATATCTAGCCAATCAAGAACAAGCCATTTCACACATTGAAGATATGTTTAGGCTACTTGGGGAGGACTATGTGCATGCATGCATGAGAAGATGGAACACCCTACCCCACAGCTTGTAGATCAAGGAATACCATTCCCCCATGAGGCTGAAGGTGGCATTGAAAAGAGTGCCAATGTACAAGCGCTCCATGCAAAGGCTGAAGGTCAACTGGATTGGCCTCAAACTAAGTCCTCCACTCCTATTAGGCATGATGGAAGACAAAAGAGAAGAAGAAGAGAAGAAGCAGTGGAAGGACATAGACAAAAAGGCAAGATTTTATGGAGAACATGAGTAGACCACATTAGAAGCATGGGATGCTAGGGAGGCTACCAGGGCCATAAAAGACGAAGAGATTGACTAAGTTGCTCAGAGGATGAGAAACACCTTCAGTAGGGGGGTGATGATGAGCCTCATAAATGGGTACTTATATGGGCTAATTTTACCTCATAACCTAGTCAAATCAACCATTCTTTTAGCTTATTGTATGATTTTCTGATTATATTTATGCTTATAGGGTGAGTTGAGTTAGTTATTATGCCATGTGGTCTAACATGCAGATTATTGATAGATTTCGAGGTCAAAGTCAAGGATATAATGGTCAAACTGTAGCAATAACTCGAAGTATACAGAGGAGAGGACTTATAGGAGGGAATCCCCCTCATTTATTGATCCTCACTTCAAATTCCCCTTCATTCAGCTCGGAGTACAAGCAGCCGAATCATGCACTAGAAGGCAACCGAGCAAGTGGAAGATGATTGATAGTTATCTTGAGTTTTGGGAGCCAAGCGTCCATGATTTTAAGGAAGCTATTGGTAGCTTCGGATTTATAATTAGAGAGGCCTAGGGCCTCACTAGGGTCGACTTCTTTTTTCTTGTGTAAACTCTGCTCAAATTTCGAGCTTATTATCTTGTGACAATTTCATGTAATCTTGGTATTTTTTGATAATGAAGATGGAATCCTTTTTGAGCTAGCACTGATTTACCTCAGAGGGCTGAAGCTATTGGGTTAGGGCCTAATCCAAGCAGCCATGCTCCTCTTTACTTGTATTTGTATGGTTTACTTCAGTTTGTAGATTAGTTTGATGTTATATGTATTTCTCTTATGGTTAAGAATAGGTTGCTTTTGATGATTTAGTAGCTTGTTTCCATTTGTGTTTTTTGTAGCAGGTTAAGTAGTGATCAGAGAATATTTAAAAGGCTAGAAAAAATGCCTTGGCCTCTCTTCCTCCCTCTGGGACCATGATTTGAGGCAAAGGCTCTCTTGCTGCCCCAAAAACACAGATTTTCCTCATTCCTAAGACTTCTAGTGTTTGCAGCTCTCTAGTAGGTTGATAGTCCAGTTTTGCTTTGCTTTAGATATTCTTTATCATGTTCACTTCTTGATTTACAATATTCCTTTTGCATGCTTTCCTTTCTTACATCGTTTCCCAGCATTTCCTTTTATACATCATAGTTTAGGCCATTTTAATGAAAAGCTCTATTTTTCCTAGGATGCACTTATTTCATTGGTTGCTTGATTTTCTTGGTTCATTGTCAGTTTCTATGCAGCATATCTCTTTCAGTAGTAGGACAGCTTACCAACAATCACACCTTCCATCTGATCCATGCCCTATAGGTCTCCCAGACCTCCCCTCAATTTTTCCCTAGTTTCCTTCATTTTTCATAGAACTTCTTCCTCTCTCCTTGAGAAAACCCAATCATCTTTCTCTCTCCTGGTGACTCATGGTAGACCTTAGGTGCCCTAAAACCTCATTCCAACCTTCATCCACCTTTTCCACCCACTCTCACACCCTCAAAACAATGAAAATTTCTCTCGGCCTCCTCTTGTAGGCCTCTTGTAGTTTCCCTGTTTTCCTCCTGTAGATTTCCTGTGTCCTCCTATAGTTTTTCCTGTAGGCTTTCTTTTCAAGGCCAAGTGTGGGAAAAGCCTCCAGAAGGCCACCTAAGACCTCCTAGGACCCATCCACACCATCCTACATCCTTCCAAGCTCCAAAACCACCCTCGAACGCCACCTGTTTGCTGCCACACTCACACACAATAAATTAAATGCATGTTAAATTCACATAAAAACTCATAAAAATCCAAGAATATGTTTTTTTGCTTATTTACTTCCAGAAATAGCATGGTTAGATGTTGTTTACTTCCTTGAGTAGATAATGGCATTTCCTTCATGGTTTTCATAGTGTTTTTGGCAAAAGTAGAATTAGCTTGTTAATTAGGGTTTACTAGATTTTGCTTTGCACTCCATTCTCTCTCCTTTCTACAGTTAGAATAGCATCTGTAGAGTAATATTTCTATCCTTTCATCACACATATAGATTCTTCTGGAATCTATAGAGTTGGCTTAAGCTCCTTGTTACCGAGAAAAGTGTCTATTTAGAACTGCTCTATCCCACTAAGGTGTGACAGCTGCCTTAGAAACAAACAGAGAAAAACTACTTTTGTATTTCCTTTATGAACTATAGATAGAGAGGAATAGAAAGAACCAACCTGTGTCTTGCGCTAATCCTTTGATGCAATCCCTCTCTTCTTTGACGGCTTCCAGCTACCTGCTCCCTTACTTGCCCAGCTTCACCAAGTACCTGTAAGATCACAGAAGAAGAACACTATACAAAGACATGGATCTATATTCATAAACAACTTAGGATAAAATTTAAGTTAACCATACAAATGTAACAAGCATCAATGATACAAAAGCATGGAGGAAAAACTCAAATAGTTTTTATTGATAAACAAGAAAAGATCCAGGAGGAGTTACAACCGATGATTCCTGACCCAGCATCAACCTCCCATCAAAGAAGCCCCTCTTCACCTCCAACAAAGCAGAGATCACCCAATACTCTGATGTTTAGGTGCAATGCAACGCACCTAGCCAGTGGAGCAGCTGAAATGATCCTGTTTTGACTTATTCTGAGCAGTTTCTGGTGGAGAACTTCTGGGAGAAGCTGTAATTTGTTGACCTTGTTCCTTTAGGGGTTATAAAAACACTTTTAGGGACTTAGGAGCCCTTGGTTTATGGACATTTCATGGTTGGACTTGTAAGGCACAAAAATGTCTATAACAGTTGCCCCCTAAAGTATGAGGCCGTTAACCTTTTGGTGTCGGGTGAAATGCTTTATTATGAGGATCCGAAGTTCTTTCAATGCTGGGAGGAGACCTGTAATAAGATACAATACAATACATTATCTTCATACTGTTTTGCATGATCTAGCTGAGGCAGGCATTCCCATGCTCAGCTTTATAAATTCATTTTCATGTACATAGGATAGACAATCGTCTGATTGTAGACTGATGATTCTGATAGAGCCATCATCCTTTTGGTAGGATGATTATCTGTGTTGTAATGCTGTACATTTAATGTCTTTATTTCCCTGGATATATATCGCAACCCGGATGGATGAAACTAGATCTGGGGTCTTCAATCTCGTCCGATCTTCACTCGAAGTACAAGTCGATCCATGTGAGAAATGTTCTGAAGTCAAACATGGAAAGACATCGCTTGATTACCAGTCAATGATGTAAACTGTTAACAAGCGCGAGAGGAATCACCGATAATGATAATGATCCTCAAGGTACTGCAGTACAATTCACGTGGTGTGAATAAAAGACTTGGTGTCGAACACCACGCAAAATCTTTCGGTCGAAGGTCATTGATGTAAACCTGTCGCCGGAAGTGAGAAACTTGCCATTGAGGCATGCAAGCTTCAAAGTACTGAATGGGGTGTTCCTAGACCAACTTCTTGGATAATGAGCTGATGTCGACAAGAAGTGATTTGTCACAGGAGGGCCTTAATGAATCCCACATCAATGACACGGAACGGAGCAAATGATTTTGATGGAGGTGAAAATGATCTGATGATATACGGTTTAGGGTGGCGGTCATGAAAAAATGGAGTATAATGTATGGTAGTGGTTGGGACACAGGTGGCTTCTCTGGATGACTTCTCTTGAACATGTCGGCGACACTAATGTGATGGATTGGTAGCATTAACCCCAAATGTGGATGGTATGGTGTGACCATGGCGATGTGACCGGTGAATGAAACAACCCAACCCGACTTGGGCATGGAGTGGAAGTGTCATGTTCAAGAGCGACTTGCTACCAATAGAGATTCTTTGAGTTTTCTTCCCAATTTTTCCCCAGTCATTGCTGAACAGTACCTCTTTATTTTTTTCAAGCTTGAGGAGGATAACATATGCTTGTTCTATAATTTTCCCTTCGGGAAAACCCATCGCTATGTTTTAACGAGCCTAGCAATAGTGAAAATCGTTCTCATCTAAAGACAAGTTTGTCGCTATTAATCTTTTTAACGAGTTTAACGACAAAGATAACTCGGTCCTTTTCAATTTTAGAGAGTCTGAAAAGGTATGTAAAGGTAACTCCAAAATTCCTTTTTCGTCATCTGATCCCTTAAGTCCGAAAAAGTATAAAACAATACAGAAGGGATGAATTTTTGATAGTTTTAACGAGCCGAACAAAACAAGCGCTCGATCTTTTTGTGCAATAATCCCTCAGGTCCAAAAAGATTAAAATCTAGATGAGGGATAGCACTTCCTGTCCCTTTAGCGAGCTGGAAGGCCAAGGACTCGACAATCGTTTCATATTTTACGAGTCAGTTGAAAAGAGCTTAAAGAAGACTCGTCTTTTGAGGAACGAGTGATAAAATGGGTAGCAGCTAATTCCAGGTAAGGTTTGGAATTTTCCAATCACGATAGTGTCACAATGATGGCTAGTGAAATCACTCTTCGCAGCTGTTCCTCAAAATGGGTAAACAATCAAGTGGAGGTGAATGATCGGCCAATGAAAAAGTGGAGGTGACGGTGCAAACATGACCAAGGCTTTAATGGCTGAAGTACTACATTCACGGTGGTTATTTACCGGGGAATAGATCATTTTTTAACGAGCTTAAACGCAGGTGGAAACATTTGCTCGGTGCGGGTTTATTTTTTAACAAGATTGAACCTTGCGGTAACACTGCTCGAGGCGGATTTATTTTTTAACGAGCTTGAACCCTGTAGTAACACTGCTCGTGGCGAGTTTGCATGCCCCCAGCATAATAACGCAAATCGAGGTGCATGCCCCCCAAGCTTCATTGCATTCAACTCGGTGGTTGGAATGAAGGTTTACCTTTGAGATTTGGAAAGGGGATTTGTTTCATTTTTTAATGAGGTTGACACAGTAAAAGAACCATCCTCAAGACTCCTTGTTTCATTTTTTAACGAGGTCGACACGAGATAAGAACCATCCTCGAAATCCACCGTATTTACAGTATTTGATAGAAAATCAAAAACTGAAGGATGATAAAGGTCATCAGGAGTATCTTCTCCACAATCCGGAAGAAGGGAATGATGGTGGTAATCATCCCATGGTGCCCCTTCAATTACCATTGATTGAACAATTCCTTCGTCGGTGTCATGCACTCTCGACCAAGGATCTGAAGAGGTGCCATATTCCTTAGACCTATCTACCCAAACACTCGATGAGCGTTAATTTGGGTTCGCCCCCCAAGCCAAGAAAATTGATTGCTACAATATTTCTAAAATGGCGATGATCCATGCTGAAAAATGTTTAGGAATCTTACGAATCCATTAGATATAGAAGATTTCATATTCCATTTCCGCCAAATTACTCGAAGGCGGTAGGGCAAAAGTACCCATTAAGGCAGGGTCTTTTAAGAGGCCTACTCCAATATTTTGAAGCGAATGATTGCTCCCATGGATCATTGGAATGCTTCCTGTAACTTGCGAACTATTGGGGAGAAATGTTTGTTGGTTGACGATTGTAATTCCTCCTTGGAAGGGAAATGCAATATTTTTGAAGTAGGTCGACACAACTGCGGCCATGGCATATATCCAGGGCCTTCCCAGTAGGATGTTGTAATCAAGGTTTCCGTCGATTACTTCAACATCAATTTCTACTATTTTTCCCCCCAGTTCAACTTGCAAGTTACTTAAAATCCCGTATGGAGTGTATGATCGTCCATCAAATGCTTTTAACATTGTTGACGATCGCGACAAGGGTGGTGAGCCTAAATTTTTCCAGCAACTCATCGACATAATACATGTAGATGCCCCCTCATCAATAATTGTTCGATGAACAGTTTTGTTGAGGGCTTTCACTTGAATAAGGAAAGCTAGTTGAGCTGGTAACTGAGGGTCATATCCTTTATGATCAAAGGCCACAAGATTGGAATCCATTGGGCCAATCCCACCTATTGCTGATAATAAAGCTTGCTTTTGGGAGGGGCAATTTTGCGGTACCTCAAGTGTCGACATAGCGGACGGCGATTGGGCCAGGTCCTCTATTATATTATAATTCTGTGCTACTTTTGCACAAGGATTAAATGTCGATTTGTGTACTACTCCCTTTGGCGACTTTATCATTGGCTCAGGAATGATGGGTGGCACAACTTCGGTCAAAGTTGTTGTCGAACTACTAGGTTGTTCATTAGCCTTGTTATTCGACAGCTGTGGATTCTCGTAATCTTTATTCCTTGTCAAAGCATCATTTTGCTGCTTTGAGATAGACAACATAAGCACTTGGGATCAGGAAGCATTTTGATTAGCAACCAGTTTGGTTCCCGGGTTTGGAAACGGATCAGTCAATACTGCTGAGGTTTTTGAACTCTTAAATAGTTTCTTAACTTCAGCTTTATGTGGATAATCTCTCATCCGATGATCCTCATCACATATATGACACCCCGCAGGGGTTTTCCTTTGCCCATAAGGGTTTGCAGAAGGTTTTCCAGGAGATGACTCATCCTGCTTCTTTTTCCTCCCTTTCTTTTTCTTCTTGCCTCCTGGTTGCTTCAGTTGTTTGCCCTTGTCGATCGACACGGCATTTACTTCCGAGGCAAGAAGCTCCTCATTTGCATTTTGACTAGAAATCTTACGGGCCTTTTTAGATGTAGCCTTTGTCGATTTCGTGTCTGTTGCGCCAATCACACCATCGCCGGCATGAGAGTCATTGTTTGATTTAGGAGGAGGTGGAACGGAAAATTCTAGTCTGGGAGCGTCAGGGATTTTATCGTAGAGCGTGCCAGACTGAGTATAAATCAAGTCTAAATATTGCGCACGAGCAATAACTTGCTCTTCAATGACGACTCCTCCCTTTGCCACATCTTCTGTAATGGAAGGTAATAATGACTTAATAAACCATTCAGCTAAAAGCTAATCAGGAACGTACGTTTTTACCATTCTACGACGACGTCGCCACTCATGAATATGATCGGATATGTGAGTGGTCGTTGTCTGTTTGAAATTGGTAAGAAGCTCTGTTCCTGTTTCGTACCTTATTGGTAACTGAAAATGGGTTAAAAAGGTTGTGGCTAGGGTACTGAAGTTGTCAAACGAAGCTCTAGGTAATTCAATATACCATTTTGCTACCGAACCAGTTAACGTCCTCTGGAAAAGGCGAAGCCTAATCGAATCATCGTTTAGGGTGTTTGATGAACACCACAGATGAAATGTCATCACATGATTCGACGGGTCTTCACCCGGATTTCCATTAAATTTAGGAATATCTGATGGAAGTTTATGTGGAATCGCTGGCCACCAAGGGGAATAAGCAATTGGATCATTCGTCAGCCGGTTTAGATCTGGTAATTCCAGAGTTGCTACAAAGGGCAACTGTTGATTTAGGTTAGGCGAAGCATACCCAGGATAAGATGGAATCGCCTGAGCAATGGGTCTTTGTATATCAGCATAATGTATTTGATGCTGGCAACTTTGACAAGGTTGATGGGCATAACCATTATAATATGATTGTTGATAACCGCTTTGGAAATGCGGTTGCCCATTACTTACAAAGACTTGTTGCTCGGGTCCTTGATATGATTGCTGGAATTGCGGTTGTTGAGATTGAACCAGCCATGGTTGTTGGACCATTTGTTGTTGCCCAATACTGGATGATTGACCAAGATGAGGAGTCACAGTACTTGTTTGAGCCTGAGTCGCTCTAGATAAGGAGTCACTAACCTGAGGTTGTGATTGAGTCGTTGAGACAAGAGGCTGTTGTATTGCAACCTAAGAAACTTGGGGTTTACATACAACAGGTAGCGCTTGTACTTGCGACGCAGTCACCATAGCAGGTATAGTGGGAATATTCGACACAGGGTGGACTGGTTGCATTGAATATACAACCCTTGGTTGCTGAGGCAGTATTGGTACCCAACCGCTGGATGTAATTCCAGTTTGACCTGAACTTTGTTGTAAACTCCCATATGGTTGTTCTCCTGGAGGGAATAATGAAAAGGCATACTGCCCTCCATATGGTGGAAATCCAGTACTTAAAGGGTAAATTGGCCTTTGAAGACACATTGGATCAGTTTGTTGAGTTTCAACATAAGAAATACCAGATGATAATCCGGATGAAGAAATAGGAATAGACCATGTCGTCGAAACAGTCCCTGATTGGACTCCGCTTGTTATTGATAACTTGCCGGGATAGATGGTATACCGGTGAACATTGTTGGAGTAGAAGCAGGAGGTTCCGCTGCTGCTGTGTCGGATGACACAGTCCTAGATGTCGACGGTCGTTCAGACATATCTAGTATATCCAAAAGATTTCCTAGCGATTCTACAAGAACTTGCGATGAAGGGGGACTAACTTATAAGACCAACGAGGGAACCGTGCTGTTATTCCGATTAAAATAAATTTTAGACGCTTTGACACAACTTGTTTTTTCAGTTTTTAAGAGTTGAGAAATAACAAAGGATGACTCTAGTTGCCTTCAATTTTTAATGAGCCTGAAGTGACAAGTGCTCAGATGGACCTTTTCCATTAAGGAGTTTGAAATGGAATGAAAGGGACTACTCTGGAGATCTAGGTAGAGGGAGTACCAAACCAATCGCAAAACTGAAGAATAATTTTTACGGTACGGCAGTCAATCTTCCCGAATGCTGTGTTCAGTGCATTGCGATCGATAGGGCGGCAGACACGGCTTCCTAAGGATAAAGGATTTAAGCCTATAGGGGTATCCCAAAATATACTCGACGGTACGTGGGAGCACAAGTCCGTACTGGCACTTATCGTCTCAAAGTGGAGGAATCACCCAACCATCAGTGAGGACAACAGTTACCAGGCTCTACAACGCCGGAATACGTCTCTAGCCTAGACCTCTAAATGTTGTGCGTTAAGTTCCAAATCGTTGTTAGATTCATTGAATTTATTTTAAGTTGATCTTGCTTATGAAGTTTGCCTTTCGGGTTCACCACGAGATGTAGATGTAATTCCTAAAATGCAATCTAAAGATGATATACAAACTTTTATCTCTTTTGTGCAATGAAAATCCTAGCTACTAGAGGAAAAGAAAGACACAATCTTTTCACAAAGAGCAAAGAGCACACTGTAACTGCACTTTCCTAAATCAAGCCAAACAGACTGTCTATATGCAAATGCACATGCATGTATTTGTTTTCGACTTTCTTAGTATTGATGCTAAAAAGAAAGTTGATGTACAAATCTGAATTTGCTTTCAAGCGACAAACACAAACAAGCTTCTTTTCGAAATCAAAAGATAGAGACGATTACGACACTTTACGATTTTGAAATGAATACTCGTTTTTGACACTAGAAAATCACAAATTCAGACCAAAGGCAATAGTAAAAGTATAATCGACCATCAACAGCAATCAAACATTCTCCTATGATCGAAATCGATAGTTGCAACAGATCTAAATCAAAGGACGACAGTACGACTATTCTACTTTTGCAATGGAAAACTGTAAACGACTCAACAAACACACAAAAACATCTACAGTTTTTTTGTACAAAGGAGGCGGAATAACAGCGAGGAAAATGGGTTTTAAACAAACATATACTGATCACAGGCAGCAAAATTCAGAGACAGAACTGGAAAGAATGAAGCACAAGAACCTCAGCTGCACAGGGCTAGTCTGATCAGCGCACCTGTAACACAGAGAAACTGCATTGCAGCGCAGGTTGCCCTTTCGGGAAGTGCGCTGAAATTCAGGATCTCTTAACAGTACCTGCGCTGGGGCAGAAACGAGAATCTGTCTGGGTTCTGGGTTACAGTTTGCAGTTCAGTCTTTGGTTTTTGGCCGAGTAAAAGCAATCAGTAATGCACAATCAGGGGTAGATCTAAGGAGGGTCTAAGAGCTATCACAAGGGCAATCAGATAGTTTGTGAATCAGCTGTTCAAATCATAAACAGATCCAGTGAATGGATTGAAGTAGTAGATGTCTACTTTACATTTGTTATGGCAAATGTAGTTCGAATGCTACTTATAAGTTTATGAAACAAACAACAAAGAGATACACAAACAAACTAATTAGACATTCTCCCCAGCGGAGTCGCCATTTTGTTACCGGGAAAAGTGTCTATTTAGAACTGCTCTATCCCACTAAGGTGTGACAGCTGCCTTAGAAACAAACAAAGAAAAACTACTTTTGTATTTCCTTTATGAACTATAGATAGAGAGGAATAGAAAGAACCAACCTGTGCCTTACGCTAATCCTTTGATCCAATCCCTCTCTTCTTTGACAGCTTCCAGCTACATGCTCCCTTACTTTCCCAGCTTCACCAAGTACCTGTAAGATCACAGAAGAAGAACACTATACAAAGACATGGATCTATATTCATAAACAACTTAGGATCAGATTTAAGTTAACCATACAAATGTAACAAGCATCAATGATACAAAATCATGGAGGAAAAACTCAAATAGTTTTTATTGATAAACAAGAAAAGATCCAGGAGGAGTTACAACCGATGATTCCTGACCCAGCATCAACCTCCTAGCAAAGAAGCCCCTCTTCACCTCCAACAAAGCATAGATCACCCAATACTCTGATGTTTGCCTCAAAACCAACAACAATTCCTTACAATGTGCAAAATTCCAGCCTCCGGATCTCTGGGATGAGGGATCCATATATAGATATGTGTAAGGAGGATGAGTCAGCTTGTGATTTGATTAGTGTCTTCTCTCTGTGAGTTCTTGCTTCCACTTGGAGACTGAAGGCCTCTTACTCATCCTTGGTCGAATTCAGTGAGGCAAGTGTCATAGGAGAAGATTATGGAAGCTTCCATTGTCTCTCCACTTCGCGGAATGACACTGCCATTTGTCATTTCTTGCCCAACGCACCCTCATAGTGCATTTAGGTGCGTTGCAACACACCTAGCCAGTGGAGCAGCTGAAATGATCCTGTTTTGAAATATTCTGAGCAGTTTCTGGTGGAGAACTTCTGGGAGAAGCTGTAATTTGTTGACCTTGTTCCTTTATGGGTTAGAACAACACTTTTAGGGACTTAGGAGCCCTTGGTTTATGGACATTTCATGCTTGGAGTTGTAAGGCACAAAAATTTCTATAACACTCCTAGGGATCTTGTGCCGGCTGACCAAGTGACAACCTGCAGGGAGAACTAGTACTTGTGCATATAGCATCGATGCTTCCAAGTTTGTTACGAACTACCGGGTTGATAAAAGTAAAGTTGGCAGCCCGGGAGTTGTAGCATTCTTGCTACAATTCTGGTGCTCACCATGTACTTTGTTGCTGCCATTTCTAATATAGAAATGGTATTGGTCCAAGAAGATGATTCAAGGACTGTACACCCCATTTACTATCTGAGTCAGAATCTTAATGATACTAAGATCTGATATTCTCATGTAGAAAAGTCAGCTTTAGCCAATACATCCAAATATTTCACCATTACATCTTTCTTCACAAAACTATGGTCATTTCACACTGCAACCCTATGATATGCACCTTGTCACATCAATTGTTGGGGGGAAGGGAAAGTACTCGAAATGGATTGTCATATTACAATAATCTGACCCGGAGTTCATCAAACCCAAGTCGAAGAAGTCCCTAGTTTTCACAGAACTAATGTATGATCTCCCTTCCTCTAATTCAAAATTTACATCTAAAGATTCTATTCTTGACGAGTCATTGTTTATGATCTCATCATCTTACTTGTGGTATGGATATTTCCTGATTTATCTCCGGACCCAAACTTTTTGTTCTAATACCTCTTGCTTGGAGCGATGACGTATTCATTACCAATCTCGAAATAACATCATTATCGACGACACTATTAACACCTAATCATAGGGATTGGGTGAACAACTGTAATTAGTGTAAATAAATAATAGAGGAAATGGAGAGTCATCGAGAGATGAAATTGAACAGTCACTCCCTCTTGTATATAATAATGAACAACCTAAATGAATAATACAATTTCATTTGAGGAGTTACCTCTTGGCCTGACATGGTATCAAAGCCAGCCCCATTGTTTGGCTTCCCTCTCTGCCTTGTAACTCCCAGCCTATCATATCTACCATTATCCTATCTGTCCTCTTGTTAGATTACTTCTCTGCGTTGAATTAATTGGATGTTGTATATTTATGGTTAGTGCACTCTGACATTCCTTCTCTGTCACTTTTTTCCGCCTCCTCCCACTGCGCATACCACTCCACTGGCTATACGTTGACTATACGTTGGCACTTGACCCTCCACCTTCCCTTTGTACATGCATGCCCTCCTTCTCTTAGACTTGCCCTTCATTCTCGCAGAAACCTCCGAAATAATTGGTATCATTCTCACAGAAACCTCCATTTCACTTTTGACAACGTTTGCGAGCGTCTTGACAAAAGTCTCAATCTTTTGTTCACGGGTAGTTTGCGGGTCTGGAAACCCCATGGTGACGAGCCAATGTTCATAGTCACAGCCTAGGAAAAGAGGTTCTCGCCTGCCTGAATCTAGAGGGGAATACACCGATCCAAAGTTCGAAACCCGGCAATGAACAATCATGCAACGTGACAACAAGGATGGCTAATTAAAACTGAGTAAATGGTCGTAACCTGACCTGGTATCCGTGTTAATACACTGCTGCATTTTAATACACTTCTTTGTTTTTTCCATCTCTTTTATGCTTCAAGGAATGCTATGCTTTTAATACACAAGTTTTATATAAGCGTTGCTCCTCTGCCCTGCTACCTGGCGTTTCCTCTGCTTTACATAAACATTGCTCCATAAGCGCTCCTCTAGTTTACATAAACGGTGCTCCATAAGCGCTCCTCCATACTGCTCCGCTCCTTATACATACGCTCCCTACATCGAATTCCCTTCCCCATATAACCCTTCCCCATTAATACCTCCCCATATATTCCCTTCCGCCATATAACCCTACCCCATATAATACCTCTGTCCTAAAATATCAAATTGCATTTTTTACACTAGAAGTGCAATTTTAGCCACCAGAATTGCATTTTTTTGCCACCAACAGTTTTTTTTTTACAATACACAGGTTTTACAATGCATTCACTGATATCTATTGTGGGAGTGGTTCTCACTAGCAAGGAGAACTATCTAGAATGGTCGCGGAAAATCAAACACACTCATTTTTAATGAGTTGTGGAAAGGAGTGTGTGTTGGAGATGAAGACAAAGAGCCAAAACAACCTACCTTAGACAAGGAATTCACCATTTGGGAAAATAAGAATAGCAAGGCTTATGCATTGATTGCAGCATCAGTAAATGAAGAGGTGAGTCGCTATATTTCGTTATTTTCAAATGCTTTCGAAGCATTACAACTCTATGACTCACACTCTGCACTTGAAGATGATCAACTCATGATTAAATTGTTCACCCTTGAATTACAAAATGATGATCCTCTTTCTCTTGCATCAGAAGTAAAATCTATTATGCATGATATCAAAGTCACTAATGTTGAACTGGACATTCCTCTGATAGCTTTTCTCAAGGCACTTTATCCCACTTACTCAAATTATCTTGAGTCATTGCAAGCAAATGGAAACCTCAAAGATATTACCTTTGACTCCCTTGTGAAAAAAATTGCTGAAAGAGAGAAAGATTTTGGGAAGAAGACAGCTCCTCAGTCTTCTGAAGAGGCTGTGTGTCTTGCACATATAGAGAAGAATCTTACTTAAAATTCTTCCAGAGGAACAGGTGGTTGAAGAGGAAGAGGAAGAAATTTCAGAGGCAGGGGGGGCAGACACTCTCAAGGAGAAAATCTAGATTTTCACTGCATACGCTGCAAAAGAGATGGATCACATGATGCATCCACATGCAAGTTTCCTTGGGCCATAATTGAGCAAGAAAGAAACCAACCCAAGGGTAAAATTAATGACAAAGAGAAAT